>CM076571.1:948691221-949894691 GCA_034641835.2 Pinus albicaulis | reverse complement strand
TCAAAGAGGTCGAAGTCTATTTTTAGACTGCCTCTCCTTAAAACAGGGAAGTCAAATATTATTTACCCTTAATAATATTTAGACTATAAACATCAGTTTACTCTCTTGGAGCACTTCAGTTCGAGCTACAGAAGTGGCTCATGCATCTGACAGAGGAATCACGTGGTTCCCAAGGGTTTGATGGCACATGCATGGTTGACTTCAGTTAGGACTTCAGTGGCAGAAGTTTGGTGGAGTTAATGAGACAGCTAGTGGAGTTGTGTTCTGTTTATTTTAGTTGAACTGGTTGAGATTAGTTTAACTATCTAATCAATTAGTTATGAGTGGAGTGAATTAAATATTATTTAATTCATTAATTAGTAACTCATTATTCAACTCAAGAACACATCAGTTCACTACAGTGCATGATCAGTTCAGTGGAGACCAGTGAAAGAGGTAGATGAAAGGGTGAAGTTAGCTATCAGTTGTGACTATACTGTTGCTATTTGCAACACAAAGATAGGTGGAGTAAGCCCATGAGGATTTCGTAGTTCAGGCTGGTGGTTTATCTATATAAAGAGGCCATCCCATAGCATTGAAACACGTAATAGAGGCAAGGCAATTGGCGGTGAGTTTTGAACCAGTAACCTGTTCAAAACTGAGCTAGATTGTGAGTAACTGTATGAGAAAGTACTGAGTACTTGTGAGGAGTATTGTACTTAGTTTGTTACTTGATTTCTCCATTATAATATACACAATAGCTGCGGGGTTTTCAGCTATAAGCTTTCCCCATACATACTGTGTTAATGTGTATGATGATTTGATGTGTTATCGCTTGATTTTATTTCCGCATGTGTGATGATCTGAGTTGGTTGAGTGGAAGAGATTATGTGTTATGTATGAAGTTCAAATAGTATGTGACCAGGATAGTCTCGGTGGATAATTATTTATTATTCAGCAAATTTCTACAGTTTGATGTTACCCTTGTATATTTTCCCTTGCCAATCTGAAAAATTACGGGGACCTAACACCCTCTCCATCATGTGTGCATTAAATGCATCACTTCCTCCACCATCTTATCATAAGTGCTTTATGATCTTCTTTGAATGCACTATGATCTCAGTTGACGTTATCAAAGATCCTCATGGTTTTGCATTTAAGATCCATGGTCTTATTTGACTGTTTCATCCTCCATAATCTATCTCATAAATGAGACATGATCTCCATTAATGGAGTTGCTCCACTACTCCATGATTTTAGTCTAGATCTAGAATATCCACATACACACATAAATAGTGGATTTTATTTATCTTTGAGGATTATGGTTCCCTCCACCATTTTATTTACTTAATTAATTAATTTTATTAGGAACTCTAATATTCCAAATTTCATGTGAAAATTTGGGAATATTACACATCTGGCCAATGCTCTTCTAGACTCGGTAAGTCTTTATCATGATGATTTTGAATGGGTCCAATCATTTGACTATGAACATGTGCCATTCCGCTACTGCAAATGCCATTAACATGGGCATCTCTTTAAGGATTTTCCCCTTAACCAACCTCTGAGAACCTCCCCAGAATCTGACAATATTTATCTTGATGGCTTCACCAAAGTCTCCAGCCGCAAAAAGCACTCTAGAAAACCTGCTTCAGCCCCCAAATCCTCCAAACCCTCCACCAACAATAGCTTTGACATTCTATCCTGTCAAAATGTGACGAATGGCATCCCCTCTGCTACCCCTGACCCTAACCCCCCCTCATAAATCCCCTTCCTAATCCCTCTCAACCCCTCTCATCACCCCTGAACCCCTCCTCCTCATCCTTGAATAATGGTGATCGATCCAATGCGCAACCTAGTAAAAAGTCAAAAAAGATAAGAACAAGGAAAAAGAGGTCAAGAAAAAGGAGAAAGTAGTCATTCAGGTCCAAGAGAAACCAATCATCATGGAGGAAGATAATCCACAGATCTAATCTCAGCAGGGAAATCAAGGAAAATCTACAGATCTGGACCAACCTACCCATATGGAAGAAGAACCGGAAAGCATAGATTTCATGGATCTTGACCTCCTTAGAATGGAACTAGCTTGCAAAAATCATGAGTACCACACGATCCCAACACGACAGATCGACTGCCTAGCAGAAGCTCTCTCTAGAGCACAACAACTTCCATCATTAGTTATATAGGGAGGAAATTTTCCTCACGACTCCTCAAAGATCCTGAGAGAATCAAGGAAAAGAGGCCAATACACAGATCCACAGTGCCTAATCCTACTCGGAATACAACTAGTTGATTCAGGATGTTATCCCAAGCTGACCAGGTTCTATAAGGTCATCCCTCATAGTTTTCAATGATGAAGCTCATATCTTAGAATATTCGAGGGCTCAACAGCCCTTCAAAGCACCAAATGATAAAAAATAGAATCAATCAGGACAATCCTTCCATCTTCTTTATGCAGGAAAGAAAATTTACCAGCACTACTTTTACCTCAACCATATCTAGGCTTTGGCCCGGATGCAACTCAGTAGAAGTTGATGCCATGGGGGCCTCTGGGAGCCTTGACATAGGTTGGAATCCTCTCATCATCTCCCTGAACGACCTCCATGCCTCACACAACTTCATCCAATCCTATTTCCATTTGATTGGCGCCAACATCCACGACCATCTCTCCAATGTTTACTTCCCCCAATCCATTGCCCAGAAAATTGAAGTTTTGAATGACCTTGAACTCCTCAACGCACAACGTTCTCACCCTCTTTGGATTTTGGGAGGTGACTTCAACATGATCACCAACTTGGATGAAAATAAAGGTGGGAGATTCAGGCTGGATACAGACAACCTCAGGTTCAAAGACTTCATTCACCAAAATTAGCTGATAGATCTTCCGACCTCTAATGGCCTCCACACCTGGAATAACCGTCGAGGCAAAGCACAAAAAATAGCTTCGAGATTGGATCATTTCTTAATCACAAATAATTAAATCGATATGGGAGGAGACTTCTTCTCCATATCCTTCCAGCTTTAGGTTTTGATCATTGGCCCATACAACTACAATGGTCTCGCCCAGGGACTTCTAGTAATAAACCATTTCATTTTGATCAATTCTGGCTCTCACATCCTGATTTCAAAGAAATGGTCAATGATTGGTGGAGCAAAATCATCCCTCCAAGTGGCTCCAAATGTACCAATTTCAACAAAAACTGAATATCTTCAAAAATCATCTGAAGCGATGAAATGAGACCTCTTTCGGAAACATCTTCAAATGCCAAAGGGATTTGGAAAACTAAATGGTCGATCTTCAGCAACTCATCATCCGCGAAGGGCGAATTGAGGAAGGAGCCCTTCGGGAACAGGAACTCATGAGTCACTTAGACAACATAATACTTAAGGAAGAAATCCTATGGAAGCAAAAATCCAGAATTCAGTGGCTTAAAAAAGGGGAAAAAAACACCAAGTTCTTCCATGGCTCCACCATTCAGAGAAGAATGATCAACCACATCTTTGTCCTAAAAAATGATCAAGGAGTTAATCTTGAAGCTCACGAAGATATTTAACAAGAACTCTTGAGCTAATATAAGGAAACTCTGACTGAGACAAACTGCTATCAACAAGATCACTCAGCACATTCCCAATCTCATCATGGAGGAACATAATCAAATTCTATTGAGACTGGTCCTGCTGCAAGAGGTTGCACATGCCATGTCGCAACTCAAGGATGGGAAGGCATATGGGCCAGATGGTTTCACTTCCAATATCTTTCATTTCTTCTGGGAGAACACCAATATGGAAGTCTGGGAATTGGTTGAGGAATCTAGATGGATGCATTGGATTCTACCTGCCCTCGATGCCACCTTCCTCACTCTCATTCCCAAGGAGGAGCATGCTTCCACTCCCAACAAATATAGATCGATTGTGCTCTGCAACATTATATACAATTTCATCTCCAAAGTGATCACCAACAGGCTCAAGCCCCTCCTCCCATTATTTTTATCTCCTGAACAAACAGGATATGTGGGGGGATGCCAAATTATGGATGGCACCATCCTCACACATGAAGTCACCTACTCCTTGAAGAAAAAAAAAATCCCAGGTATGCTCCTCAAAATTGACCTCTCAAAATATTTTGATAAACTCAGTTGGAATTACATCCAACAGATGCTTTTGGTGTTTGGTTTCAGTCCAACTTGGGTTCAATGGATCATGAGCTTGATCGCATCCCCCTTTTTCTCCATTCTAGTTAATGGCTCCCCCCCCCCCCATTCTCTCCCTCTAGAGGAATTCTTCAAGGTGACCCCTTATCCCCTTTCATTTTCATTCTCATGGCGGAAGAACTTGGGAGGCTTATTCGCCAAGCCATCAACTCCTATTCTCTCAAAGGGCTAGTCATCCACCACACCTCCCCCATCTCTCATTAGCAATTTTTTGATGATAACATGTTGTTTGGCCACCCTTATGTAAAAGAAGCTCACTCCTTCAAATCCATCTTGGATTTCTTCTCTGATGCTGCGGGAACCACCATCAATACCGAGAAATCTCATATTTTCTTCTTTAACACCCCAGCCATAACCCAACAAAACATTTCCAGGACCCTTGGTTTCTCCATCTCCTCCCTTCCTTCAAAATATCTTGGAGCACGCTTCATCAAATCTGCCATCAAACACTCTTCCTGGAAGGATCTGTTGGACAAACTTGAAGCTAATATATCCCTTTGGAATCATCATTCTCTTAACATCGCTAAGCATCTCATTCTAATCAAGTTCGTTCTCCAATCAATGTCCCTGTACTTATTCTCGGTCCTAGAAGCCCCCAAATGGGTTCACAAATCAATCTGTAATCTACAAAGAAACTTCCGTTGGGGAAGCAAAAAAGACAATAGAAAATGGGCTCTTGTAAAATGGGTTGATGTCTGTGTCCCTAAAATTTATGGAGGTCTAGGGCTCAAAGATCCTAGTCATAGCAACGTAGTCATGGGATAAATAATCTGGTGGAAATGGGTCTCTAACCCAACCGCTCCTTGGGCTTAATTAATGATTTCCAAGTATGCAAACAATCCCCCCCCCTAAGGATATGATTTGTATCAACTCAGAAGTGATGGGTTCCCAAATATACAAAGCCGCTAAGAAACAAAAATGCATTATCCAGGAGCATAGCTTCAGGGAAGTCTGATCAGGCTCACATGCTCGTCTGTGGGAAGACTCATGGAAATAGTTGCCCAAACTTGCCACCCTGTTTCAGACTCCTCGATGGAAATCTGTCCTCAGTGCAAGGGAGAATAATCAAATCAAACATTTCTGGATCACCCCTCTCAACTCTGGCTATCGACAATGGCTTCCTGCTGAGCGTTGGCAAGCTGACTGGCACCAAGAATTGTTTGCCGATATCAATGCATCGCTTCACAAAAGAAAAATATCTTACATGAAAGGAGAGGACATCTTAAGATGGGGATACTCCACTCAAGGCACCTTCAACACCAAAGAAGCTTACCACCTACTTCTCCTCGATGCTCCAGCCCCCAAGATGCCATCTGGGCTCAGATTTGGAATCCACAAATATGGCCAAAAATCTCCACCTTCTTATGGTTGCTCAACAAACACTGTATCTTAACTTGGGAAAATATTATGAAAAAGGGCTTCATTGGTCCTTCTCGATGTCCAAACTGTCAAAATTCAGAGGAAACCATCGATCATGTCCTAGACTGTTGTCCCCTAGCAAACACTCTCTGGGATAATATAGCTATTCTCTGCAAAAATACTGAAATGAAAAAAGGGGACATCCTCAGCACCATATGACACTGGAAGACCTCCTCTTTTAGTAGCAATCTTCTCAATTCGTTATGGTCCATCCTCCCAGGGCTCCTCCTCCTGAAAATTTGGAAAGAAAGAAACAAGCGCATTTTCAAGGATCAAGCCACTCCTCCAGAGATCCTCTGGACCAATTTATGCAATAATACTAAGGAAACTCTGGCTCTGCATCTTTGCAAGGACTCTGACTTCCCCTATCAACCTCCTAAAAGCATCAATTGGGCCAATTGGAATCTCTCCATCCCCTCCCATTCGGACAATGAGCCCCCTTCAAACCACTCACCCAGCTCTCCTTACTCATGGATCCCCCCTCCGCAAATCCTCTTCAAACTCAACTTTGACGATGCCTCAAAAGGAAATCTAGGAGATGTACTCATCATTAATTCTGAAGTATTACTCTTGTTGATCTATCTTGGCTCCATAAGGTGGGACACCAGCAACTTTGTTGAATTGGAAGGTTTCATGCAAGGTATCTCTCTGGCTCACGATAATAACTTCTTCCCTCTTGAAGTTGAAGGAGATTCTCAAGTCATCATCAATATCGCTCATCATCTCCTCCATGGATCCCTACCTCCAAAATCTCAAAGAGTTGGAGACTCACCGCCCTCTTTGAAATCCTTGAGCAATGGTTGAAGCATCACAAAGCTATCTCCTTCAAACACATTTTCCGATCAGCCAATGTCGTCGCAGATCTCCTAGCCAATAAGGGTGTTTTTCATAGAAATCCTCTCCTCTCCGAGAGACTACATGGTTTTGATGATGAAGCAATTCACACATAATGCACACAATTGGTGCTCAAAGATGCTCAGCCCCCGGATGCAGGTGTTAATTCTTGAGGTGGCCTACACCCACCTGGTCAAGCCGACACTGGATGATCATCCTCACCATGAGGAGGCACATGGCCACGACACGGTAAATAAATCCTGGGGTGTGGGTATCACTTACTCCACCACCCTCGAACGGTATGTTGCGTCCTCTCAGAGCCTGCTTTGAATTTACGATTTCCTTGGTTCATTAATTCCTCCCTCTGCACATTCACTCCTCCTATGGCCATATATGGACCATGAAGCTGCATCCTCTGCATTCTCCTTCGGCTTCTCTGTTGGGTCAATTTACTGTGTAAAATAATGCAAGTATTTATATCAATCCGAGCTAGTGGAACTTAGAAGCATCCCCAAAGTATATGGGTTTCAGTTATGATCAATTTAGAAGATGGTTTATCAATGATTAGGGAAATTCATATTACAAATATGAATCTAACTTAAACAATTTCTAAATTCAAGTATGCAATCAAAAGTAGAATAATATCCTAACTTAAGAGATTTGTTTGTCCTTCTCTAATAAGATTACCTCATGAATTAGAAATAAAAAACTACTAATTGAACATTAGATTAAGATACATGAAGTAATAATTGAAGAGGCTCTTGAATGAAGAGGTCATGGTTGTCCTTCATCATATATTCATTTATTAGTAATGCTATTGTTAGAAACATAAATTCAGGAAAGGATGTAAAAGCATAAAAAGATGAATTCTAACTGAATATATTAATTAGATAGAAAGAATTTTTAACTTAAACATTTTTTTTCTCCTTTCATATGAAGAACAAGAATGATCATTAGATTCATCAATACTCATAAATAATCAGCATAAAAAAGTTAAGCATAAGAAAACTAATTCAGAAATTGCAACTAGAAATCTTCCAAATATTCTTCCAAATTTTCGTCTTCTTGTTCTGTCATTATGAAAATGTCTTCGTTTGAGTCTCTAGCCATGCAGTAAGCTTTATAATTTTTAAGAAAAAATTCTTCATATCATCCCAAGAAGCAATTGTATGTTCTCCTAATCCCATGAACCATTTCAAGGCTGCTGCTTCCAGAGTAGCAGGAAAAAGTCGAAGCTTGTGTGTGTCATCAGTATACCCATAAGTTCTACACAAGATATCAAACTCGAACATGAATGCATCAGGATCTTCTGTTGAAATTCCATAGAAATTAGGCAATACGGAAGGTGGATTTTTTTTCATTTTTATTTCTTCTCCTAATATTTCTCTTGCATCTATGATTGGAAAGCCAAAAGTAGTTTCCTGATCATTATTAATTTCTTGCTCATTTTCTTGTGTTCTTATATTTTGATTTTCTCTTCTTGCTTCTTCCTCTATCCTTCTAAGTGCTTCTTCTCTTTTGTCTTCCTTTGCCTTTCTTTTTGCCTCAATTCCTCTTTCTTCCTCTCGTTGTCTTCGCCATTCCCTTTGTTGTCTTTCATATTCAAGTCTTTGTTCAGGAGTCATGTTTATTCTAGTTGATCCTTCTCCTTCTTCAGCCATTTCTTGTTCAAAGATATGCAGTGTTTCAATATGAGGTTGATTTTGTATTTCTTCAACTACTTTGATTTCCTCAAGGACAATTTTCTCTAGTTGTTCAACAGTTGTTTTCTTGTATATTTTTGTTTCCATATGGAAGGAGGTTCTTTAGGTGATTGTTTTATTTTTACCTCTAAGGCTAACACGATTTTTCTTTCAACTAAAGTTAATCTTTGTCCCGATCTCTGTTTTTCCTCTAACTCTTCTATATTAGGTCTTCTAGCAACTGGTGTTGTTAGTCCTGTGGATGAATGAGCTGTTGGGGGGTTTTGTTTCACAAATCTACCCTTCTGATCTCTATTTCTAGGCATAAGAAAACATTACTTGAAAGAAAAACTATGTTTTTGTTGTTTTTGGTGATTTTATATTTTTTTTTATCTTTTTGTCTTCCTATTAGACCGTTTTGAAATATGCTTCCCCGGCAATGGCACCAAAATGTTGGGTCAATTTACTATGTAAAACAACGCAAGTATTTATTATCAAACTGGGCTAGTGCAACTTAGAAGCATCCCCAAAGTATATGGGTTTCAGTTATGATCAATTTAGAAGATGGTTTATCAATGATTAGGGAAATGCATATTAAAAATATAAATCTAACTTAAACAATATCTAAATTCAAGTATGCAATCAGAAGCAGAAGAATCTCCTAAAGATATTTGTTTGTCCTTCTCTAACAAGATTACCTCATGAATTAGAAATAAAAAACTACTAATTGAAAAATAGATTAAGATACATGAAACAATAAGTGAAGAGGCTCTTCACTGAAGAGGTCTTGGTTGTCCTTCATCATATATTCATTTATCAGTAATGCTATTGTTAGAAACAAGAATTCAGAAAAGCATGTAAAAGAATAAAAAGATGAATTCTAACTGAAGATCTTAATTAGATAGAAATAATGTTTAACATAAACATTTGTTTTTCCTTTCATATGAAAAATAAGAATGATCATTAGATTTATCAATACTCATAAATAATCAGCATAAACAATTTAAGCGTAAGCAAACTAATTCAGAAATTGCAACTACAAATAAACTAGGAAGTGCACTTAGCTCGGTGTGGGGGCCCTCCACCCTTGCCTCGCACACTGAAGGTGTTTTCAGCTACTTAAAACTTCAATCAATCAACCAGCATATAACAACAAAAAATAGGATAGACCAGATCTTCAATTGTGTCTCCAAAGTCTCATAAATAATAATGTTAAGTCATACAAATTCTACATATCAATGCCTTCAAAGTTTGAGGCTTAAATAGATAAAGTATCTAAAAAAATCATCTAAAATTTCTCCTATAGTCATTAATATCCTTATCTTATCCAATCAAGTCGAATCCATCCATCAGATCCATCAAAATCTCGAAAATCCCACAAAATAAGAATTTTGACCTAGTTTCAAGGGATCCTCCATAAAGACAGGTCCTATTTGATCACTTTTGACCGGGCCTATTAAAGCTCGATTTTACTGTACCAACAGGTGTACACTTATTCTTGGTTCCCAAGCCTTCTAGAAATATATCATTCTCGAGCCCAAGTTTCCTGCAAATATGCAAACCATGAGGCCATTACGGGAATTTCTGATGTTGTCCAACAATGCACTTAAATTTCAATTTTTACAAAAACTTCTAATAATTGAAAAACATAATTTAAATACCTGTATATGCATTTTTTGGTCAAAATAAGGTGGATATGATGGTGTATAGATGGATATTATTTCAAATAAGATGTATTTTATAAAAAAAAAAGATAAAAAAACGAGGGCCAACACTCACTGTCATTCTCAATTTCGACTCTGCCTCCTCCTGCTTCCTTCAAACTCTTGCCAAGACCCTGCATCATTCATCTAGCCGAATGGCTCTCTGTCACATTGTCAGACCTCCATCTCTGCCTCCTTTGCATTCTAGCTACTCCGCTTCAGTCATGCCCTGTCGCCGTCACATGCGCTGTCGCAGAGGTGGCGGACGCGGTCTCCCCTCTCGACCTCCCATTCACACCATGGCCGGGAGAATTGTTGACCTGTCCTTAAACCTGGTGGTGACTGAGGTCTTGGACCCCCCAGCCTCTCCGCTCACCTACCCATGCATCTTCCTGAAGCCTCTGCTAAAGCCTCTAGCTCTGGCACTCGCTCCAGGAAATGTAAATCCACAATCTCCCCAAACTCCCTCAACCTCCCTCACAAAATGGTGGCTTTGTTGGTGAAATTGGTTGAGGATGCCTTGAACAACGATAGTAGCTATAGCTCCAATGATGGTGGAAAGAGCTATGAAACATGTGGCCGCTAGATATCCTCTTTGTTTTCGGATGCCTAGTTGTCCAAGCTCGAGGACGACGTCTCTGAATACAAGTGTTGCATAGAGGAAGAGCCAACTCAACCACCATTGTCAGATGTCAAGGAATAGATAGACTAACCTCCGGGTTTTCACTTGTCTTTTCTACATGTTTTGGTCTTGTTCTGGTTTAGTTCTCCTATCTATTTTGATGCACATCATAAGTATGTTTAAAGCTAGTTTCACTTTAAGGGCAGCATTTTTTCTGCCTCATGCACAGACTTCATGAGCTGGTTTCTCCTTCTAAGGCAGTCCCTATTTTGAAATTTTGAACTGGTTAGTTCCCACCAGAATTGGCTAGCGTAGAAATTTCGGCGGATGACGAATGTATTTTTGTGATATGTATTAATAATAGGAGTAGACATATTTAGAAAAAAATATATATATCCATTTGAAAAATTAGCCACTTGTACTATGCAGCTAATGAAAGAACCATCCTGATTGTCTCCAACTTTTCCACTGGGGAAAATGTCTTAGTATAATAAATTCCTTCTTTTTGTGCATAACCATTTTCAACTAAACGGGCCTTAGACTTATCAATCATGCCATCAGATTTATACTTGGCTTTATAAACCTACTTAGTTCCAATTACATATTTTTTCTTAGGTAATTTGACAAAGTCCCAACACTACAAGGAAAATACCCTCTAGCGGAGGTTATAAAGGAGGTTTTTTGTGTTATAAAATTGGCCAAAATTGTCAAAAATGCATTTTCTACAACATCTATTTTTGGTAACGGAGGTTTTGACGGAGCTTCTAATGTAACTTCAACACAACTAAAAAAAACTAGGTGGCCGAATTTTTTTATGGATGTTTTTCTCATTGGTGCACACATCATGTGTGAACACACCGGTGCGCTTTACCCTGTATGCACCGGTACTATAAATATACCAAGCATTGGGATGGAAAACAAATTTCAGAAGCCCTGGGAATTTAGAAACGTCCCAGTATGTGTCACCCACAAAGATGCACCGGGCCAATAGAAGGTGCATGCACCAGTGCCGTTAAGGTGTAAAAACGCACCGGTCCATATAGGTGTTAAAATGCACCAGGTCGTTAAGTTATAAAAACACACCGACGCGTTAAATTCAAACCATACCGGTGCATGCAACGCCTATCCACCCACCCGGGTGGTAGTCATCGATAAAGCACACTGGGAGTTCTAATTGGTAATTGGTATTGCAACGCCTATCCACCCACCCATAGGTCGTAGAAACGCATCGGTGTGCATTAACTAACACACACTGGTATTTAGTTTCTATTTTTTAGAAACATTGACCTGTGATTGTGCAATTATTGTGATTTTTTGAAATTATTATTCATCAAAATTCGACACATATATTATTAATTTTTTATTAGTGCATTTGAATGTGATGTTTGGATGAATTTGTTATAACATATCATCAGATTTTTCATCTCTTCATTATAATATTTAATCATCCATATATTTAATCAGTGATGTAACATTTCACAACGACAATGGAGAACACAATAGAATAAATTAAATCATATTTGATTATATATATGAATAAGACACTCTTTGTCATACAAAATGGGACAGTTATTGGTATCCCTTTGTCTTTCAATTGGGACACTATGTCCATTACATTAAACAAAATGTCGGATTTCAGAGACAAATATTTCAAAAAATACAATGCCTTTCTTTGATATCCAAACATATTGATCATTATTCTTCGCTGGAACTATTGTCACTGCTCAAGTGTAATATTCCCATTCTAGCTCATAGCTAAATGGAATATTAAAATTTTGCTTTTATCACCTAGCAACTTAATAAATGGGTAAAGGTACCCATTCTTATTGAAGACATGAATAAAATCCCTCATAATGTGAAAGGGATCATCATAGTAGCTTGATTTTGCACCCTCAAGTGTGAAAAGGGGCAAGGGCATGAAGACAAGGTCAGGTTTGACCAAGTCAACAACGCTGCCATAGGAGGAGTGGCTTACTTTAGAAGACAGCGCAGTGTGAATGAGGAAGAGGATATTTGGTGGAGGAAACCTTGATGGATGGGGCCCATGGAGAGAGAGCTTTCACTTTTTTAAAATAAGGGCAAGGCAACCATTGTTTCAGATGTTTGTATTGTTCATCTCAATTTTCAATTGAGACAATTGTGCATTCTTTGTTGTTTAGCAAGAATTGCTGGGAGGAATTACTATTTAGGATTCTTTCACCTTCTTGAGAGACCTCTTGAGGGATTTCTCAAATTTTCCTCACATCCAGGCTTGAGGCCAAGCATCCTCCATCAAGACAACATTATTTCTGCAACAGAGAAATGTTGTGTTGCTGGGTGTTGCAGTGAGGGTTCACTACATCACCTCCATCAGCTATTTTCATAGGAGGAGCCTCTCTTTCCTTTGAGATATCATATTGGAGATATCCCGAAGCTTATTGCAGACTTTGGAATCAAATCCAAGCATTTATCTTCACCCACAATGTAGTCCCTTCTCTAGACTGTGTTATTTCTGAGTGTGTTTGCAGTGGAGACTTGCTCCACATGTTTGGAGGGTGAGATAATAGGTGAGAGGATCAACCTTTCATTCTTGAGATCCATTGGAGGAGATCTTGTCATTTATTACAGTATCTTCAGTCTTCTCTATTTGTTTCCATTTCTTGAGTTGCTACAGTTACCGAGCAACTCTGGCATTTCTGCAGATTTTCCATTTTGTGCATATTTCAGCCAATCCCTTTGAGGATTGTGTATTGTATGTTTTCAGGGGTTGAGATCTTGCTCCCCCTTCTTTATTTGAGCCATTATTGTCACATCTATGTATTATTTACATTTTACAGCAGTTCCTCCTAAAGGATTGCGTAGTCATACCCAGGGCCTCTTTTATATAGCAGTATTTCTCCATATTTCATGTACATGTTTCATTGAGGCTGCATTGCCTAGCTTGAGAGATCATTTCCTCAAGATCTTGTATACATTTGTTGCTGCTATAATCTAATGTAATGGTTATGTGAATCTTCTGGCATTTTGTTTTTAATGCATTCACTACTATTTCCAGCTCATGTTTATGTATTGCTTATCTCCACATTGGTAATATCTTGAGATATTCCCAATAGTGCAGAAATTCCAGATTTAGAATATTACAGTGGTATCAAAGAATGATCTCTGGCTTAGCCTGTGAGTCTTAGCCAAAGAAGATCAAGATGATGAAAAATATGAGTTTACTCTCATCTATTTTCAGATCCAGAGGAGACCTCTCCAAGGAGGTCAAGAAGATTGAAGAAGGAGAAGAGGAAGGACCATGCGCTTCCTACTCTCACAAAGGAAAAGACCAGAAGCATGAAGAACACTTGGAATTCGAAATTCTAAGTGAGTACCTTGCTGAATACCAAGCGAAACCTAGAGCCTTCCAAGAGACTCTATATTTTCCACACTTTATTCAGCGGAAAGAAAAAAGAATACCCCACAGCTATGGGATGATGAGAGGCAATAGATTTCTATTGTCCACATTTGATGAATCACTCACATGTGCAGCAGAGGTTTGGGTGAAGAAGCTAGAGGCTTTCTTCCTGCTACATCCTATAGTAGACAGAGAGGTTGTAGAAATTACAGCGCTGCACCTTGAAGGTGAAGCAAATAATTGGTGGATCAGCCATCTAAGCCATACAAGGGTTTCTACTCTTGTTGAGTTTTCTCAAATATTGATCAGGAGGTTTGGAAAAAGGAGGGAGGAGCCCTCACCACTAGTTGATGAGGCATGTACCAACGCTGTTGAATCCATGGAGGAGCAGCCTTCATCTTCAACAATTTGGGAGGCCAACACTTATGAGGAGGAAACTCTTGCAGCCCTACAAGGAGCTTCCACATTTCACCGAGGTATGATTAAAAATCCATCTCTTGTCATTTCAGCAAAAAATTTGGATGGGTCTATATCATTGCATGCAGCTGACCTAGAGCAGTAGGATAGCACTGCGCTATACAAAAGCAGTGATGAAGAAAAGAGGAACCATTCCTCATATGAGCATTCAAAGAGCAGCTTCATTCAGGAAGCCATGGAGGAAGCAGAGAGAAGGAGTAGACATCTGGAGATAAGAAACTCTTTCTCCTCTCTAGATGACACTCTCTCAATGAGCATGCCACATCTCAAAGAGAGACTTCTACCGGTAGCAGATCCAAGGCCTCTTGGGTTTTGGAGGACCATGCATGAGGAGGAGATCTCAAGGAGGGATTTCAATGAAGGTGCACTCCCACATATCATGGAGTGCAAGATTCTTCAACAGTTTGAGGAGGTTCTTCCCTTATCACAGGAACCGATAGAAGATGGGGGACATCCTCGGATGGATAACATCTCTCATGACTGTGTTGGACATCATGATGGGAGGTTTTTTCCTACAACCTATTTGGATCCTCATAGGGTCAAATTGATCCTTGGGAAGATTGCATTTCAAGATCCCATGAAATGCAGGAATCTGATTTGGGATGATGGTAGCCCTCATGGGAGGAGTACCAAGATGAAGGGTGGAAGAAGGCATCCAAAATTTGTTGAGTGGATGTGGATGGTGAGTAAAGAGAAGGTGATCTACTTGCAGATTTATGATACCGTGCAGCAAGAGGCTTGGCTGCGCTAGTTACTCTTGAAGGAGTTTGGCCATCACTTTGCATACACTCTTTCCAAGGGTATGAGGATGGAGAAGATGTGGCAGGATGCTAGCATCATGGAGCAGCAAAGAGTATGGGTGCATAGTGATGATGCAACATTCATACCATTCACTATGTCTTCATCACATATCTTACATGATGAGAGCATGAGGAAGCAGCAAAGACATTTGTTGCTGGGGTCATTCTTTAGAGAGCAAGGGCAGATTTGCTCTCATTTCTTGTGTGATGTTGCAAGAGTAGGAGATGGCACTATCATTGTGCAAAGGGGATACTCCTTGACCTTTGATGATTAGGAATTACTTCCACCTTGGGAGAGAGTCCATATTTGCAGCAACATTGTTGGAGGGTTGCCCAATTATGTTGAGGAGGCTGAGGGCAACAACGTTGTGCCAACTAGATATTATCTAGTGCCTCATGCAGAGGAAGGAGGAGCTCTTGCTCTAGGTAGAGGGATTCTTGCATCTTTCAAAGAAGTCCCCAGGATCTCATGTGTGGAGATCAAGGCACAACCTATGTTCTACATGTGCCATTTTTGAGAAGGTGTGAAACCATGGAGACACAAGGAAGTGATAGGGAAGATGACCATCATGATGTGATGAGGAGCACACATCCCTATATATTTTATAAGGTTGATGCACCTAAGAAGGTGATTGGATTGCGCAGTGGAAGCATGGAAAAATTTGTTCATTCATATATGCAGTCACCTCTTGATGATGATGTCTCATTACTGGGAGACATTTTGCCAGGGAGACCGCTAGAGCAGCAAATGATGAGAGATGCTTCACATATTAAGGCACTATTCATTGATCTCAGAGGAGTGGAGACCTTGGGAGATAACCATATGACAGATGTCCTTCATGGGGAATCATCAGCGCTGTCACTATGGAGGATAGATCCATGTTGGAACTCCGGGTTGTTGGTGGAGTATTCCCAGAATCATCTTTCTTGCATGATATTGACATATCAACATATGAGGAGATGCATAGATCATGTGCAAATGGAGGAGATACATAACTCTTGGGAGGAGTTAGCACAACCACCTCCTTTCTCTTTGAGGATGAGAGGAGACTCATTTTTGAGCCACTCCATTTGTATACACAAAAATTCTGGTAAGGGTATTGTTAATTTGCATGATGATTTGTATATTCATCCCTTAACCATATTTGTTCAAGATGTTTCTCCAAGGAGGAGCATTCTTTTTCCTAGACCCCATGGTCTACTTGAGACCATGAGCACTATTGGTGACCACTCCCTAGGAGGACTTGGGGAGGAAATGTATTTTGGAGGACATACTCACCTTGCACCATACATCATTCACTTTCTCCATACATTTGAGAGTGGGACAGCAAGCAAGTGATTGAGAGGCCACACTTTTTGTCACACTCTTTTGCAGTTGAGGGTCAAACTGCATTGGTTACAATTGAGGGATCATTGCCCTTCTCCCTTGCCACATCTAATAGCAGGCATGGTTTCCATTATGGTTCATTATGATGCTATTGTCTCTGTATTTGTTGAGAGCATGATTGGGGGAATGGAACATTGGTTGGATGTGTCCTTTGGGGAGAGATCTCCCACATTATTTGCATTGCATGTTCTAATGGGAGCATGAGAGCACATGTGGCCACTACAACAAAAAGTTTGTTTCCATTTGAGGTGAGCCATATGATGGATTGGATGCCATATGGTGGTGACTTCCAACTCATCACATATGAGATGATTTGGGACATCATGTTTCATAACGTTGGGGAAGAGATCCTTGGAGGTCTAGTCCTCATCTTGCCACCAGAGGGCAACATTATTACAGCCCAAGATTAGCATATACTCTACACTTATCCTAAGTGGAGAGGAGGACAGCGTGGGGTAGGCTATTTTGTCTACCAATATCAGATTTTCAGCCCACCTACATTGCAGGAGCCAATGGTAGAAGATGGTTGTCAGGAGTTGCCATGTTGGGAGGTAACTCACTTTGTATGGATGATTGCTTGGGGGATGGAGGTTCTACATGAGGAAGATGTTCCTTAGCATATTTGAGACTCCATGCCTTGGGTGGAGATTCTTCAGTTCTATCCTTGCAGTTGCTTGAGGACAAGCAACATTTGGGAGGGGAGGACTGTAATATTCCCATTCTAGCTCATAGCTAAATGGAATATTAAAATTTTGCTTTTATCACCTAGCAACTTAATAAATGGGTAAAGGTAGCCATTCTTATTGAAGACATGAATAAAATCCCTCGTAATGTGAAAGGGATCACCAAAGTAGCTTGATTTTGCATCCTCAAGTGTGAAAAGGGGCAAATGCATGAAGACAAGGTCAGGTTTGACCATGTCAACAACGCTGCTATAGGAGGAGTGTATTACTTTAGAAGACAGTGCAGTGTGAATGAGGAAGAGGATATTTGGTGGAGGAAACCCTAATGTATGGGGCCCATGGAGAGAGAGCTTTCACTTGTTTAAAAGAAGGGCAAGGCAACCATTGTTTCAGATGTTTGTATTGTTCATCTCAATTGCCAATTGAGAAAATTGTGCATTCTTTGTTGTTTAGCAAGAATTGCTGGGAGGAATTCCTATTTAGGATTCTTTCACCTTCTTGAGAGGCCTCTTGAGGGATTTTTCAGATTTTCCTCACATCCAGGCTTGAGGCCAAGCATCCTCCATCAAGACAGCGTTATTTCTGCAGTAGAGTAATGTTGTGTTGCTGGGTGTTGCAGTGAGGGTTCACTACATCACCTCCATCAGCTATTTTCAGAGGAGGAGCCTCTCTTTCCTTTGAGATATCAGATTGGAGATATCTCGGAGCTTATTTCAGACTTTGGCATCAAGGCCAAGCATTTATCTTCATCCAGAGCGCAGTCCCTTCTCTAGACTACATTATTTCTGAGTGTGTTTGCAATGGAGACTTGCTCCACATGTTTGGAGGGTGAGATCTTAGGTGAGAGGATCAACCTTTCATTCTAGAGATCCATTGGAGGAGATCTTGTCATTGATTGCAGTATCTTCAGTCTTCTCCATTTGTTTCCAGTTCTTAAGTTTCTGCAGCTACCCAACAACTCCGACATTTCTGCAGATTTTCCATTTTGTGCATATTTTAGCCAATCCCTTTGAGGATTGTGTATTGTATGTTTTCAGGGGTTGAGATCTTGCTCCCCCTTCTTTATTTGAGCCATTATTGTCACATCTATGTATTATTGACATTTTTCAGCAGTTCCTCCTCAAGGATTGCGCAATCATAGCCAGGGCCTCTTTTATATAGCAATATTTCTCCATATTTCATGTACATGTTTCATTGAGGCTGCATTGCCTAGATTGAGAGATCATTTCCTCAAGATCTTGTATACATTTGTTGCTACTACAATCTAATGTAATGGTTATGTGGATCTTCTAGCATTTTGGTTTTAATGCATTCATTATTATTTCCAGCTCATGTTTATGTATTGCTTATCTCCACATTGGTAATATCTTGAGATATTCCCAATAGTGCAGAAATTCCAGATTTGGAATATTACATCGAGCTACTTCCATGACTTGGGTTATTTGGATGAATGTTTTGTTCATTTTGTTGATTGTTTTCTTCTCCTTCAAGTTCCATCTACAAACATAAAAATAAAGCGTATTGAGTTTATATACATTGATGAGAATATTGAAAATTGCAATATTAAATAATATACAGCAATGTAAATCGAAAAGAAATGTACCATAGAAAGAATTGACTCGTGAACTATACACATTATTTCAAAACCAAATTTCATGCCATATTTCAACAATTCATTTGTTGACGCAGTTCCATACTTTTTTTCCTGCAATTTTTATACCCCATAACAAATCAGAGATTTAATATAAAATATTTTTTTGTTCTATTAATTATAGACGAAACTAAGTAAAACAAGATAGATGATTACAAATTCCAAAAATAGTTACTGATATGCCAACATATAATGACAACCCATATTTAACCCAATGTCAATCAATTCTTCTGATGGTTATTCTTTGTGTGTTAGCACCTGTTTGAAGACATTCCATGATGATTGTTGTAAAATAACTTAAAATATACAAAAATGAAATCTAGTTAAGTTGTTATAAGGAAGTAAAAGTTACTCACAAACATCGATATCAACCCTTTTTTTCCTTGTCGTCTTGTTTTATGTGTTGAATGGGTTCCATTTTCTTTTCTTTTCTGAAAGAAAATAATTGAAAATTAATATTTAATACTAAATTGTTTATTTATTGTACCTGTTAGCCACCTACAAAATTTTTTATAGAAAAAGGTGGCTAAAACTTTTTGGAGCCTTCAAGGAACAAATTTTATTGCTAAAAAGTGTTGGCTCTTGAATACTCTTGAAGGCCTCATGCCTCTGTCCAAATCTTCACTACTGTTCCTATTTTATACTCAGAAATTATGCTGATTTCATGAGAAAGGACTGCTGCAAAATAATCATTTTTTCCTCCTCCTCCACTCAAAACTAACCTTCATTTTCTCCCCTTTTTTCCATTAAATTCCTCTATTTTTCATGATTTCCCTTCTCCCATTCGTGAAAATCCTCTTTACATAGTTTAAAACTCATTTTTAAACTATACTGAAACCCCCGAATCCATTGAAAAACTTGAAAATTTCATGAAAAATACATATTTTTTGCATAAAGGCTTAAGCCCCCTTAGGCTAAGCCTTAAACCACTTCCCCTCAATGTGCCCCAGCGCTAGACATCCAGGCTCTTATCGCATCGGAAAAACATAGCGAGCACAAGTATTTTTGTTAAAGACAAACTCCAATGCGACTAGCCCTCTGTTTCATAACCCTCGATCATATTATTTTTCCATACAACCCATGGGCCTGCAATCGGGCGCTAAATCATTGAGAAAATCCATCTCCGATCTATTTTTTCCTTTGTAAATACAAAAAACCCATTTATCCAAATTTTTGGTCTAACGCGCCCATACAACGATTTTTAAATGAAAAATGGTTAGATTAAAAAGACCCGAAGCGCAATCGCATCGGAGAGATCCACAATGGGTTGATTGAAAGACCGCATCAAAACTTCCAATGCGATTAAGTCCCATAATGTACAAACTCCGCCCTTCGCTTTCCATTCCATATAACCTACGCTCGGGACCAAGAGTTTAAGTCCCGAGGCGCCAATCGCATCGCAAAATTCCAATGGGTAGATTGAAAAGCCCGAGCCCGAGGTTCCGATTGCGATTAGCCCTTTGTTATATACGCCTCGGGCCCATTATGTTCCATATAACTAAAGGCCCCGCAGACAGGCGCGAGCCATTTCATACATATATATTCCGCCACCAAAACCTTTGTTTTATTAGATTTTTGAGTTTTCATACATTATAAAGGGTTTCCGCCAGTTCGCTTTCAAAACCAATCTCCGCCGTTGATATTGGACCGATCGAATGGCCAGCGCTCAATTGCATCGGCGATTTTCATTTGCACAGTTTAAATCATTTATTTTCCACCCCCGATTGGTTGTCCACTGTTGATTTCCTCCCCGCCTTCCTTAGATCCGACGACTCTAATTCGCTCCGATCATTAACCCTTCCTCCGCCTTTTTAAACCCCTCTGATTCACTTTCCACCGTCGATCTGATCTGCAAATCAACGGTCAGCGCTTAATCGCATCGCAAGTTTTTTGTCGAGTGCATTAACATGATTCCTCCGCCGATTGCGATCCTCCGATTAGATCTGGACCGTCCACGTGTCTAGATCGGACGATCCCAGATCATTCCCGCATTATTTCATCACCCTCCGCCTTCCACCAAAGGGTTTTCAAAACCAATCACCATCGTTGATCATTGCGCGATTGACGGTTCCGTCTTATTCTTCCCTCTGCTCTTCTTTGACCTTCTCTTAGCCGATCTCCACCATTAGATGATGCCATCTAATGGCCATGCTCTCTCCCCATGCCCTCTGAAGCAGTTCACCCACAACACAGGATTTCTTAATATTGTTTGTGTTTTGCAGGTGTTTAAAGGTTTATCTGTTATATTGAAAGAAAATCCAAAGGCCGGGAATGACAATTCCCGTGCCTTTGATTCATAAAAGGAAAATCGTTCGCAAGGTTCAAGATCCGCGTTTCATCGATGCTTCATGGGCATTGATGCCTTGAGAGCCCTGCGCAGCCTGCACATCAACAAGACATAGTGATTTTAAATCATAATTAAACGAGTATCAGTGTTGAAGACAAAACGTGGCAGAACAGAAGGATTGAAGATAATTTGGGGATTACAGCTAAGAATGATTATCAAAAGCCTAATCCCTAGAATTAAAACACAATTAAAAGAAAATCATAAGTGTTTTATGAGACAAAAAGGCCTCCACCGCCACATCTGAGGCAAATTGATTCCTCTCAACAACCACAAAGCCACCTATGCCTCAAAGCATTCAAACAGAGGCCAAAGTTATTGTTCGAAATCAGATATTTGCCTCAACGCAACCAAACAGTTAATTCTGCTGAAAGAATTTAATGACAAAAATATCAGCAGAGTTACTATAACATAACGCAGAGCCTTAAAAGTCAACAAGAGCTCCCACCCAGCTCAATTCATAAATATAAATCAATAAATCTAGTAACACACCTGTAAACTTCTCCATCGAGCCCCTCAAAGGCCGAGAAGTCATTCATCTGTATTAATTGTCCCGAGAGATCTTTTATCAGATCTCACCTCCTCATTCTTCTATAAATACTGCTGTAGAAGATGAGAAATGGTTGGTTGCAGAACTTTGAAATACATTTGAGCTTAAACTTCTGATTGTAAATAGTGTTCACTGGCCCTTGGAGCTCTGCTTGTGATAGATAAGTTAGGCTGAGATGAGTAGATGATTGCTAAACTAAAGCATTGGACTTAAAGCTGTAACTGGTTTGGAGCATCAATACAAGTTGTTTTATGGGATCCTAGTCTATGTTGACGGTGATGTTTTTCTCATTGTAACTTTTCATTTTGTTTCTGTTTTCACTGTGTTTCATCTTCTCTTATAAACAACAGCATGCATAGAGTTAGGACCTACGATATATCAGTACCCTTCTCTGACTGAAAATCTTTATTTACATGTTTTCTTCCAATCTCTATTATTTAGGAATGATTTAATTCAGTTTAAGTGTTACACCATTTTTTGGTCATCTAACCTATTATTATTAGATGAACCCAAGTACACCATGTAAGACCAATTTTACCCTAAGTAAAATTGCTTTCACCATATAAAATAACTTATTTGGTCATATTTAACCCAAAACAAAGAAATTAATTAAATAAATCCTTATTTATTTAATTATTTCCTAAGAACAAGTTATTTAAATCATTATTTAAATAATATTCTTAGGTAAATTTGAATAAATCATCCATAAATAATTAAATAAACCATTATTTATTTAGTTATATTCCCATCATTCCCTTAAAATGATAAATAAATCATTTATTTATTTATTATTTATAAATAAAGGAATTGACCCAAGTCAAGAATCCTTTTCCCTCTAACAAATATAATAAAATATTCCTACAAGGTGCTTCTAGAATTTGATTAATAATATTTTATTCATGCACCGAGTTCTAGACCACCCCAATATTTTGTTATAAATAGGGGGGGTTTTCCCATTCATTAGTCACCTTCATTACATTAGATCACTCTGGATCTTCTCTTGGTCACCATTTTCCATTTTGTTTTGTGAACTCCCATTGAGTTCCATGTTTGCTTTTCCACATCCATAAGAGAGAGAAATGCTAGATCTGAAACACTGAGGACTTCCAAGAACCCATCCCACTGAGGAGAACCGGAAAACACCTTTCTTGTTTTCCTCTCAGGTGCCCCATTCTTTAATATAATACAAAATTCTTTCATATACATTCTTCTTGTCTTGTCCATTGGATCTATGGAACCATGTTATATTTTATCTGCTTAATGTATTTTTGTGCTTAGATCTGAATTGGTGAAGCAAAATTAAAGATATTTTGCAGCCATAATCGATGTTAGGGCTATTTTTTATACGTAGCTATCAGTCAAGCCCCCACATTCCCTCTCTACCCAACCCCTTCTGGGCCATGGTTTTCCTCCAGGGACCAGCCCCTCCGGCGTTTTTTCCCCTCCAAGTAGCATGTATTCAAGCTATGGCATGCCTCCTCCTTTTTCCCACCCTCCTGCTTACCTTACTGCTACCCACCCTACTCCTTATCCATATCCGCAACCTGGTATCCCAGCTCCTCCAGCATTTGGACCACTCACTCCCTTGCCTTCTCCACCCCCACAACTGCACTTACTACCCCCTCCAGGGCAAGTATTTGCACAATAGGGGGCACCTAATTTTCCTCCTTCTCAAAGAAGGAGAAGAGGCAATCCATCCGCTTTTGGTAATCGTGGATCCACTCCTTCCCGTATTGACTCTACCACTGCCACTCAGCCACAGTTCCCTCAGCCTAAGCCAGACAGGCCGCTTCACACCAATAAGCCTTGTTCTTATTGCGATGTTTATGGTCACTACACTCACGATTCTCCTTTATTACCACAAATGCGGCAGATGTGGGACTTTCACACCACTGTGAGGGGGCAACACTCCTCTCCTACTATCCCTCCCACTCCAACTACTTCCCCACCCGCTGTGTTTACCGATCCTTTCCCTCAACAAGGATTCGTGGCCACTCAACCTCCTCATGCCCCGGTAACCACTCACTCTTCCCCTTCTAGTTCCAATGATTACCAGATTCTCATGATGGCCTCTGACCCCCCTCTCACCGTTGACCTCAACCTTCAAACTCGGTCCCGTCAGTATTCCACACCTCCCATCACATCTGTCTCCGAGTCTCCATCATCAGGTCCTACAGAGCCTCTATTGACACCCAATGGTCCCTTACAACTCTCTCCGCCCAAAGCCGCGGTTCTTCCCAAGCCTCCTAAGGGACCATTACGCCGAAATGCTGCCTCTGGTCAGGCTGCCCATTCATACAGCATAGTAGATGATCTGGCCCAATCTCCTGCTGCCATTTCAACACTGGAGCTCCTCCAGTCGTGTCCTTATCAAAAGAAGGCTCTATTATCTGCCGTGGGTGTTGTAGATCCTGCTGATGACCAATTGATTGTTTTCGATGCCCGTCAGTCAGAACATCCCCCTCTTCCTCCTTCAGTTGCTTTCCAAATCCCAATCAAGATCCGAAACGCCAATGTCGCTCGGTGTATTATTGATGAGGGGGCATCTACCTGCGTAATGTCCGCTTCGGTTTGGAAACAAATCGCATCCCCTGAACTGGCCCCTTCCACCATCACCCTTCGAGCATGGGATGGCCATGCCTCCCAACCCATTGGCCTATTCCATAAATGTCCTATTACCCTTGTCGGCAAGACTGTTTGTGTCAACGTTGAAGTTATCGACGCCCCTGTTGACTATAACATCCGTTTGGGGCGTAGTTACACCTATGCCATGTCTGCCTTCCCATCCGCAGTCCACCGCAAGATGTTCTTCCCTCATAATGGAAAGATTGTCACCATTGACCAATTAACCTACCATGAACCAAAATCTCAGACCTCCCCTGAGTCCACCATCTCTACTATCACTAATAAAACAACGGTTGATTCCTTGACCAATGTTTCCCCTGGCGTCTACAAAGACTCCTCTTTGCTTGCAAATTTTCCTGGTCCTCCCCCTCCTCTGGTCTCTGACCCCAGCTCAGCGAATGTTTGCATGATGCAATCATCTCAAGCTGGTCTCCCACAGCCTGCTACAGCTAGTCAGCAACCTCAATCTCGCCCACCACCTCCTTCTCCTAGCCCTTCGCTTTAGTCAACCGACCCTTCTTCACCTGACCCTTCCCATCACACTCTGGCACCTCCCCACCCCCTTGATTCAGTTCCCTCAAGTCTCCACCATATGGGAGCCATCACCCCTGGTCATTACCCCGCCGTTCAAATACCGTTCCTTGGCCCTCCCCCCGGTGTCTATTCGGTCCCCGTCATGGCCACCCTTTCCCTACCTAATTTAACCTTGGGAATTCCAGTATGGTATCTTACTCCTCCAGTCGAGACCCCACCAGGCCACCCCAAACCATACATAGCCTTGACCCCAGTGCAACTGATTCCCTTTGCTCCTTCCACCACCACAGTGCCCCTAGCCCCTCCGCAGAACTCTCCTCATGCTGCGACAGCTACAGGAAAGAAATGAAAAACTCGCAAGGGAGCTTCCAATGACCAGGCCACCGCACCTAACCCTACCTCGCCCCCACCCACCAAGCCTTGCACCTTGTGTGATGGTCTCGGTCATCCCACCCATACTTGTCCTAAGTTGCCCCGTATCCAACCCATGGTTAAAGTCGCGTTCCCTGAATCTACGATCCCCGAAACCTCTGTTTCTTCCTCATCCATAGCCAAGAACCCAAAGACTCTTCGCACCAACAAACCCTGTGCTCTGTGTGGTGTCCATGGCCATTATTCTCACCATTGTCCCCACCTCACCCATTACTGAGCCTCTTTAGAGGTCATCCGCGAGTACGAGGTTGAACAAAATCAATCTTCCTCTCCCATCCTTGCTCAGTATGCGTCCAGTCTACTTGAGGATCCCCCTGCTACCATTGACATTCCTCCCCCTGATGTTGAAATTTCAGACCCTACTGCTTCTCTGCTATACCTATCATCATCCACGCGCTCCCTGGAGTACATTCCTTCTGAACCCACTCCACCTATTCTGTTTGATTCTCCTCCAGACACGGGTGCTTCATCTTTTGACCATCTTTTTACTTTTTCTTCTGTCATTTCCCGTGATGACCCGTATCTGCATATCTCTCATCATACTGATGATTTCGGTACCTTTGCAGCGCCGTCTGGTCTCCTTGACCCTTCCATTCCCTCTCCTAATCACGATCATACCCTCCGTCTCTTCGATGTTCGTCGCAGCCTGAGTGCCCGCCCTCCATCCCATCGTTCTCCTTCCTCTCCCTCTCATCAATCCATGAGTCCTAGACTTCCTACCCGCACTGCTCCCTCCCGTAACCGTCATTGGAGGTCTATCCTCTACTCACGCTGCCCTCCTTTGTCTCATCCTTCCCATTTCTTGACTTATGAGACTATTACATCGGCCCTTTCGTCCGGACCTTACCTGGGCTATGCCGATGGAGCAAGTCACCATTCCCGTCATCTTGCTTCAGTCGCATGGGCCATCTTGACCCCCTTGCATGTCCTGGTACTTGCAAATGGCATCTGCATTGGTATGGCCACCAATAATCAGGCCGAATATGATGTAGTTCGTGGTCTCTTAGCCGATGCCCTTTCTCACCGCATCCTCCATCTGCATGTTCATTTGGATTCCCTGCTTGTTGTCTTACAACTTAATGGTGTCTATCGTGTGCAAAACCCCCTCCTGTTTAGACAATATTTACAAGTGAAACTTTTGATACGTGAATTTCAATTCATTACATTTCACCATATACCTAGAGATCAAAATCACTACGTAGATCAAATTGCAAATCATGTTCTAGACTGGCATTTATTACACACAACACATAACATTTCACACCATCAATCAAGTGCATATCCATAAATCATATATATCATATACTATGTGTTTTTAGAGTTCATCTGCTCTGAAACATATCACATGCCCATCGCATGGTACACAAAACAACATTACAAAATGGGGGGCACCATTTTCCCCTACAACAAACACCGGGGGGCACCATCTGCCCTACATCTAATCCCTCTCTGGAGGATCCCGAGCCAATGGCTCTGCTCCCGTAGCTCGTAGATCATGCACAGTCTAACCAGCCATCGCCATGCGTCGCATGATACCTCGCCATTCCGAGGGTAGCCCAATACATAACTCTATGTACTGGTCGTCTAGATCCTGCCAACCACGCTCCGACACGCCGGTCAACAACCCCTCACATCTACAACAGATGTCCTCCACCAGAGCGGCCATCTCCTCGTTCTGTGTTGTCCTTGATCCGCTTGCACCAGTAGCTCCTGCTGCTGTCGGTCGTCCCATATATCCGGCCGGTTTCATCGGAGCTATATCTGCATTCCAAAACATATAACGATTAGTACCACGCATACTAGTCACAAACTCTAAAATGCACATAATAAATTTGTTGCTTTTCACTCACCATCGGGCCCCCACACTCGACCAGGCAGAAGCGGCAAGTCCGGATCTCCCCAATAACTCATCCCACTATAGGGATAGTCGTCTATGTATAGTGGCATCTGATCCCAATGGGCAAAGAACTCTGGTCAGAACACCCGTCCGACTACCCCTCCTCCTCCTCTACACGCATCCGAGGCTCTCTCGAACCTCCATCAGGTAATTGTATACGAGGACGCAAGGTAGGGATCTTCTCGAAGAAGAAAGAACACAAAACAGTCCCATAGGCACAATCATGATTCACTTGTCACTTGCATAGCGACAACTGTCGTTTCACTGACACCAACATCATCTGGGCCCACCCATAGTAAGTCCTACTAAGCACACTCTCCACAATCATCATCTTCCCTCCAGTGATGTGATGGAATGCCTGGCTACCCAAGATCTGCAACACTGCTGCGGCCACTGCCCGGTCTCCAACCTCTCTAGCTCACCAATGGATATCTGAGTCCCCTTGACTTGGAAACCTAGTCGACAATGTCACTCAACAAACTCCATAATGTTACACCCTCGTGGTAACACTGGCTGCGTATTTCCCACCATACCTAATGGAGGGAGACCAGTCAAAAAATACAAATCCTAGACCGTCAGCTCGATCCTGTGCCCCTGCACTACAAACGCCTCATGATCTGGATCCCAATAACTGATAATACAGGCCAAAAAGGGGCCTCCAGCCCTCATCAAAGGGTTCTCAAAAAATTTCAGAATCCCATACCTAGCCAGTGCATGACGGACACCCTGGTCCCCCTGGATCTCCGTCCGTAATGTACCTAAGTCTCTCTCCCTCCACTTGATCCGTATATCTGCCATATCTGCACAAAAACATCATTTTTGTAAGCCTCCAGATCAACAAAACAACACTAACTTTCATCAAAATAGAATCTCAGCCCATAACAGCACTAAACCCCCCACATCTCACAGGTTGCACTTTCTGGGCAAAACCTGGGCCAGGTCGCACTTTTCAGGCCAAAACCTGCGTCCCAGGTCATAGCTTTTGCCCCAAAAAGTGCGACCCGACTACAAATTTAATCCCTACAGATTTAAAGCTCTAATCTACAAATTGAATCCATTAAAAACAAATCTTAAGATTAGGCCTCTCACCTACAACTGACGGATCACAATTCCAACGGTCAGTTTGTACGCTACGATCGCCGCAAGATTTATGGCCTTCTATCCTCTCCACATTCACCACAGCTACACAAGCAAATGAATGATTTTGGAAGGAAAATGCCCTATTAGAAGAAAACCCTTGTTTTTTCTTTTTCCCGCTGCGACCACACCGTAGCCCCGTTTGACACACCGTTCACACCATTGGAAAGCTCTCACCGAGCACTCAAATGGGTATCTGTCAGTTTTTTATGTTTCGATACTTCACCAGGACACATTTTGTCCATGAAGGGTCTATTCACCTCTTCTCAAAATCGAATTTCTTCACTCACGACACTTGTACTTGGGGCACCACTTTGCCTCCTTACTCATCTTCGTTCGTGTTGATTTTCATCATGAGCTACCCTATTGTACTCATGCTTTGACAGTTCCCCATTGGACCCATACTATGAGGTAGCACCATCGATTCGCCCTTGTTTAGAGCCTTCGATTCGAGTCACCAGCACCTTCATGGAGTATATTCCGCGTCCCTTTGTACCCCACCATAGTCCTCCATCCTCTCCTGCTTGGTCCCTCTCTCATGTCACACATTATGGCCTTCAGTACCCCTGTCCACTATCCCTCATGATATTGTGTCAGTCGCTGCCAAGCCATTCATACACTTTATGCTCTAACAAGGGAAGTCGTCCAACCGCTCCTCCATTTCTCTCATTCCCTCGTCATCATTAGTGTCTACTTGGTCATCACTCTAATATTTTCCCCTTGCCTTAGGTGGGCGTTCCCTTATTGCCTCATCTCTGGTGGACCTCCTTCTATCGACATCAGCTCATTCACTCCAGAAGCCAGGTCTAGGGGGCAGTGTCCCTTGGTTCGAGATCTTCATCGCATGATCGTGATATATTCACTTGATGGTCCAGTGACACAGCAGCCGCTATTGGTGATTCTCGGGCATGTGTGAGATGTCTCAACCCTCATGAGGGGGTGGCCCTGCAGGTAGCCCCCCACATGCCCGGATGACTTCATCTCAGCCCTTGATGCAGCTCCTCCCATTTGATGATATCAACCTCCAACACTTGCAGCGCCTCTTCGATTTGCATGTATCTGTCAGATGTTGCGAGCCCTTCCCCGCGTGTAGGGGGCATTTGGATGTATTTGTATCTCATGTACTACCATATTATTGTATAAGTCCTGACGATTATTCCAGGCATCGCATGTATGTGGGATTCATCATGTTATTTATCTGGCTCATGTTTAGGCCAGCACATGCTTCATTATTACGTTCCGTGGTTTTCCGGGCGCCTTATTCTTTGTACTTATTGCGTTCCGCGATTTTCCGGGCGCCTTATTCTTTGTTCTTTGTCTCGGCGGGCATAGGTATGCCTCCCCCGCCACCTTTAGCATAGGTACCACTTCATAGAGACTTGTTGCACCTGTAAGTCTCGTCTCCTCAGGGTCTAGTCCTTTTGTACATCAGACACCATTACACTTCTCTCTCTCACTTCCCTTTTGATATCTAGTGATTGAGTTCTTCCAACGTACTTCGGTCATACGATTTGCTCCTAACACTCGTACGTTGGGGGGCAATCTATTACACCATTTTTTGGTCATCTAACCTATTATTATTAGATGAACCCAAGTACGCCATGTAATACCAATTTTACCCTAAGTAAAATTGCTTTCACCATATAAAATAACTTATTTGGTCATATTTAACCCAAAACAAAGAAATTAATTAAATAAATCCTTATTTATTTAATTATTTCCTAAGAACAAGTTATTTAAATCATTATTTAAATAATATTTTTAGGTAAATTTGACTAAATCATCCATAAATAATTAAATAAACCATTATTTATTTAGTTATATTCCCATCATTCCCTTAAAATGATAAATAAATCATTTATTTATTTATTATTTATAAATAAAGGAATTGACCCAAGTCAAGAATCCTTTTCCCTCCAACAAATATAATAAAATATTCCTAAAAGGTGCTTCTAGAATTCGATTAATAATATTTTATTCATGCACCGAGTTCTAGACCACCCCAATATTTTGTTATAAATAGGGGGGTTTTCCCCATTCATTAGTCACCTTCATTACATTAGATCACTCTGGATCTTCTCTTGGTCACCATTTTCCATTTTTTTTTGTGAACTCCCATTGAGTTCCATGTTTGCTTTCCACATCCATAAGAGAGAGAAATGTTAGATCTGAAACACTTAGGACTTCCAAGAACCCATCCCACTGAGGAGAACCGGAAAACACCTTTCTTGTTTTCCTCTCAGGTGCCCCATTCTTTAATATGATACAAAATTATTTCATATACATTCTTCTTGTCTTGTCCATTGGATCTATGGAACCATGTTATATTTTATCTGCTTAATGTCTTTTTGTGCTTAGATCTGAATTGGTGCAGCAAACTTAAAGATATTTTGCAACCATAATCGATGTTAGGGATATTTGTTATGTGTAGCTAAAGTGATCTTTTACGACAAAAGATTCATACTAACATTAAGCATAGGAATGCTGGCGTTCCCTCGTCTTATTGCCTTAGCTAAATATTATTCTTGAATGTTATGTTCAGTATTAGTTAAGTAGAGATGAACTAAGGAAGATATGGTGTGCCCTAGTCCTAGTTTTATCCCCAAAGACTGTCTAAATGTTTCCCTTGGAATGTGTTAAAAACTGGCTAGTTTAGAAGTACTTACCAGATCTTAGGCCATTCTATGTTATCTTTGTGTTTGTCTTGAAAGTAACCAAGTAAATCAGAGCTAGGAGAGGATTTGTGGTGAGCCCGGCCCGCTAGTTTCTGCTCCAACAATTGCCTTCAAGTTTCCCTTTGTTTTAAAATGTTTTCTATTAAAAGTGTATCAAAGGCTGGCTAGTTTAAAATTACTTACCAGATCCTAGTTTACTTTCATGTTTTTCTTAAGTGTATGTCAAAATCTGGCTAGTTTAAAAGTACTTACCAGATCTTGGGCTGCTCTTTGTTCACCATCTGTTTAAATTCTCCTTCTTATCGTACCATTTCATTCCATAAATAAAACTTCAAAGAGATCCTTAGACATAGATGACTTGCCCCATGGACCACTCTTGCCTCTTGTTGTTCCAATTAAACCCTATTATGACTCCATAGCCCAATGAACTAAAACCTACAATTATCTATCTTTCCTGGCCAAAGCTTGTTCTATTTGCTTGCAACTTCACACCTTTGAAACTCTTTGCATTTAGGAATTTCCACCTCAAATAGTAATCATGCTCAACCATCCAAAAACAAAACAAACCCTTGGCCTTCATAACTAGCCTAATATCATTACCCCAAACTTCAAAGACAAATCCATATTTTCACTTATTGTAGAGATACCTCTCCGGATTCAGGAGGGCTAGATCCTAGAATCCCAAAGTGGTTGAAACGATGTTGTTTCTATGATTGGACTTTGCCAATCTTGCTAATTACAGATTCCTGACATTTCTGGTGACTCCGCTGGGGAAACTTCCCTTAAAACTAAATAAAACCTTGTGAGTAAAAAACAACCTTTTCAAGCACTACCAAAGAATGGTAATCATGATAAAACTTGTTTGAATCAGTGACAAACTAGGAAAACCCTAGGATTCTCATAAGACTTTATCTAACCTTGAAAAATCAGCTGGCTTAGCCATAAGAGTAGAGTGTCTTTGTCTCATGACCATAGCTAAGTTTTGAAATAGAGTTAGGATATTATTAGAAACCACACAATTGAAAAATAACTCAGAAAACCTAAAAATATTTCATATTGGTATTTAATAAACATGGTGGTGGACCATAAAACCTTTTACCTCTGAAAAGAGCTAAAAACATCCACTTGTCGACTCCACAATCCTTAACAGACCTTAAGACTCCACTGGGAAGAACCTTTGTCATTATAACATTGTTTAAAATTCAGTTAGAGGACTGTAGGATTTGAATTTGTGAAACAGAATTAGTTGACCTCTTAAAGACTATCATATCTGGTTGGACTTTTCTTGTTTAAAGTTGGGTCTAAAACACAACATAGTGGCTTCTAGAAAGATTCATACTAGAGCCTATCTAGAACCTGATCCACCTGAAATAGTTGGTAACCCAGAAAGTATCCTTAGGAAGTCTCCTAAGATTAAATTATCAACTGTTTTCAGATCACCATTGAGAGCTAGTTCAGTTCCTGAAAATCTTACAGCTCTACAACAATCACAAGCTGACTTAGTAAATCCATTTAGAACTAGGTCCTTTGATGATATAATCCAGCTAGACTCCGAGTCTTCACTTTCATCCCCGGAGACAAGTGAACATCCTGGTAGTAGAGAAACAACACCTCCTGATTTTCATCTCCTTCACAATTTAGGTGTCTCTCATCCAAGATCAGCTCAACAATCTACTGCTGTTCCATACACATCCCTTCATCCTTCATTCACTGTCCAAACCACTCCACTTCAGCCCACTTTTCTTCTTGTTAATCCAACTCTTGTAAATCCACCTACACCACATATCATGGAAACATGGTATGCTCCCTTAGTCATTCCTGTACCATTAGTCAATCTTCCACAGGACTATCAGTCCAAAATTCCATTATATGATGCTAGTAATGCTACAACAACATCATAAAATGTGGATAATATGAATGACTACTTTGACAGAAATGAGATCGATGATGATTCTGTCAAGCTTAGATTATTTGCTCAGAGTCTGGGGGGAGAAGTAAGAAAATGGTTTAAAGGCTTAACCCCCCATAGTATCAATGATCTCCAAGCCTTCCATCAAACTTTCTTAAACAAATGGGAAGTGAAGAAGAATCCTCTCCAAGTCCTTTCTGATTTCAAGAACCTCCATAGAAACATTGGGGAAAGTGTGCAAGCTTATTGCACTAGATTTAACAGTGTGTATAATGCCCTTTCCCCCGATCTAAAACCTCCACAAGGCTCAGATTTAAACAAGTTTCCTGAAGGGTTTGACCCTGAAATGGCCTATCAGTTGAGAGAGAGATATTCTACAACTCTTGAAGAGATGCAAAAAGGAGCTCTTGCTGTGGAATTCAACTTGATAGAGAAGAGAGCAAGAATGAAAAATGAGAAGAGAGTGTCTTTTAGAGAGGAAAACACACCTTCTACTTCCAACTCAAAGATGGAGAGAATGATGGAGGAGATGATGAAAGAGATGAGCATAATTAAGAGAGTGCAAGCCAATCAAAACCAAATTTCTCCTCGAAATAGAAATCAGAACCAAAATCAGAATTTTAGAAGGAACCAACCTCCAAACAGAACTAGGGAAGATGATCAACAGATCACTCCTCCCTTTCATCAAAACTATGTAAGTGAGGTTGAGGAAACATATGAGATAACAGAGGAAGATGATATCAACATGCTGGGGGTAGATAATGATGACTTTGAGATTCATTATAACAGAAGACAAGGTCTTTATACACCTTATGATGACAAAAGAAATGATGATGAAAATTATTATCAAGACATGGAAAATGTCATCATAGAGCCTCAAAGAGAATATGACCTTAGAAGCAAAACCAGTCAACAAACCCCCAACAACAAAACCTCTGACAAACCTTTACAAAACAACACTGCAACCAAGCTTAAAGTTGTCAAACAAAAGGACAAAACAGTAGCTGTAAATTCTGATAATGGTAAAGAGAAAGGCACTCAAAACAATGAAAAACAGAGTGCAGACATTAGTAGTACTAACATCTCAGCTAGTACTTCTGTTAAAACCATTTTGTCAAATGTAAATAGGACAAATCAACAAGCTGATATTGCTGATAGAGTGATAGCTAATAAGGCTGAGACCAGCACCTTAAAGAGTCAAATTCCTTTCAGCCTGGAGCAAGAAATTTCAAAAATCAAAATCTCTGTTCCCTTGACTAAGTTAGCTGCCCAGCATGTATATAGGACCCAAATTTTGAAGGCTTTAAATATAGAGGAAAATGAGGATACAGTCAATCTTAATGATGACCAGCCCGAGCTTATTTTTGGTCCAAAGATTGAAGGTATGTATCAAGAGGAACCTGTTCCTCCCTTTTATGTGAGTTTAAACATTCATGACAAAATTTTTCACAACACTATGCATGATTCAGGAGCTTCTCATAATTTAATGCCAAAAGCTGTAATGGAGAGCCTGGGTCTAGAAATCACCAGACCTTACAAGGACCTGTACTCCTTTGATTCCAGTAGAGTAAAGTGTTTAGGATTAATCAAAGACCTCTGTGTTAACTTAGCCCAGATTCCAGCCAAATGCTTAGTCATGGATATTGTGGTGGCTGATGTTCCCCCCAAATATGGAATGTTGTTATCAAGATCATGGGGGGCTAAGTTACAAGGGACTATGAAAATGGACATGACCTATGTGACTATCCCTGTTTTCAATCAGACTAGAAGAATTTACAGGGAGTCTCATATGCAATACACAGTTACAAGTCAAGACAGACCGCAAAACTCCCCTTTATACTCTATAAACACAGGCCTTGATTCATTTATCCTTTTTAACGAAGAAACATTGGATGAAAAAGTAACTTTAACAGAGTTAATGGCCGATAGAGAGGAGGAGGTAAACACCACAGAACTGTCAAAATAGTTTGCTAAACCGTTAAACAACAGTGAACCAAATATGGGTCTTGAACTACAAGTCATGCGTCCTTTTCTTTTAAACCTTGACACTCAAGAAAACGTTCCTCCACTTAACGAAAAACCTGGAGAGTCAAAACAAATTCAATTAAGTGTCGCTAATCATGAACAATTAGAAAGCACTTTAGTTGAAGAAGACAAATGCCAAACGGATGAAATCGAAAATAGTCATCTGTGGAGTATGTATTTTGGCGGGTCATGCACTAGAACTAACGCTGGTGCAGGTGTCTGGATTTTCAACACTGAAAACAACCACACAGAATGCATTTCCTGTAAATTAAACTTTCAGTGTTCAAAAAACATAGCTGAATACGAATCCCTGCTTTTGGGCTTACATTTGTTGAAAAATTTACGAGCCAAAAGAATCAATGTACATGGGGATTTAGAGTTAGTCATTAGGCAAGTCAATGGGGAGTATAACACAAATCATCCCAGACTCAGGGCCTATCGAAACGATGTCATGGACCTTTTAAAAACATTCAAGGAGTCCAAACTGATTTTTGTCCCAAGAAAAAGAAATATTGTGGCCCACAATTTAGCCTTTGTAGCTAGGACATGTTTAACACCATATGAAACCCAAGACTATACAACTCAGATTAAATTCAGACCAGCCGTCCGTGACAACGAGAAATATTGGCAAGTTTTCGATGGAGACAAACAAATAGAAGACTTTATGCAGTTCAGAAATGAATTTGAACTTCATAGTTCAGATTCAGATTATGAAACCAACTATCCTAGTGAAGAAAATTTTCTTTGTGAAGAAGAAACGTCTCCTGAACTTGCTGATTTAAATCTGTTGTCAAGAAAACTTCAAAGCAAAACATAATGGATTTCAGAGGCAGAAACAGAGAACTTAGAAACTCTGCAATCCAATGATGAAAGTTTGCCAAAGGGCTTGTCTCCTTTAGAAGAGTTGTTTGATTTTAACGATGTGGCCAAGAAGCCAAAACTGGAACCTGTAGAGACTGAAGTGGAAGAGTGAAATATTGGAAGTGAACTTAAACCTATGGTGATTAAACTGTCTAAGACTTTACTAGCTCACATTAAACTCAAATACATAGAGCTGTTTAAAGAGTTTTCTGATGTTTTTGCGTGGAGTTACGAAGATCTTAAGTCCTATGACACTGAAATAATACAGCGCAAAATCCCTCTCAAAGAAAACCAAAAACCATTCAAACAGAAACTGCGTAGAATAAACCCTATTCAGTTGCCTTTGGTTTAGAAGGAGATCATGAAAATGTACGATGCTGGTATTATTGTCCCTATTAGATATTCTGAGTGGGTATCTAATCTGGTGTCTGTTAGGAAGAAAACAGGAGAGATCAGGCTTTGTATAGACTTTAGAGACTTAAAAAAAGCTTCATTAAAGGACAACTACCCTTTACCTAAGATGGATCATATTTTACAAAGGGTGGTAGGCTCTAGAAGAATTTATTTGCTTGATGGCTACTCAGGGTACAATTAGATCTTAGTTCACCCTGCTGATCAATTAAAGACAACCTTTACTACACCATGGGGCACATTCTTGTATGTGAAAATGCCTTTTGGTCTAATGAATGCTGGAGCAACTTTTCAAAGAGCCATGGACATAACATTCTCGGAGGAACTGGGCTTCTTCATCATTATCTATCTTGATGATGTTACTGTGTTTTCAAAAATAGATGAAGAGAATTTAAAACATTTAAGAAGAGTTTTCGAGAAATGAAGAAAGTTTGGAATATTTTTAAACCCTAAGAAGACACTATTCGGTCTCCAAGAAGGTAAAATTCTTGGGCACATTATTTCAGAAGAGGGTATTAAGATAGATCCAAAGAGGATTGAGGCCATATTGCAAATCTCTCATCCTCGAAACATCAAAGAGTTGCAATCTTTCATTGGAAAGATTAACTTTTTGAGAAGGTTCATCCCCAACTTGGCTGAGTTCCTTAGGAATATCACAAACATGTTAAAGAAGGAGCAAGGGGTAAAATGGAACTCGAAAGCAAAGAATTCCTTTGAAATAGTGAAACAAGCGTTAACCAAAACATCGGTTCTTATAAGTCCTGATTTTTCAAAAGATTTTTATATTTTTTCATTTGCATCAGAACATACCATAGCTGCTGTCCTTCTATAGAAAAATCCACAAGGACAAGAGTAGCCTATTGCATTCTTTAGTAAGGCATTGAGGGATGCCCCTCTGAAGTATAACATTATGGAGAAGCAAGCTTCTGCTTTGGTTAAAGCTTTGAAAGAATTCAGAGTGTACATCCTTCACTCACACATCATTGCCTTTGTCCCAAACTCAGTTGTTAAAGACATTCTAACACAGGACCCAGATGGTAAGAGAGGTAAGTGGATTGTTGTTATCCTTGAATACGAGTTAGAGATAAAACCCACTAAACTCATCAAAGGCCAAGGTCTAGCTAGATTAATGGCTGAATCCAATTTTGAAGTTCTTTATATTAATATGATTGATCCTTTGGATGACCAAGAAGGATTCTTAACTCCCATTGTTGAAGACCATCTTATGAATTCCTCTTGGTAAGCTGATATTATTTATGTTTTGCTTAAATTAAATACACCTCCTGGTTTGACAAAGACAAGGGCAAGATTCCTAAAGTTAAACGCTGTAAACTATTGCATTATAGATAAATGTCTTTATTGGAAAAATGCAAGCGGTCTATTGCTTAAATGTTTGCCTGAGTTTGATGCAGTGAAGGTTAAGCACGAGTTCCATGAAGGAGAGTGTGGAGGTCATTTATACTGGAAGACAACAACCAACAAAATTTTGAGGGTTGGCTTCTATTGGCCTACTCTTTTTCCTGATATACACAAGATGATCATTTCTTGTCATAAATGTCAACTTTTTGAATGCAAAATAAAATTGCTATCCCTGCCTCTGCATCCAATCATTGTTGAAGCCCCATTTCAACAGTGGGGACTTGAATTCATCGGAGAAATCCATCCACCATCTTCTGCCCAGCATAGATGGATTCTCACTGCCACATACTATTTCACTAAGTGGATAGAAGCCATACCTTGTAGGCAGACCAATGATTCAGTTATTATAAAATTCATGGAGATTAACATTCTCTCCAGATTTAGCTGCCCTACCAAGATCATCACTGATAATGCAGCAGCATTTGGATCAAAGAAGATGGTTGAATTCTGTCACAGATATTATATAACATTAGGGAATTCCACGGCCTATTACCCCCAAGGTAATGGACTTGCAGAATCCTCAAACAAGAGTTTAGTGAACATAATCAAGAAAATTTTGGAGGATAACAAGAAGTCTTGGCACACAAAGCTTGTTCATGCACTTTGGGCTGACAGATTGACATTGAAGAAATCTATTGGCATGTCACCTTTTCAGCTTGTATATGGTATTGATTCAATTTTTCCAAATAGCCTTGGTGTACCATTGATGAAGTTGATTCAAGAGTTGCAAACTAAAGATAATGACATGATCAGAAGAATAAATCAGACCATTCATCTTCAGCAAATCAGAGAAGAGGTATATATGAAAGCATTGCAGAAGCAGATCAGCATCAAAAAGCTTTTTGACAGAAGAACAAAGGCCAAAAATTTCAAAGTTGGGGACAAAGTTTTAAAGTGGGACTCAAGGAGGGAAGACAAGGGAAAGCATGGAAAATTTGACAACTTATGGCTTGGCCCTTACTCTATTCATTCAACTGCTGGTAGCAATGCCTATTTCTTACAAGAGTTGAATGGAGCAGAATTGTTTGGGGGTCCTGTCAATGGCAGGATGCTTAAACATTACTTCTCTTGATCCATCCCATGTTCTGAAAGCCTTTTTTATCTTTTTTCTCATTATAATATCTCATCCACCATTGCATTCAAAGTTAGAAAAATAAAAAATACAAAAATAGTGAAAGAAAGAAAAGATGGCAGATTGTGAAAACAAGAAAGGTACAACCCCATACCAACAAAAAGAGAAAAAAATATGAAAGTTTGCTAACTTAAATTCCACTCCTGAAAAACACACTTCTAGTTAGTCAAACAGCCTAATCTTAATTAACTAGTTTTAAATTTTCTGCTGATAGGATAGTGAATTCGATTTGCCAAACTGTTTAATCTTGGCTTATCAGTAGATAGTTTAGGATAGAAATTAAAGGTTCAAACAAGCTCAAAACCTAAACCTAAGTTTCCAAGCAAGAGATGACTCAAATCTGTTTTATATTCTGAGTCAAAAAAGATGTAAATCTGGTTCTAACATGCTCAAAATCTGAACTGGAGAACAAGGAAGAAACAGTTCAAACAAGAGTCAAAAAAGAGTTGTAAAAGGATCAAGGAAGTGATTTAAACTTTCAGATATTAAGCCTTCCATTTTGATTCAATTTTTTGTAAAATAATGTCTATGTGTAGCTTGTTTTTTATGCCATGGACCAGCTTCAAGTTAGACTGTTTAATCCTGACTTGAATGCTTTTAAATTTCTGTTGTAGAATTTAGAGAATAAAAAACTTGTTAGACTGTTTAATCCTAACAGATTAGTAGATTAGGTAGAGAAGCATCTGAACTCAACTGTTTAATATGAGTTTAGGGAGAAATAAGGAGTAAAAATAGATTAGATTTCCTGCTTTCAAAAGAATAAAATGTTGTAAAAGAGTTTGCCAATCCAAGTGCACTCTAAAGAAGAAAAAATGTTAGATATGTAGGATTGGGTAGGTAGAAAGCTTGTAGATTAAAGATCCGTTGTTTTTATGGCTGCTAATACGTTTTCAGAGCAAGATCATTCAAGCAAAGGAAAGCAGCCCAATGGATGAGGCACAGGTCAGCCTCCCAGAGAATGCAAGTCTGAAGTTCTTGATGCCTTCAAGAAGGCACCATCCCTAAGTGGAGCCACTGTTAGCCACCTATAAAATTTGCTATAGAAAAAGGTGGCTAAAATTTTTTGGAGCCTTCAAGGAACAAATTTTATTGCTAAAAAGTGTTGGCTCTTGAAGACTCTTGAAGGCCTCATGCCTCTGTCCAAATATTCACTACTGTTCCTATTTTATACTCAGAAATTTTGTTGATTTCATGAGAAAGGACTGCTGCAAAATCATCATTTTTTCCCCCTCCTCCACTCAAAACTAACCTTCATTTGCTCCCCTTCTTTTCCATAAAATTCCTCTATTTTTCATGATTTCCCTTCTCCCATTCGTGAAAATCCTCTTTACATAGTTTAAAACTCATTTTTAAACTATACCAAAACCCCCGAATCCATTGAATAACTTGAAAATTTCATGAAAAATACATATTTTTTGCACAAAGGCTTAAGCCCCCTTGGGCTAAGCCTTAAACCACTTCCCCTCCATGTGCCTCAGTGCTAGAACCAAGCGCTAGACATCCAGGCTCTTATCGCATCGTAAAAACACAACGAGCACAAGTCTTTTTGTTATAGACAAACTCCGATGCGATTAGCCCTCTGTTTCATAACCCCCAATCATATTATTTTTCCATACAACCCGTGGGCCTCCAATCGGGCGCTAAATCATTGACAAAATCCATCTCCGATCTATTTTTTCCTTTGTAAATACAAAAAACCCATTTATCCAAATTTTTGGTCTAACGCGCCCATACAATGATTTTTAAATGAAAAATGGTTATATTAGAAAGACCTGAAGCGCAATCGCATCGGAGAGATCCACAATGGCTTGATTGAGAGACTGCATCAAAATTCCAATGCGATTAAGCCCCATAATGTATAAACTACGCCCTCCACTTTCCATTCCATATAACTTACGCCCGGGACCAAGAGTTTAAGTCCCGAGGCGCCAATCGCATCGCAAAATTCCAATGGGTAGATTGAAAAGCCCGAGCCCGAGGCTCTGATTGCGATTAGCCCTTTGTTATATATGCCCTGGGCCCATCATGTTCCATATAACTAAAGGCCTTGCAGATAGGCGCCAGCCATTTCATACATATATATTCCACCACCAAAACCTTTTTTTTATTAGATTTTTGAGTTTTCATACATTATAAAGGGTTTTCGCCAATTTGCTTTCAAAAGCAATCTCCATCGTTGATCTTGGACCGATCGAATGGCCAGCGCTCAATCGCATCGGTGATTTCCATTTGCACAGTTTAAATCATTTATTTTCCACCCCCAATTGTCGATCCCTTGATTGGTTGTCCACCATTGATTTCCTCCCTACCTTCCTCAGCTCCGACGGCTCTAATTCGCTCTGATCATTAACCCTTCCTCCGCCTTTTTAAACCCCTCCGATTCACTTTCCGCCGTCGATCTGATCTGCAGATCGACAGTCGGCACTTAATCGGATCACAAGTTTTTTGTTGAGCGCATTAACATGATTCCTCTGCTGATTGCAATCCTCTGATTGGATCTGGACCATCCACGTGTCCAAATCTGACGGTCCCAGATCATTCCCGCATTATTTCATCACCCTCCGCCTTCCACCAAAGGGCTTTCAAAACCAATCACCACCGTTTATCATTGCGCAATCGACGGTTCCATCTTATTCTTCCCTCTGCTCTTCTTTGACCTTCTCTTAGCCGATCTCCACCGTTGGATGATGCCATCCAACGGCCATGCTCTCTCCCCACGCCCTCTGAAGCAGTTCACCCACAACACAGGATTTCTTAATATTGTTTGTGTTTTGCAGGTGTTTAAAGGTTTATCCGTTATATTGAAATAAAGGCCAAAGGCCAGGAATGACGATTCCCATGCCTTCGATTCATAAAAGGAAAACTGTTCGCAAGGTTCAAGATCCACATTTCGTCGATGTTTCATGGGCATTGATGCCTTGAGATCCCTGCGCAGCCTGCACATCAACAAGACACAGTGATTTTAAATCATAATTAAAAGAGTAGCAGTGTTGAAGACAGAATGTGGCAGAACAGAAGGATTGAAGATAATTTGGGGATTACGGCTAAGAATGATTATCAAAAGCCTAATCCCCAGAATTAAAACACAGTTAAAAGAAAATCATAAGTGTTTTATCAGATAGAAAGGCCTCCACCGCCACATCTGAGGCAAATTGATTCCTCTCAGCTACCACAAAGCCACCTGTGCCTCAAAGCATTCAAACAAAGGCTAAAGTTATTGTTCGAAATCATATATTTTCCTCAACGCAGCCAAACAGTTAATTCTACTGAAAGAATTTAATGACAAAAATATCAGCAGAGTTACTATAACATAATGTAGAGCCTTAAAAGTCAACAAGAGCTCCCACCCAGCTCAATTCATAAATATAAATAAATCAATATAGTAACACACCTGTAAACTTTTCCATCAAGCCCCTCAAAGGCCGAGAAATCATTCATCTGTATTAATTGTCCCGAGAGATCTTTTATCAGATCTCACCTCCTCATTCTTCTATAAATACTGCTATAGAAGATGAGAAATGGTTGGTTGCAGAACTTTGAAATACATTTGAGCTTAAAATTCTGATTGTAAATAGTGTTCACTGGCCCTTGGAGCTCTGCTTGTGATAGATAAGTTAGGCTGAGACGAGTAGATGATTTCAAAACTAAAGCATTGGACTTAAAGCTGTAACTGGTTTGGAGCATCAATACAAGCTGTTTTATGGGATCCTAGTCTATGTTGACGGTGATGTTTTTCTCATTGTAACTTGTCATTTTGTTTCTGTTTTCACTGTGTTTCATATTCTCTTATAAAGAACAGCATGCATAGAGTTAGGACCTACTGTATATCAATACCCTTCTCTGACTGAAAATCTTTATTTACATGTTTTCTTCCAATATTTGTTATTTAGGAATGATTTAATTTAGTTTAAGCATAGGAATGCTGGCGTTCCCTCATCTTATTGCCTTAGCTGAATATTATTCTTGAATTTTATGTTCAGTATTAGTTAAGTAGAGATGAACTAAGGAAGATATGGTGTGCCCTGGTCCTAGTTTTATCCCCAAAGACTGTCTGAATGTTTCCCTTGGAATGTGTTAAAAGCTGGCTAGTTTAGAAGTACTTACCAGATCTTAGGCAATTCTGTGTTATCTTTATGTTTGTCTTGAAAGTAACCAAGTAAAGCATAGCTAGGAGAGGATTTGTGGTGAGCCCGGCCCGCTAGTTTCTACTCCAACAATTGCCTTCAAGTTTCCCTTTGTTTTAAAATGTTTTCTGTTGAAAGTGTATCAAAGGCTGGCTAGTTTAAAAGTACTTACCAGATCCTAGTTTACTTTCATGTTTTTCTTAAGTGTATGTCAAAAGCTAGCTAGTTTAAAAGTACTTACCAGATCTTGGGCTGCTCTTTGTTCACCATCTGTTTAAATTCTCCTTCTTATTGTACCATTTCATTCCATAAATCAAACTTCAAAGAGATCCTTAGACATAGATGACTTGCCCCATGGACCACTCTTGCCTCTTGCTGTTCCAATTAAACCCTATTATGACTCCATAGCCCAATGGACTAAAACCTGCAATTATCTATCTTTCCTGGCCCAAAGCTTGTTCTATTTTCTTGCAACTTCACACCTTTGAAACTCTTTGCATTTAGGAATTTCCACCTCAAACAGTAATCATGCTCAACCATCCAAAAACAAAACAAACCCTTGGCCTTCATAACTAGCCTAATATCATTACCCTAAACTTCAAAGACAAATCCATCTTTGCACTTATTGGAGAGATCCCTCTCCGGATTCAGGAGGGCTAGATCCTAGAATCCCAAAGTGGTTGAAACGATGTTGTTTCTATGATTGGACTTTGCCAATCTTGCTAATTACAGATTCCTAACAGTACCTAATAGAAAAAACGAATGATTACATATTACATTGAAAATAGGTTGTTGTTGAGATGGCTCCTCGTGTGATGCAATTATGTCAATTTATTTTACCATCTCCTTGTACACCTTTTTGAAAATTCCTGCTGGCATATTTCTGATATTAGCTTGTTCATCCTTTGCGATTTTCATAATATTCCTGAAAATGTAACATGACAATAAGCTATTTGATTTTTATATTGATATATGAAAAGTAAATATAACAAAAGTGATATTTATAAATGATTTCTTTGTAGTAATATATACATATAATTCTAGAAACACATTTAAAGGAATATTACTTTTTCAATCCTTCTTTTTTGTTGTTGTACGTTTTTGCTATTAAAAGTCTGACGTGTCTCATTGACCAATTCTCTGGAAACTCATCTTGTAGTTTAAATAAAATTTGGTTCTTGGAATCATTGGATTGATTTTTGTATTGTAAGTGGAAAGAACGTCTATACATTCGTTCCACTAGATCCCTCAAAGTTTTGTAAAATTTATTCCCCCTTTGTTAACCTCCAGCACCACTCCATATGAGCTAAGGAGAAATTCATTTTCATTTTCATGTTCTATTTTTTTCTTTTCTTAGAACAACATTTGTTTTCTTCATTGTTGGTCCCTGTAGAAAATTAAACATATCTAAATTAATATATTTTTTGAAACATGTTATATCTAATATTTTTAAGTATATTATTAATGAAAATTCAAAAAGTAAACTCATATTGGATCGATAGTATTTTTTCATTCACCTGATTCATCCTTCTGCAATTTTTTGATCAAAATTTTACATTCTTCTAGTTTTAGATCAGAAATAATCTTATCGAGCTTCATCATTTTGTGGCTCTACATGATACACCCTAAAAAATACATATTAGTTAAACTTACATATAGTTCAAAAATAATAATTTTTGTAAAGAATTTACAAAGAACTTGCCTTTTTTCTTTTTTGGATGTGCTATCAGTATTTTTGTTACTTGAACTCTTGTCAGCCATTTATTTATCAATATGATACTATTCATTAAAATATTTTATAAACAAATCACATACTTTTAGGTAAAAATAAATAAAAAATCAATAAAATGGTGCGCCTTTCGCAACGTACACACCGAATGTGACGCGGTAGGTTCTTATAAACACACTGCCAATATAGTAGAAACACCATACGGTGCTCTTTGTCAACAAGGAGAGTCGGTGCGTTATATTAATACCAGAGCATCGATTAACATAAACATAAATTAATTAAAAACTACTTTTATCAAACAATGTTTTTTGTCAGTACGCATCCGGTGCACTATACTACAATCACACACTGGTGCGCAATTTCAAAATCGTGCAAGGGCCGACATGGATTGGGAGCCGACTCTGCAAGTGGTCCTGCAGGTTAAATTTCATACGCCTATATATATAGTAATACAAACCCTATAAATCTAAAATGAAAAGCCCTAACTATGAAGTCACATAAACAAGAAGAAGAAAGGGTTTAACGTAAGAATGGATTTTTTTATTTTTATTTTATTTATTTATTTTATTTATTTTTTTCTTAATTTTAATTAAATGTAAATAGGAATAGAGATTGTAAATGATTTATTGGTAAAATGTACAGTAAAATTTAATAATTTTACTATCCATGTATCAAATCTACCAAAAATTGTAAAAAAACAATTATTACAGTAAAATTTAACAATTTACTATACTATAGGGTTTTTGTGTGAATCACAAAATGTTACAAGTTCTAATTCTCTAAATAGTGTCGTTGTTTGAAATTATTTTACTACTCCACAGTGCTCTCGTGCAAATCCCTCCCTGATTTTTTTTTCAAAAATAAGGAAATAATGAATAGATTTTACTATTTAAAGAACTTTTTTATGAAATTAGATTTCTAAAAATAATTTGTCGCCCATTTTTCAATTTACCGCTTTTTTTTTCACTTCAAAAAAAAAAAAATTGTGCTTTTTTTCCCGATATTCGGTGCGTTTGTTAACTAACAGCACCGGTGCATCTCTTAATAAAACCGCACTGGTGCGGTTAACAATACATTATCACCGATAATAATAAGTCCTTTTTTAAGGCACCGAAATTACTTTTATGTATGTACATCAAAATTTATTTTTAATTTTGCTCAAATGCAGGGATAAAATCTCATTATTATTTTAAATGGACAATCCTTCAAAATCCATCTCGTTCCATAATATTTCTCAAATTACATCGCAGAGTTCTCCCTATCCATCTCTAGACATAATTACTTCAGATTTTATTTATATTTTCATTATCTAATTGATTTATTTTTTATCCATGTCAATCAGTTAAATAAAATTAATTTATTCAAATTTGCAGGTTCATGCAGATTCATAATCGAGTTGAGATGCAAAAAATATTTAAACATTTCCAAAATGCCGGAAGCTCTTATCACAAGCAGCATACTGCAAGGCGCGATTGGTAGATGAAAATGGACAACCGCTTCACCCTACCAATTGTAACATGCTATCTTCTAGCCACAATCCTGGGACACTTATGGTAATAATAATTGTTTGGTATAATGTAGTTATTTCAACATCAAACCAATTAATCATGCATTGACGTGCTTACTAAATGATATCATTGATTTTGTACTAATAATGTTCAAATATTTTTTTTTAAATTACTAGGATTCTAGTGATGATGACCGACCTACCTACCATCTTATGTTGCACCCCACAAAAATGTCAAATAAAGAGAAGTCTGAATTAAGAGAAGAACTCAGCCAGGAAAGATACCAAGAATGGTTGAATCAACCACCTATTCAATTCTCACTACGTCCAAATTCACCAATTAGGAATGAATACAAAAATAGTAGTTCTTCACAAGCTAGCAATGGTGGCAATCAAATAGAGGTTGGTATGGATGATTACTTAACGGATACGACTTCCATGGAGAAAATGTTGTTAGATGTGTTAGACTCCTGTAATTCACAGTATCACAAGGTGGCTGATTATTTCTCAGGTCTTTCATATTGAAAACAATATTCCATGGCTGTCATTTATTTTCAGTAAAAGAAGGGAAATCCTGACTGTCAAGAGCTTCAAAGGAATCAATCTGCCTTTCAATTCAGTGAAGGAGGAAAGTGTTGCTGAAAAGCGTAATGGTGAGAGAACTTATTTTTCTGCCCTCATTTCATATCATTTACCCTTTCTTACCCTTCATTTTTTTCCAAATTCTGAACTCCAATGCCCGAAATCCCATTAAAACCATTCAAATCCAAATATCTATGCTATCGGGACTTTATAGCAGCTCCACCCCCCACATTATTCTGTTGGATATATATATATATATATATATATATATATATATATATATATATCATATGTTACATATATGATATAAACTACAACAAACACTTGCATTTCCTTTATATCCTAAGTCTGACACTACCCCGACATTCATTTATCCTCGAACCCGTCGATACACCTCACGTCACATCCACTATTTACTCCCCCGCATCTTTCTGCCATCTCCCCTCCCCCTCTTCGCATCTGACGGTATTCGACGCATTTCTGACCCCCCCGCAGCCTTCAAACCTTAACAATGAAGGGGGTTCCGAAATGGGCAGTTTCATGTTCTGGGCCCTACCCCCACATGTTAACTCACAATTATTTGACAACCCCCTTTCACAATACTGCCTACCACCTTAGGACCCCTCATAAATCTAACTTCGGGTGTTTGCACGATGAACCATTGCAACAAACTGCTATCCCATTCAACCTTTACTTCTCTCCATGATCCTCTTATCGCAGTTTAAATTCCATCTCCTAACACAATCGCCCAATCCTACAAATTCCCCGAAGTGCGACATGCGACATCGGTGGGACCCGATCGCAAATTGCAAGCCGCAATTTTTAGAGGTTAAGTGTGGAGGTTTCATGATATAATCGTCGAAGTGCGATGTGCGACGTCGGTGGGACCCAATTGCATATCGCAAATCGCAAGTCTTGGAGGATAAGTATGAAAGGATGAGGTTATAATCGCCGAAGTGCGATGTGCGATGTCGGTGGGACTCGATCGAAAATTGCAAGCCGCAAGTTTTAGAGGTTAAGTGCGAATGGTTCATGATATAATCGCTGAAATGCAATGTGCGACGTTGATGGGACCCGATCGCATATCGTACGTCACAAGATCAGGAGGATAAGTGCTAAAGGAAACGTTAAAGACGCTGAAATGCGAAGTGCGATGTTGGCGTGGATGCGATGTGGTTCCAAGCTTAAATATAAAGGATTTCAAGTCTGGGCATATGAGTTTTGTTCATTGTTTTATGAAGAAAGAGCTAACATGATAGAAGGACTCGGGTAAGACCCAACAAGGAGAAAAAGGCAGAGTAATTCTGAACGTCCCGGTAGTATAGAGATAGACAGAAAAGGTATGGTGGCACTGTTGCGAACGTGCCAGCTGGGTCAAGTCGGGTGAAGGGAATTCATGCAGAACTAATTGGGATATAACAACAGAAACAACAAGGGCAACGAACACATCAGCACAGCCACTGATCCACAAAAAACGCCAGCACCTCATCAATTTAATAATCCAGCAAAGGGGGTCCAAAAGGTAGAGCCAAAATGTCAAAGCCATCCTTGCCTCTTTGACATCTGACAAGCTGGATTCTGATCATTTCACAATCAATAATAGACTGCTAAAGCCACTGTTATGGCCATACTTGTCTTATCACCACCTACATTGTTCCACTTGGAAAAAATTTAGCCTGAATGTAGCTATCATTGAAACAGACAGAGAAACCGACTTACGTTTTTATATAAATACTGCATGTATTAACAGTATCAGAAGAGGTCAGAAGGGAAAAAACCATTGTAATAGACACATTTGGTTGTAAGCACTCTCTTTTGGATGAATGAAATATTATGTTGTTTTCCAGATTCTTGTGTCATGATCTGTGGTGAAGTTCTCCTTTTCTTGTAATCTGTCATCTCTAGTTTTACATACTGTTTTCTTTCTTTACTGCGGATAGAAATTTTTGTGTAGGATTTAGCATGGGGTACCCTGCTTAGTCTCAAAACAGTACTTTATGTTTTCCTCTGAGACCTGAATATAGAATTCAAGGACGGTCTGCTTTGTATTCACGTTGAACCTCAATCTCCTCCTCCTTTCCATTTCACAAGCTATAAAGATCCATTGACATGGCTAGCTTCCCTGGTTGCACCTGATCTCAGTTATTCATCCATTTGAATCTGTTTACACCTATTTGACTCCATAGCCCAATGGCCCCCTTCTACTGTCTCAACCACAATTTTTCAAACAAACCTCTACGCAATAATAGATAGCCTAAAATTCCCCATCAACAAAGGTACATCTAATAGAGAGATCCCTCTATGAGTCTAGGAAGGCTAGGTCCTAGATTCCAAAGCAATTTTGATGTTAACTTTATAGTTTTGTTTTTAGCTTGAAAATTACGAAGTGATAACATACTGGGGACGAAATTTATCTTCCTCAAAAATTACATCAAATTTCAGATCTGATTACTGATGGTGGACAGTGACCTAGACACGAGAATGTTGCATTATTCACCTGGTGACTCCATGATTCAAAGAACCCAGCTTTTGAGCATTCATGGCGACTCCACAACATGTTGGCTAGAGTTCCTGCTAAACAAGATGACAAGGTTTGCGGAAGACCTTTTATCTCGTGAATATTTAAATGTATTCACGAATCATTTATTATAATTTCAACTTGATGAAGATTTTCTAAAGACTGTCTTTCTCATTTTGAAATCAAGCAATTTTTTTCCTAATGCTAAAACATGTTTTCTGGAGGTAGTTGTTTAACGATACGAAAATGGCATTGAAATTTTGAATTCTCAAATTCAGTCATATAATTTCTGAGATCCTAAATAATTCTTGGAAAATCTTCCTTCTCCAAAGAAAGAGGAAATTGTACTACCTCTTGACTTACATATTGAGGATGATTATTCTTTCGAATACAAAACTGAAGATGTGGTTTCAAGGTTTAATACCAAGGATACAATTGATAAAATAGTCATTGAAGACCTAGAAGCAAACATCATACATCATGCTTTTATTGATCCTATAGAAGATTATATAGAGGTTCTTTTTAGCTCAATTTTTCAAACATGTATTCTCTATAAGGATCAAATGCATCAGCAGTTTCCATTACATATTTCCACCTTGATTATGTGGATACATAATAAAGTTATACTTATAATTTTCCTAAAAAGTAGTCAAGTTGTCAATTTGTTTTGGCAGGTACTTGACTCGCTCCATTGGAAATTTTTTTATAACCTGATTCAGTAAGATTATCAATAGATTAGGGTAGGTAGCAGTGTGCAAATAAGCTCAGTACTCTTAGCATATTTACAGTTTTAGTTTCAGATTTCTTTCTAGTTTTATATCAAGTGTGTTCCAGACTTTAGTTTGCAGAGTGTTGATTTCATCTTGAATATTTTCAGCCACAAAGGTTTTTGTAGAAGATTATGTTGCAGATTTGGGATCAGCCCAATGGGTCAGGCTACTAGTCTACGGTGTTCTTGACACCTCCCGAAGGAGTTTACATCCCTAGCTGGAGCCATTGTTAGACTCATGTACTTCACAGTATCACAAGGTGACTGATTATTTCTCAGGTCTTTCATATTGAAAATAATATTCCATGGTTGTCATTTATTTTCAGTAAAATAAGGGAAATCCTGACTGTCAAGAGCTTCAAAGGAATCAATCTACCTTTCAGTTCAGTGAAGGAGGAAATTGTTGTTGAAAAGCGTAATGGTGATAAAAATTCTTTTTATGCCCTCATTTCATATCATTTACCCTCTCTTACCCTTCATTTTTTCCAAATTCTGAACTCCAACGCCTGAAATCCCATTAAAACCATTCAAATCCAAATACCTATGCTTTCGAGACTTTATTGCAGCTTTTCCCCCCACATTAGACTGTTGGATATATATATATATGTTACATATATGATATATATATATATATATATATATATATATATATATATATATATATATATATATATATATATATATATATATATATGTTACATATATGATATAAACTACAAAAAACACTCGCATTTCCTTTATATCCTAAGTCTGACACTACCCCGACATTCATTTATCCCTGACCCCACTATTACACCCCACGTCACATCCAATTTTTACTCCCCTCGAATCTTTCTGCCATCTCCCCTCCCCCTCTCCACATCCGATGGTCTTTGACGCATTTCACACCCCCCACAGCCTTCAAACTTTAACCATGAAGGGGGGCCCGAAATGGGTGGTTTCAAGTTTCAGGCCCTACCCCCACATGTCAAATCACAGTTATTTCACACCCCCCTTTCACAATAACGCCTACTACCTTAGGACCCCTCCTAAATCCAACTTCGGGTGTTTGCACGACGAACTTTCGCAACAAACTGTTATCCCCTTGAACCTTTACTTCTCTCCATGGTCCGCTTATTGCAGTTTAAACTCCATCTCCTAATGCAATCACCCAATCCTACAAATTCCCTGAAGTGCGACATGCGACATCGGTGGGACCCGATCACAAATCAAAAGCCACAAGTTTTAGAGGTTAAGTGCGTAGGTTTCATGATATAATCACCGAAGTGTGATGTGTAGAAATTATACAATATGCATCTATATCTTGGATTCACCCGATCTAACAATATGATAAAGTTAAATACTGAATCGCTTCTACAAATATTTTGAGGAATTAAAAACAACACAATTTCCAATCACATGAAGCAAAGAAGAATAGATCAAAACCACAACACCAGATATTCTCGGGGAAAGATTACTGCTCAAAAACCCTCTATCATATATTGTATATTCCACAAGGAATCATGAAACAATTACATACAAAACTCTTCTCACAAGAGCCCTCAATACATTAGCTAATTATCTCACACTGTCATATAATTGGAAAGTTCCTTAGCCAATTTATTGCCTCCAGAAAGCCTGCCTTGCTCGCACAATTCCTAATGAATGCAATCCTTAATCAAAAATAATTTCAGCCTTCCTAAATTGCGTTGAGTGTCATGGGCATCCTATGGTGTTATAACTACACATGCGTAGCCTGCTAATATCACAACTGATAGTTACACTTCCCTTTTACCTAGATCTTAATTGGGTCTCCACTAGATCTGACATGCATGCAGTTAATAATTGTAAAAACATCAGTTGCATGTGAGATCACTACATGTGAATTAATTAATATTTAATTCACTCTATCTCTCACTAGTGTATCTGCAGTTACAACTAGCACAACTGACTTTAACTCACTTAACTGAGTTAAACTGATTTACAACTTGCATTAACTAATGCACCACTGCACTTCCAATTCTGTTTCAACTAGAATCACTCTGTTACAACTCAAGTCAACTTGCATGTCCCACCAACCAACCTCTTAACTCGAAATTCACTTAGCTAACTGATTTTCCACTTTAGTTAACTATTTACAGGTCCACATTGAGAATAGATTACAGTTTATTATCCATCTATATTAAGGGATAATAAAGGTAGAAATGCATCTATAAATAGACATGCATTCTATAAATAGGTTATTCACATACATCTATAAATAGGCATACACCTAAAAATAGCCTATGTGGGCCCCACCTAGTTTAGGTAATTAATTTTCACTAGGATCAAGAATGTTGTTTCTAGATGCCAATTTCACTGTTTCTTGTTATAAACTTCAACACTCCTTCTCAACAAGAAAGGAATGTCTTTTCATGAAACATGCAACTCCATGCATGCAACATAAAACTCCATTCATGCGACATGCAACCCTTGCATGCGACATGCAACTCCATGCATGTGACATGAAACTCATGCATGAAAAACTTCTCTAATTTTTCTCTCACATGCAACTCTTGCATTCAACACTTCGCTAGTGTTTATCGCACATGCAACCTTTTCATGCAACACTTCTGAAACTGAATAACCTCCAAAAAACTAAATCAATATAATGCATTTGTCATCAAAGTATTCTAATTTTTTCTTAGATACTACACATGTCTTTAGGAATCACTGTGTTGCTGACACCTGCATCCATGCACTCTGTACTTGCTTCCAACTCTGATATGCGCTCCAGTATCTGACACTATCACTTTGATTTCATGTCCTCAGGAAATCTGACTGCATCAATCCAACTAATCCTGCTACTGTTTCTCTGTGGGCTCCTCATATCCAGGTTCGATTCATGAGATCCACACCATCTCAATGAATCCTACCCAGAAATTTCTTCTTGGGATTATCCATGCATGCCGCCCCACCTCTCACCTGGTGGTATAGCTCCATGCACTCCCTCTGCCCATCTGGCACAAAATTTCTCTGCATGAGTGGTTGCTCCTACTCCATGGTCCTCATCTTGTGGTTACTCCACAACTTGAGGTTCACTCTTACGTGCATGCAAATCCAGCTCCCTCTCAAGGGTCAATTTCATGGCTTTCTCACACTTCCCCATGGTTGGAAGCTTTGTATAAATCACAACTACATCAAGTCTATAGATATTATTCATAGGAATCCCAATTTTCTTAACTTTCTTTGTGGCTTTATGCCGAAGGAAGGCTTTACCTTCACTAAATACTGCATCATAGACTTTATCTTCCAACGTTGCAACTGAAACTAAATTTTTCGTTAAGCCTGGTACATGCATTACATATTTTAAAAATAAGGGTTTACCTAACTTCCTTTGGAAAGGAACAACACCAATCCCAGTAGCGTTATACCTTTTTTCATCACCCATTTCGAAATGCATCTAGAGGTCCTTCTCCTCCAAGCTACTTAAATTTTCTCCATCTCCGATCATGTGGAAAGATACATCACTATCCAAGTACCACATCGAACTCATTGCACTTGACACCATGCATGAAATAAGTGAGAATTCAAGCTCAAATTGCAAGGCAAGGGCCTCACCAACTGTAGCTCTAGAAACCATCTTGTTATTCTTCCTTTGTGGAAAATTTGTGGAAATATGTCCATGCTCGTGACAGTGAAAACACTTCAATTTGGACATGTTTTGCTCCTTTCCATCTTCACCAGCCGCAGATTTAGAATGGAATTTCTTCCCCTTCCCCTTCTTTGCCTTAGAAGCCAAAGCACAAGCCTCTTCATCATCATGCTTTGATGAAGAGCCATCTCTAGTGTTTTTCCTGAACTCCTCCTGCACTAGATCCGACCATAGTCGTTCCCAATCTGGCAATTTTTCCTGCCCGTTAACAGAGTCTTAATAACTGTGCCAACTCTTAGGAAGTCCCAAGAGAGATAAGCTCACCAAATCATCATCAAAAACATATATTCCTACACTCCCAAGCTCATCCCGACATTGGACAAACGTTTTTAAGTATACTGGAATAGTGTCGTTCTTTTCCATCCTGATCTTCCTGAGTTTATCTTTGAGCGCCAATTTCCTATGGTCATTGTTGCTTTGGAATAGATCCATCAAATCCTTCCACATAGCATATTGTGTGGCTTTCCCATGGAGGCTTGAGACAATTTGGTCTCATACTCCCTCCAACAGAATCCTCCTCGCCTTTGCCACTTTCTTTCGCCATGCATCAAGATTTGCAGCATCTGGCTTAGGAACATCTTTTTCAATGAATTCCTTCAAGCCATTATCTTCGAGTACTAATTCCATCCCGTGATTCCAAGAAATGTAGTTCGAGCTGCCCTCGTTTTCATACTCTAACCTTAAGCCATTGAAAGACATTTCTATCTTGAATTAGTTGTAGCTCCAAGAAAGCCTTTCTGCACATTCGAATTCTTTCCACCAACAAACTCAGTTCCTGCTTCAAAATTGCAATTTTCTGTGCTCTGATACCATGTAGAAATGTAATAATATGCATGTATATCTTGGATTCACCCGATCTAACAATATGCTAAAGTTAAAACTTAAATATTGAATCACTTCTGCAAATATTTTGCGGAATTAAAAGCAACACAATTTCCAATCACATGAATCAAAGAAGAATAGATCAAAACCACAACACCAGATATTCCCGGGGAAAGGTTACTACTCAAAACCCCTCTATCATATATTTTATATTCTACAAGGAATCATGAAACAATTGCATACAAAACTCTTCTCACAAGAGCCCTCAGTACATCAGCTAATTATCTCACACTTTCATACAAAAATTGGCAAGTTCCTTAGCCAATTTACTGCCTCTAGACAGCCTGCCTTGCTCACGCAGTTCCTAATGAATGCAATCCTTAATCACAAATAATTTAAGCCTTCCTCAACTGCACTGAGTATCATGGGCATCCTGTGGTTTTATAACTACACCTAGGTAGACTGCTAATATCACAACTGATAGTTACACTTCCCTTTCATCTATATCTCAACTGGGTCTCCACTGGATCTGACATGCATGCAGTTAATAATAGTAAAAACATCAGTTGCATGTGATATCACTACATGTGAATTAATTTATATTTAATTCACTTGATCTCTCACTAGTGTATCTACAGTTATAACTAGCACAACTGACTTTAACTCACTTAACTGAGTTAAACTGATTTACAACTTGCATTAGCTAATGCACCACTGCACTTCCAACTCTGTTATAGCTAGAATCACTCTATTACAACTACATTCAACCTGCATGTCCCACCAACCAACCTCTTAACTCGAAATTCACTTAGCTAACTAATTTTCCACTTGAGTTAACTATTTCCAAGTCCACATTGAGAATAGATTACAGTTTATTGTCCATCTATATTAAGGGATAATAAAGATAGACATGCATCTATAAATAGACATGCATTCTATAAATAGATTATGCACATACATCTATAAATATACATACACCTAAAAATAGCCTGTATGGGCCCCACCTAGTGTAGGTGCTTAATTTTCACTAGGATCAAGGGTGTTGTTTTTGGATGCCAATTTGACTGTTTGTTGTTGCAAATTTCAACACGATGCGACATCGGTGGGACCCGATCGCATATCGCAAATTGCAAGTCTTGGAGGATAAGTGCGAAAGGATCAGGTTATAATCGTTGAAGTGCGATGTGTAACGTTGGTGGGAACCGATTGCAAATAGAAAGCCACAAGTTTTAGAGGTTAAGTGTGGAGGGTTCATGATATAATCGCCAAAATGCAATGTGCGACGTCGGTGGGACCCGATCATATATCGCACGTCGCAATCTCAGGAGGATAAGCACTAAAGGAAATGTTAAAGATGTTGAAATGCAAAGTGCGATGTTGGCGTAGATGCGATGTGGTTCCAAGCTAAAATCTAAAGGATTTAAAGTCTGGGCGTATGAGGTTTGTGCGTTGTTTTATGAAGAAAGATATAACATGAAAGAAGTTCTCAGGTAGGACCTGACAAGGAGAAAAATGCAAAGTAATGTTGAATGTCGCGGTAGTAAGGATATAGATAGAAAAGGTATTGTGGCACTGTTGCGAATGTGCCAGCTAGGTCAAGTCGGGCGAAGGGAATTCGTGTAGAACTAATTGTGATATAACAACAGAAATAGAAAGGGCAGTGAACACATCAGCACGACCACTGATCCACGAAAAACTCCAGCACCTCATCAATTTAATAATACAGCAAAGGGGGTCCAAAAGGTGAAGCCAAAATGTAGCCATCCTTGCCTCTTTAGCATATGACAAGCCAGATTCTGATCATTTCACAATCAATAGCAGACTGCTAAATCCACTATTATGGCTAGACTTGTCTTATCACCGCCTACATGGTTCCACTTAGCAAAATTTTATCCTGAATGTAATTAATATATATCATTGAAACAAACAGAGCAACCGACTTAAGTTTTTATATAAATATTGCATGCATTAGCAGTATTAGAAGAGGTTGGAAGGGAAAAAACCATTGTAATAGACTCATTTGGTTGTAAGCACTCTCTTTTGGATGAATGAAATATTATGTTGTTTTCTAGATTCTTGTGTCATGATCTGTGGTGAAGTGCTCCTTTTCTTATAATCTCTCATCTCTAGTTTTACATATTGTTTTCTTTCTTTACTACAAATAGAAATTTTTCTGTAGGATTTACCATGGGGTACCCTGCTCAGTCTCGAAACATTACTTTATGTTTTCCTCTCAGACCTGAATATAGAATTCAGAGATGGTCTACTCTGCATTCACGTTGAACCTTAATCTCCTCCTCCTTTCCATTTCACAAGCTGTAAAGATCCATTGACATGGCTAGCTTGTCTGGTTGCACTTGATCTTAGTTATTCATCCATTTGAATTTGTTTACACATGTTTGACTCCATAGCCCAATGGTCCTGTTTTTCTGTCTCAACCACAAATTTTCAAACAAACCTCTACGCACTAATATCTAGCCTAAAGTTCCCCATCAAAAAAGCTACATCTAACAGAGAGATCCCTCACTGAGTATAGGAAGGCTAGGTCCTAGATTCCAAAGCGGTTTTGATGTTACCTCTGTAGTTTTGTTTTCAGCCTCAAAATTACAGAGTGATAACAAGATTCATTCGAAAACAATGATCAACAAGGGGATGATGCTCATATCGTTGATACCTTTTTCGAAAGCCTTAAATTTTCTTCCACCACCCCTCTCTTTGGACCTGGCAGTCAGTCAAATTCTACCTAGTTTGGGACAATGATGTTACTGTACAACTTGAAAGCAAAGTTTGGCTTGTCGAATGCATGTTTCTCGGAAATTTTGAGGTAATTTACCATCAAGTCCCTTATATTTTGAGAAATATAATCACACAATAAATATTACAAATGATAAATTTTATGAACGTTAATAATTATCGACATTAATGTACATTTAATATTGTCCATGATCAACTACAGGTTATTCAATGATAAGTTTCTTCCGAGTGATAATGTCTTGCCCACTAGCTGCGAAGAGGCAAAGAAATTGTTGAAAATGTTAGGTTTTAAGTACATATCATATCATGCATTTCCAAATTATTGTATTCTATGTAGAGGAGAATATGTAGACAAAGAGATATTTCTGAAAGGTGGGATATGACAAGTTATGATAAATAAAAAAATAAGGGTAAATCACGTGGTCCTCCTTTTAAGATATTTAGGCACATGCCTATAATCCCAAGGATTCAAAGGATCTTTCATTGCAAAGAATTAGATATGTTGTATGGATGGCATGCCTCACACCAAAGTGAGTTGGGAGTGATGTGAATCCCAAGATATTCAATATCCATGAAGCATATAGAGGATACATGGCCCGAAAAATTCAATGATGAAGTATGAAGTCTACGACTCAGCATAGCCATGGATGGCGTCAACCCATATTCCCTCCACAACACCAACTATTATGTTTGGCATATAGTATTTATCAATAACAATATCCACCCCATGGTTTTCCGTGAAGAATGAACATCTATGTTGGTTCTCATAGTCCCTGGTAGAAGACAAGTGAAGAATATGGATGTCTACTTACAACCACTAGTACATGAATTGAAGGAATTATGGGATGGGATAAATGTATATGATGTATCAAGACCCATCACAACAGAGAGGAGTTTTATGTTTTATGGCATATGTGCTTACATGGAACATTATTATCCAGGCTTAGGAGTTTGCTCTGGTAAATTACATGTTTATTGATTTGTTTATATACGTAAAATATTCTTTCGCATATTAATTATTTAATTCATTGTAATTGCTCTAATCTTCATGATATTCTTTAACATGCCATGCATATTTTACACAATAATTTCACAGGTCTTGTAACAAAAGGGTATTATGGATGTAAATGTTATGGACCTTCTCTGAAATCTAGATGGTCCAAAAACCTACAAAAGCCAGTGTATGAATAGGGTATTCCTCCCATAAGAACACCCTTACAGAAGAGCAACATCCGATTTCAATGGTAAACGAGAGAGAACCCAAAGGCCTGCAATAATGACACCAGCTGAATGGCTTAGAGCATATGAGAGAGAGAAGGAGGAGTTCATAGAAATTTTCGAATCAAATGGGGAGCCTATGTTCGATGATCCAGAATTTATTCGACACCTATGTTGAGTAAGTTCCCATTGGGATTAAAAGGAAATCTATCTTTTATAACCTCCCATACTGGGAGCATCTTAAGATTACCCACTTATTGGATCCCATACATATATTTTAAAAAAATCATCTTATTTATGGAGGCATATATCATTGAAACAAAGTGACACATTGGCTATTAGGAAAGATATTATTACTTCAAAAACTAAAAAGAAACATTGGCCAAGACAATTAGAAAGTACAAGATCAGGGGCATTTGGTCCCTCTAATTGGTATTTCAAAGAAGGTGATGTCCCATGGATTTTAAAAAAATATGATCTTTCTTTGGAAAAGGAAGTTATAATGGGTGTGAGGGTGCCATCTTCATATGGGTCTTCACTACGGCGTTGCTTCATTGTGGAAGACCATTTGTCGAGGTTGAAATCGCATGACCATTTGAATATTCTAAGAGTACTTATAATGTCAAAAGCATGATTTTATTATTTGTTATATTAATAAATTTTATCCCATGCAGGGATCATAAACAATAAGTAATTTTATATATTATTTCATGTGTTTATAACTTTGTAGTGTCATTATCCTTTGTTCCTGCGTGGGTGTGTGAAACATGACTTCCCCCAAGACCTAGGATGTTCTATATATAAATTATCTGCATTTGTACATTGGATCACGTCAAAGGAGATTCATGTGGCTAGCATTTCATGGTGGCGTCAAGAGACAGTTGAGATTGTTTGTATGTTTGAGAAGGAACTGTCGACGAGTTTCAAGGACTTGTAGGTTCATATTCTAATCCACCTAGTAGATGAGGTTGAATTAGTTGGGGTGGTTTCTTATCGTTAGATGTTCTTCTTAGAGAGGTACATGAAGAAATTGAAAGGTTTTGTTCGACAAAGGGAAAAACCCGAGGGGTAGTATGGAAGAGGGGTACATATTGTATGAGTTTTTCTATTATGCCAATGATTACATCAAGCAGATCGAAAACATACTAGGTGCGGTGATTTGGGACAATGAAAGGGAGGAAGACAAAAGAGAAGGTGATCTTCTCCAAACGAATGGAAAAAGGCGCTTGATAAAGAGTAAGCGACTTATAATTTTTCAAATTTACACAAAGTAAATATTCACGTTGAACTTCGATATAATGTATATTTTGATCTAATATGTACTATATGTCGGTTTGATTTCATCAAAAAATGTAGAAATTGAAGCAATCAATAAATTTGTTCTTTCCAATTCCGAAGTGACACAACCGTGGGTCACATTGTACAAACGAAAGAGGATGAAATAAGATAGTGACGGGAAAGAATTCAAACGGTTGAATGGTATAAGTGTGCCTTATCTCGATCACTTAAAAGAAGATATGCCAATTATATTCCCCAACATTTGGGTTGTTGACTAAGTCAGAGAGAAATACGGTGCAACCAGTCATTACCCGCGTGCTGAAGAGGATGCGCTAAACGTAGGGATTGGGTGCAACAACTCAGTAATAATCTATTCATGTACATTTTAAACATAATAATGCACCTTTGAAATGTAAAATCGATATTTTATATTTTAAAAGTTGGGTTATTAGACACATGACATTATGATTTTTAACTTTTTTATAGGTGAATTTGTTCCCATTTATGTGGGCATATGTGTTAGTGTCCTGTAATTTGGCAGATTGGTAAACCAAATGACAGGGTAACATCAGACCAAGCTTTGGAGTCCTAGGACCTAGCCTTCCTGGACTTAGAGAGGGCTCTCTCTATTATGCGAAGGATGTGAACTTGTTCGCTTTGTATGTTTGATTTTAGGCTAGTTGTTAAGTATATTTTGGTTTGTTTTTTGGTTTTTGAGGTAAATTGATCAAAAAGGACAAATAGAAAGAGATTTCATCAAATCAACAGGGTTATGGGGTCAGATAAAGTCAGGACTATCTAAATGGTGGACAAGGTATTACTGCAGGGTCGATTTAGTCAAGGTAAATGGATTCTTTGGGTGAAAATGAAGTGAAATGAACATTAAAAGAGATCTTAAACATATATAGTTTTAAAGTAGGTATTCATGAGGTAGGGCAAACCATAAATCTCTATGAATAAAACTCAAACTGATACATATGAAAGATAAACAATCCGGTGATACATAGAAGCATAAGAACCTCTAAATCTAGAAAATCACCTTCAGCTGTTGGGAAAGAAAATAAGATAAACAAACAACTCAATCTATGAAGAGGGAACTCTTAAATAGCATATCGTGAGCTATCGGGAACTCTCAAATAAGTTTGCAAGCATGGACAAAGGGCAAGATCGAACGAGACCTCTTTGACTTGATTAAAACAACCAATATTTCATAGAAAGATTTCAGAAATGGAGTTTTGAGAAGCTATAAGTAAGCAGGGCATACCTTAAATCATACAAGATAGAAAAACATACTGACCATAAATGAAACAAATAACAATTTCTTGATGGACCTAAAGGCCAGTTAATAATCCTTTAGAAATGATCAAGAAGAGAAAAACATTAAAGTTGTAACATGCAGGATGTTTGAGGTGCTTCCATGAGCATGTCTCAACATATACTTTTCTGATCTACAGAAAATGATAAATATGGAACATTAATGAAAAAAAGGAAACATAAACAGAATCAGAGAAACATCACCATTCACCAAGCCATGGAATCCTGCACACAATGCTCCTCCACCATTAAGCTAAGTAAGACATCATCCACTTCATAAAACAAGTATTTCTTCCAAGCTCATAATGCTATGTATTGCTCTCAATATATCAAGTTCTGCCTATTTGTTACAATGAGTCCTCTTGGTTATATAAGCCAAGGAGGAGGAAACCCACCTAGAGAAACTAGAAGGCCATTGGCAAAAAACAAATATCTAAAACTGTCCTTGAGGCTTAACAAAGTCCAAGGCACAAAATATCCTTCAAAAATATCTTTTCGGACCAAAATAGCAAAAAAGAATCACTTTCAAGGCCTAACACACAAGAAAAACTTGCTTAACGCACATTTGGCCCAGTCATCACTTAGAAAACTGCTTTTCAACAAAATCTACAGGAACGTAGCACCAGAAAAAGTCTATTTTGCGGTGAATTTTTGGCGGACCTCCTTATGTCGAAATGATTCCCGTGATGGCTCGTTGGAAATATACGGATGTATACTTTCCAAAAATACTTAATTTTTTCCAATATGATGCCTAGAAGTCAGCCAAAAAGTAGAAACAATGAAAAAACCCAGGAGTGTAGCACCTGCTGATATTAGGGGCAGAAAGGTAAAAAATGGTTGTTTTTGGCCTTTGTGAGAGACCAAAATAGCTTCATTTGATTTGAAAATTTCTGAGCATTTCCCTTTGATGTCAAGGAATCCAAAAATATATTTTTCTTCAGCTGAGGATGCTCCGAAAAAAATTTAAGACACCCATGATTCTATGCTTTTAGGCCTAAATCTCACAAAAAACAAGAATGTGTCCAAAAATGCCCAAATTTGGTGAGTAAACCCCTTAAGGGTTTTTAGAAAAATAAAATGAAGCTTGAGCAATAATTCCAAGTCAGGATAGGTCTTTTCCATGTTTTTCTGTTGGGCGCCTCCTTTGGGCAGCTTTGAGCTTCCTTTGGGCAAATTGATTCAACTTCTTGTAGTGCTCGGTCATTCTTCTTTGTAGGCCAAAATCCTTGTTATCTTTCTCCAATTTGGTTTCCAAATGCTGATTTTCCCTCTCAAGCCAAGACTCTCTATTATTCTCAATTTTTTTTGCAAGGAGCTCCGTAAGAGGGTACTGTTGTGCACGAGCTAATTCTTCTTCTTTCTGCTTTTGCAATGCTCTTATAAGACCCATGGTCTTAGGTCTCTTTCTTGCTGGCCCTTCTTCTTTATCATATTTAGCATACTCACCCATGTATTCTTCTAGCCTCACTTGTGACTTTTGAGCTTCCCTTCTGTATTTGAGTGCCCGAGCCTCAAATATTGCCATATGTCCACTCATTTACTTAGTTTGCAATTGCAAATAGTGGATGATGTCTTTTGACCTTTCTAGGCCATTTTCCAAGTCTTTAATCTGAGCCTCCCGGTTTTGCAAAAGAGATCTAAGAATATTGGCCTCATCATCTTCAGCATCACTGTCTATTTGTATTATTTCAAATTCCCTTTCATGCTCATGGCTGCTCTCTTGCTGTTCAATCTTCTCTTTGCCCTTGCTTTTAATGATTTTCTTTCCTCTAGTTTTCTTGGGCAATTCTACATTGCTCTTCTTTGGAAATTTTTCTCTACTCCTTACTGCCCTAGTGACATTGCTAGTCACTATTTGAGTGGTTTTCTTATTTGCTGCTTTGGTGTTTTTTGCCTTTGCTACTTTTGATGAAGGAAGCATGGCCCCTTGCCTTGGAGAGGCAGTAAACACATGCTCTTGACCTTGCTAATGATGAGTGAGAGGAGGAGTTAATACCTGGGCTTGTTTAGTTTGGTCTCCTACAGCCTCAACACTGTCCTCTTTTCCAAAAACATTCTCTGTTTGCACTTCTTGGTTAATTTGTTGTGGGGAAATTCCTTGTTCATTAAATTTGATATTTGTAATGAACTCATCATCAGGAGTAATCTCAGAAATATCATGCTCTTTTTCTGGTTGGTGAGAGATGTCTAGGTCTGTTGTTTTTTCCTTTACAAAACTATCTTTTCCTTCATCCATATTCTTGCTGTCATGACTATTTTTATTACTTCCCTCTTTTCTGTGACTGCTTCCATTATTTTCATCTTGACCTTGGTCTTCAAAGGTGTCACTGTTTTTGATGTTTAGGCCTTGACTGTTTTGACTATTTGGGCTGCCTCTTTCCTCATCAAATTTGTTGTCTTTACTAAGCTTTGAACTGTTTTCTTCATCATTGTCATTGTTTTCAATGTTTCCCTGATGTGGGCTTCCTTCATCATGATCACTGTCTTCATTTTCTCCTTGTGGGCTGCCACTTTCATGATCACTGCTTTCATTTTCTCCTTGTGGGCTGCCACTTTCATGATCACTTCTTTCATTTTCTCCTTGTGGGCTGCCACTTTCACCATCTGTGCTTTTTCCATCCCTTTGTGATCTGTCTTTATCATCATTAGTGCTTTCCCCTTCCTCTTGAGGGTTGCTTTCATGATCTCTGTATTTTTGATCGGCACCTCCTTCACTGTCTTTACTATTATCATTGTTTTCACTTTCCCTTTGTGGAATGCCTGCCTCATCATGCTTTCCTTTCCCTCTACTGTTGCTTTCATCACTTTCTTTTTCTTTGTCACCATTGCTTCCTTGTTCTTTGCTTTTACTACATTATTCTTTCTCACTGTCATCTGTGGAGGATGACTTTTGTTGAGGACTAGACTCATGAGAAGAAGAGAAAACATAGGGTGTGGAGGGCAAGGGATGAGCATGAGGAGGGTCTCGGGATGAAAATGGCCTGATTTGTAGTGGCATAGAAGATGCAGAAGTGAAATCAGGGTGAGAGATGAAAGTTTCCCAAGGGATGCCCTTTTGTTTTAGCTGATGAAGGAAAATGATCTTAATGAGAGAGTGATGGAATAAACTTGCTTTCTGCTGAGCTGGAGGCTTCTTTTTAACAATGGAAGACATCTTGTCTATAATTTTGCACAGGAAAAAGGGTAGGTTTAGCAACTTATATTTTGTGAAATGCATAAGGAGTCTGATGTGATATGAATATACTCGGGAGAATCTACCTTCACAAGTGAAAAAATTCATGATTATCTTCATGAGGACTGCATAGTCATCCAGAAAGTGTGAAAAAGGAAAAATGGAGCTGCATGCATCTTGATGATTTGGCTTTAGAAAAGGCTAATAGTGGCTGAGGTCAAGGTATGATTGTTTGAACCACTCTTCTCCTATGTAACGGATTTTGATTTCTTTAGAAACAGCTCTAGGAGTGAGTTCAAATCTAGAACTACTAATGTGAACTTGCTTTCCATCCAGTCTCAGGGCAAACATCTTAGTTAAATAAGGGTGGCTAGTGACCTCTGGTATTCTACTACAAAAATCAAAGCAGCCTACCTCTTGAAAATAGGACAAGATTGAGGGAGAGGCATTGATTTCTTGAACAGTGGTGGGCTCAAATCTGTTATGCTGACCTCCCTTTTTAACCCTTTTCTTTGGAGGCATTTTGATTTTGCTGTCTCTCCCCAATTTCAAATAAAACAACCTTTCAAATGTAATAGACACTTTTTCTTCAAACTGCCCTTTCTCCTTCAATTCAGTTTTCAAAGCATCTTTTATGTTTTAAGAGAAACTGAGCGGTAAAAGATAGTGATAAATACCTTGAAAAACTTCTTTGCAGTGATGAAAAAACTTTTGGGAAGACACTGGCAGTTTTTTGGCCTTTTTTCAATGAAATGGGCAGGTGCTACGCTTTTCCGCTCAGGAGCGTAGCATCTTCACAGAGGCTGCACGAGAAAAATACACTGCGCTAGTTCAAAAAAATTGGGTTTCTGAATGAGGTTTGCACGCCTGGCAGTTGTGGGCACCGGGCGGAAAAGTTGAACGAGGGTCGGGCGTTGAAACGCATCGCACCAGTGTACATGTGCATCACGCCCTTTTTATTTTTCTTCAGTGAGTTGCTACAGGCGCGTAGCGCTCAGGCACAGGCGCGTCGCGTCCTAGAAAACGTGCATGGAGTGTTTGCCAAGGGACCAGAAAAACCCCCTCTGTTTTCCAATCAATAAAATGAGGATAAGATATGCCCGTTGAGGGCTTTTGTGCCTTTTGAAATGATTTTGTGGCATGTAGTCATCCTTTTGGATTTTCCAAAATAGTTTCATTAAAATTTTGCCTCTTTTGCTCATTTACCCTATTTGATGAAAAGTTGGAAACATGTGTTACAGTGTTTTATTTAAAAAGCGTTTTTCAAACAGAAAAAAAAAGTTTTCAGTTTTTGTGTAAAGGCAAACCTCCCCTGTTTCAACTTATAAATGTGCCTTCTACCTTTCTCTGAAGGGGTACCTCATAAAAACAAATATGTGCCCTCTTCTTGTTTATGAAAGAGGCCCTTTTACAAACTGTGGGTACCCTCTGCTTATGTATGAAGGAGGTGCCACTTTCTTTGGATTTTTAAGGTAGTTCCTATAAACTTTTGTCTCTCTGCTTTTCAAATGAAGAAGGCCCTTGAAAGTAGTCTTTGCCCTCTGCTTTTCATTGAAGGAGGCTTGTTTAAAATTGTGTCTTTTCCCTTTGTTTATGATTGAAGGAGGTAATGCAAGCACAACTTCTTAGGATCTCTGCTTATGATTTGAATGAAGCCTCTCTTGAAAACTAAACCTTGTGCCTGTGTCTACTTATCACTGAAGGAGGCATTTCATAAACAAGTGATTACCATCTGCTTATCATCATTGAAGGAGGCAATTCAAATGGTTTATCCTTTATCAATCTGTATGAGACAAGCTTCTTGTATAAATTTACTGTGGAGATAGTGAACAGGTAAGATATTTCAAACTCCAACATATCTGCTTTGTGTCTCTTAGGTTAACTCTCTTTTGTACTAGCTTTAGCTTCCTTTGTGATGACAATGTCTTTGATGGTTTAGAGTCTAGGCTATAGGGATATAAAAAAGGTAGTTGTTCCCTTTTTATGCTTTTCACTTTGATTCCTAAACTGTTGGAAGTCTTTTGCCAGAAAACTAACACACCTTTATACTCCTTTTGCAAGGATGAATAATTCTTTGACCTTCTTGGTGTTTTTGATTTTGCAGGGATGAATCTTGTTGGCTTTCCTGTATTTTCTTAACTATTCAAACAGTCAACTTCTCTTGCTTTGAAGCTTTTCATTGAAATTTTTTCTTGCCCAAAACTGATTAATGCCATCCATCCTAGCACCCCTGCAGAGATGCACTGATAAAATGACTTTGATCATTGGATACCTTTTCTGAGGTATCATGATGATAATGCTTGAAAATTTCACTTGATCACTTTCTTCAGACATAGGACCTTCTTACTCTGTTTATTCCTGAATTTGAACCTTATAAGCTTTGCTGAAACAAAACACAACGACCATTTTGATGGTGTATGACCTAGGGGTAAACAAGGGTTTTGTTTTGCCAGATAAGAAGAGAGGATGGTTGACTCATATTAAAAACAAGGTTTTTGACTAGAAATATTCTTCTCAAGATATTTACCCTAAACACCATCACCTAAACCTAGACAGTTTGTCATAATTTCTGAAGGAATTCTTAGGCGTAGTTAGGTCAGCATATGGGAATTTAAACAGTGAGAGGGGAGGAGACAACTTTGTCCTATGCTTGACAGTGAGCTATGTGAAAACAGGGGATTTTGAATGTTCAGAGATACAAGGCTTATGACAGTTATGGACAGGGGAGTTTTATCAAGACTGAAACTTGATGACCACTTTTAACACAGTCTGCAAGAGAGGGAAAAAAGATAAAAATTTCTCAGAGGGGTTTTCTAGAGGAAAAATTGACTATTTGAAATTGGTTTCTAGAAAACATAGGCAAGGCATATAGTCATCTCAACAGGAAAAAATACCGATGAATAACAGTGGCTCCATTTGGGGATGGAAGCTCCTTTTTGGGAGGTGTCCAGAATTGTAGATATCCGGCTTTATGAAGACCAGTGCCTCATCCATTAGCGCAGATTTCTCTTTTCCTTGATGTTTTTCCTGAAAATGATGCTTTTTGACAATCTAACAGCATGATTAGCATCAACCTCAACTCTACTTACACAGCTATTTCGCCTAACATTTTTTCTTATTTGGGTGCACTTGGACTGGCAAACCCTTTGACATGATATTTTTGAAAGAGAAAACACTATCTACTTCTACACTTATATCTTCCGGGAGTTTATATTAAACTGATGAACTCCTTTGATTCTCTACCTATACTAGATCAACTGTCAAGATTAAGCTGTTTGACAGATTTCATTTGCTAGACTAAAACATGGAATTGAAAAATGATCAAATCAGGATTAGACAGTCTAATTTGTCATGTGTTTGTGGCATAAAGACAAGCTGCACACAAATTTTATTTATGTACAAAATGAGATTTATAAAAATCAGGGCTAGGATACATAATTTTCTTTTCATCCTTATTTTCCTCTTTGGTTCTATTTTGAGTGTGTGGAACCAACATCGTTATTTCCTAATCTACTTTCTTTGATAATTCAAGCTTGCATATTTTGACTATCATTCTTTTTCACTAACTTATCAGAAATCAATTTAAAACATGCTCAGTTATGATTAGGCTAGATAACTGAACAAGACATCTTTTGAGCACTAGTAGTGGCATTTAGACTTGCACACTTTCAGCATGACTATTTTTTGAACATGGGGTTGTACTGCTGCTTTAAGACTGCCCTCTTTTTCTATTTTTCTGTTGTTTTTGGATTTTCTGCTTTCTGATTTATTTCTTCAAACAAAAATATGTACAATGAGTAAAAAATTTAAAACTGGAGCTCTTGATAGAAGTAATGTTTCACTGTCCTGCCATTTATAGGACCTCCAAATGTCTCAGTCCCATCAGGCTCTTGCAGGAAAAAAACATTGTTTCCTCTAACTGAGCTGATAATGAAAGGCCCTTTCCATAAGTTTTTGAACTTACCATGCTTTCCTTTATCTTCCCTTCTGGAATCCCATTTTAATACTTTATCCCCAACCTGAAAATCATTTTCTTTGGTCCTTATTTCAAAAATATTTTTCATCTTATCTTGCACTAACTGTGTCCTTTGGTAAACTTCTTCTCTTGTTTGTTGTAAATGGATAGTCTGATTTATCCTCCTTTGCATGTAATTTTCTTCCATTTGAACTTCTTGTAATAGCTTCATCACTGGAACCCCTAAGGATGTCGGGAACATGGCATCCATGCCATACACTAGTTGATAGGGAGACATACCAATTGATTTTTTGGTGGTTAGTCTATCAGCCCATAATGCATGTACTAGTTTTCCATGCCATGCTTTTTTATTTTGTTCCAGAAGCTTCTTAATGATATTAACTAGGATTTTGTTAGAAGACTCGGCTAAACCATTACCTTGGGGGTAATAAGCTGTGGAATGTCCTAATGTAATATGAAATTTGTAACAGAAGTCAACCATTATTTTGGAGGAAAAGGCAACAATGTTATCAGTGATAATTTTCCTAGGACAACCGAATCTAGATAAAATGTTGGTTTCTAGGAACTTGATAATGACTGAATCGGTGGAATTCCTGGAGGGTATGGCTTCTATCCATTTGGTAAAGTAATCAGTGGCTGTGAGGATCCATTTTTGTTGAGCATATGAAGAAGGGTGTATTTCCCCAATAAAATCTAAACCCCATTTCTGGAAAGGAGCTTCAACTATGATTGGATGTAAGGGCAAAGGTAAAATTTTTCTCTTGCCATCAAAAATTTGGCATTTATGGCATGTCATGACCAGTTTGTGAGTGTCAGGGAATAAGGTAGGCCAATAATAATCGGCTCTAAGGATTTTGTTGGTTGTGGATTTCTAGTAGAAATGTCCTTCGCATTCTCCTTCGTGCATTTCGTGCATAATTTTTCCTGCATCATCTTCAAGAAAACATTTAAGCAGCATACCAGTGGGATTTTTCCAATACAGAATTCCATCTAGAATACAAAACTTTAAATATTTTTGTTTGAGGAATCTTTCTTTCATCTTTGATAAGGTTGGAGGAGCATTAATATAAAATAAAACGTAAAGAATATCAGCATACCAAGGTGAATTTAAAAACACTTCTTCAACATGAGGAGCTGTGCATTCTTCCTGTTCTTCTAAGGTGTCAACAAAATTTATATCTAATGCTTGGAGGATTTTTTCAACCATTAGTCTTGCAAGTCCTTGTCCCTTAACAAGTTTGGTGGGTCTGATTTCTAAGTCATATTCTAAGATGATAGCAATCCACTTTCCTCTTTTACCATCGGGATCTTGATTTAATATATCTTTGACGATGGTATGGGGAATGAAAGAAATGATATGAGAATTTAAGATATAAACTCGGAAGTCTTTCAGTGCTTTTACCAATGCGAATGCCTGTTTTTCCATGATATTATATTTTAAGGGAGCATCCCTTAGGGCTTTGCTAAAAAAGGCTATGGGTTGTTCTTGTCCTGCTGCATTCTTTTGTAACAACACTACAACTACCGTGTGTTCAAATGTAAATGAGAAGATGTAAAATTTTTTGGTGAAATCAGGACTTATCAGAATTGGTGTTTCGATGAGTGCCTTTTTAACTAGTTCGAAAGATTGTTTGGCTTCTAAAGTCCATTTAACTCCAACCTCCTTTTTTAACATGTTTGTGATATTTCTCAAGAGTTCGGAAAGATTGGAGATGAATCTTCTTAAGAAATTAATTTTTCTGATAAAAGATTGTAATTCCTTAATGTTTCTGGGGTGACTGATTTGCAGTATGCCTTCGATCCTTTTGGGGTCTATTTTTATTCCATCTTCAGAAATGATGTGACCTAGGAGCTTTCCTTGTTCGAGACCAAAAAGTGTTTTCTTGGGGTTCAGAGATAGGCCATATTTTCTACATTTTTCAAAAACCTTTCTTACGCGGACCAGATGTTCCTCATCTGATTTGGAATATACTGTGATGTCATCAAGGTATATGACTATGAAATAACCTATGTCTTCTGAGAAAGCTATGTCCATGGCTCTTTGAAATGTTGCACCGGCATTCATTAACCCAAAAGGAATTTTAACATACATGAAAGTGCCCCAAGGAGTGGTGAAAGCGGTTTTGTGTTGATCACTAGGAAAAACCAACACTTGGTTATATCCGGAAAAACCGTCAAGTAATGAGATTATTTTAGAGCCAACGAATTTTTGAAGTATGTGGTCCATTTTGGGTAAAGGATAGTTATCTTTTAAAGAGGGCCTATTCAGATTTCTAAAGTCAATGCAAAGTCTAATCTCTCCGGTCTTTTTCCTAACTGAAACCAGGTTTGAAACCCACTCAGAGTATCTAAGGGAAACTATTATCCCGACGTCATAAATATTTTTTATTTCCTTTTCCACTAAAGGTAATAAGATGGGATTTGTTCTCCTCAACTTTTGTTTAAAAGGCTTCTGCTTTTCTTTGAGGGGGATCTTATGTTGAATAATGCTTGTGTCGTATGATTTCAAATCTTGGTATCCCCATGCGAACACATCTTTGAACTCTTTAAACAACTCAATGTATTTTCGTTTTATGTGAGGAGGGATGGTTTTGGAAAGTTTGATCATCTTTGGTTCTTCTATGCTTCCTATGTTATACTCTTCTATATCAACCTCAATGGATTCCATTTTTGGTTTTTTGGCCACATCATTAAAATCAAACAATTCTTCTAAAGGTGCAAGGCCTCTGGGTATTGTGTCATTTTCACAGTGTAATACTTCAAGCTCTCTTTGGTCTAGGTCCTCACATGTTTCAGCTTCATAGGGATGATTAATCAAGTTTATATCTGTTAGGGAAGGTAAATTGGGCTCCTAATCTTTATTTTTATCAAGATTTCTTTCTTCATGTTCTAAGTTTGGTTTAGCCATTTCAAACTCATTCCTGGATTGCAAAAAATCATCAATTTTCTCATCATCCTCAAATATCTACCAGTGGTTAATGTTGTCAGGCACTATAGGATGATGCTTGACTTTGATACTATATTTTTTGTTTGCATATGGTATTTGGCAATTGCTTGCAGCAAAGGTGAGCTCATTGGCGAGGCTATTTTGAGCTCTAGGAATATAAGTGAATTCGTATCTCTCGAAGGTTTTAAGAATGTCTAATGATGCATTTCTGTATTCTCTCAGTATTGAGTTTTTTGTCGAATATTCACCTTTTATTTGTCTAATTACAAGTTCTGAATCTCCCTGGGCTGATATTTTCTTAGCGCCTAAGTCTCTAAGTAAGTGCAAACCAAGGAGGAGGGCCTCATATTCCGCAATTTTATTAGTACATTGGAATTCCAATCTGAAAGAATGACCTTCATTAGTATTGTGTATCCAGACTCCAGCCCCTGAACCAATTTTTCCACAGGAGCCATCAAAGCTTATGCTCCAAATATTTTCTTTTTCATGTGTGTTATTAAGCTGTTTTTCAGGTTTCTTAGAGTTCTGATCATCAATTTCTTTATTTGTGGATGAGTGAGGTTGTTCTAACGGACTGAGTTCTTCTTTATTTCCTTTTATCCGCTCATAATATCACTTTTGTTGTATAAGATAAAAGAATCTAAATTTGAATGAATGGAATAAACCGAAGTATTGTTTGGCCTATCTAGGTTGCTTACCATATATTTCATGTGGGTTTCTCGATACAACCTCCTATTTTGGTTGAAGACCGGGATGGTAGAAAATGACATGTCCATTTGGAGGCTACCTCATATTTTGGCGGCCCATGACCTTGATAATAGCATGCCATATTTAGGAGGAATATCAGCCACTACTACATCCATGACTAGGCTTTTAGCAGGTACTTGTGTTAGAGTGATACACAGGTTTTTTATCAGGCCTAAGCATTTGACCCTACTTGAATCGAATGAATATAAGTCTTTTTAAGGTTTAGTTATCTCCAGGCCCAAACTTTCCATGACTACTTTAGGCATGAGGTTATGGGAAGCACCAGAATCTAACATGGCATTATGTAATATCTTGTCGTGGATGTTGAAAATTACGTAGAATGGAGAGATAGTTCCTTCTTGGTATTCTCCTTCTAATTTGGGACCAAATAAAAGCTCGAGTTTATCTTCTGTCAGATTTAGAGTATCTGCATCATTTCCTATGTTTAGGACTTTCAAAATTTGAGATCTGTACCTATCTATAGTCACTAGTTAGGTGAGGGGTATGGTTATCTTGATCTTGGCAATTTCTCCTTCGAAACTGAAAGGTACTTGGGTTTTAGGCATGTTCGTCTCAGTTCTATCAGCCATAAATTTTTCTATATTCTTAATTTTCTGATTTTGATTCGGGGTTTTGTTCAATACAGTTTTTTTAGGGATCTTAGTAGAGGTACTGGGATAGCTAGGATCAAGATTTGTTTGGCTAGTTCTGTCTTTGTTCTGATCAGTTTTCTTAGCCATGATTTTGTTACTATCTATTGTTCTTTTAAGAATGGTATCGGGGGTTTTTGTAACAGCAGAGTCTGGGCTACTTTTCCTAGATTTGTCTTGGTTTTTATTACTCCTAAGATCATATTTCCTATGTACTTCCATTATGGCATTTTTTAATCCTATTTCGGGATCTTCGGGGTCCTCATAATTTGTTTCATTTTGGTTTGAGGAGAAGAAAACTTGTTCTTCTTCTGTGAGAAAAACCTCACCCTCGCTATCAGAACCTATCAAGTTTAAGTGATTTTCATCGAGTGGTTCAATATCTCTTTCTACCTCATCAACATAGTTTTCTTGGAAAGGTGGCCTGATTTGTTGATCATTTTCTCTTGGTTTGATTTGAGGTGGGTCCCTTCTAAAGTTCTGATTTCGGTTTCTGTTTTGAGGATTTGGTTGGTTGTCCATTGGAGGTGCCTTCTCACTTAGATTTATTCTTTCCATCATTCTCTCCATAGTTCTAACTAGGTTGTCTATTTTGGAATCTGAAGAGGAATTGGAAGGTATGGTCTCATCTCGGTAAGTGACTTTCTTTTCCAATCTCATCCTACCTCTCTTCTCGGCTAGGTTGGCTTCGACACTAATAGCTACCTTTTGCATTTATTCTAAAGTTGCGGGGTCTCTTTCTCTTAATTGGTATGTCATATCTGGATTGAAACCTTCGGGAAATTTTGCTAGTGCTAGGCCAAGTGGAGGTTTCATGTTAGGTGGAAGGGCATTATAGACACTGTTGAACCTAGTGCAATAGTCTTGAACACTTTCCCCCATATTCCTTTTGAGATTGTTGTATTCGGAAAGGATTTGGATGGGGTTTTTCCTGACTTCCCATCTATTTATAAAATTTTGGTAGAGTGATGGGAGATCATGTATACTGTGAGGAGCCAAGTTTTTGAACCATTTCTTGGCTTCTCTGCCTAGGCTTTGGGCAAACATTCTCATCTTTATGGTTTCATCTTCTAATTCCATGTAGTCAAAAGAATCACTAATTCTATCTACATGTTGTTGGGCAGTAGTAGACTCAGTCTCGGTGAAGTGTTGAGATTGCAACAAGATGATGAGCTTAGTGGAAATAAGTCGCCTTCACTAAGTGGGCCCGCAGGCTATTTTTGGCGCAAGTATATTTTTAGACTATGTCTATTTTTAGACATGTCGATCATATTCTATGAGTTGCAGGATGCTATTTGTGGATGGTTGGTCAAGTTGGAAAAATAGATGGACTTCTATTTTTAGACATATTGGGCGGAATCTATTTTTAGATTGCCAGTATAAAAATAGATATGTCAAATTTTATTAGCTCTTAATAATATTTGGACTATAAACATTAACTGATTCTTGACACTTCGCGCTATGCACAGATGTGGCACAGAGCCGATGTATGAATGTTTATTCTCAGTGCCATGAGCTATTAGTATGGATATTTCATTAGAACCAGGGGACAGTTTGTGCAGCTATTGAAAGCAATGGATATTGTCTACTAACTGAAAACAGGTTGAATTAAATGGTATTCAGTCTAGAATTTCATTAATACTAGAACATAGTAAATTAATTATTTATTTAATCAACAATACAATCTCATTAATCAACTAACAACAACATCGCTAACTATAGTGCATGGATGGGCTTAAGGAGACCATGAGGTAGCAGAGATGTTATAATGGTCTGTACTATATCATGTATTATCATATCACCATGATTGGATGAAATGATGATTAAAAGAGAAATGATGTGTATCAGAATTATTTATTTGTATTTTCAGCCTTTCACAATGTTGCTAGAGAAAAGCCATCGTGTGGCAGAGATTGGAGCATGTGATTTGCTAGATCGGGCTTGATTAGTGTGTAGCAATTGGAGATTGTACTGAGAGCTTTGTGAGGATCTTTGTATAATGATTGTTACATGATATCTATGACATAAAATATAAAGATATTTTGGGGTTTTCTTCTTTAATATTTCCCATAAAATACTGTGTTCATATGTGTGATTGTTTATGGTTTTAATGTGCGCATGCGATTGTTTTTATTTCTGCAATTAATGATCAATGGTAGAAGAGATTTTGTATTGTGCATGAAGTTAAAATAGTGTGTGATCAGGAGAATCTCGGGGAATAATAAATCAGTTATTAAAATTTCTACATGGTATTAGAGCGATATTGATCATTGGAGCAATTGCAAAACATTGAAGCGGTTGAGTTTTGTGCCGGTGTTCCAACTCTGCGCTGTCTTTTGGTGCTGAAAAGCTTAGATGTCTTCACCTCATCGTTATTTCCGAGTATGCCTTGAGGAAACTTGAATTATGGCTGGTGCAGCTAAAAACATGGATGTGCTGCCCCGGATGACAATGGGTTGAAGGAGTTCATAGCGAAATTCCAAACTCCGCCTAGCGATGCCGCCGCACTTGACGCATGGAAAAGAAGACAACAAGTTGCCGCTGGCAACTGTTGAAGGTGTAAAGGATCACATAGGGTCCAGCCCTTCATGGTAAGGCTTCTCCATTCTTGATGTGGAAAGCGTTGACAGAATTATTCCAAAGCAAGAGCGACCAGAGGAAGTTGGCGCTCAAGGATAAACTCAGGAACATAAAAATGGAGAAAGGCGACAGTATGCCCAAGTACCTCACGAAGTTCATCCAATGCATGGCGGGAAGTGTATGGGTGAATTTGTATTGACAGTGACCTTGCACTTGGCCTCTCAGCCCAAGACAACACTTCACGCATTCCGTCATTGTCGCAGAGAAATTGCCAGTACGTGGTTTTACCTTTGGCTCGACCAGTGAGGAGATAAGTGCGGCCAGTGATGACTTTTCACCAAAGAACCCCGATGAAAAAAAAAACTTCCCCTGTCACCACAAAGCATGAAGGGAATAGCAAGAAGAATGCTTTAATCAAAAAGCAAACACACAAGACATGTCCAGCAGTTGCCACTTATCACCAATACATATTATTTACCATCATCATGGATAGTTGGAAAATGGTTAAATGCCTGAGCTATCCCATGTTGGAGAGAGTTTAGCCTCAGCTGAGCTTTCAGATTTTTCAAACACATCACATGCTTGGTATCAATTGTGATGGGTTCAGTGTGGTTTCTTGACAGTGGTGCATCTTTTCATATGACCAGAGACAAAGATTTGTTTACCGTATCCGGATTATGATCTTGAGAAAACATTTAGAGAATAAACAAGACAGATATACATGTATCTAGATTTTATATCATTTCTGACAGTGATTTCATGTCCTCTCATTGAGGGAAGTGATGCATGTTCAAGATTGAAGAAGAATCTTATCTTTGTGGCGATGTTAGAAGACAAGGGATATGATGTTGTCTTTAGCGAGGGAAAGGATTTCCTGCGTAGTAAGGCAACTGGTGAAAACCGGAGGATAGGGGTTCGAGTTAAGAACCTTTATCAATTGCAGGTAGATGGCTGCACAGCAATGGCAGGCAAGGCAAAAGGAGTGGTGAGCCAGGATGATGGCGAGATATGGCACAGGAGATTGGGCCACCTTCACCATGGAGCTTTGAAGATACTGCAATAGATTTCTACTGGGATTCCTAAGGGTACTCTTGCGCAATCAGATCAGTGCAAGGGATGTACTTTGGGAAAATTTTTGAAAGCCACCTTTCACGAGAAGGATAGTCACGCCACAACGATCCTTGAGATAATTCACACGGACGTGTGTAGACCTTTCTCAGTAGCTTCGACAGTAAATCACAGGTACTATGTGATCTTTGTTGATGATTTTTCTCGGAAGTGTTGGATCTTCTTCATGCAGAAGAAGAGCGATACATACTCAAAGTTCTGTGAGTTCAAGGCACTGGTTGAGAAATAATCGGGGAAGTAGGTGAAGGCTCTTAGGAGAAAAAATGGTGGTGAATTCATCTCTGGAAAATTCAAGGACTTTTGCAGCGCAGAAGGAATTCGAAGAGAGCTCATAACACCTCATAACCCACAACAGAATGGGGTTGCTGAGCGGAAGAACAGAAAAATCATGGGTGCTACACGGGCAATGTTGCATGATTCGGGCCTTCCCATACACTTGTGGGCTGAGGCATGCAATACTGCAGTATATGTGCAGAACTGTTGTCCTCACAGGATACTTGGCATGAATACACCCGAGGAGGCGTTTTCTGGTAAGAGGCCTGATATTTCCCATTTGAGGATTTTTGGTTCACCTGTTTACATTCATGTGACGAAGGATGCCAGGAAGAAGCTGGAGCCAACCGCAGAGGTTGGGATATTTGTGGGGTACACTGAAACACCCCACAACTATCGTGTGTATTTTCTAGACAGTCGCAAGACTGTTGTGCAACGAGATATCAAATTTCATGAGGAGAAAGCCATGAAGTGTTTGCTTGAGAGGGAGCCACACTTGCATGCAGATGAGGAGCTATTAGTTCCTATGGATGAGCCTCAGGATGTGGATCAGCCACAATAGGAGGTTCATGGAGTGGAAGAGACCACTCATGCAGCGCCAACCATCAGAGGGCGGAAGCGCACTACAAAAGCTGAGCGACTGGCTCAAGATGCAGAGAAGGTTGTAGGAGCACCTACATCACAGCGCAGACAGAGACAGTCACCTGATCGGTACACTGGATACATGGCTCTTATGAGAAAGTGTATCATAACAGAGCCATCCTCTTTCGAGGAAGCTGTGGAGGATCCCGCATGGGTAGATGCCATGGTGGAAGAGTATGATTCGATTGTCAGAAACAGTGCATGGGAGATTGTCCCAAGGCCGAAAGGGAAATCAGTGGTGGGTTCGAGATGGATCTACAAAGTGAAGTAAGCAGCTGACGGGAGTGTGGAGAAGTACAAGGCAAGATTTGTTGCCCGAGGCTTCTCACAGATTGAGGGGATCGATTATGAGGAAACCTTTGCACCTGTCGCAAGGTATTCTTCCATACGGACGATTCTTGCTCTCTTAGCGCATATGGGGTGGAACATTCATCAGATGGATGTGGAGATTGCATTCCTCAACGGAGTCATTGAGGAGGAGGTGTACATAGAGCATCCCAAGGGTTTCGAGATCTTCAATAGTGAGTCACATGTGTCCAGGCTCAAGAGAGTGTTGTATGGGTTGAAACAAGCACCTCGTTCTTGGTACACATGGATAGACAATTATTTCACCGGACTTGGATTCTCCAAGAGTGAGGCGGATCCGAACCTATACCAGATTGTGGTGGAGGGTAAGTTGCTGATCATTGTACTTTATGTAGATGATTTGATTTTGACGGGTGATGAACTATTGATACACTCATGCAAGGTTGATCTTGCAAAGGAGTTTGAGATGAAGGACTTGGGCCTCCTTCATTTTTTCCTGGGATTGGAAATTTGGCAGCGCAGTGATGGACTGTTTGTTTCTCAAGGCAAGTATGCCCGGGAGATACTGGAGAAGTTCAACATGCATGGATGCAAGCCTGTTGATACTCCTCTTCCTGGTGGTTGGAGGAAGGAGGATGCTACATCGGCGGATGTAGTGGATGCCACTGTTTATCGACAGTTGGTGGGGTTGCTTATGTATCTGGTCAATACACGACCCGACATATGCTATGCTGTTAACCAGCTTTCACAAGCTATGGTTAAGCCTACCAAGCTCTACTGGAAGGCAGGCAAGCATGTATTGAGATATCTCAGAGGCACATTGGGATATGGATCATGGTACAGACAGGAGGATGAGTTGAGGCGACATGGCTTCACGGACCGGTACTATCATATCAGAGATTGTGTGCAGCAAAAGATCACATTACTTTCATACATTCCCACGAAGGATCAGGATGCTAATATCTTGACGAAGGTGCTCACCAGGAGAAAATTCGAATACCACAGGGGCAGGATAGGGGTGGCAGATAATCCTTATCTTGTTGAGAGGGAGTGTTGAGATTGCAACAAGATGATGAGCTTAGTGGAAAGAAGTCGCCTTCACTAAGTGGACCCGCAGGCTATTTTTGGCGCAAAGTCTATTTTTAGACTATGTCTATTTTTAGACATATGGATCATGTTCTATGAGTTGCAGGATGCTATTTGTGGATGGTTGGTCAAGTCGGAAAAAATAGATGGACTTCTATTTTTAGACATACTGGGCGGAATCTATTTTTAGATTGCGAGTCTAAAAATAGATATGTCGAATATTATTAGCTCTTAATAATATTTGGACTCTAAACATTATCTTTTTCTCTTGGAGCACTTCAGTTAAGTGCACAGATGTGGCACAGGAGCTGACAGAAGGAATTACGCTATTCCTGAGGGTTAAGTGGAGCTATTGCATGGATACTTCAGTTAGAACTCATGTGACAGAGTTTGGTGGAGTTATTGAGGTAGTTAGTGGAGTTGTGTTCAGTTTAACTGAGTTAAACATAGTTGAGCTAGTTGTATCTAGTCTAACTGATTGATACACTAGTGAGAGTGGTGTGAATTAATTATTAATTAATTCACTAATTATTAACTCATTAATCAACTAAAGAATACATCGGTTAACTACAGTGCATGGACAGTTTCAGTGGAGACCAGTGAAGAGGTAGGTGAAAGAGCAGTGTGACTATCAGTTGTGACTATAGTGTTGCATGATTTGCAACACACAGTGGTTGGAGATGCCAATGAGGATTGCGTGAGCAAGGCTGGACCAATTTGAGTTCATTCAGAGCCATTCTTCAGCAGTGATTGCGCAGTAGAGGCAGGCTAGCAGGTGGCAGAGATTGGAGCATGTGTTTTGCTAGATTGGACCTGATTAGTGTGTAGCAATTGGAGATTGTACTGAGAGCTTTGTGAGGAGCTTTGTATAATGATTGTTACATGATCTCTATGACATATAATATACAGATAGTTGGGGGTTTTTAGCTTTAAGCTTTCCCATAAAATACTGTGTTCATATGTGTGATTGTTTATGGTTTTAATTTGTGCATGCGATTGTTTTTATTTCTGCAATTAATGATCAATGGTAGAAGAGATTCTGTATTGTGCATGAAGTTAAAATAGTGTGTGATTAGAAGAATCTCGGTGAATAATATATCAGTTATTCAAATTTCTACATGAAGTGTGGGATTCTGGATTGGTAATCATTTTGCAAAGGTACCAAAGGCTGTGGTAGCACTAAGGATGCATACCAGGTTGCCATGATGGGAGCTGATGGTAGATTTACAGTATGAGGATTTGTAGTATGGGATGAGGTGATTTGCACAGTGGTGTTTTGAATGAGTGTGACGAAGGTATTTGGAATTTTAGACTGATATTGAGCAAATTTGGGGTGGAAAGAGCCGAAGTGGTGGAGAAGCTGAAAATCGGGTGGTGTAGAGGGTGAGGTTTCTCTGCTAGGACTCTGCTACAAATCTAAGGGCTCAAGATCAACAAGGTTGATTCTACTTTGTGACTTGTTTCTAAAAAATCCTTTTGCTGAACATAAGTCAAACTGGGGATCTTGAAAGGATGTAAGATGTTTGGGTACAGAGCTTGCTTTGTGAATGGTCCTATCGGTAGCTAAGTTGCCAGTTTCAGAAGTTTGCCACAAAATCTTTTCTGGGTCATCAACTATGATAGGAGGATTTGGGTCTGGAAGAGATCTGGTATTAATTCTTTGTGAAGCCAGATTTCAAATTCAAAATTTAGAGAGGATGACAGTTGTGATTGTTTCTTGGATGGTTGTCCTCTCTAAGAGTCTTACGGATGGTAGTAAAGTTTTAAAACTAAATGAAGGCTAGTGGAGTCGCCAGGTAGATGCTTTGAAGTTTATGGTCCACCACCAATACTGACAAAGGTGCTTTTTTAGGGAAATTCTTTTTTTCAAAAACTTGTAAGAATGTTCTAAAACTTAGATCAACAGTTTGCTAGGATGTTGAGAAAGCTATAGTTCTGTTTTTAGGCTATTCTGCTGATTTTTTTATGTTTGATGAAAATTTCTGAATTCCTAAGTAGTACTTAGTTTGTCACTGATTTCAGAGGCTGCATCATGATCTTTTTGATTGGAAAGGTAAGTCAACAGGATAGCATGCTTATGGAAATTTTTTGGTTTAAATGGATTATTAGGCCTACTGGAGGCTAGTGGAGTCGCCGGGTGAATATTACTGTCTTGTAAAGACAATTTTTTATGGTCCACCGCCAATGACTGATAGAAACCAATCTAGGGATGTTTTTGTGAGGTTTTTTACAGAGTTTTAAATGCAGCCTATTTTGTAAAAGTGTCCTATATTTGATTCATCACTTAGCTAAGGTGCTGAAACAAAGAGAGTCTACTCTAAATGAATTTATAGGTTGTTTGTCTGATTTTAATATAGAAGGACTAATGATTCTACCGAGGTTTGTTAGGCTGTTTATGTACTTAGTGTTTCCACCGCAATCGCCAATATGACAGTGTGGTGCTGAGGAGGCAGATTGAACGGTATTTCTAAGTCTAAGTAAGCTTGTATGAGGTATTCAGGCAACTATGTACTAAGATGTCCCACCGTTATCGCCATTATGTTAGTGTCCCGTAATTTGGCAGATTGGTAAACCAAATGACAGGGTAAAATCAAACCAAGCTTTGGAGTCCTAGGACCTAGCCTTCCTGGACTCAGAGAGGGCTCTCTCTATTATGCGAAGGATGTGAACTTGTTCGCTTTGTATGTTTGATTTTAGGTTAGCTGTTAAGTATATTTTGGTTTATTTTTTGGGTTTTTGAGGTAAAATGATCAAAAAGGACAAATAGAAAGAGATTTCATCAAATCAACAGGGCTATGGAGTTAGATAAAGTCAGCATTGTCTAAATGGTGGACAAGGTATTACTGCAAGGCCGATTTAGTCAAGGTAAATGGATTCTTTGGGTGAAAATGAAGTGAAATGAACATTAAGTTTGTGAAAGACAAAGATATATTAAACATATATAGTTTTAAAGCAGGTCTTCATGAGGTAGGGTAAACCATAAATATCTATGAATAAAACTCAAACTGATACATATGAAAGATAAACAATCCGGCGATACATAGAAGCATACGAACCTCTAACTCTGGAAAATCACCTTCAGTTGTTGGGAAAACAAATAAGATAAACAAAAAACTCAATCTATGAAGAGGGAACTCCTAAACAACATATCTTGAGCTATCGGGAACTCTAAAATAAGTTTGCAAGCAGTGACAAAGGGCAAGATCGGACGAGACCTCTTTGACTTAATTAAAACAACCAATATTTCATAGAAATATTTCAGAAATGGATTTTTGAGAAGCTATAAGTAAGCAGGGCATACCTTAAATCATACAAGATAGAAAAACATACTGACCATAAATGAAACAAATAACAATTTCTTGATGTACCTAAAGGGCAGTTAAGAATCCTTTAGAAATGATCAAGAAGAGGAAAACATCAAAACTGTAACATGCAGGATGTTTGAGGTGCTTCCATGAGCATGTCTCAACATATACTTTTCTGATCTACAGCAAATGAGAAGTATGGAACATTAATGAAAACAAGGAAAAATAAAAAAATCAGAGTAACAACACCATTCACCAAGCCATGGAATCCTGCACACAATGCTCCTCCACCATCAAGCCAAGCAAGACATCATCCACTTCATAAAACAAGTATTTCTTCCAAGCTCATAATGCTATGTATTGCTCTCAATATATCAAGTTCTACCTCTTGTTACAATGAATTATCTTGGTTTATATAAGCCAAAGAGGAGGAAACCCACCTATAGCAACTAGAAGGCCATTGGTCAAAAACAAATATCTAAAACTGTCCTTGAAGCTTAACAAAGTCCAAGGCACGAAATATCCTTCAAAAATATATTTTCAGACAAAAATAGAAAAAAAGAATCACTTTCAAGGCCTGACACATAAGAAAAACTTTCTTAAGGCACATTTGGCTCAGTCATCACTCAGAAAACTACTTTTCAGCAAAATCTACAGGAGCGTAGCACCAGAAAAAAGTCTGTTTTGCAATGTAATTTTGGCAGACTTCCCGATGTCGAAATGAGTCCCATGATGGCTCGTTGGAAATATACGGATGTATAATTTCCAAAAATACTTTATTTTTTTCAATATGATGCCCAAAATTTAGTCAAAAAGTAGAAACATTGAAAAAACCTAGGAGCGTAGCACCTGCTGATATTAGCGGCAGAAAGGTAAAAAATGGTTGTTTTTGGCCATTTTGAGGGACCAAAATAGCTTCATTTGATCTGAAAATTTCTGATCATGTTCCTTTGATGTCAAGGAATCCAAAAATATATTTTTCTTCAACTGAGGACACTCCAAGAAAAATTTAACGCACCCATGATTTTATGCTTTTAGGCCTAAAATTCACAAAAAACAATAATGTGTCCAAAAATGCCCAATTTTGGTGAGTAAACCCCTTAAGGGTTTTTAGAAACATGCAATGAAGATTGAGAAAGAATTCCAAGCTGGGATAGGCCTTTTCCTTGGTTTTTCGCCGGGCACCTCCTTTGTGCAGCTTTGAGTTTTGTTCGGGAAAATTGATTCAACTTCTTGTAGTGCTCGGTCATTCTCCTTTGTAGGCCCAAATCCTTGTTAGCGTTTTCCAATTTGGTTTCCAAATGTTGATTTTCCCTCTCAAGCCAAGACTCTTTATCATTCTCAATTTCTTTGGCAAGGAGCTTCGTAAGAGGGTACTGCTGTGCACGAGCTGATTCTTCTTCTTTCTGCTTTTGCAATGCTCTTCTAAGACCCATGGTCTTAGGTCTCTTTCTTGTTTTCCCTTCTTCTTCATCATCTTCAACATACTCACCCATGTATTCTTCTAGCCTCACTTGTGACTTTTGAGCTTCCCTTCTGTATTTGTGTGCCCAGGCCTCAAATATTTCCATATGTTCACTCATTTGATTATTTTGCAATTGCAAATAGTGGATGATGTTTTTTGACCTTTCTAGGCCATTTTCCAAGTCTTTAATCTGAGCCTCCCAGTTTTTCAAAAGAGATCTAAGAATACTGGCCTCATCATCTTCAACATCACTATCTATTTGTATTATGTAAAAATTCGCTTTCATTCTCATGGCTGCTCTCTTGTTGTTCAATCTTCTTTTTGCCCTTGCTTTTAATGATTTTCTTTCCTCTGGTTTTCTTGGGAAATTCTACAGTGCTCTTCTTTGGCAATTTGCCTCTACTCCTTAGTGCCCTAGTGACATTGCTAGTCACTATTTGAGTGGTTTTCTTCTTTGCTGCTTTGGTGTCTTTTGCCTTTGCTACTTTTGATGAAGGAAGCATGTCCCCTTGCCTTGGAGAGGCAGTAAACACATGCTCTTGACCTTGCTGATGATGAGTGAGAGGAGGAGTTAATACCTGGGCTTGTTTAGTTTGGTCTCCTACAGCCTCAGGATTGTCCTCTTTTCCAAAAACATTCTCTGTTTGCACTTCTTGGTTACTTTTCTGTGGGGAAATTCCTTGTTCATTAAATTTCATATTTGTAATGAACTCATCATCAGGAGTAATCTCAGAAATATCATGCTCTTTTTCTGTTTGGTGAGAAATGTCTAGGTCTGCTATTTTTTCCTTTCAAAAACTATCTCTTCCTTCATCCATCTTCTTGTTGTCATGACTGTTTTTGTTACTTCCCTCTTTGCTGTGATTGCTTCCATTATTTTCATCTTGACCTTGGTCTTCAAAGGTGTCACTGTTTTTGATGTTTAGGCCTTGACTATTTTGACTATTTGGGCTGCCTCTTTCCTCATCAAATTTGCTGTCTTTACTGAGCTTTGAACTGTTTGCTTCATCATTGTCACTATTTTCAATATTTCCCTGATGTGGGTTGCCTTCATCATGATCACTGTCTTCATTTTCTCCTTGTGGGTTGCCACTTTCATGATCACTGATTTCATTTTCTCCTTGTGGGCTACCACTTTCATGATCACTGCTTTCATTTTCTCCTTGTGGGATGCCACTTTCACCATCTGTTCCTTTGCCATCCCTTTGTGATCTGTATTTATCATCATTAGTGCTTTCCCCTTCCTCTTGAGGCCTGCTTTCATGATCTCTGTATTGTTGATCGACGCCTCCTTCACTGTCTTTACTATTATCATTGTTTTCACTTTCCCCTTGTGGACTGCCTGCCTCATCATGCTTTCCTTTCCCTCTATTGCTGCTTTCATCAATTTCTTTTTCTTTGTCACCATCACTTCCTTGTTCTTTGATTTTACTATATTCTTCTTTCTCACTATCATCTGTGGAGGATGGCTTTTGTTGGGGAGTAGACTCATGAGAAGAAGAGGAAACATAGGGTGTGGAGGGCAAGGAATGAGCATGAGGAGGGTCTCAGGATGAAAATGGCCTGATTTGTAGTGGCATAGAAGATGCATAAGTAAAATCAGGGTGAGAGATGAAAGTTTCCCAAGGGATTCCCTTTTGTTTCAGCTGTGAAGGACAATGATCTTAATGAGAGAGTGATGGAATAAACTTGCTTTTTGCTGAGCTGGAGGCTTCTTTTTAATAATGGAAGACATCTTGTCTATAATTTTGCACAGGAAAAAGGGTAGGTTTAGCAACTTAGATTTTGTGAAATGCATAAGGAGTCTGATGTGATATGAATATACTCGGGAGAATCTACCTTCACAAGTGAAAAAATTCATGATTATCTTCATGAGGACTGCATAGTCATCCAGCAAGTGTGAAAAAGGAAAAATGGAGCTGCATGCATCTTGATGATTTGGCTTTAGAAAAGGCTAATAGTGTCTGAGGTCAAGGTATGATTGTTTGAACCACTCTTCTCCTATGTAAGGGATTTTGATTTCTTTAGAAACAGCTCTAGGAGTGAGTTCAAAATCTAGAACTACTAATGTGAACTTGCTTTCCATCCAATCTCAGGGCAAACATCTTAGTTAAATAAGGGTGGCTAGTGACCTCTGGTATTCTACTACAAAAATCAAAGCAGCCTACCTCTTGAAAACATGACAAGATTGAGGGAGAGGCAGCGATTTCTTGAATAGTGGTGGGCTCAAATCTGTTATGCTGACCTCCCTTTTTAACCCTTTTCTTTGGAGGCATTTTGATTTTGCTGTCTCCCCAATTTCAAATAAAACAACCTTTCAAATGTAATAGACACTTTTTCTTCAAACTGCCCTTTCTCCTTTAATTCAGTTTTCAGAGCATCTTTTATGTTTTAAGAGCAACTGAGGGGTAAAATATAGTGATAAATACCTTGAAAAACTTCTTTGCAGTGATGAAAATTTTTTTGGGAAGATACTGGCAGTTTTTTGGCGTTTTTTCAATGAAATGGGTAGGTGCTACACTTTTCCGCTCAGGAGCATAGCGTCTAGATGGAGGCTGCACGAGAAAAATACACCGCGCTAGTTCAAAAAAACTGGGTTTCTGAACGGGGTTTGCACGCCGGGCAGTTGTGGGCGCCGGGCGGAAACGTTGAACGAGGGCTAGGCGTTGAAACGCGTCGCTCCAGTGTACAGGTGCATCGTGCCCTTATTATTTTTCTTCGGTGAGTTTCTACAGGCATGTAGCACTCAGGCACAGGCGCATCGCGTCCTGGAAAACGTGCACGGAGTGTTTTCCAGGGGACCAAAAAAACCCCCTCTATTTTCCAGTCCATAAAATGAGGATAAGATATGCCCATTGAGGGTTTTTGTGCCTTTTGAAATGCTTTTGTGGCACGTAGTCGTCCTTTTGGGTTTTTCAAAATAGTTTCATTAAACTTTTTCCTCTTTTGCTCATTTACCCTATTTGATGAAAAGCTAGAAACATGTGTTACAGTGTTTTATTTAAAAATCTTTTTGCAAACATAAATTTTTTTTTTTTAGTTTTTGTGTAAAGGAAAACCTCCCCTATTTCAACTTATAAAATGAGCCCTCTACCTTTCTCTGAAGGGGTACCTCATAAAAACAAATTTGTGCCCTATGCTTGTTTATGAAAGAGGCCCTTTTACAAACTGTGGGTACCCTCTGCTTATGTATGAAGGAGGTGCCATTTTCTTTGGCTTTTTAAGGTAGTTCCTATAAAATTTTGCCTCTCTGTTTTTCAAATGAAGGAGGCCCTTGAAAGCAGTCTTTGTCCTCTGCTTGTCATTGAAGGAGGCTTGTTTAAAACTGTGTCTTTTCCCTCTACTTATGATTGAAGGAGGAAATGCAAGCACACCTGATTAGGATCTCTGCTTATGATTTGAATGAAGCCTCTCTTGAAAACTAAACCTTGTGCCCTGTGTCTACTTATCACTGAAGGAGGAATTTCATAAAAACAAGTGATTGCCATCTGCTTATCATCATTGAGGGAGGAAATTCAAATGGTTTATCCTTTATCAATCTATATGAGACAAGCTTCTTGTAGAAATTTACTGTGGAGATAGTGAACAGGTAAGATATTTCAAACTCCAACATATCTGCTTTGTGTCTCTTAGGTTAACTCTCTTTTGTACTAGCTTTAGCTTCCTTTGTGATGACAGTGTCTTTGATGGTTTAGATTCTAGGCTATAGGGATATAAAAGGTAGTTGTTCCCTTTTAATGATTTTCACTTTGATGCCTAAACTGATAGAAGTCTTTTTCCAGAAAACTAACACACCTTTGTACTCCTTTTTCCAAGATGAATAATTCTTTGACCTTCTTGGCGTTTCTGATTTTGCAGGGATGAATCTTGTTGGCTTTCCTGTATTTTCTTTAGTCTTCAAATAGTCAACTGCTCTTGCTTTGAAGCTTTTCATTGAAGTGTTTTCTTGTCCAAAACTGATTAATGCCATCCATCCTAGCACCCCTGCAGAGATGCACTGATAAAATGACTTTGATCATTGGATACCTTTTCTGAGGTATCATGATGATAGTGCTTGAAAATTTCACTTGATCACTTTCTTCGGACGTAGGACCTTCTTACTATGTTTCTTCCTGAATTTGAACCTTATAAGCTTTTTTGAAACAAAACACAGCGACCATTTTGATGGTGTACGACCTAGGGGTAAACAAGGGTTTTGTTTTTCAAGATAAGAAGAGAGGATGGCTGTCTGATATTAAAAACAAGGTTTTTGACTAGAAATATTCTTCTCAAGATATTTACCCTAAACACCATCACCTAAACCTAGACAGTTTGTCATAATTTCTAAAGGACTTCTTGGGCATAGTCAGGTCATCATATGGGAATTTAAACAGTGAGAGGGGAGGAGACAACTTTGTCCTATGATTGACAGTGAGTTATGTGAAAACAAGGGATTTTGAATGTTCAGAAATACAAGGCTTATGAAAGTTATGGACCGGGGAGTTTTATTAAGACTGAAACTTGATGACCACTTTTAACACAGTCTACAAGAGAGGGAAAAAAGATAAAAATTTCTCTGAGGGGTTTTATAGAGGACAAATTGACTATTTGAAATTGGTTTCTAGAAAACCTAGGCAAGGCATATAGTCATCTCAACAGGCAAAAATACTAATGACTAACAATATGGACACCATTTTCACACATAAAATGTCGATGATGGACACATGACACAAGGCTGTGGAGTGGAAGTCAAGTTCAATCAATTTATTTGAGCTAGCCACCATGATCAAAACCTAATACGAGGGATGTTAGGTTACGTCAAAAAGATACAAGAGATCATTGAAGTGGACTTCTCTTCTTTCCAATGTATTATTTTTAGGTGCGAGTGGTGGGATATCTTTGATTGGAATAATGTAAAGGAAGATCGTGATACTAGGTTGATATGTATCAACTCTAGAAAGATGTGGGATGAAGCTAAGGAGCCTTATGTTTTCCCAAAACACTGCAACCAGGTGTTTTTTACCCAGATGTGTTGGATAGGGATTGGTGGTTCGTATTGAGACATGACCCTAGATCAAAACATATTTTTTAGAACAATAGTTTTATCATGCCAAGCGAGCTATAAGATAATGAGGGTGATCATGAGAAGAAAGAGTGATATGGTACATGTGTTATTTCATCATTTATACTATTTAGGATGGGTTTTTATAAAGAAGAGAACTTAACCTTATAACTAAGACTCTTTTTTTTGAAACATTATAATATGTATTTTGAATTAATTGGTTTTCATTGTGTTAATGTTAAAATCATTTCACTTGATAATTTGCAATTATGTTGATCTCGAAAACAATGCATTGCATTAAGTTCTTTTTCCTAAGTCAATTCCTAAAATAATACAACTACTTGATTGCTTTAAATGTGTGTGAATGATATCTTCAAAATTTTTAAAAATGTATTAATGTATACTTTTCTTTTTGGTATGGAAGATCATAATAAAATAATGATAATTCTAAACATGAATTTATTTGCATTATTTTCTAAGATTTATTATGATACAACAATTCATATTATTATATATTTACTATTTTATAATTATTTATATTCATAAAAATTTACAATTTTACAATTTTAAAATTATGGTAATTTAACAATATGTATGATATAAATTTTAGTTACGATAGTTATGGTTCAAAATTGACAATTAATTTACAAATTTACAAATTTTACAATTTTAATAAAATTGAATCATGACAATACATCATAATTACATTTACAATTTTACAATTTCACAATACAATTACAAATGCAATTTTACAAATATTTTACATACAATTACAATTAAAATTACAATTAGAATTAGAATTACAATTACAATTTTACAAATTTAAAAATTTACAAATTTTACAATTTTAATAAAATTGAATCATGACAATATATACAATTACATTTACAATTTTACAATTTCACAATACAATTACAATTACAATTTTACAAATATTTTACATATAATTAGAATTAGAATTACAATTACAATTTTACAAATTTACAAATTTTACAATTTTAAGAAAATTGAATCATGACTGTTAGTGTGAATTATTATCGCAAACGTACGAAAAAAACTCACTTTAGATGTGCATAACAAACAACCTTAACATTAAAGATGGCTACCAATTTCTTTAGATATGCGGTTATTTGACCAATATAAATGCTACAAAATCTATATCCATGCAGTAAAAAACATTAAATAGCAAATAAAAGCAAGAGTTGCTCCATGCATCCCATAGACAAGACAAGAATATTTTTAAAGAATTTTGTATTTATGACACCTGGGAATGGAACATAGAAAGATGTTACTAGTCCCCCTCAATGGGATGGGTTCTTGTATGTCCTCAGTGCTTCAGATCTAAGATCCTTCTCTCTTGATGGTGTAGAAAACCTAGATAAAAATGGAACTCAAGGGAAGTTCACAAGCAAAAAGATAGAAAAATATGACAATGATGGAGGATCAAAGTCAGACCAAGAGTATAGATCCAGAGTGATCTTTAGGCAACAAAAGGTAATGAATGAATGAAAAAACCCTTCTATTTATAACAAAATATTGAGTTAGTCTAGATATTGGTGCATAATTAAAATATAATTAACCAAATCTAGATCCAATTTTTATGGAATATTTTATTATATTTGTTGGAGGGAAAAAGAATTTGAATTTGGTCAAATCCCTTTATTTGTAAATAATAAATAAGTAAATGATTTATTTATTATTTTAAGAGTGTGGTTGAGTAATAATTAAATAAATAGTGATTTATTCAATGATTTATAAATGATTTAGTCAAATTTAACAAGGAATATTATTTAAATAATGTTTAAATAATTATTCCTAGAAAATAATAAGATAAATAGTGATTTATCTAATTAATTTTCATGTTTTGGGTTAAATATGACCAAGAATATTAATTAAACTATTGTTTAACTAATTATTCCTTGAGGAAAATCAAACAAATATGGATTTATTCAATATTTCCTCATGGGGTTTCCTGTTTAGACCATAAACAACTTAATAAATTATGGATTACTAAGTTATTTCTCATAGTGAAAGCAATTTTACTTAGAGTGAAATTGGTCTTACATGGTGTACTTTGGTCCATCTAATAGTAACAGGTTACATGACTAAAAATTGGCGTTATGGATTGCCCCCCAGTGTGCGAGCATTAGGAGCTAATCGTATGACCGAAGTACGTTGTAAGAACTCAATCACCAGACACTGAAGGGGAAGTCTGAGAGCGAGAAATATAAGGTAGAATAAAGCGCTATAGGACAAGACCCTGAGGAGGCGCGACTTACAGGTGCGACAAGTCTCTTTTATGAGTGAGTACATGTTCTATAAGAGGTGGGAGAGGCATACCTATGCTCGTCGAGATAACAAAGTACAAAGAATAATGCGTCGAGTAAACAAGGGACTGAACTATATAGTACATGTTGTCATAAACATGGGCCAGATAAAAATATTATAATGGATCCCACATACATATTGTGCCTGGGATAACAGCCAAGACTTATACAATAATATCTGAGTACATGAGATATAAGTACAACCAAAGAGGCCTTGTAAAATAGGAGAGGGCTCTGAAAATATGAATGATACATGCAAACTAAAGAGGCGTTGCAAGCGGGTGAGGTTGAAACCATCAAATCTATGGAGATGCATCGAAGGTTGTAATGAAGAGTTCATCCGGGCATGTGGGGGGATACCTGAAGGGCTACCCCCTCATGAGGTCTGAAACATCTCACACACACCCGAGAATCACCAGTACAATCTGCTGCATCACTAAACCATCAAGTATACGGATCTCGATCATGCCGTAAGGAGCTAGAGCTGAGAAACAATTGAGTCAAAGGGAAATAAAGAGTCCCTTTGCCTGATCCGAGGCACCGAACAAGAGTGGAAGCTGGAACCAAGGTACCTCGCCCTATATAATTGTCTTCTAGAATGAATGAGCTGATTTCGACAGAAGGAGGTCCGCCATAGGTGAGGCAATAATGGATCCTCAACTAACGCATGAGAGATAATAGTAGAGTGATGGAAAGACTGACACCAGGGATGATGATGGAATGGGGGGCACTGAGTAGCGAGCTGACAACTTCCCTTGTTAGAGCATGAAGGGCATGGATGACTTGGCAGCAACTGACACAATATCAAAGGGGATAGGGGACAGTATTATTGAAGGCCACAATGTGTGACACGAGAGAGGAACCAAGAAATGGAGGATGGAGGACTATAGTGAGATATAAAGGGACTCGAGATAGACTCCATGGATGCGATGATGACTCAACTCGAATGCTCTAAACAAGAGTGACTCGACGATGCTACCACATAGAAAAAGTCTGGTGGGGACCATAAAAACATGAGTACAAGATGGTTACTCACGACGAAAATTGGCACGAGCATGGACAAGTATGGAGGCAAAGTGGTGCCCCGAGTACAAGTGTCGCAAGTGAAGAAATTCGATTTTGAGGAGTGGCGAAGTGACCCTTCTTGGAAAGATGTGTCTGGGTGAAGTATCAAATCACAAAAAAATAAAGGATACCCATTTGAGAACTCAGTGAGAGCTTTCCAACAGTGTTGATAGTTTGTCAAACGGAGCTACGGTTTGGTTGCAGTTCGCGAAAGAAAAATCTGGGGTTTCTCTTTTAATAAGGCATTTTCCCTCCAATTTAATTCATTTACAAGTGTAGCTGTGGTGAATGTAGAGAGGAGAAAAGGCCCTAAATCTTGCAGCAATCGTAGTGGACAAACTAACCATTGGAATCGAGATTTTTCAATTGTAGGTAAGAGCCCTAACCAGACTCTTTCGATTAAGGGGATCAAAATTTCAGTTTAGGCACCCAGATCTCATGGATAGGACCGGTTGCACCTTTTGGGGTCTGTTCTACGACCTGGGTAGCAGGTACTCGGCAGAAAACTGCAACCTATCCTAGGAAATGACCTGAAAAGTGTGACCTATCAGAGAAAGGGGGTTTCAGTGTTGTTTTTGGCTAAGATATGGGATTTTTATGGTTGAGGGGCATAGGTGCCCCCAAGCATGTTATGGTCATTGAAAAATGTATTTAGAAAAGGAGAATCTAAACACATTTTTATGATGTGGTGCACAATTTGTTTTCGTTATGGTTATGCAATTCGAGAAAGGGAATGGAGGATTACCAATATCTTTTGGTATTGCATATATGAAGCAAATGGACTAAGTTTCTGGGTTGGCATACATGGTGTCACTATCTTGGCATACATGTTGTCACTATCCCAAAGAGTGGATTTTGAGATAATGAACTGATGCTCTCCTAGAAAACCCACAGGTAGGTCAACAAAAATGTCTAAGGGACTGGGTTGTTGATGTAAGATGAAGGAATGATGAAGGGGATCATCCCTAGAGTGATATTAAGTGATATGGGACTCTAGAGGTTCTTCTAAATGGGGAAGAATAATGGTACTAGAGTCGACACTACCAGATGCACTATGAGGGTTGTGGAGAATTTCTTCTCCTGGACTCTCAAATATGAGTGCCCCCTTACCAAAACATTGGGTGTCAATGTATTGACCACAAGGTGTATGTGGTTTTAATGCATGGTTTCTATATAAGGGGGAATGGATAAAGTTAGGGGTGGTAAATGATTCCATAATGTCGTCATCGTAATAGAAGATGAGGTGATTGGTGGAAGAAAGACCACCTGACGCGGCAAAGCTACCTAACTCATCATCATGAGAAGAGAGGTTCCCATGCCCATTTTCATGGAGGGTGACCGAAAAAAAGTAGATTAAGGATCCACCGATGTTGAGCCCAAGGTGGTCGCTGAAGGGAGGTCAAGAGAAACAGAAGGGGAAGTCCGAGGGGGGTCTTCCACTGTGGATCTCATAGATGATGATAGGTAGTGGACAGTGGCCGAAAACTCTGTCATTTCGACATCCGGAGGGGGAATGTCTATGGGAGTGGATATGTCCTCTAGTTCTACTAAAGAAAAATGCACAAATAAGGGAGCGATGGACTCGTTGCACTTGGCCTCGAATTGGCGAACCGTTTCCAAAGAGGAGCGGTACTCATCGAGGCAGGGACAGAGGTAAGTATAGTGGCCATGGAAACCACACAAAGCATAGGGGTGATTGAAAGCAACCCCCTGGGTCCGAGAATCTATGGTCTTCAAAGAATCCGTGGGTTCTCTTAGTAAGAAGTTGATTGAAAGCAACCCCCTGACTTCGAGAATCTATGGTCTTCCCAAAATCCATAAGGATGGTGCTCCTCTTCGACCCATTGTTAACACCATTGGGGGTCCTACTTATCTTCTTGCTAGGTATTTAGCCTCTAAGCTTAAACCTCTTGTAGGTCGTACCAATTCCTTTGTCAAAGATTCTGCTTCTTTTGTTAATGAGTTAAAAGATGTAAAAATGGGGCTTGAAGATAGGTTTGTTAGTTTTGATGTTGTCTCTCTTTTCACCAATATCCCTATTAAGGAGGCCATTGAAGTCATTAATCGGATAACTGATCCTGACACAGCCTTTTTAGTTGAGATTTGTTTAACTTCTACTTTCTTTAGTTTTGAAGGGGAGTTTTATGAGCAAACCTGTGGTGTTGCTATGGGTTCTCCCCTTTCTCCGGTTGTTGCTAATCTCTTTATGGAAGACTTTGAGTCCAAGGCTCTTTCCTCTGCTCTGCACCAACCAAAGCTTTGGAAAATGTTTGTAGATGATACTTGTGTCATCTGGCCTCATGGTAAGGAAGAGCTTGATCGATTCTTCGTTCATCTTAACAGTCAATCTTCCTCCATAAAATTTACCATGGATTATGAGGTGGATGGGAGCCTTCCTTGCCTTGATGTTCTTATCTGTAGGAAACATGATGGTTCTTTCTCTCATCAGGTTTTTCGTAAAAAACCCCATACTGAACAATATCTTCGGGATGATTCGCATCATTTCCCTGCTCAAAATTTAGGCGTCCTCAACACCTTAGCCACTAGGGCGTTGAGAATCTCAGATGAGTCTCACTTTGAGGGAGAAAAGACCCATCTCCTTGATGTTTTTTGTTCTAATGGTTATATTAAGTCTCAAGGACTTAAAGCTTTTCTTAAAGCTGAAAGAGGTTCCTTGGTTAATAATAAAAATCCTAATCAATGGTCCTGCAATGTAAGGCTTCCTTTCATTCAGGGTACCACTGATAGGATTGCTAGAATTCTTAGGAAGCATAGGGTTTCTTCTTCCTTCAAACCCCTTAACACGATTCGCAGCTCTCTTAACTCAGTTAAAGATCCTGTGAACCCTAGGGATGGAAAAGGGGTCTATCTTATTCCTTGTTCATGTGGGACACCTTACATTGGTGAAACGGGTAGGTCCATTAGCCAAAGGATATGTGAACATGCAGCTGACCTTAGACATGGTAGGTCCCGCACCTCTGCCCTAGCTGCACATGTGGAAAAAACTAACCATCATATCTGCATCGAAGAGGCTAAGGTCTTAGCCAAGATTGATCATTTTCATCATCGTAAGTTAAGAGAGGTCCTTGAAATTGAAAAAAGGCCCATAAATCTCAATAGAGATGTTGGTTGTAATATAAGCAGGTGTTGGATCCCTGCCTTATATTCTTAACCCCCCCCCTTTTTCTTTATTATAATAATATATAATTATAATTAAATAATATTTGTATTTTGAAAAATCAATTAACGATATTAATAAAAATAAAATTTGTTATTTATAATAATAATTTTTAATTAAACTATTAATTTGAATATTCAAACTAGCCGTTTCACTTTGTAATTAAATTTGTAAATTAATGGAACTATTTTTATTTTTATTATTATTTTTATAATTTTATTTATTATTATTATGATTATTGTTTATTTATTTATTTATTGTATTTTATTTTATTTTATTTATTTATTTATTTATTTTAATTTATGTTTTATTTTTATTTATTTATTTATTTATTATATATATATATATTAAATTTTTAAATTTTTTTATTTTATTTTATTTTATTCTAAAGTTTTACATAAAATAATATATAATTATAATAAAATAATATTTGTATAATCAATTAATAAAAAATTAAATAATTAAACTATAAAATTGATATATAAAAAATTTTATTTTTATTTTTATTAAACTTTTGATTTGAATATTCAAACTAGCCGTTTTTTATTTTTTAATTAATAGAACTAACCGTTTTTATTTTATAGTCAAACTAGATGTTTTTAACAGTTTTCTTTGCCTCTCCTACATCTATTTAAACTTAACGACTGATCTGATGTCTCACCTAGTCCTGATGATGAACCACACTGGTTGGTTCGAAACGCATCGACTTTGTTCATGTTAATGCGATTTTTACCGAAAGATTTCTTCTTAATAAAATTTAATAATAAAAAAAAATATGAAAAAATTAAAAAAAAAATCAATTAAATGAAAAAAAATACAAAATTTAATAAAAATTATTAACAAAATTTAGAAAAAAAAAAATTAAAAACAAAAAAAATTAAAAAAAATTAAATTTCAAATATAAAAATTAAATTAAAAAAAAATAATTTTGAATTTTTTGAATTAAAAATATATATATATATATATATATATATATATATATATATATATATATATATATCAAATAAAAAAAAAAATATATTAAAAATTAAAAAAATTAAAAAATAAAAATATATTTTGATCGTGATGGCACCGCCAATCGGCCTCTCGCCCAGGTGGCGGCGGAGGCCGGCCACTGGGCAGGAGGGCGATTCCGAGAATCGGCCTCCCGTGGCGGGAGGCCGATTCTGGGAATCGCCCTCCCGTGGCGGGAGGCCGATTCCGGGAATCGCCCTCCCGCGACGGGAGGCCGATTCCGGGAATCACCCTGAGGCCGATTCCGGGAATCGCCCTCCTGCGGTGGGAGGGCGATTCTGGGAATCGCCCTCCCGCGACGGGAGGGCGATTCTGGGAATCGCCCTCCCGTGGCGGGAGGGCGATTCCGGGAATCGCCCTCCCGTGGCGGGAGGGCGATTCCCGTCCCGCCGCGGCCCGTGCCGCGCGCGAGGCCGCATGCACCCTATTTCTGGGCCGTCGGCCTCCACCGCCACCTGGGCGGGAGGCCGATTGGCGGCACCACCACGATCAAAAAATTCTCTTTTTTTTTTTTTATAATTTTTAATATATTTTTTTAATTTTTTTTTAATTTTTTTTATTTTTTTATTTTTTTTTAATTTTGTTTTTAAATTTAATATTTTAGATTAATTATTTTTTAAAATTTAAAATTTATTTATTAAATTTTAATTTAATTTAATTTTTTTTTTTAATCTTTTAGTTTATTTAGTTTTTCATTTTTAAAATTTATAAATTGTTTCATTTAAAAAAAAACAGTAAATTTATGGATATTTGTTTTTTAATTATTTGCACGTGGTTTTTTTCATTTTTTTTGTTTTTTAATGATAGTTTTTTTTATTTTAATTCTTTTCTTTTAATTTTTTTTTCAATTTTAAATTTTTATTTTTTTTTAATTTGTTTATTTTTTTGTTAATTTTAAAATTTGTATTTTTTTTTCTTATTATTATTATTTTTTAATTTAAATTTTTAAATTTAATTTTTTCTTTTTTGTATTTTATTTTTTTATCTAAATTTTAATTTTGTAATTTAAATTATTTTTAAATTTTCTATTTAAATTTTTTTTTTTAATTATATGGTTTTTTTTAATAACTTAGAAAAAAATGTTTTTGATTTTTTTTTTTTGGGGTTAATTTTTGTTTTTTTCTTTAAATTATGTGTTTTTTTTTCAAATTTTGTCATTTCTTTTGATATAATTTTCGAATATTTTTGTTTTTTTTTGTTTTATTTATTTATTTTTGTTTAAATTTTTTATTTTTACGAGTTAATTTTGTTTTTTTTAACATTTTTATTGGTTTTTTATATTGTTTTTATATATATATTTTTTATCTAAGTTTTGTGTTTTATTACCAACATGAAAATCACCACTCTAAAAAAAAAAGGTTGATGCTGCATCAATACGTTTCAAAATTAGCATGAAAATCACCGCTCTAAAAAAAAAAGGTTGATGCTGCATCAATACGTTTCAAAATTAGCATGAAAATAACTAGCATTTTAAAACAAATATTCATACTTCATAAATAAAAATATTAGTGTCAAAAATGTGCTAAAAAAAAAAAAGGTGATTCTACATAACCACTTTTCAAAATCGAGTGCTTTTTATGCTACCAAAAAAAAGTAGGTAATAGTGCGGTTACCTATTTCATCGATAACAGTGTTGTCTATCTTCCAAGAGTTGAAGAGGTAGTGTTGGGAGGTCTAGGATTATCATTAGGTGATTGTGTCATAGTTGGGGTTATGGTCTAGTGTGTCTTATTCTTCTAAATCATTCTATATCATTGTAAAGTGGACCATTTTCCCTGGTACGGGAGTCCATTCTTCTTTTATTCTTCTACAGGGTGGTAGGGTGGTTCAAGGGTGAGTTGTATCTCATTGGGTATTAGGGCATCCATTCAATTGACTACTGAAGAATCTCGGGCATTGGAGCGTCCATCCAGTTGGAGTTGGAGAAGAATTATTTTCTAGATTCTAGGAAGTTGGAGCTTTATTTTCAATTGGAGTTGAATATTAAAGAATTATTAGAAAAGCATTAGGTGGTTTTTGTCTCGGAGTGGGTTTCCACCTTAAAAACTGTGTGCATTTGTGTTCCTTTTGTTTACTTCTATCATTGTACAAACACTGATAATAATTGAAGATTAACTAATTCTCTAATTGAAAGGAATATTGATTCACCCCCCCCCCCCCCCTCACAGTATTTCCAACAATTTTAACGCAATTTGGTGTAATATCCCTTTTTCAGGAATATCAACAATGTGCTCAAGGGAAACATTGTATAAGAAAAACTGTGCAACATAAATGCAGATCAGGACTTCGTTCCTCTTATTTATGCTGTATGGGTCTTATGTATGAAATTTCATCTAAAACAAATCAGTTTAGATACACTAAATAGATCTCCCACAAACTAGACTAGCTAAAAAGCACCCAAAGAGGAAGGCTACAACCAAATGCAAACACCGCTTCAGGAATTGTGCATTTTTATAAGATATTCATAGGATATCAGAAATGAGGTTCATATTTCAATAGTACAACAGCAAATCAGCATTATAATGAAGCTCTTTCAATATACAATAGAATGAATGAGACAATATAGAAAGAAATATTCAGAAAATAGAGCTAGAACACATGTACATTTACAGAAATGGCTCAACAACATTATTTTTAAGGAGCTTCAGCAACTGGAATTTACAACTCAGATCTAGGGCATATCTTTGGACAAAACATCAAATCTATTTCAGATCTGGAAACTAGATAGTTTTCTCTTCAAGATCCCCTTGGAATTTTGGCAAAAGCATGCATAAATAAGAGTAGATATGATAAACAAGTTGCAGATCTGGAAGTTGCTACAATAAATTTCTGAATATAACATTTCATTACAATGGATCAGATCTAAATAGAACATGGATCAGCAAGCTAATCCATGGATCGCCAAGTGGAAGGCAAGCCCAACACTAGAGATCTCTGGTCTAAACTATGAACAAAACACCATGAGGAGCCTCACACCAAAATAATGCAATCCATCAAGATGAACAACACTGTAGCTCAAATGACATAGATGACCACTGCAAAATTGTAGATCTGAAGTACAAAGAGAAGAGACATTCTTCCAGAAGGTTAAAAGACACACTCCATGAGAAGAGGCTCCCAAGATACACTAGATCTCTGCAGATCTAGACTCCCACTTGCTGCAGCTTGCAGAGGTAGCAAACCCTCAATGGATCAGCGCTGCCAATGTAAGTAGAGCTTGGACACAAGCCTAATAGTGGATCAATTCAGCAAAACACTCCTCCAAGAATCCTCAAAGGAAGAGGTGAAATCCTTGCATAGGAATTCCAAACACAATCCTCCACTAAACAACAGAGAATGGTATTTGTCTAAGCAGACAAATACTCAGAAATATGATCAATCAACAACCTTCTCTTGTTGCCCTCCCTCTCTTTTTATAAGATGAAAAGCCTTTGCAAACCCTAAACCACCTTGATGAGTTGCCCCTTTTCACATGAGAGGCCTCCTTCTAGAATTGCACTGTCCCTTTTGGAGATGCATTGAACCTAGACAGCGTTGTAGATTTGGTCAAGGTTGACCCAGTCTTCAGCTCAAACCTCTTTCACACCTGCAAGTGATTATTTACATGGCCCTAATTTATCTTTGTTCACATAGGCATTGATTTATTCAACCTTTTCAGGAGTTTTACATGTCCTCCTTTATTTATTTATTCATACAACAGAAATTAAAACAAAAATGAATATTCCTCTTAGCAAGGGCTAAGTAGGAATATTACAGTCCTCCCGTCCAAAATGTTTCTTGTCCTCAAACAACTGATAGGGTAAGAGTTGTATTTCTTCTCCTTCTCCATTTATGGCATCATCAAGGATCAAGTCCTCATTGTAAGCCAAGTTCTCAACAAGCCAATGCATCATGTATTGTTCCTCCAAGGCCAACATAATATGTGCATAGTCCATCCTTCAAGAGTGAAAAAATCAACAGAAATAAACATGGTGGAAGAAATGCTACATCTAAAGCATGTATCATGAAGTATAGGTTGGAGTCCCAAACCATGTGGTACATATACACTGCTCATTCTCTATCCATACAACCCCATAAACAATACAACTAGATCATCTAAGTATGGAAGCAAGAGTACATATAAACAAACTGAAAGTTGAGCATAGGGAGGTGGATCTTGACCCCACATGAGGTACGAGCGTAGAGTATCTCCTTCCTGCAGTAGATCTATGTTTGGTAAGTGGTTCCCCCACCACCTACTTTTTGCACACGTTATCTCATCATAGCTGAAAATGAGAGATATGTTTGGTGCCTTTGGGAAGCACCCATCATGAAAAATGATCTCCCTTTGCACCTCAAGGGAGTGACCAGATTTAGAATTTTTATTGGCCTTACCAATGCCATGAGATCTACATGTAATATCACTCCCTTTAGAAGCCATGGCTTGCATACATATGGTAAGAGAATATGTCAAGTCAGAAAAATAAACATGCTCCATAAGAGCAGATTCTTTACCATTCAAGTCTCCCACACACATGGAATTGAGCATGGACATTTCTCCTCTTTCAAGAGAAGGAAGAGGTGGCTAAAATGACTCATGTATAGAGTCCTTTGGTTGCCCCAACTCCTCATAACTCCTGCACTCTTGAAAGTACTGATGTAGTTCCTCCCAATCATAGTGCTGATCTAGTTCCTCCTTTATGCCCTCCCAATCAAAACTCCTCATGATTAGGGTGTAGATCTTTGTTGACTGCATATAGCTAGAAAGGAACTCTTTATGTGCCCTTTGTAGTATCTCTTGCTTAAGCTTGGAGGATTTAGACAAGAATACTCTACCAAGATGATAGATGACCCCTTCATGGACTAAATAGCCTCCTCTTGCTTCATGCCATCTAGTATCATCCCGGTGTGAAAATATTTGGAGTACTCCACAAGGAGTTGAGATCTCCAATATGGATCCACACTCTCCAACAATAACAGTGCTGGTGACACCCCCATAGAAACATCTGTCATGTTGTTGATCTTCCTCTTCTTTTCCTTGGCATCTTTCATGCCAAATGTTTGTGATGGAAGGCTACTCCTCCCATTCTTATCCTCCCACAGCGCTGTAGCTTGGTCTTCTATTGCTCTTATCCTTCCTGGATTTAGATTTGGAGCAGTTCTTTGTGAGGCTTCCCCCACAAGATCTGAATCTGATGGCATTCCAGGTGGCTTGCCATAAGATAAGAATGTCCCTTGCAGCATCCTCATGAACATGAGAGAAGGAACTGTGAGATCCCTGCTTCCACAGCGCAAGTCCATCTCTGTTGTTTATGTGGAAACATCAGGTGAAGGATAGGTGTTCATGCCTTGGATCATTTGTGGTTTCCCACTCTTCAAGTCCACCCACTCCATTTGCAAGGATTTCCAATCAATGGTAACCTTTCCCAAAGTGATCAACCATTGGACACCCAAGATGATGTTGGTGTCAGGTATGTCCACCACAAAGAAGTGATCCACCAAAGTGTAGGATCCCATAGTGACAGAGAGTGATGGAACATATTGCATGAATTGCATGGCCCTATCTCCCAAAACCAAGATAGAAAATCCCTCAAAAGTATCAGTAGGCATTCCTCTCTTTTTCACGAGGTGGGAATCAATAAAGTTGTGGGTTGCCCCACTATCAATCAGTACAGATACTCTTTGATTCATAGCTGAACCTTGTACTCTTAGGGTCAAGTACTTAGGCACTCCTCTCAAAGAGGCAAGAGTCCCACTGGTTGGAGCAAAGGCTCCCTTCCCATCTCTGGTGGGTGTTTTTTCTTCCTCCTCATCATCAACGTTGTGACCCTTCCTAGGTTCCTCATCATCATCTTCCTCCTCCAAATCAGAGAAGACTTCTATGTAGTGTGCCCTTCCAGCAGCACACCTATGTTCGGGCACCCATGACTCTTGGAAAGTGAAGCACAACTTCTTCTTCCTCAATTCCCTCCTGAGATAAATATCAAGAGGTTTCTTCAAAGAGCTCTCCTTGGGAGGAGCATATTTTCCTTCTTTCCCCTTAGAAAATTGAGGGGCCTTGCTTTGGAAAGTTGCCTTTGCTTTTGGCAAGGCATCTTGGAGATCTCTAGCTCTCTTGATGGCATCATGCAAAGTGATGGGCTTGGTGGATTTAACCAATCCATGCAAGGGTTCCTCCAAGCCATCAATGAACATGTAGACTCTCCTTGCTACAGATAGATCAAGGACCATGACTGATAATCTTAAAAACTCAGAGATGTAAGTCTCTGCATCTCCTGACTGCTTCAGTTTTGCAAGGCTTATGAAGGGTGCTTTAGGATCCTTCCTGTCAAACCTCTCCACCAGTATTCTAGTGAACTCAACATAGGTATTCACACTGATGTTTCCCAATGTACAAAATCCATGGAACCACCAATTGTGTGATTCACCTTCAAAGTGCAGCGCTGTAATCTTGATGGCCTCAACTTCAGGGACTTTTTTCAGCTGGAAGCTTTTCTACCCATGCCTTGGTATAACTGGAGGATTATCCATCAAACTTGGGAAAAAATAATCTGCCCATGGTGTGGTGTCTACCATGAAAGAAACCACCATCTCTATATTGCTGCCCAGGTCTTCTTTTGTCCTTGATGTGACAAAAGTCTTGGAAACTCAAGTTGTCCTTGAATATCTGACTCTAAGATTCATACTTCACAAAGTATTCTTCAAGAGAAGCTTGCTCATGTGGTCCTTCATTCTCAAAAGCCAAGAAGGTAGGCATAGTGGAGCGTTTTGAAGCTTGTGGGGATAGTGGCAGATTCACTGGTTGACCAATCCCATGATGAGACATATCTGAGCTTTCTCCCAACTGAAATCTCCCAGGATATTCCCTAATTTTTTCCACCCTCATCTCTTTTATCTCCTTGGAAAGATCTTGCATGGTCTCCAAAAGAGTTTTTTCAAAATCCTATGCTTCCTTATCATTCACAGCTTCAAGGGATTTCCCTTTGTCTTGACCCTTGTCAGGATCATCAATAGTGTAGTTGTTACACAGTAATTTGTCACCGTCCTTACCATTCCCCATCCCTCACAATGGAGGACCCATTTCGTGACCTGTGAACATTGTCATGCCTTGAAAACATCATCAATGCATTCCTCTAAGCATGAGCTTTATTTTCCCTTGAGACATCTCCTTGCAAAAATCATGAAAAACATCCCTTTTAGCATTGGCGCGGGCAAGCAATTAAGTACTCGCGCCAATGGGGAAAATCCTGCAAAGAGGTCGCGCCACCTGACGCTCTGTCATAGAGCAGCAGTCGCGCCACCCATTTTAGGGACTATTTTTTAAATATGGATGGCGGAAGTTGAGTTCCAACAAACTCACAAACCATGGCCTATCTTGAGTTGGGAGGTTTGGCTGCGGGAGTTCTATGGAGGGGAAGTGGTTTTTCCATCTTCCATGGAACCTTCCTTGTTGATAGGGCCAATCCCATAATAATAGGGATCCAAACTCCCTCCTTCCCCATCTATAAAAGCCTGCTCAATCCCATGGCAAGCTAGTCTTGAAGTGCTGAAGCTTTGCATCTCCATATTCCCAAGTGCCTTTGTGCTGTAAAGAATCCTCTCTTTCCCTTAAGGCCAATTCAAGTAAGGATACCATTGTCACGAGACTCTGGAGAGGTTTTCCCTTTCCTTGGCGAGCTTTGCGAGACGTGGACGACCGGGGACCCGTTCTAAGGAGGCTGCGACGTCAGAACTTGGTTGTAACCTCTATTCGTTTATTATTTAATAGATGACTATGATTATGGTTCCACTCCATTTTCCATCATGTTAACGCGAGTAATGTCTTTTCTGACCGATGTTTAGTTACGTATGCTGGTTTCTATGCTTGTATCTATTCGTTTCTTCTATGTGCAGGTGTTCATCCGCGGAGATCGTGGAAGGATTGTGATCTGCCAGGGCTGAAGGACGGGGACACTTCTTCTTCAGATTATAGCGTTGGAATCTAGGTAGGCTTCTATTCCTAGTCTTTCCATTCGTAACTAGGAGCTTGCGTCATAGCATTGTTTGTTTGTTGCTAGACCCCTGCTGGGCTAGTAGGGATCGCCTCTGTCCGCAGAGGGGATTTACCTCCTCAACAAATTGGCGACTCCGCTGGGGATCGTCCGGATTTCATTGTCTCGTTTATGTTGTTTCGCTTTGATTGTTTTTCCTTGCTTGATGAACCTTCTGAGTTGGATTCTTTCATTGTTTTAGCTTCTTGGTTTGCTTAGCTTGCATTGGTCTGCTTCTGGAGTAGCTTGTTTTCAATTTTTGCTGAGAAACTCGAATGGCGCGGTTTTTAACCCGACAGTCGCGCCAATTGGCGCACGTTGCCTTTGTCTGGCCCGCGCCAATTGACTTCTGGCGCCAGTTTCACACTTACAGTCGCGCCACCCCTGTGAGTTTTTTGAGTTTCTTCATTTTTGAGCTCTCTGGATTTGATCAGTGTTTTTCTTCTTGATTTCCCGACTGCCTGAGTGTGTTGGAGTCTTGTTTGGCTGGAATTCACCTCTGTCCTTTGGTTGTTTGCTTCTATCTACCGATTTCACGTTTTAAGCCCTAGGGCATCTAGTGGCTTAGTGTATCGAGCCCTCCTTGGGAGTTTTGGTGTCTTGATTGTCCTGTCAACTTGCTGATTGATTCTCCACATCCTCTTAGTAGTCGTTGATTGTTTTATTGCGTTTTTGGGTGATTGTTCATTCCTTCATTCGAAATTCGTTTGGCCTTGCTTTGGACCTAGATCACACGGTCCATTGGAAGCTTTTGAGTCTTTTCTTTGCTTTGAGAGACTTTGGTCGATTTGGGGATCTGATTGCTTGCATTGTTGAGTGAATTTTGTTTGTTTCGCTCTCTTGGATATCATTTCCCAAATTGTTCCGTTTGTTTTCAAGATTGTTTAGTGCATATTAGCTCTTAAACATTGAAAATCAAAAAAAAAAAATTCTCTTTTGCTTTTGTTAATTAGTGCAAATTGTGATCTTTTCCATATCGCTAGTGATTAGTGTTTTGAATGAAAAGTTTTCAATTGCATTAGTTGCATTAGAGACATTGTTGTTTGTATTCCGTTCATTTCGTTTGCATAAAAGCTCTCAACTCTCATTTAACTAGTTTTCATCGAACGAAATGTTGCACCGTGGCATATAGCTTGCATTTAGGAGTCTTTCGAGACACTACATACGATAGGGCCTGGAAATTGAAACTTAATTGAAGATCAACCGTAAAATTTATTCAATTAACCTAAGGCAGCATTGGAACTTAACGAAACATATTTAGAAGGTCTAGGCTAGAGACGTGTTCCGGCGTCGTTAAACCTAGCAGCTGTCGTTCGCCTGTTGGCTTTAGACAGCGCTAGTACGGACTTGCGCTCCCGTACCGTCGCGTATATAAAGGGAGACCCCTCTAGGTTTTCAATCCTTTATCCACAGGAAGCCGAGTCTGCCGCCCTATACCCGTGATACACCGAACACAGCATTCGGGGAGACTACCTGCACGTACGGAAAGTCCTTCGTCGATTTCTGTTTCATTATTGAAACCAAGGTGTATATTGCAGTTCACGGATATTTGGTTCACCCTTTGTGCCTAGTTTTTCCTGAGCAGTCATTTGGTCTTTTCTGACTCCCTAAACTTGAAAAGACCGTCAAGCGCTTGTCCTTTCACGCTTGTGTCAACTCTGAAAGAGATAGAGTCATCTTTTTATCGTTTCTTGACTCTTAAAATATGAAACGGTAGAATTTCTTACTTTCCAATGTGGTAAAATTAATCGCCCACGATTACACACCTGTTTAGACATTGCTTGTTGACTATTTGATCGTGTGTCTTAACTCGTTTTCAGCCCGTGTGTGTGTTTGCTCTTTTCTTCTAGTCTTTTGCCACAGTGGCGGAACCTTCGGTTTCGTCTACTGGTAGTCCTTACACGGACGATTCTTCATAAGCTTCTCAACCTTCTGTTGAACCACAACAGCCTGTTGTTTCCGAGTTTCCTGATGGAGGACCGGTTCTCGCCGAGCAACCCTTTGGAGGACCAGTTGAGTTCAATTGGCCCTTTTCGGACCCTGTGTCTGAATTGAGATTAGGAGCTGATTTCCTTTCTCTTACATCAGGTTCACCGTTTGTTGCTGCTGTTTTTCCTCCTAGTCCTCGCCGTCTTTTGCGTGATTTAATGGCAGGATCAACCATGAGTGATTCTGGTGAGGAAATTCCGGGGTCTGATGACTATCAGCGCATCCCTCGTAGATTGTTTGAGGGAGACGACTCTGAGCTGGCTACCATGTCGTCAGCCAGTCCTTCTTTACTGCAGGGATACAGATCTCTGGGTTAGATCATTTCAGCTGCTGCCTCTATGGGAATATCATCTCCTGCTTCGAGGCCAGCTGCCACTACGCCCGAGGTGTCTCCTTTGACGCCCGTCACTTCTGTTCCCGTTCGGCCCACTGTTTGTGTGGCTGCTTCTTCTTCTGTTGTCTCGGCTACCAGGGCTGGGCCAACTCCTGAAGATGTTTATCTAGCTACTGCTATACCGGAGAATATCTCTCCGGAGGAGTATCGGTTGTTTTTGCAACAGCCGAACGCCGGGGCTGGACAGATTCCCCAAGATCCTTACCGATCTTTCTTTTCGCACTACGCACAGGACGGCACTCCCGTGTATGGTTTCCTAGGTCAGCTTGACGAGCATGGGGACATTTTGTGCCTTCCTGCTCCTGAGGCTTATCTTTACGCTCAAGGTTTACCGTACAACCAGGCTTATAACCCACAGGGACAGCCTTTCCAAGGCTAACCTGTAGGCCAACCTGGCTATCAGTACGACCCACAGGGATAGCCCATTCAAGGCTACTCTGCGGGCCAGCAGGGGCCATTGTACAATCCGCAAGGACCATATTACAGCCCTGCTGGTCAACCTGCTCAGCCTCAGCCGGGGTATCAACCGGGACCAGCCTATGGTCCTGGGGGGCAAATCCAGCCTTCTTTACCAATGCAACCGCAGTATCCTGTTGTCTCTAACGTTGCATATCAGCCAGGACCACCCTATGGTTCTGCTTCAGGTCAAACTGGTTTCCAGCAAGCACCTGGTCCTGTTCCACCACCAGGCCAACCGGCTCATCCGGTACAACCTGGTGTCCCGCCTCCAGGCCAGCCGGCCCATCCGGTACAACCCGGGGCCCACTTACAACCAGGTCAACCTGCGCAACCGGCGCCGCCTGTTTATCCGAGCCAACCTGGTCATTTAGGCCAGCCCCCTCACTCGGGTCAACCTGTTCATTCAGGGCAGCCCTCTCATTCCGTTCACTCTGCTCAACAGCCTGTTCATTCAATGCCGTGCCCAAATCATCACCGCGCCCTACGACTGTGCTCCGCAGTGGTTCCACCGACGTTGCACTTACCATCCTCGCAGTGGTTATTATCCTCATGGTCAGTCTCAACCGAACTATAACCACCCCAGAGGCTCTCAGTATTATCCTCCTCCACCCGGTTCTACCTACGCTCAGCAGCCAAATCCAAACGCTGCTTATACGGGGCAGACGCCTAATCAGGGCCCGAACCCTGGTTATCAAGCCCCGCACCATGGTTATCAGCAGCCAAATCAGTCTGGTTATACGAACTATGCCCCCTACGGTCAGAATCCTGCGGGACAGTACCCGTGGGGGCAGGGATATTCACAACCATCGTGGAGCACGGGTACCAGACCTTATCCTGGGACTGGCATGGTAGTTAACCCTCCATTGCCGTTCCTGGCTACCTTGGAACTGCCGGACGTCTCAAAGTTGACTAATGATCCGATTTTACATAATCCATATTGGCCTCCGGTTCCCACCAAGATACCAGGAGATTGTCCCAAGTTTGAGGGCAAAGCTGGCGAAGACCCCCAGGCGCATGTGATGACGTATCACCTCTGGTGTTCGTCTAACTCTTGGACCGACGATTCGATTCGTCTGCGTCTTTTCCAGCGTACTTTAACAGGAGCTGCTGCTAAATGGTACATAGAGCTATCCCGTGGTGTTTTTCAAGATTTCAACTCGTTAGCCATGGCTTTCCTCACGCATTTCCAGTTACCGGTCCGGTATGAGGCCGGGACGCACCTCCTGTCTTCTCTGAAGCAAGACACGACCACTCACATCTCGGATCACATACATGAGTGGCGGCGCCATCGTCGACTGATTAAGTTTCACATACCTGATCAGATTTTGACCCACTGGTTCACCACCTCCTTTGTGAATAAAATCGCTCAGGATATTGCGATGGGAGCGTGTGTGACGGAGGAACAAGCTATCGCGCGTGCCCAGTACCTGGATCTTGTCTATTCGCAGTCTGTCACGCTTTATGACATCTTGACTGATGCTCCACGGCCCGGAACCACTAAGGCTCTACCTACCCCTACGGTGGATGGTGTCATTGGTTCCGTTTCTCAAAATTCGAAGAAGTCTTCGAATTCGAAGCAGAAGGCTAATTCTTCCAACAATACCTCTGCTAATCCCGCCTCATCCGATTCTGGTAAAACCACGGAGGTGAATGCCATCCAGGCCAATCCTGCGGACAAATCCTCCAAGGGGAAGAAGAAGGGCAAAGGCAAATCAAAATCTGATGCCCCGAAACCGGAATCTAAATCTCGAACCGAGGATGGCTCCCAACGTAAGCCGAAATTCCCTTGCCTCATCTGTGAAGGTGACCATTACACTAAGGATTGTCCACGACGGTCCGAAGTTAGTCAACTTCTTAAAGGCTCAAAAGGGACTCCGGTTGTTTTAAAAGAGCCATTTCCATCTCAGCAGACCCAGATGGTCGAACAGGCGTCACCATCTGCACCGTTTGGGTCTCAGGTTTTCATGATGAAGACTAATGCACCTATCACTATCGCTACGCGGTCGAAAGATTACAACGGTCAGCAACAGGCACCCGGGAAGGCAGTTGCGGATGGACCGCCTCCCCCACCTGTTTCTGGTCCGTTGGAAATCGAGAAGTCGACTCTCGAACCCGTTGTGAAACCACCTCCCAAGGGTGTTCTTCGAAGATCCTCTTATAATCCAAATGCTCGTGCCGCTCAACATTACAGCATCGTTGAGGATCTGGCGCAGGCGCCATGTGCTATGTCTGCACTGGAGGTTCTTCAAAGTTGTCCTTCACAACGGAAGGCTTTACTGTCTGCAATCGGTGGTATCGATCTCGCCGACTCGAGTCTTCTCACTTTCGATCTGGAGAATTTTACTCCCCGGCTTCCGCATCAAATCGCTTTGGTCGTTCAAGTCGGGATTAACGGTCTGAACATTCATAGGGCCGTCGTAGATGAGGGTGCATCTATCTGCGTTATGTCCTCCGCTTGTTGGAAAGCCATCGGCTCTCCAACCTTGTCGTCATCTCCCAATGCCCTTGAGGCATTTGATGGTCGGGAATCTAAACCCCTGGGAGTTCTCGAGAGTCTCGCGATCACATTACAGGGAAAAAATGTCAACGTGGAAGTAGAAGTGGTTGACGCTAAACTCAACTACAACATACTTCTTGGCCGTAGCTGGACCCATGCCATGCTCTGCGTGCCGTCTACCGTCTTTCGATTCATTAAGTTCCCTCACGAGGGCAAGATTGTCACGGTAGATCAGTTGTCATTTTTCACCTCTAGCTCTGAGAACAACGTGCCATACGTGGATCAAATTCCAAATCCCCCAGACAGCATAGGACCTGGTCTTTTCAAAGACCCTGTTCTCATGGGTATATTCCCCGCACCACCACCGAATACCGCTCAAGTCAACATGTTGTCCAGGACCGATGACCCCTGGCTTATTCCTACACCTGAGCAGGTATATGAGTTTGGAGAATCCATGCCTTTAACGCCAGTAGAGATCAGCTACTGTGAGATTGTTGCCGCATCGGACCCTCCACCTCCTCAGCATGCTCCGATGAGCATGGCTCTCGACGTCTACTCGCAATCCCCCTGGCTTGGTCAGGCTGATTCACCTGATCCTCTCCGAGAGACTTTTCCTTCAGATGAAGCTATCATTGAAACCATGTCTCTTGAGGAGTTGCCCTGGGGCGATGGACATCATCGCTCCTCGTTTATGCCCAGCTTGGGGGCAATGACTGATTGTCTGGAGCGCTATGCTACTCAGGTTCCTTCCCCTCCTCTTCAAACACCGATCTTGATGCACGAGGTCTTTTCGGAGGGTAATCTGAGTAACATTACTCAAACTGTTCCTATCAACATCTCTGTTAAACCAGGGATTGTTGAGAACATTCATGTGGGTGTGACTTGTTCTCCCGAGGAGATTCAAGTTTATACTGAGCTTTTCAAAGAATTCAGAGATGTTTTTGCATGGTCCTACGAGGAAATGCCAGGAATTGATCCTAGTATTGTCGTACACGAGATTCCAACCTATCCAGGTGCGAAACCCGTGCGCCAACGCTTACGTCCCATGCATCCTCGGAAAGCCGCCGCCATCAAGGCAGAAGTTGAAAAACTTCTGAACGTGGGTTTTATTTATCCTATCCCCCTTACAGAATGGGTGTCCAATATCGTCCCTATCGATAAAAAGCAGGGTACAATTCGAGTCTGTGTGGATTATCACGATATCAATCGTGCCTGTCCCAAGGATAATTATCCCACTCCGTTTATCGACCAGATCATCGACGATTATGCCGGGAGTGAGATCTATTCCTTAATGGACGGTTTCTCAGGCTATAACCAAATCAATATTGCACCTGAGGATCAACATAAGACCACATTCATCTGTCCGTGGGGCACTTTCGCGTACAAAAAACTCCCGTTCGGCTTAAAAAACGCTGGCGCCATGTTTCAGCGTGCGATGTCCTACGCTTTTCATGACATTCGCCATATTGTCCAGCCTTATCTGGACGACTTTCCAGCCCATTCAGGTAAACGAGAGGACCATCCTGAGCATCTCCGCCAGATATTCCTTCGTTGCAGACGCTACAATATCAGGCTCAACCCTCATAAGTGCGTCTTCTGCGTTGATTCTGGCCGTCTTTTAGGCTTTATAGTCTCGAAAGACGGAATTCGCCTCGACCCTCTAAAGGTTGAGGCCATCGTAAATCTCCCATCACCCTCCTCCCCGTATCAGTTACAGAGTCTACAAGGGAAAGCGAATTTTCTTAGGCGCTTTATCCCGAATTATGCCGAGGTGGCCAAAGGATTCACTCGTTTGTTAAAGCAGAATGTTCCCTTTCACTGGGACGAAATTGCTCAGGAATCCTTTGAGAAGCTGAAGACATTGCTAGTCAATGCTCCGTTGCTTCGTCCTCCGGACAACCACCTCGACTTTACTTTGTATCTAGCCGCCGCACTTAGCACCATCGCCATGGTCTTGGTGCAGGATGACGAGAATGGTGACGAACATGTTGTTTATTACCTGTCTCGGAACCTTCTCGACCCGGAAACACGTTATGCACATGTCGAGAAGTTGGCCTTAGCAGCCGTACACGCCGTACAACGCTTCCGCCATTACATCCTTTTGCGCACGATAACAGTGGTTTCAGACTGCAACCCTATGACGTATATTCTTTCTAGACAATTACTAGGGGGCAAGTACTCCAAATGGATTGTGATCCTGCAGGAGTTTGACTTGGAGTTCACCACTGCCAAGTCAACTAAATCACTGGTCTTCGCGGATTTGATATGTTCTCTCCCTACAGACTCTGTTCCCTCACACTCTGAAGACCATATACCGGACGAAACGTTGTTTCTTATCGATACTCGTGATCCTTGGTACGGTGACATCATAGTGTATCTTCAGACCGCGACATTTCGGTCTGAGTTGGATAAAACTGCCCGCCGTCGGATTCGGCACCAGTCCCAACCCTACCGTATCGTAGGAGATACCTTATATCGTAGTGGAGTAGATTCGGTGCTCCGACGATGCCTTACCTTGGAAGAGGCTGAGAAAGTCTTGAATGACTGCCACAGTGGCGCCTGTGGCGGACACATGTCCGGGTATGCTACTGCCCAGAAGATTCTGCGGGCAGGTTATTTCTTGCCTTCCATATTCAAGGATTGTATTGCCTACACTAGCTGCTGACGGGAAAACGGCTGCTTCATTTTTATTCAACCACGTTATTGCACGGTTCGGGGTTCCTCAAGCCATCGTCACTGATCACGGTACTCATTTCCGCGATTACATGATGGCGGAGCTGACTTCAACGTTGGGCTTGCGTCACGACAACTCAACACCATACTACCCTCAAGCGAATGGTCAGGTTGAAGTGGTGAACAAGGTTTTGGTCACTATGCTTCAGCGAACAGTTGGGATTCATAAATCCAATTGGCATCTCCAACTGTTCTCAGCTCTCTGGGCATACCGAACATCTGCTAAGAGTGCAACCGGATTCACACCATTCCAATTGGTGTACGGTCTGAAAGCTACTCTGCCGGTTGAATGTGAAATTCCTTCGCTCAAATTAGCTGTGGAGCTCTTACCGGATACTTCTCCTGAGGAAGAACGTCTTCTGTATCTCGAACGGTTGGATGAAACCCGTCGTCTAGCTGCTTTGATCATCGAAGCACAAAATAAGAGGGTCAAAACTCATTTTGATCAATCCGTTTCTCCCCGCTCTTTCATTGAAGGAGACCTCGTTCTCTTGTACGATCAGGCACATGATAAGCTTGGAGCTGTGTGTACATAGGTGTGTGATTATCATTTGTGTGCATAGTGTGGTGTGCTTTGTAAACATATTTCTGCTGATCGGGTCTTCCTGGTTGTGCAGATGTCTATTCATCCATTTGTTGGTTTCGCGGATGGTGCCTCCCGCAGTACCAGGAATCTGTCTTCCGCAGCCTGGGTAATCTACGATCCTGCTGGTGAGTTGATTGACCTGCAAGGTGTGTGTTTAGGATGTACCACGAACAATATCGCGGAATATAGTGCCGTGTTGGAATTATTAACCGAGGCAGTAAACCTTGGCATCCGTGAATTGCTCGTGTACCTAGATTCACAACTTGTAGTGTTACAGCTGAACGGACACTATTCGGTAAGGAACCCGTCCATCTTACGTCTGTATTTGCGTATTCGATTACTGGAAAGGAATTTTGACTACATTACATATCATCATATACCCGGACATTTGAATACATTAACAGATGCAGTAGCAAATTTGGTATTAGACAGGCATTTGCGCAATTTATAAATCATCATCACATGTAAAGAAAGACTCATCCAGAAATAGATATGTATATATATAGATATCGAAATGTTTACATAGAGTGTGTCACATAAAACTCAAAAAATATACATAGTCGTCTTAATACATCCGGAAACGCTATGTCTCTCAAAAATAGGTGTGGTATAAATCCTAAAGACTAATCCGCATGGTGCTCATGGTAGCACGTCACTGCACGCACTAGGCGCCTCAGGATTCGATGGACCCGATTCGGGACTCCCACCGTGTGGCACTGGTATGCCATCGGTACGTCTGATAGCCCGGCATAGTCTGGGATCCCATGGGCAATCCCCTCGAGGTTCTGGATCAGTTCCTCTCCTCCGGTGCCTCCCCCCTGGATCTCAGGGGCGAGTTGTGTCCTCCGGGAGATTGGAGACATCTCGGCTGGTCTCTCAAGTCCTACATCTGCATGCATATATAATTGTGTTAAGACGAATGTGTATTTACAAAAAAAAAAACATATAAACATAAAATCAAAAATATGAGGTCTTACCCAGCTCTTCGTCCCAGTCGTCTCCTTCTGGTAGTGGGAGGTCTGGGTCCCCGGTAAAGTCAGTTCCCGAATAGGGCCAGTCTTCTATGACAATCAGCTGGCGCCGTAACCACCTAAAAAACTCTGGCCTCCAGGACATCTGTTGGCCACCTCCAGATCTGGGCATCAGTGCTGCCCAGCGAGCCATTCGTGGCTCTCGTGGTATCGGACTCGCCACTGCGGCCCCTTGGCCCTGGAAGATTGGTATGCGTTCCAGAATGAACGATACCAAGATGGACCCATAACCGAACTGTTTCAGTTTCCCCTGTTTGCACTTTGTGAGCTGCCTTTTCATGTTGATAGTTACTGCTTCTGCCCAGTTGAACAGTAAGGGACCCATGCATTCTGAGGCCAACAAGAGTTGGGTCTTCGAGGCCTCGTGCGGGGCTTGCGACCCAGCAGCCCGCGTAATGGTATGGAGAACTACTCTCAGTGCTAGATCAGGAATGGTGTGGATATCCACTTTCTTGCTTCCTGATCCTGTTTGTGCCCCTCGGCACACCCGTGCCATTACCTGTTCCATCTTTTCCCCGGATGGTCTGCTCCCAGTCAGTACAGGGATTGGCCCTCTGCGGGACAATCCAGTAATGAAATAAATGTCAGTGACCTCCAATTCTAACACCTGGTCTCGTAGCTTGAACACTTGTTCATTTTCATCCCAGATGCTGATTAGATATTGGAGGAGCTCGGGCTGAGCTCGTAAACATGGCGTGAGGAAGAACTTTTTCAATCCACAGTCTCTAAGTGCGTTCATGCAAGCTTGGCTTTGCATGGCCTATTCATCCTCGTCTCCGTGTTCTCGTTCCTTCCATTCGATTGCCATTTTGAGTGATTATCTGCATTCACATGGTCAAAAACCCTTGATTAGATCTTTGATAAGCTTCAATTTTCAAGCAATTTGGTTTAAATACCGAAATTTTGGGCGCAATTTAAGGTTCGGCCGCTGGCACGGCTGTTTTGCGAACAGTCGCGCCATGTGGCGCGAGCCCTTTACAAAAAAGAGCTCATTGGCGTGGGTCCGTGCCCGATACCCGCGCCAATGGGCCCGGCCCTAAATTTTTAAGAGTGGCCTCACAGAACTGATTTTTAAGGGAAAATCATTAAAAAATGAATGAAAATGTAGAGCATGGGAGCGCCTTTTACCTGTGACAGACGAGAAGCTGAATGGTTGCCTGGATTGGTCGCAATCGTTGACGAAAGTTTCTGCTCCAAATGGACCACTGTTGCTTTCTACCAAGGTAAATAGTAAAAGTAATTTTATTTTTTACCAATTTGACATATTTATAACTTTTTCGACGTTAAAAGAGTTTTAAAAGTTATTTTTATCAAATATTTGCATATGTTATGTCGAAAATGGATTTTACGCTTGCTTGGTATGTGCAGCAACAGGTTTTGCGACTTAAACGATGGAAACGAGTTGTATTTTATACTTTTTCGGACTCGGTAAATACACGAAAAAGTCACTCTGGAGTCATCTTTCAGCTCTTTTCTGACTCTCTAAACATGAAAAGATTGCCGAGGCCCTTGTCGTTTCGATCTCGTTAAAATGGACGCGAATCGACATCCACCCGGTATAAGTTTAACCCTTTTTCGGGCTGGGATGGATTGATTACGAAAAAGGAATACCCTAGCCTATCGCGACTAGGAGGTTTTCCCGGATATTGTTTTCTACCTTTTAGGATCTGGGGAACTATTTACGAAAAGGGACCTGTGGAGTTTTCTTTTCAGCCGTCTTTTCAAACTCTCTAAACATGAAAAGACGCCGAGTTCTTCCTTTGTCAGACTCGTTAAAACCTGATGACATCGGATTTAGTCGAAATGACGTTCTCTGAGTTTCTCCTTCCTAGGACTCGTTAAATGCACTAGGATGGATTCGCCCGAAGGGCGGACTTATATCACAAGCATATGCTATCCCCTTCAAGCTTGTTATCAAAAATAATTGGGGTACTCGCCAGAAATGGTGGGGGAAAAATGGAACCATCGTCGTTGTCGTCGGCGGTATGTCGCTCTTGAACATGGCACTTGTCTGCATTCGTGTCGGGTTGGGGACATCTCATCTCATTGCTTCACTTTGCCTCCATGGGTTTGGGTAATCTCTTTTGACCTCTCATCTGTTCACTGCCTCGTCGCCATGACCTCTGATCCGTTGATGTCAAATACTGCCAAGTCCATTGTCGTGCCATTCATGTGTTCAAGAGAAGTTGGCCTCTGCAAATATTGACCTTCCTCTGTTTCTCATACGATCCTGATTCACAACAAAGCATCATGTTCCTCTGTCTCGTGTCGATGATGTGGGAATCATTATGGCCCACCTTCGATCAAGGTCACTTCCTGTCGACTTCAACTCATTATCCAAGAAGTTGGTCTAGAGACTCCTGATGGTACCTTGGGGCCTGCATGCATCAATGGCAGGTTCGTCGCATTCGACGTGAGGTTTACATCATTGACCTCCGATCGAGTGATTCTGCGGGTGTTCGACGTCAACTCATTTATTCGCATGCCGTAGATTGTACCTGTAGTACCTTGAGGGCCATTGTCATTATTGGTGGTTCCTCTCGCGTCTGTTAACAGCTTTCATCATTGGCTGGTAATCAGACGATGTTCTTGCATGTTCGACTTCAGCTCATGTATTCGCATGCTCGAACTTGTACTTTGTTTGGGTCGAGATGGAGCGCAAGACGCTGGATTGTATCTGTTGTAATCCAGGCTGCGATTGTGGATTATTATTATTATGTACATGACTCACTGATTGGATGGCTACGACCATACCTGAGTCTATTTGTTTGATCTTAGTTGGATGGCTGCGTCCATACCACATATATATCATGTACTTGAGATATCAGTTGTATCTTTCTGCGCAGGTTTTCCGACTGCGGGCCTTCAGTTGAACATGTTCTCGTAAAGCATTTCACCCCTCTCTCTCTCGGGCCTCATACTTTAGGGGGCATCTGTTACACAGTAATTTGTCACCGTCCTTACCATTCCCCATCCCGCACAATGGAGGACCCATTTCGTGACCTGTGAACATTGTCATGCCTTGAAAATATCATCAATGCATCCCTCTAAGCATGAGCTTTATTTTCCCTTGAGACATCTCCTTGAAAAAATCATGAAAAACATCCCTTTTAGCATTGGCGCGGGCAGGGAGTTCAGAACTCGCGCCAATGGGGAAAATCCTGCAAAGAGGTCGCGCCACCTGGCGCTCTGTCATAGAGCAGCAGTCGCGCCACCCATTTTAGGGACTGTTTTTTAAATATGGATGGCGGAAGTTGAGTTCCAACAAACTCACAAACCATGGCCTATCTTGACTTGGGAGGTTTGGCTGCGGGAGTTCTATGGAGGGGAAGTGGTTTTGCCATCTTCCATGGAACCTTCCTTGTTGATAGGGCCAATCCCATAATAATAGGGATCCCAACTCCCTCCTTCCCCATCTATAAAAGCCTGCTCAATCCCATGGCAAGCTAGTCTTGAAGTGCTGAAGCTTTGCATCTCGATATTCCCAAGTGCCTTTGTGCTGTAAAGAATCCTCTCTTTCCCTTAAGGCCAACTCAAGTAAGGAGACCATTGTCACGAGACTCTGGAGAGATTTTCCCTTTCCTTGGCAAGCTTTGCGAGACGTGGACGACCGGGGACCCGTTCGAAGGAGGCTGCGACGTCAGAACTTGGTTGTAACCTCTATTCGTTTATTATTTAATAGATGACTATGATTATGGTTCCACTCCGTTTTCCATCATGTTAATGCGAGTAATGTCTTTTCTGACCGATGTTTAGTTACGTATGCTGGTTTCTATGCTTGTATCTGTTCGTTTCTTCTATGTGCAGGTGTTCATCTGCGGAGATCGTGGAAGGATTGTGATCTGCCGGGGCTGAAGGACGGGGACACTTCTTCTTCAGATTATAGCGTTGGAATCCAGGTAGGCTTCTATTCCTAGTCTTTCCATTCGTAACTAGGAGCTTGCGTCATAGCATTGTTTGTTTGTTGCTAGACCCCTGCTGGGCTAGTAGGGATCGCCTCTGTCCGCAGAGGGGATTTACCTCCTCAACAGTAGTCATACTTTTTATGACTTCTATTCTGGTACCTATTATCCCTCTCAGTAAGAGGATAATATTATTCTGAATGTAGCATCACTGGTGCTCCAAGGAAAGCACAGGTTGTGCCAAGAAAGGAGCTTTGATACCACTGTAATATCCCTTTTTCAGGAATATCAACAATGTTCTCAAGAGAAACGTTGTATAAGAAACAATGTGCAACATAAACGTAGATCGGGACTTGGTTCCTCTTATTTATGTTGTATGGGTCTTATGTATGGAATTTCATCTAAAACAAATCAGTTTAGATACACTAAACAGATCTCCCGCAAACTAGACTAGCTAAAAAGCACCCAAAAAAGAAGGTTGCAGCCAAATGCAAACACTGCTTCAGGAATTGCGCAGTTTTATCATATATTCAGAGGAGATTAGAAATGAGGTTCATATTTCATTAATACAGCACCAAATCAGAATTATAATGAATCTCTTTCAATATACAGTAGAATGAATGAGACAATATAGCAAGGAATCTTCATAAAAGAGAGCTAGAACACATGTACATTTGCAGCAATGGCTCAACAACGTTATTTTTAAGGAGCTTCAGCAGCTGGAAGTTACAACTTAGATCTAGGGCAGATCTGTGGACAAAACATTAGATCTATTTCAGATCTAGAAACTATATAGTTTTCTCTTCAAGATCCCCTTGAAATTTTGGCAAAAGCATGCATAAATAAGAGTAGATCTGAGAAACAAATTGTAGATCTAGAAATTGCTGTAGTAAATTTTTGAATATAGCATTTCATTACAATGGATCAAATATAAATATAACATGGATTAGAAAGCTAATCCATGGATCACCAAGTGGAAGGCAAGCCCAACACTAGAGATCTCTGATCTAAACTATGAACAAAACACCATGAGGAGCCTCACACCAAAATAACGTAGTCCATCAAGATGAAAAACGTTGTAGCTCAAATGACATAGATAACCACTAAAAAATTTCAGATCTGAAGTACAAAGAGAAGAGACACTCTTCCAGGAGGTTAAAAGACACACTCCATGAGAAAAGGCTCCCAAGATACGCTAGATCTCTGCAAATCTAGACTCCCACTTGCTGTAGCTTGCAGAGGCAGCAAACCCTCAATGGATCAGTGCTGCCAATGTAAGTAGAGCTTGGCCACAAGCCTGATAGTGGATCAATTCAGAAAAACACTCCTCCAATAATCCTCAAAGGAAGAGGTGAAATCCCTGCATAAGAATTCCAAACACAATCCTCCACTAAACAACAGAGAATGGTATTTGTCTAAGCAGACAAATACTCGGAAATATGATCAATCAACAACCTTCTCTTGCTGCCCTCCCTCTCCTTTTATAATATGAAAAGCCTTTGAAAAACCTAATCCACCTTGATGAGTTGCCCCTTTTCGCATGAGAGGCCTCCTTCTAGAACTGCGTTGTCCCTTTTGGAGATGCATTGAACCTAGACAGCGTTGTAGATTTGGTCAAGGTTGACCCAGTCTTCAACTCAAACCTCTTTCACACCTACAAGTGATTATTTACATGGCCCTGATTTATCTTTTTTCACATGGGCATTGATTTATTCAACCTTTTTAATAGTTTTACATTTCCTCCTTTATTTATTTATTCATACAACAAAAATTAAAAAAAAAATGAATATTCCTCTTAGCAAGGGCTAAGTAGGAATATTACATCTGGAGAGTAGCTTCTTTGGTCTGAGGAAAATGAGATGCACATCTTTGCCTATAGTAGGCAAAAGGGATCTGAGAAACTAGTCCAGGTAGACATGGTCTTCGAAGGTAGGGGCTCGACATAGGCTCTTTCTTCTCCGCCATCCCTGGACATGATCGGATAGGCGGGTCGCAGATGATTGATGGAAAGAGTTCAAAAATTTAGTACTAGTGTCATAATGAAGGGGAAGCTGGAAGTAAGACAGAAAATCCTGGGCAAGAGTCGCAAAAGTAGTATGAGAGGAGGAGGCCTAGTCAACATACCACTTAGAAGCTTCTCCAGTAAGCATATGTTGGAACAACTGAAGACGGACAGAGTCATCGGCGATGGAGTTAGACGAACACCACATGTGGAAAGATCTAACATGGTTTGTAGGATATTCTCCAGCAAGACCTTTGAACTTGGGGATATAGAAAGGGAGCTTGGTTGGCATAGCATGCTAACCAGGATCATGGTGTATGGGGTCATTGATGAACTGGTTAAAATCAGGAAGACTGAGAACTGCCATATAAGGGAGCAAGGGAGTAGTTGGAATAGTTCCTCTTGCGGTCCCACTGTTGGTATTCCTAGCATTAGGTCCAGGGCTACCACCAACGTTAGGTCCTGAACCAGACATGGTGAAGGTGACAGGAGGAGAACCAGGGATAGAACGAGAAGGCGAACCCAATGAACTAGAAGCAGAGTCAGAATGGGGACTTGGTGGAGGATTAACTCGAATCCTACGCGGAGGAGTAAGTCTTCCTAACGGAAACTGAGCGTGAAGGCCAAGAAGTCTTCGGGATAAACACCTTGGGGGCACAATGATGGAAGAACAAACATGGATCACAAAAGGAAGAGAGAAGAACAAGGGCAAGGAGGTGTAAGACCAAATGATAAGAATGTCGAAACAAGGGCAGAGAAGTGCGGGATCAAATGATTACAATGTTATAGCCTTGGTCTGGCGGTGTAAACCATGTGCTCTTCAATTAGGGAGTGTGTGTTAAGTGTGTTAATTTTAATTTTTAAACCCAGACGTGTGTAGAGAAAAAATAAAAAGTGTGCTATATAACTGTAAATAAATCTGCAAATAACAGTAAAGTAAACTGAATATAATAGAAAATAAATAGCTAAAGATATATCAATCTAAACCCAAGGAGGTAGGCTTCCCAACAACTAGTCTATGGGTGGGAAAAAAATATAGTCAAAACACACAAAAACAGCCAATGGATCTAAATTCGGGAGGGACAATGATCTAAAGGTCAGATCTACTAGAAATAGGTGCAGAAAATAGAAAAAAACCAGAGGGAAAAGTGCTACAAATGAGGTGGCGAAAGGTTAAAACCTGAAGGGAAACAGAGGGGATATTAGAGGAGGACCAAACAAAACTAAAAAGAGGTGTTTTGGATGGGTAAATAACCAATATAAAATGGATCTGAAGGTACAGGATCAGATCTGAAAAATTGTTGAACACACTGAAATCTCAGATGACCTGCTTTAGCTAAACTCCTCCTAGAAAGATGGAAGCGTATTGAAGCCCTAGGGGGCTACATTCCTACTTCGATGAGTAAAATAGAGCAAGTACAGGTCCAAAATGGGTGGAGATGGAGGTCAAACAACCCTGAATAGTAGCCCAGACAAACCTAAAAAAATCATAGAAAAACTCCTGCAAAAAGTACAGGTCGCAGTTTTTGACCTAATTTCTGCAGAGGTCGCATGTTTGAGGCTTTTTTCTACGTCCTGAAGGTTGAGGTTGCACGTTTTGGCCCAAAAAGTGTGACCTGCAATTCTGGCACTCTCGGGAGCAGGTTTTAGAAAAAAGTGTTGTCTCAACTGCGGTCGATGCCTGTCACCTACACAATAGGTCCGGAAACACACAAAAGTTAGAATTTTTACTATTTTATGGTTTTAAAGGTTAAAAACAACATCAAGAAAAACAAAAAAAGAAGTTGAAGAAAAACCCTAGGGTTTGAAGCAGCTTGTCATGCAGGGATCTGAAAAATGACAGTGGTCGTAATTATAAACCCTTGTGGAGTCACCAGTTGTTAGTGTGAATTATAATTGCAAGCGTACGGAAAAAACTCACTTTAGTTGTGCATAACAAACAACCCTAACATCAAAGATGGCTGCCAATTTCTTTAGATCTGCAGTTAGTTGACCAAGATAAATGCTACAAAATTTAGATCTATGCAGTAAAAGACATTAAACAGCAAATAAAAGAAAGAATTGCTCCATGCATCTAATAGAAAAAATAAGAATATTTTTAAAGAATTTGGTATTTATGACACCTGGGAAGGGAACATAGAAAGATGTTACCAATCCCCCTCAATGGGATGAGTTCTTGTATGTCCTCGGTGCTTCAGATCTAAGATCCTTCTCTCTTGATGGTGTAGAAAACCCCGACAAAAATGGAACTCAAGGGGAGTTCACAAGAAAAAATATAGAAAAATATAAAAATTATGGAGGATCAAAGTCAGACCAAGAGTATAGATCTAGAGTGATCTTTAGGCAACAAAAGTTAATGAATGAATGGAAAAACCCTTATATTTATAACAAAATATTGAGTTATTCTAGATATTGGTGCATAATGTTATGGTCTCGTGATTTGGCAGATTGGTAAACCAAATGACAGGGTAACATCAGACCAAGCTTTGGAGTCGTAGGACCTAGCCTTCCTGGACTCAGAGAGGGCTCTCTCTATTATGCAAAGGATGTAAACTTGTTTGCTTTTTGTATATTTGATTTTAGGCTAGTTGTTAAGTATGTTTTTGGTTTGTTTTGGGTTTTTTGAGGGGAACTGATCAAAGGATAAATAGCTAAAAAGTTCGTCAAATCAACTGGGCTATGGGGTCGAAAAGGTCGAGATTGTCTCAATGATGGACAAGGTATTACTACAGGGCCGATTTGGTTGAGGTAAAGGGATTATTTGGGTGGAAGTGAAACGAGATGGACATTAATTTTGTGAAAGACAAAGAGATTTTAAGCATAAATAGTTAAATAGCAAGCATTCATGAGTTAGGGCTGACCATTAATCTCTATGAACGAAACTCAAACTGATAGATGCATAAAATAAACAATCCAGTGATACATAGAAGTATAAGACCCTCTAACTTTGGGAAAATTACCTTCAAACTTTTGGGAAAACAAATAAGGTAAACAAACAACTCAATATATGAAGAGGGAACTCCTAAACATCATATCTTGAGCTATTGGGAACTTTGAAATAAGACTGCAAAGCATGGACAAAGAACAAGATCGAAACAATACCTCTTTGACTTAACTAAAACAACCAATAATTCAGAGAGAGATTTCAAAAATGCAGTTTTGATTAGCTATGAGTAAGCAGGTCATACCGTGAATCATACTAGACAACATACATAATAACCATTAATGAAACTGATAACAAGTTCTTAGGGTACCAAAGAGCAATTAAGAATTCTTTGACATAACTAAGAAAGATGAAAACATTTAAGTTGCAATGAATCAGGAAATTTGAGGTTCCTCCATGGGCATATCTCAAACTTATTCTTTACTGAACTACAACAAGCAAGAAGCATGAAAAAATGTATGATAAACTAAGAAAACATAACAGATAAGGAACACAATACAATTCACCAAGCCATGGAATCCTACATACAATCCTCCTCCACCATCAAAGTCAAGCAAGAGATCATCCACTTCATAAGACAAGTATTTCTTAAAAGCTCATAATGCGATGTATTTCTCTCTATAACATCAAGTTCAGCCCCTTGTTACAATGAATCCTCTTGGATTATATAGGCCAAAGAGGAAGAAACCCTCCTAGAGCAACTAGAAGGCCATTAGCCTAATACAAATATCTGATTTTGTCCTTGAGACTTTGCAAAGCCGAAGGCACAAAATATCTTCAAAAATATCTATTTAAGCTAAAAATAGTAATAAAATTGACTTTTAATCTCTGACATGGAGTTAAAAATAGCTTAACGCACATTTGGATGGCCACCTTCAGAAAACTGTCTTTTTAGCAAAATCCTACAGGAGCGTAGCAGCAGAAAAAAGTCTGTTTTGCAAAGGATTTTTGAGGGACTTTCCGATGTCGAAACGAGGCCTGCGATGGTTGGTTTGAAAGCCCTGGATGTCTAGTTTCTGGAACTACTTTATTTTTCTAAAAATTACCCCTGGAAGTCTGTCAAAAAGTGGACTGAGTGAAAAAACCTTGGAGGGTCTCACCTGCTGATATTTGAGGCAGAAAGGTGAATTTTGACTGTATTTTGCCTCTTTGGGGGACCAAAACACCTTCTTTTGATCTGAAAATTTGTGAGTAGATGCCTCCAAATTTAATAAATCCAAAAAAATAACTTTCATGAGCTGAGGATGCTCCTAGCAAACATGGCAGTGCTTAGAAAAATGTGCAATTGGGCCTAAAAATCACAAAAAACAAGATCATGTCCAAAATTGCTCAATTTTGGTGAGGAAACCCCTTATGGGTTTCTAGAAACATGCAAGGAAGCTGAAGCCAAGATTCTAATCCTAGATATGTCTTTTTCCCCTTTTTTCACCGGATGCCTCCTTTGGGCAGTTTTGAGCTTTTCTTGGGCAATCTTGAGTTTCCTTCGAGCAAATTGATTTAACTTTTTGTAATGCCCGGTCATCTTCCTTTGCAAACCCAAGTCTTTGTTTGCCTTGTCTGATTTTTCCTCCAAATGCTTGTTTTCTCTTTCAAGCCATGATTCTTTATCATTTTCTATCTCTTGGGCAAGCAATTGTGTGAGACGATACGAACGAGCAAGGGTTACTTCTTCTTCTCTTTGTTTCTCCAAAGCTTTCCTAAGACCAATAGTCCTAGGCCTTTTTCTTTCTGGTTGCTCTTCTTCCTCAATATCATCAAATTCGCCCATATACTCTTCAAGTTTGACTTGTGCTTTGTATGCTTCCCTTTGGTATTTTAATGCCCGAGCCTCATAGATTTCCATTTGTCCGCTCATCTGTTTATTTTGCATTTGTAGAAAGTGTATGAGGTCCTTCGACCTTTCTAGATCAGTTTCTAAGTCCTGGATTTGGGCTTCTCTATTTTTCAAAAGTGACCTAAGGATTCTGGCTTCATCATCTTCAGCATCACTGTCTATTTGTATGATGTCAAACTCTCTTTCTTGTTCATGGCTGCTCTCCTGCTGCTCCATTTTTTCCTTACCTTTGCTTTGAATGGGCTTCTTTTCCCTTGTCCTCTTTGGTACTTCAATGATAGGCTTCTTGGGCAACTTGCCTCTAATCCAGAGTGCTCTAGTAACATTTGTAGTTACAGCTTGAATAGTATTCTTCTTTGTAGATTTACTGGTCTTAGGCTTCACCACATTTGGAGAAAGAGTCATGGCCCCTTGCCTAGGAGAGGCAGCTAGCACATGCTTTTGAGAACTCTCTTCATGCTCTATGTTTTTACTGTCTTCTTTTGGGCTGCCTTGCTCACTGTCTTTGATTTGATATTGACTATCATTAGGGCTGTTTGGCTCTTTTTTTTTCATGCTATCACCCTTAGATTGTTCACTTTTTTGTGCTTTTTCCTCTTCAAGTTCATTGTTCTCATTAGTTTCATGGTTGTCATTTTGGAGACTACCTTCACTTGCTGTATGAGGACTTCCATCATGCTCACTATCTTGCTGATTGTTACTATGCTTACTGTCTCTTTGATTGCTTTCATGTTGACTGTCACTATGATCATCATCACTAGTACCTCCTCCACCACTGTTATGCTAGCTGCCACTGACTTCCTTATATTTTGGTGAGCCCTCTTCACCATCATTAGTATGCTTATGGTCACTGTTCTGTTGATTGTCACTTGGTTCATGCTCACTATTTTGCTGAGTATTACTATGCTTACTGTCTCTTTGATTGCTTTCATGCTGACTGTCACTCTGTTTCTCATCACTACTTTGAACCTCTTTCCTTTGTTCCTCATCATCACTACCCTGCTGCTCTTCAATTCGTTCTTCATCATCACTAGTTGTATGTGGGTTGTCCCCATGCTCATGTTCACTATTCTATTGATTGTCACTTGGTTCATGCTCACTAATTTGTTGAGTATCACTATGTTCCTCATCATCACTACCTTCATGCCTGCTTTCATAAGACTCTTCTTTTTCACTATCAATCATGGGTGATGTTTGCTTTTGAGGGGTGGATTGACTAGATGAAGGGGAGACATAGTGAGTGGAGGGTGAGGAGGACATATGAGATGGGCCATGAGATGAAGAGGCAGTAGTAAAATCCAAATAAGAAATTAAAGTCTCCCAAGAAACTCCTTTCTTTTCAAGATGGTGAAGGATGATGATTTTTATGAGAGAATGATGAAAAAGACTAGCTTTTTGCCGAGCATGAGGTCTCTTTTGGACAAAGGAGGAAATCTTGTCTATGCTTTTGTAGAGGAAGAAAGGGAGATTCAGCAGCTGAGTCCGAGTGAAATGCATCAGAATTATGACATAATAGGAATAAAATCGAGAATATCTCCCCTCACATGTGAAATATTTCATGATGGTTTTCATAAGGGGCACATAATTGTTCAATAGATGAGAAAAGGGGAAGATAGCCTTGCATTCATATTGGTAAGATGGTTTCAAGAAGGGCTTGTAGTGGTATAGGTCCAAATAGGCTTGTTTTAACCCTTTCTCACCAAGATAGGGAATATTGGTGGCCTTTGACACTGACCTAGGAGTGAGAACAAAATCAAGGCCTGCTATGTGAACATGTTCTCCTTGCAGCCTCAGGGAAACAACTGTGTCAAGGGAGGGTGATTGGTGACCTCTTGGACTCTTTGGAAAAAATCAAGGCACCCTACCTCATGAAAGTTGAAAAGAACTGAAGGGGAGTCATTTATATCCTGAGTTGTAGTAGGCTCAAACCTTTTGTGAAATCCACCTTTTCTGACCTTCCTTGGAGGCATGTTTGTCTTACTGATTTCTTTACTTGTCTTATCAAAACAATTATTTGATTAAACTAGGTCTTTCTTCTTCAAACCATGCTTTTCTCTTTAAAAACTATGTTTGGCTTCTCACTCAAAAAACAGGCCTTTTCAAACTGATAATAAGTCCTTTCTCCTTTAATCACTGTTTTTCTTTTTTTTCAAGCAAACAGGGTACTTTTGAAAACAACTATGTTTTCCCTTTGAAATCATTGTTTTTCTTCTTCCTTAAAATTTGATTTCAAACTCTTTTTAAATCAAAAAATTAGGTAGAGAAAACATAAATACCTCTTAAAAGGAGTCTTAGCTATTTTTGGAGATGAATTCCTTGTGCAAAATATGATTTAGGGCGAATTGGAGGCCTCTTGAGAGGTGCTACGATCCTATACACATGCGCGAAGCACCTGCACGCTGTTGTGGGCGCTGTGTGTCGGGTCGGGCGCTGGGCGCCTTCTGAACACCGGGCGAGGAGACAGGGGCATCACGCCAACCTACAGGTGCGTCACACCCTTTCCGTTTTTCTTCAACGGAATGCTACAGGCGTGTAGCGCCCTCCTACAGGTGCGTCGCGTCCTCTGAACCTTGTACGATGGTCGTTCGAAAACTTTGAAAAATGAAACCTCTTCCTTTGCCAAGTGAACAGTGACATGTAAAAACATTCTTTGAGGGTTTTATAGCCTTTTTGAAACTTTTTGAACCTACCCTTTACCTCCTTCAAAGAGTCTCTAAAATTTCTTTTATTAAATGATAAAAAATGGACCTTTGCCCCTTTTTTGAAGGGATCTACTTTTCAAACAGCTGCTTTTCTTATGCCTTCTGCTTATTATTTAAGTTTCAAAATTTTTACAAAGTTTAGGCCCTGTCTTAGTTAATCAAATGAAGGGTGCCTTTTAGAAGCAACTGTGCCCTCTATTTATCATGAAGGAGGCCCAGACTTAACTGTTTCTTATCTCTGTTTACCTTTTGAAGACTGTCTTTCAACACAATGTCTGTGCTATGCCTTTTGCTCAGAAATTTAGGGGAACATGTCACCAAACTGTTTTTAGCCTTGGTTTATCACTGAATGAAACTCCTTTAAACATACTATCTCTCAAATCTGTCTATCAATGACACCCTTCCTCAAATACAGTGTTAATACTTGGGGATTTGACCCTCTATTTATCATGAAGGAGTTCATGCCAATGTAACCATTTAGGCCACACAAAACATTGTTGACCCTCTTCTTATCAGTGAAGGAGGTCACTAAACTATGTTTTGACCCTCTGCTTTTTTATGAAGGAGGTCACTAAACTATGTTTTGACCCTCTGCTTGTTTGTGAAGGAGGTCATCCTAAAACACAAAAAAATATTCTTTCATCTAAAAATGTGCCTTTTGTCTGTTTGTTTGAAAAATACAAATAGAAGACAAAAGTGAAACTTTGGCATTTATCATTGATGAAATCATTTGAACATACTGTCTTCTTGCTTTATGAGGACTTGTCTGTAATGTATATCTATTTTGCATAACATCACTATGAAACTTTAGGAGTAAATAATGTGCTTTGTAAATGGTGAGCGCTCATTGCTATGCATCTTTGAAATAACTCTTTTTCCCTTCACTGTGTTTTCATAAGGTGCAGTGAATTTGTCTTTGACTTCCTTTCAGAGTCCAGGTGTATGGTAAGGTATAAGAAGCAGATTTCCTTCTTACACCTTCACTATGATGCCTAATTTTCTTTAAAGCTCTTTATTTCAAAGATTGTCCCTTTTACCTAAAAAAAAAGCGATTTGCAAGGCTAGGTCACCTTTTGGAGAGATTATGCAAAGATGCCTTTGGAGTAAGTTATGAAGTGCCGAAGATAGGCATTACCTAATCCTTTGTGTCCTTTTTTCTCGATGGAGGACCTTTGTCCTTTGGCATTCTTGGATTTGAAACCAGCAGGCCTCCTCTTTTCATCATCTGTGCTATATGATTTCTGATGGTAAACTGCTCAATATTGAGATATTTCCTCAAGTGTATCCTTTGCTCATACTTTTTTACTGTTATCAATGTATACACCCCTGTAGAGATGTATATAGATGTTTTTTATATTTGGAGAGCTTTCTTGGTGTTTCATGAAGGTCATGCTTGAAATAATCCTTTTTCTTCAGTCATGGAACTTCTTTCACTATTTCTTCTTGAATTGAAATTTTGTGAGCTTTGCTTGAAACAAAACAAAGCGACCTCTTTGATGGTGTATGACCTAGGGATAGAAAAGGGTGTTGTTTGTAGTATGAGAATAAACTGATGGCTGACATGATGATGACAAACAAGATTTTTGGCTTAAGACAGTCTTGCCAAGAAGTTTTCCCTAAAACACCACCACCTAGACCTACAGACTTTGTCATAGCTCTTGAATGGCTTCTTAGGCATGAGTAGGTTATCACATGACAAGATGATCAGGGATAGAGGGGTAGACACTTTATCAAATGTTGGACAGTTGGTTGTATGAAAAACAAGGGATTTTGATGGTAGAGAGACAAACTTATGACAGCTATAGACAGGGAGGCTTTTCTAAATCGTGATAGGTAGGGAAACTGAAGACTATTCTCATCATAGGCTGAAAGGGAGGGGTAGGAAGAAAAAAATTTGTTTGAGGTGTTTTCTAGATGAAAAATTGATAGATTTGAGATTAGCTTCTAGAAAACTCAGCCAAGGAATCTAGTCATCAAAACATGCAAAAATATATTGATGAATAACAGTGGCTCCATTTGGGGAGGTCAGCTCCTTTTCAGGAGGTGTCTAGAATTGCAAATCTCTGGCTTGTGAATGCCAGTGCCTTATCCATTGGCACAAATTTCTCTCTTTCTTGATGCTATTTTTGAAAATTTACAGCATGATTAGCATCAAAGTCATATCTACCTACCTAGGTATATTTCCTAACATTTTTTCTTCTTTAGGTGCACTTGGATTAGCAACCATTTGGCATGATATTTTTGAAAACAGAAAAACTATCTAATTCTACACTTATATCCTCCGGGAGTTCAGATTAAACTGATGAACTCCTTTGATTTTATACCTACGCTAGATTGACTGTCAAGATTAAGCTGTTTGACAGGATTTCATTCACTAATCTAAAACATGAAATTGAAAAATGACCAAATCAGGATTAGACAATCTGATTTGTCATGTGTTTATGGCATAAAAGACAAGTTGCACAAAAATATTATTTTCGCACAAAATGAGATTTAGAAAAATCAGGGCTAGGATACATAGTTTGTTTTTCATCCCTATTTTCCTCTTTGGTTCTATTTTGAGCGTGTAGAACCAATATCTTTTCCTAATCTAATTTTATTGACAAGTCAAGCTTACATATTTTGACTATCATTATTTTTCATTAACTTATCAGCAATCAATTTAAAACATGCCCAGTTATGATTAGGCTAGATAATTGAATAAGACATATTTTGAGCACTGGCAGTGGCATTTAGACTTGCGCACTTTCAACATGACTATTTTTTGGGTATGGGGTTGTACCATTTCTTTAGAAACTGCCCTTTTTTTCTACTTTTCCTATTGTTTTTGTATTTTTTGTTTTTTACTTTTTCTTCAAACAATCTAGGAGTAAAAATATGCTCACAAGGCTGAGCTTATTTTTCATACCTATCTATCTATCCTAATCTAACCTATACACAATATACATTCATTTAGTGAAATATTTTTTCCAACAAATCCAATCAAGCAGGTGATTCCATGAGGGATTTTGTTTCAGCTTTTTGAGAGTGCTGAAGCAATAAAAAGGCCACTTCCACCTCACTTGTTTTCAGACAGTAATGCTTAAGTTTTTTCTCACACTTTGCAACAAACTGTTCATGGTAGAACATGCTTCTCATTTACATTTCTCAAGGAAAACAACAAATGGATCTTGGAATGATACCTAATCTTGAGGACTTGATACATAAGCTCCATCCAAGACTACTCCTTCTTTCACTTGCCTATTTTTGGGACTCTCTTGGGAAAGAAACTCTTCCCCTTGCTCATGATCACTTGAACTGTTAGACTCATCATATATTGCAGTGTAGTCTTCTTGACAAGCTGATGTGCTCTTATTGAGTGGAATGGAATTTGTGTGAAGGTAATCATGTTGATGAGCAGGGATACTCTTTGGCAGTAAATCCTTTTGAGAAGGTGGTGCAACAACTGTCATGTGATTATCAACCTCTATTTCTTCATCTGCAATTTGTAACTCAATGGAACTTGGTGGCTGCAAATCTGGAGTTAAGGATAATTCCATGTTAAGGATAAATATTTTTTTGGTGTGTGGACCCACTCATAGGCAGACCCACCCATGTTTTTTGCATGAGTTTGCACATGGTTTTGGCGTACGATGGTTTTCGGCCCCTGGTATTTTGTAGATCCGGTCAAGGGAACTACGGTTATGTTCTAATCCAGGGTTAATGGATTGCAGTTTATGTATGCTTCGGCATGTATATATATGTGTTGTCACACTAAAAGGAATATAATGAAAAATCAAGCTAGTCATCCTGATTTGGGATCCAGGGGAAAATATCTGTGTTTATCTGTTTTATGTTTTATGCTCTCGCTATTGTTTATTTTTTGTTATAAGATTCGTGTGTAGATAATTTCTGTTCAGGGTTAAAACCTACATTTGGTATCAGAGCTGTTTCGGCTTCAAGGGGACGCCTTTGTTGTTGAGGGTTTTTTGCTCGGGCCTGTGGTAGACCCTGTGCAGTGGGAGATCTGCGGGATCGATTCTTGCGGTGAAAGAAGATGGCGAGTAGCGGGAAGATAGAGATCGAGAAGTTTAATGGTCAGAGTTTTGAGTTGTGGAAGCTCAAGATGGAGGATCTGCTGGTGGATAAAGATCAGTGGATCGCGGTAGATCCAGGTACTAAACCAACGGCAATGTCAGATGAATACTGGAAGAAACTGGATCGAAAGGCTAAGAGCACAATACGGTTGTGTGTCTCAGATTCAGTATTGTTGAATGTATCTGGGGAAGCTACGACGAAGAATTTGTGGGAAAAACTTGAGACTTTGTACCAATCTAAGTCTCTGGTGAATAAGTTGTTCCTGCGGAAAAAGCTGTATAACCTGAGGATGAAGGATGGAGACTCGGTGACAGAGCATCTGAACGCCTTCAATACTGTGGTAAGTCAGTTGTCATCTGTTGATATTAAAATCTCAGATGAAGTGTTTCGGGGAAATCTCACCCTAGAGGTTGGTTGGGGTACAACCTCCACAGAGCAGGGGCATGCTACTTAACAGAGACTCACACAACCATGCACGTTCAGAAAAACTAAATAGAGTAGAATGAGAAGGTTACCTGTAGGTCCTACGGTTGAAGTAGATCCACGTGGGGTCCAAACCCCCTGCAACCGTCCTTCCTTCTTAACCTGAAATACAAGAAGAAACCAGCACAAAGGACAAGTTGTACATCATATATCTACTCTAAATGTCAGTGAGATTCATATAAAACATTAAATAAATCATAATGAATGCTTGTATAAAAAATATTCTCATACATAAAAGCATACACTAACACGTTTATTTCGGGAACAACATGATACTTCTGTATTATAAATAGTACGTACAAAAGTAATCAAGAGGAGAGATCACCTGATCCTTCCAAGGCCTTCGCAGACCGTCGTCCGGATCCGTCCAGCCCTTGCCTCGCTAAGACTCCTTCCAAACCGGTGCATACGAGATAACATATAAAGGGATGTGTATCTCAAGGAAACAAGGGTTTCCTACAATGAACTGGGAAAGTGCAGGAGGCACGGGGAATCAGACTTGGATAGGGAATACTAACAGAGTATAATATCAATAATTCTCTCCCTCCCTTAGGCCATACACATGAGGGATTTTTATAGTCCCTCCAAGTAGTTTCAGCAGTTGGAAACAGTTGGCCACGGGCTGGGGTGGTTGAACTACCTGAGTAACCATCAACCCAGCGCGAAATTAGGGATTTTTTATATATTTTTTAATCATTTTAATGGCATACGCAGAAAAGTCTAGCTGAACTCGCGTATACACGCGAAAAAGTATGGGCATAGTCGCGTATGAGGGATTTTACACTGTTTTTAAGTGAATTTGTCCAAGTCTGTAGGAATGGGTGCCCAAAAGCCATAAAGCAATCATGAATCATGTCAAAGTGAGAAATGATGCTATAACAGATGCCCCCTAATATATGAGGTCAGAAGGGGTACATGATGGCCGAAATGTATTATGCACATAGAAAGAACTTCGCAAGGACAAGAGAGGACTTCACTAGATTTCAGCCTGCCAAAAACCAATGAAAGAAACCAGAGAGTCAACACATGCTGAGGCGGGCATACCCATGCTCAGTCAAAAATACATCATATATATAGAAAGTACTGAATAGATCCAACATGTATACAAGTATAACTGAACTGAAAGTACATAGTGAATCATCTGAGCAGGGCCCGGAAATACAAGTTTGTATCAATGTCCAAGTATCACATATAGAAAGCTGAGCAAAGATGGTGCAACTGGATGTCTGATCAAATAAGTAACTGAATCTCCAAGTACCGGATCATAAGAGGTGGATCAAACGGTACAATCACGCAAATCGGGAGCCAAAATATAAGATGCTGTTGTGCTGAACTGCAACATATAAGGGTGAACGGCATCACTGGCAGAAACTGAATGGACTGTCAAAAGTGAACCGAAAAATGCCGATGCAACCTGAGGTCTTCACCGATCACTATGGCACAATTCTACACAATGGGAATAAATGAGCTGAAGTCGACCATGTGAGAAATCGTTGGATTACCGGGCAATGATGTATCCCGTTAACCAACGCGAGACAACCCACCGATAATGATAATGAGTGTCAAGGTGCCCCAGTACAATCTGACAAGTGCGAATGAATGAGTTGAAGTCGAATACTTGAAAGAATCTACCAATCAGGAGGCAATGATGAATCCCCACTATCGATAGCGAAGAGTCTGCCACTGATGACTGCAAACCCTAAGGTACTGACAAAAAGACTCTAGACCTTATTCCCAGAGCAATGAGTCGGAGTCGATGGGAAAAGATCTGCTCGAAGGAAGGCATTAAGGCATCCCACATCAGTCCAGCGCGAGTGTAACCCGCAGGCCAAGATTTGGAAGGAATCGGACGAAGTAGAGTGATGGAACCAAACCGAAGTACGTTTCCGACATGCACAAGATGAAGCTAGCGCACGGAAGAAACCCTCTGAACCAACCAATAATGAAAGCTGACACAGAGGCGAGAAATCCACCGATGGGGTCAAATGGAAATCAAGGTACTGCACGAATCCCAAGTGTGATAATGTGTGCTGACGTCGAACACAGGGGAAACCACTCAGTCAAAGACCCATGATGATGATCAAATGCCGAGCACGAGGTCACCTATCAATAATGGAAATAGGCCCAAGGTGCGGCTCTAGGTTTTCTCTCAGAGCAATGTGTCGTAGTCGATAGGAGACAAACCCGCCGGCAAGAAGTCAATGGGGACCTTCTCAAACCAGCACGAGCAGAAGACCAAAACATCTGATGTGATAGAACATGATACTGACAAGACCGGGAAGGCCGACTGAATAATGAGTCAAGAGACACCGTAGAATGGCCGACTCAGGTTAAACTTCCCTTGAACAAAAGCACGACTCTGTGATGACCATGGCAGTAAAAAGTGACACTGTATAAGTCTGTCATGCAGGAGGCAAAACAAACTCTCCATATGATTGGAAGAGATAACCAACCGGGGGAGAACTGACAAGTGAAACATGGTAAAGGCTGAACCTAGGTCAAAACTAGAACCATCCCAAATGAAGGAAATATATAAGTATATGTGCTTTGTTCAAGGGCGACAAACTGACTCTGTACTGCCATCAAAATAACGAAGATACATCCCGTTCCCGCTCTTTTTGTTATATTTGATTTTTTTGTCTTTTTCATATAATAAGCCTGAAAAAGAATAAAAGAATGTTATGGTACAATGGATAGAACGAGTATCAAGAAATCAGATGCACTAGTTCCTGGGATTGGAACAATCCTATGCTCAATGCAAGGTGGCGAAAACTGGTAAGCGATACTCAGAGGAGCGTTCCATCCATGGGTACAAAGGTGTCAAGTCGTGATAGCTAAGTGCATGCAATGGTTAACTTGTACAGAAAGTCAAGGTCAAAATTTGGCTTAAACATCGAGTCCAAATGAAGCCGGCTAAAGGCCAGGATAAAAAAGTAGCCAATATGCAATGCAGTAATACAACTTAACGACACCAGGGAGCCTCTAGGGTATAAGCCATAAAAATGATAAGTGATGAAGGAGAAGAATGAAGCTTCAACACAGAAGACATGGCGGGACTAAAGAGGACTCCCGAGCCTACATAAAAAGCAGCATGGGCAACAAGTGATAGCGAGGAACTAACTAGGAAGCCCATGTAAAGGAAGGCTCTACCATCAAGTCATGATTAAATAATCGGCAAGTGAAATGGGTGTAATACTCATGACCTGATGGGATCGACCCTAAGGCAAGTGATCAGTATGGAGGCTAGTATGCAAGATGCAATGGAAAGTGATTCCCTAACCTATATGCCAGTGAAGATCATATACCTGCCGTGACGAGTCGGAAATCATGGATAAAAAACCGGGAAAAATCTCAAAATCGTCAAAATGTACCTGAAAACATACCAAACTGGGCACTCCCAAGCGATCGAGTTATACATCATAAAATAGATCGAAAAAATAAGCATAAGAAATTTTTGCGAAAATTTTCAACTTTTTAGCCATAAATAGACAAATTACCTCTCATTTGGTTCATTATTGCATAGCTGATTTGGAAAAAGTGCTCTGGAGCTAAAAACTTGTTTCAGCAAATCAGGAACAACCGATCGTCGGAACTCAGCGAAACTTCAGGTAGGCTCCTTAATCATCCTGTTTATTCATTTTGTCCGTTTGGAATTTAAAATTAAGTGATTTTTTTCCTTAAAACCCTTGCTAAAATATGCGTACCTGCGCATACGCAGGTTCATTGAAGGAAACCCGCGTATACACGCGACTGTGTACAGGGAAAACCGCGTATGCGCAGGGCTGAAACTTAAAAAGCGTGGCTAATGCATTTTTTGATGAAATTTCTCAGGATGACCATTTCATGGAGGGAATGTGAGCATAGCGCAATAGACCAAGAGGTCATGCAGGATCGCGCAGCACAAAATATCCTCTGAAACTGTGGATTGTTCAAATTCTTTAAAATGCCCAATATGAAAAGCAATGTGCGGTTGCTTGAAATGCTCGTAAATTACTGGGAACCAGATCAGGATTGCTTCATAATTGATCAGATGCCACTATGCATAGAAGTGGAGGATATATATTTTATCACTGGACTCTCCAGGAGGGGAGATCCAGTGGACTTGCACGGAAAGCCCCTGGGAGGGTTAACCGTGGAAGACTATGTCCACATTTATTGCGTAGAGGGTTCCAAAAAGGTTGGAACACAGATTGCAATTAGAGATATCAGGGATTTGTACATGAAGATCCTCCTTTTCACCATCAGCAGAGTGGCAGGATCTGCCTCACTACATCAGGCGTCTAGGACGCAAATGAGCATAGCTGTAGAGTGTCTGACTCATGTGTACGATTGGTGCACAGCCCTGTTACTGAATATGAAACAACAATTGACCTCGATCCGCCAGACAAAGACAAAACACTTTGGCTATGGGACCATTTTGACAACATTCTTCTTTGAGAGGATTCCAGCTTTGAGACCCAGAGTGATCTCGACTATCAGCAGCCCGCAGGACCCAAGAATTGCCCGTTGGGCAGACATGATGAAGAGACTGGGGGGCAGCGAAGTACCCCGCACCACATGGGACGATGAGTTCTTCATTTGGTGGGGAGAACAGATCATTGCAGTGGACGAATATCCCTATGCCGGGATGGACTTCCGAGGAGATCCAGATCTAGTACTTCCACCTGGCACAGCATGGGGAGCAGTGGGTAAGTTTTGCAAAATTTTTTGACTTATATAATTTTTTTTGGATTTTTTCAAATATGTATGAAAAAATGAAAAACAAACATGTTTTTGATTGGATTCATAATGTCTGACGATAAAAAAATGATCATGTTTCAGATGTTGGACCAGTACGACCTGAGGGTCTCCCGCGCCATAAGCGTCGCAGGGGCGAGGCAGAGACAGTGGACTCAGACAAGACACTCCAGGCCGTGCAGAGAAACTTGGAGGGATTAACCCGCCAAATCCCTATGGCTGCCGTGGAGGACTTGCCTGAGGCCATCCAGAGACGGGTGGTAGGAGTACCACGAGACTGGGTTAGATTATTCCGCCGTGTGGCCACTGCTGTTACGTTCTATAGGAACACGACTGCTGGATAGGGACCTCAGGAATAGACAGATTTTATATATTAGATGACTGTATATTCTTTTTTGAGACTGAACATGATGGGGCATGAGCCCAAGTTTTGTACGGCATTTATGGATCCAAATTTTGTAAAGTTTTTGACACTCTCTGATGATATATATACAACGATATTTGATGTGATGTGATAAATGTATCAAATGTATGATGTTTATGATGATTAAAAATTTATTGTATTGAATGATTAATATGCCAATCCAAAGCTTGATTAGCCAACGAGTCAGCAAACCAATTGTCAGCTCGAGGAATATGAATGAATGTTAAAAATTGAAATGACCTTTGTAACAAACGTACCCTCAAGAACAATCGTAATAAAAATGGATCTCGTACCCGATAAGTGTTGTTCAACTGCGACACCACCAGCTGGGAGTCCAAGAAAACTACCAACGAATCAACACCCAAAGATATTGCCTCCAAGAGTAGATGAATGACTGCAGTGTATTCTGCTACATTATTGGAAGCAGGACCAATGCAGACCCCTCTTGATACCAACAGCTGACCGGAAGGATAATGAAGCACCCAAGTCGCGAAAGCTAAGTTCCGGGTGTGTCTACTAGCACCATCGGTGAAACCAAAATGACTCATAACATCCAACACAACCTGCCAAAGAAGATCAAAAAACATCAACAACTCATCAAAAATCGAAAATCAATCAGATATGTATAAAGCAAAAACTACAAATATATACAAAGCAAGATGCCAGGCCAAAGCCTAGGCATAATACTTCTTAAGATAGAGCCCATTTCGGGGCTCCGACAACTCGTTCCCTTCGAAATCAACCAAAGTATAAGCTCCTTTCTTAAGGACCTTTTTAACGATATAGGGGCCATACCACATTGATTTAAACTTTCCTGCCCCCAAGGCATCTTTTTCTTGGGCATAGACCAAAACAAGGTCACCTTCGGAAAAGATCCTAGGCTTAACCGCCTTATCGTACTTAACTTTGACTCTGTTTTTATGCGCTTCGTTCAACGTGGCGGCATCCCGACGCTGCTCATCAAGATGTTCCAGATGAAGAAGCCGCTCTGCCAGACTAGAAGTGTCAGGAAGAAGCTCAACAGCTAATTTAAGGGAAGGAATCTCGCATTCAATGGGAAATACGGATTCCACCCCGTGGACTAACTGAAACGGAGTAAAGCTAGTTGCAGTTTTAACTGACGTCCTGTATGCCCAAAGTGTAGGATATAGCATAATATGCCAGTTGGATCTATGTTTATCAATTGTCCGTTGAAGAATTGTCTTCAAGGATTTATTCACGGCTTCCACTTGCCCATTGGCCTGAGGATAATATGGAGATGAATGCTCCTGCCGGAAACCCAATTTAAGAGCCAACTCAGCCATCATACTATTCTAAAAGTGACTGCCATGGTCAGTGACAATCTCTCTAGGTATACCGAAACGAGCGATAACTTGGTTGAAGAAGAAAAGAGCTGCAGTCTCACCATCGTTCCCAAAATTAGGCATAGCCTCGACCCACTTCGTAAAGTAGTCTACTGCTACGATAATGTACTTGTGACCTTTTGCCGAAGGCGGGTTACAAGTATTAAAATCAATACCCCACTTTGTAAAGGGTCCGACAGTAACGACTGGAAAAAGCGGAGCTGGATGAGCGCGCATTTTTCGAGTATACACCTGACAAGGATGACACCTTTTGACCGATTCAATACAATCCTTGAAAATCGAGGGCCAAAAGTATCCAGCACGCAAAATATTTTGGGCTGTAGCAAGCCCAGATAAATGACCCCCACAAGCTCCACTGTGAGAATCATTGAGCACAGCCTCAGCTTCCTCGAGAGTTAAGCAGCGTCTTAGGATTGAATCAACCCCTCGACGGTATAAAGCATCACCAATAAGCAGATAATTCTTGGCCAAGTGACGCAGCTTACGATGCTCATCTTTCGAGAAAGAAGAGGGAAACTTCGCAGTCTGGAGATACACAATGATATCCCCATACCAAGGATTCTGTGGAGAGATCAGAAACAAGTGTTTGTCCGGAAAGGACTCATCATAGATCATATCCTCTCCACAAGGCAACTCGGAGATCAATTCCGCAAAAACTAATGACTTCTTGGATTTGGCAGACATGAACTCGAGATCAAATTCCTGTAGAATCACAATCCATCTATTATATTTTCCCCCAATCACTCGCCTGCTGAGGACAAACTGAAATGGATTGGCAGCTGCCAAAACATAAGTTTTGTGAAGAATAATGTAATGCCGGAGTCGCTGCACAGCATGAACTACTGCTAAGGCTAACTTTTCTATCGGAGTGTATCAAAGTTCAGGTCCTACCAGTCCTCGACTAAGGTAGTAAATAACATGCTCTACAAGAGCATCATCCTCCTGAACCAGAACCATACCAATGGTAGATTCTATTGCTGCCATATACAAAAGAAAATCTCTGCTATAATTAGGTGGACTCAGTAAAGGAGCAGAGTTCAATGCCTTTTTCAAAGCATCGAACGAGCGTTGAGCGTAGTCGTCCCAAAGAAAAGGAACTCCTTTCTTCAACAGTCTCATATATCCCTTTGTAATCTCAGCATAATTGACGATAAACCTCCGAAGAAAATTAGACTTTCCTTGAAGACTTTGAAGCTGACGGATGGAAGACGGGGGAGGCAACCGAAGTATTGCCTCAACCTTGAAGGGATCTACCCTTATCCCTTCCCTAGACACAATGAATCCCAATAGCCGACTGGATGTAACCGCGAAAACGCACTTGTTCGGATTCAATCGAATTTTATAAAAACGACATCTTTCAAATATTTGCCGGAGGTGACCAGGATGATCCATCCTCTTTCGAGAATGAGCAGCTAGATCATCTAAGTATGCCTCAATAATCTTCTTGATGTCGTGGAAGGCATAAGACATGGCCCGCTGAAAGGTAGCCCCAGCATTTTTAAGACCAAAAGGCATTTTCTTATATGCAAACGTACCCCAGGGACAAATAAATGCGGTCTTATGTTGATCTTCTGGACGGATAGTAATTTGATTATAACCAGAGAAACCGTCCATGAAGGAGAAAATCTCGTTATCAGCACACTCGTCAATAATCTGATCGATGAAAGGTGTAGGGTAATTATCTTTAGGACACGCCTTATTCAGGTCTCTGAAATCGATGCACACTCGAATCGTTCCTTGCTTTTTATCTACCGGAACGGGGTTTGAAACCCATTCAGTCAGAGGAACTGGGAAAATGAATCCCGCCTTAAGCAACTTTTCAACTTCAGCTTTGATGGCTGCTGCCTTCCTAGGATTAACCGGACGAAGTTTTTGCCTGACCGGCTTAGCGTTTTCATACGTCTTGATCTCATGCTGGACGATAGATGGGTCTATGCCAGGCATTTTCTCATAAGACCAAGCAAAAACATCCCTATACTCTTTGAAGAGCTCGGTATAGATTTGAATCTCGTCACTGGAACATTCAGCTCCAATGAAGACATTCTCGACAATGTTGGGATTCCTGGAGATGTTCACCGGGATAGTAGGAGAGATCACAGCCATGTTCCCTTCAGCATAAACCTGTGTTGGTGCCAAAGGGCTCAAGACTGGGTGAACAGGTCCAGGAGACTGAGGACTTGGAAAACTTGTTTCGACTTCGCTCAAGTCAGGTAGGAAGTAAGACCGATGATGCAAATCATCCCACGGTCTATCTATACCTGTCATCGCTTCCAGGATGGCCTCTTTAGATGGAAGAGTGGTATCTAGACAATCCTGGGCAGAAGAAGAAGTAAGCATCCAAGCCGGAGCCACATCACCATCCAACTCTTCCGGCGAAAGAGGAGCTGGATCAGATTCTGCAGTGTCAACAATAGACTGATATGCAATCTCAGCTGCAGAAATCGGGAATGCCATTCCACCCACTTGACCTTCTTCTAATGTGGCAGTAGGAGAAGGTAAGGTCCAAGGGTCCGAAAAATAATGAGTTCGAAAGAACTCTCTTCGAAGGGGAGCCTTGGAGGATGAAATAGCATTAATATGAACCTTAGGAGGAGGAAGATCGAAAGTACCCATCAGGGAAGAATACATTCCAACTCCTAGATTCTCAACAGGCGCCTTAGTATTATCCAACTTAGGAACAGATGAGTCAGAGGGCGCATTCAGGTCTACCTGAGGACAGTCCAGTTGATCCACTGTAACGATCCTCCCTTCGTGGGGGAAACATACAATTCGAAATAATGAGGATGCAATGGCATCCATCTCATAAATCCAGTTCCTCCCCAACAGAAGGTTGTAGTCCAAGGCCGCATCCACTACCTCAACCTCTATGTTAACGGTTTTGCCCCCAACACAGATGGGCAAAGCCGGGACAATACCATGGGGTCTGTGAGAATGACCATCGAATGCAGTAAGAACAGTGCTAGATGGAACAGCTTTGGGAGATCCAAGTGTCTTCCAGCATGCGAGAGACATCACGCATGTAGAAGCACCCTCATCAACAACCGTTCGAAAGATATTGCACTTCCGATACGTCGATTTAATATGGAAAGCCATGTCATGAGGAAGTCTCTTCTTAAAATTAGTCATATCAAATGTAATCAGAAGAGAATTTTTCGGATCAACAGCCCCAATGGCAGTGAGCAAAGCACTGCGCTGAGCCGGACAAGACTGGAGTACCTCTAAAGCTGACATAGCACAAGGACTCTGCACCAGATCTTCTACAATCGAGTAGTTCTGGGCAGCCCTCGCGTTTGGATTAATCGTTGACCGCTTAGAAGATGCTTTTGGCATCCGAGGCATAGACTCAACAGTTGGCTTCGTGATGTGAAGTGGCTCAGTAGCATCAGGAACTTCCTTAGCTTTTGAAGATTCCTCTCCGTCATAATCACGGGATCTCGTAGCGATATCCGCGTGAGCACTCATCATAAAGATGTTCGATGGAATTTCCCCTTCCTGGGTGCCCCCAGAGGAACCCCCAGGATTTTGGTTCGCGCCAACAACTAATTGATGCCCTTGGGGAAAAGGGTTTGTTAAGACAGCCTGGGAACTAGAAGAACCCTGCTGGCTTAACAAGCGCTGAGCATCCTGAATTTTAGGGCAAAGGTGTGTGAGATGGTCTCCAGCACAAAGCTTGCATGGAAACTTCACTTTCTTTTTCTCCTTTTGACCCTCACCAACACGCTCGTTGGTTTTATTTGCATTTCCCTTCCCATTCTTGCCCTTCTTCTTGTTATTTCGTCCTTTCTTCTTCCCATCGGATTGTTGATTTCCTTTGGGATCAGAAGCTTGGACAACATTTATGGACAAAGACTGGGAAGGTGATGAATCAACAGGCACAACCTGACCAGAAGGAGCAGATTGTAAAGACAACTGCTGCAGTTGATTAAGCAGGCTGGCTGCACTACTACTGACCGATCCGACAAGCCCGTCACCATGCGGACCAGGTTTAGTTTTCGACAAATCCAATTTGGAAGGAGCATTGGGCAAATACTTATAAAGTACCCCAGACTGAGAATAGATCAGTTCTAACTGCTGGGCCCTAAAAATGGCCTGCTCCTCGGAAAATACCCCAGATAGGGATACATCCTTTGAAATGTCTGACTGAAGCGATTTCAAAACCACTCGAGAAGGAACTCACCTGGAATATGGGCTTTGATAAGCCTCTTCCTTCTCCTCCATTCCTGAATATGATCAGAAATGTGAGTTGCCTCATCCTGCTTAAAATTAGCCAGGAGTTCGGTCCCAGCCTCATATCTGACAGGCAACTGAAAATGGTTAAGAAATGTGACAACCAGTTCTCCAAATGTGGCGAAACTGCCCCCAGTGAGCTCTATATACCATTTGGCAGCATTCCCAGTTAGGGTGCGTTGAAATAATCTCAACCTAATCGAATCATCGATCAGGGAGTTCGAAGAGCACCATAAGTGGAAAGTGGTGATGTGGTCCACCGGATCCTCTCCATTCTTTCCTTCAAACTTTGGTATGTCTGAAGGAAGTTTGGTTGGGACCGGAGGCCACCCCGGACTATAACGAATCGGGTCATTAGTTAACTTCGACAAGTCTGGCAAGTTTAACGTTGCCAGAAATGGTAAGCGAGGCGGAGCCTGAGAATTCCATCCTTGAGGGGATGGATTTCCAACATTCTGAAAAGAATAGCCTGGATTTGATGAGGCACCAGGCTGCCAGAAAGGACTCGTAGAAAACGGAGAAGAACCTCCTCCCCACGCTGAGTTACCAAAGCCCAGAACAGTTCCCCCCGCTGAAGTGTTAAATGAAGAGGAGAGCCCCTGATAGGGGTTCCAAGCATTAGACAGAGGAGAAAAGGTCTGATAAGCACTCGATGAAGGGAAAGAAGCATTCCCTTGATGACCTGCGTAAAACTGATTCCCTGCCCCCGCTGTAGTAAAGACAGGATTCCATCCCGTAAAAGTAGTCGAACTTTGCCCCCTAGACCAAGGGTTGAAACTCTGGGTCTGGGACGTAAATGGAAATGACCCTAAAGAAGGATTGGAACTGGGAATATGCCCAGTCCCAAAGGGGAAACCCTGAAACGAAGCTGATCCACTAGCCATGTTAGACATGGGCGTAGATCCAGCTACACCGGCGGAAAAGGAAAAAGAGGGATTTCCACTAATGGACATCCCCGAACAGAAGGGACCAGAATGAGAAGCATATGCTTGGGTGAACCCAGAGCCAAACACAGCAGCACTAGAAGCAATCGAAGATGAAGCAATAGTGCCCCCTGCCTCGACAGAAGCAGGGGTCTGAATGCCTGCAGCACTCACGACAGAAGCCGCGTTCCCAGTCGTGGCCATCGAAAGATAAGAATGATACGGAAGATCCGGCGGTCTCTCCGACTCCGGTCCGATGTACTGAACAACAAACGGATAATCAGGAGGAAGAGGAGATGGACCTGTAGCAGGAGGCTCAGGTATATCTTCTATCTGAAAATCTTCTTCCTGAGGAAACAAAACCCTCGAGGTGAGCGGAACGCTCCTCTCGGGACCGACACCGGAATCAGCTATGAAACCTTCAGACCTCTGTGGAGGATCACTCTCCACTGCGTCAGACGCTACCGGATGGTAACCACCAGCTAAATCACTCCTACGCCTTCTCGAAGAAGGCTCTGGACTCTCGGGAGATAACCCCCGGATTCTCCTCGAACGTCGAGGCGCTTGATCAGCCACTTTTATAGATTTATTAAATTAGACTCAAAAAAGTGAAAAGCTAGGCAAGCTAGGAGCAAAGAGCACTCACTAAAAATAAAAATCCCTGGGATACAGTCAAGCAAACAGCCTCCAAGTATTTCTGCTCCGGGTGATGAGGACCGGACATCAAAATATAGGAAAGCGAAGTATAGGACCTCCCGAAATCAGTCTGGGATGATTAGGGCCCAGAACAACTAGCAAAGGTATCAGAAACAGTTACGCCAACCTCCTAATGACAGCCTTTGCCAGCTCAAGCACCCAAGCTTCGCAAGGGCACCCCCCAGAAGTACTGCTGAAAGTGATGCGACGTCTGCCTCAGGTACCACGGGTATTCCCCCCCGCAGTCACCCGTGTGGAACCTAGGAACAGCAACTATGGACACCAATCCGTATCAGAAGCTGGGCGGAACGGTCTTGAGGTTAGATTCAGCTAATCGGAGGGGGGGTATCCCTCTTCTTAACCTTCACTTCCCCTCGCGCTTGACTCTCGGATGAGAGCTTTCCCAGTCCACCTCACGAAGTTGGATTTCGCTCAATTAATCAACTTCTATGTTTGTTTGAGCGGCCTTGGAGAGTTAACTCTCCACTCACCTATTCCAAGGCCCTACAACCTAGCTCGTTGGTGATTGACACTTAGAAAACTTGCTAGTTGATTTTAGATTAAATCGCTTATTTTATGGGCTGTTATATTAAGTCACAAGGATATGGAGATGAAACCAATGGTGTTTTTGACGCAAAAGAAATTAATAAAAACTTAACTACATGCACATGCAGTTCTTTGTCTTTCGATGAAAAGTAATCTCTATACAGGTTCTACGAGACTAAAAAATTGTATTTTTTCTTTTCAAATGGAAAACTCACACTCTCAAAAACTAAGAAGCTAACTAAATGCTGAAATGCACCTAATGCAAATCACTACAAGCATGTAAATCCTAAGATGCAAAGATCTCTTAAAACAAAGTGAAATTTCCCAAAAAGCTCCTTCAGTTTTAACTCTTCTTTGGTTGCCCAAAAAGCTAGTCCTCGAAGTCGAGAACTCTTAATATAAGACAACCAAAAACACTCAAAAACAAGAAGAAGAAATCAAATGACAACTCCTCCTCAAAATCAAGCCAAAAACTAGAAGCAAGAAACCTCACAAAAGCTCCAAAAGATATGGCAAAACGAAAATGAAAATGCAACAACAAAAACAAAAACAAGACGAAATGTTTTTTGAGTTTTTGAAATGCAAAAAACAAAAAGCAAAACAACTGTTTTTTGAGCTTTTTTAGTTTTATAAAGCAAGAGCTCGAAAAGACCAAGCACAACTATCAAAATCCAAACCAAATAAGACCAAATTCCAAGCACAAACTTCAATAATGCTCCCAAACCTTATAAGGCTAACTCGTAGCAAGATCAATAAGAGCAAAATAAGACCAGAAAACTCAGCCAATCAGCCTAGACAAATAGTGCAAACTCGTCGCAAACAAAAACTCCAAAGAAGCAAGAAAAGCTCTTCGAAAATTGCAACAAAACCTAGCCTATGGAACTCAAGAAAACCAATCAAAAACGAAGCAAAAATCGCAATGTGAAGCACAACACAAAGATAGGAGCGAGTCAGTGAGCAGAAGCTCTCTGTTCTGATAAAGCAGAACAACCAAGAATGCTCAGAAAGCGATCTTGGAACTCAATCCAGAAGTGCCAGCACCAGTAACAACACTTTGCCAAAAAGACCAGTTTTCATACAAACGAAAGAGAGAAAAGATCTGAAACCACTTCCTTCACACTCCAGTAAGTACAGAGACACTGTAGACACAGGCCTCCACAGCCAGAAAGGACCAAAAAGTCAATAAACCCAAAAATTCAAAATCTGCCTAGGTATACGCTACTTCACAGCTATGCAACCAGCGTGCATACGCGTCTGTGCTAAGGGAAACTCGCGTATATGCGGGTTCCTTTAGAAAAACTTGCGTGTATATGCGACTGTGTGCAGAAAAAAGCGCGTATTCCAAGGTAAATAATGAAAAAAACAAAAAGGACAAGCCTGGAAAAGACACCAGGACTTCAGACTGACTGCAAGAAAGTAAACTGGACTACAAATGAAAGATAAAACTGTCGGCAACCTACCAAACAGCTGAAACAACCCAACAGGAGAATCACAAGAATGTGATCCCCAGTGGAGTCGCCAGTTCTGTTTCGGGGAAATATCACCCTAGAGGTTGGTTGGGATACAACCTCCACAGAGCAGGGGCATGCTACTTAACAGAGACTCACACAACCATGCACTTTCAGAAAAACTAAATAGAGTAGAATGAGAGAGTTACCCGTAGGTCCTACGGTTGAAGTAGATCCACGTGGGGTCCAAACCCCCTGCAACCGTCCTTCCTTCTTAACCTGAAATACAAGAAGAAACCAGCACAAAGGACAAGTTGTACAACATATATCTACTCTAAATGTCAGTGAGATTCATATAAAACATTAAATAAATCATAATGAATGCTTGTATAACAAATATTCTCATACATATAAGCATACACTAACACGTTTATTTCAGGAACATCATGGTACTTCTGTATTATAAATAGCATGTACAAAAGTACGAGTGGAGAGATCACCTGATCCTTCCAAGGCCTTCGCAGACCGTCGTCCGGATCCGTCCAGCCCTTGCCTCGCTAAGACTCCTTCCAAACTGGTGCATACGAGATAATATATAAAGGGATGTGTATCTCAAGGAAACAAGGGTTTCCTACAATGAACTGGGAAAGTGCAGGAGGCACGGGGAATCAGACTTGGATAGGGAATACCAACAGAGTATAATATCAATAATTCTCTCTCTCCCTTAGGCCATACACATGAGGGCTTTTATAGTCCCTCCAAGTAGTTTCAGCAGTTGGAAACAGTTGGCCACGGGCTGGGGTGGTTGAACTACCTGAGTAACCATCAACCCAGCGCGAAATTAGGGATTTTTTATATATTTTTTAATCATTTTAATGGCATACGCAGAAAAGTATAGCTGAACTCGCGTATACACGCGGAAAAACACGGGCATAGTCGCGTATGGGGGATTTTACATTGTTTTTAAATGAATTTGTCCAAGTCTATAAGAATGGGTGCCCAAAAGCCATAAAGCAATCATGAATCATGTCAAGGTGAGAAATGATGCTATAACATGAAGATAAGTGGATTAGTTTGTTGTGTTCTCTACCAGACTCGTGGGATAGTCTGGTTATTGCAATAGGTAGCAATACAACTACTTTGAATTTTGATGACATTGTCTCAGCCTAGCTGTCAGAGGAAATGAGACAAAGAAATATGGAGGGTCAAAATGGAGATGCCTTATCTATACGAGGAAGGTCCCAAAATAGAAAAAAGAATAAGGTTTCGAGTGGGAGATCTAAATCTAGAGGGAGATCTAAATCTCCTAGAAAGTTTGTAAAGGTGAGCTGGAAATGCAGAAAGGAAGGGCATTACAAAAAGGACTGTAGATCTAAAGCTCCTAAGAAATGAAAGGGATCCGATGATGCTCCTTCTGCAGAGGAAAAAACCACCTCGGATGAAGGTAGGGATGTGTATTTGGCTTCTTCTCCAAATACACATGTAGATCATGAGTCATGGTTGATTGACTCAGGTGCATCCTTTCACTTCACTCCCCAGAGGGAGTGGTTCTACAAGTATGATAAATATGATGGTGGTGATGTCTTCTTAGGGGATGATGTGAAGGCCAAAATATCGTCCAGACGTGAAAATCTGGGTTAAAGCCGCAAGGTGGAAGGATTAGAACACTTCCTAGTAAACAGATATTCTCACGCTGGAATCTGATTTCTGTAAGCAAGATGGATGATGCAGGTGTAAAAACAGTGTTCGAGAAATATGCCTGCAAGATGGTTCGGGGAGCACTGGTATTAATGCGGGGAGTTCGGACTGGAACTCTGTACAAGCTACAAGGTAGCACTGTTATTGATGGGTTTAATAGTTTTATGGTCCCTGAAAGTGGGACGGAAAGCCTAGCTGTGTCTAGAGAAAAGACCATGCTATGGCATCAAAGGCTTGGACATATTGGAGAGAAGGGCCTTCGGATACTGCATAGAAATGGTATGGTATAAGGTATGTCTAATTTCTCTCTGGATTTCGATTTCTGTGAACATTGTGTATATGGGAAGCAGAATCGGGTGAGTTTTTCTTTTGGTGCTAAGAGGGCAAACAAGATATTAGAACTTGTGCACAATGATGTGTTTGGACCTGTGTCAGTTCCATCACTGGGAAAGTCTGTGTACTATGTTTCATTCATAGATGAATTCTCAAGGAATACATGGATATATTGCTTGAGGAAGAAATATGAAGTCTTTGAAAAATTTAAAGAATTTAAGTCTCTGGTGGAAACCAGACAGAGAAGAAGATAAAGGCGCCGAGGACAGATAATGGTGGGGAGTTCTACAAGAAGGAATTTGAAGAGTTATGTAAGAAGTGTGGTATAGCACGACAGAAGACTACTCCATACACACCTCAAAGAAACAGTTGCAAAAAAGAATGAACAATAAAGGAACATTGGAAAGTAAGGCAAGAAGCATGCAAAGTGGTACCGGATTAGGACAATAATTATGGGCAGAGGCAATGGAGACTGCATGTTACTTGGTTAACAGATCACCTTCATCAATGCTATAGGATAAGGCTCCACATGAGGTATGGGCTGGTAAGAAACCCTCTTTTTCACATCTAAGGGTATTTGGATGTGATGCATATGTAGATTTTCCAAAGGAGAAAAGGAGCAAGTTGGATAATAAATCTGAAAGGTGCATCTTTATTGGGTATAAGGATGGTTTAAAGGGTTACAAGCTTTGGAACCCGGAAACAAGGAAGGTTGTGTACAACCAAGATGTGGTGTTTAGAGAGGTGAAAGATGTTGTTAAACATGAAGTCCTACCAAAGGAACCTGAGAAGATAGAGTTTGAGCTAAAGGATGATGAATCAGACTCTACAATAGAAGAAGACTCAGAAGAGGAAGAGCCACAAACTCCCGCTGTGAGAAGATCAGTTCGGGAAAGAAGACAACCAGAAATGTATAGTCCATCTGCTTTCTGTTCAAAATTTTCCTTAACTATAACCGATGATGATCCCAGAACCATTAGGGAGGCAGTAGATTCAGAGGATGGAAAACTCTGGAAGGAGGCCATGGTTGATGAAATGACATCCTTGCATAAAAATGAGGCATGGGATTTGGTGGAGTTGCCGGTTGGAAGGAAGCCCATTAGGAGAAAATGGGTGTTTAAGAAGAAGATGAATGTAGAAGGCAAGGTGGAGAAATACAAATCTCGGTTGGTAGCCAATGGTTATTCCCAGGTGCCGGGAATTTATTTTGGTGATATTTTTTCTCCTATTGCCAAAGTTACCTCTATTAGATTACTTTTATCTGTTGCTGTTGCATTTTATTTTGAGATAGAACAGATGGATGTGAAGACAACATTTCTTCACGGGGATATAGAAGAGGAGATCTACATGAAGCAACCTAAAGGCTTTATGGTGAAGGGTAAGAAAGAACTGGTATGCAGGTTGAAGAAGTCTCTGTATGGGTTAAAACAGTCACCAAGGATGTGGGTATCGAAATTTGATACCTATATACGGACTCTGGCTTCACTAGAAGCAAGGAGGATCATTGTGTTTATTTTTTAAATTAATTGGTGATCGTGTTATTTATTTGGTCTTGTATGTGGATGATATGTTGTTGATTGGAAATGACAAAGAAATTATCCAAGATTTGAAGACCTAACTGAGCCCAAATTCGACATGAAGGATCTTGGTGCCGCAAACTATATTTTGGGCATGGAAATTAAGAGAGATCAGGCAAAGAGGAAGCTCTGGTTAAACCAGAGGAAGTATGTCAAGACTTTATTGTAGAGGTTCAATATGCAAGATAGTAAACCGATGAATGTTCCTATTCCTGTAGGTGTAAAGCTGTCTGTTGAATAGTGTCCCAAGACACAAGAAGAAGAGGAGGATATGTCCCATATTCCATATGAAAGTGCAGTGGGTAGCCGGATGTATCCAATGGTCTATACTAGACCAGAAATTGCACATTCAGTGGGAGTATTGAGCAGGTTTATGTCAAACCCAGGAAAGGAGCATTGGACAACAGTCAAGCGGATTTTCAGATATTTACGTGGCACTAGTGATTATGGCTTGTGCTACCAGGGAAGACTAGGATTGGAAAGAATGTTGGACATTCATGGTTTTGTTGATACAGACTGGGTTGGAGATCTGGACTGAAGAAGATCTACAAGTGGGTATGTGTTTAGCCTATTTGGAGGTGCAGTCAGTTGGATGAGTAAAATACAGTCTGTAGTGGCGCTTTCAACTACAGAGGTAGAATACATAGCAGCCACTCATGCAAGCAAGGAAGCAGTTTGCTGGCGTAGATTGTGTTCAAGTATGGGGTTGTTGTACAACAAGCCATAAGGATAGACCGTGATAGCCAAAGTGCAATTTTCTTGGCTAAGAGCCCTGCTTATCATTCAAAGACAAAGCACATTGATGTTCAATATCACTTTGGAGATATATGGTTGAGGCTAAAAGGGTGTTGCTGGTAAAGGTGGACACTTTGAAGAATGTTTTAAATGCATTGATGAAGTCTGTGAGCACTTATAAGTTCTCCTGGTGTAGAGAAACAATGGGTGTTGCAAAGCTAGGCTAATGACTCAGCTCTCCTATGGCCGCTTGCAGGAAAGGAAACAACAAGTGGGAGAATGTTGGGTATGTGTTATATTCTTTCCACGATTTGTACTCCCATGCGTCAGACAAGCACTGGAAAAGAACTCTTATAGGGGGCAAGAATTTCTAGGTAACCTATGCGCGCCCTGGCAATTTTTTTTTTGGTGTGTGGACCCACTCATAGGCGGACCCACCCATGTTTTGTGCATGAGTTTGCACGTGGTTTTGGGGTACAATGGTTTTCGGCCCCTGGTATTTTGTAGATCCGATCAAGGGAACTACGGTTATGTTCTAATCCAGGGTTAATGGATTGGGGTTTATGTATGCTTCGGCATGTATATATATGTGTTGTAAAACTAAAAGGAATATAATGAAAAATAAAGCTGGTCGTCCCGATTTGGGATCTAGGGGAAAATATCTATGTTTATTTGTTTTATATTTTATGCTTTCGCTATTGTTTATTTTATGTTATAAGATTCGTGTGTAGATAATTTCTGTTCAGGGTTAAAACCTACAATATGAAGTTTTAGAGGCTGTCTGTATGTTTATGAGTTGATCTATCTCCTCTTCAGTTAAAAACGAAGGCATTTTCATCTCTCTTTAGATATAACTACAATAAAGAGGATGAATGTATTTTTGGGCCTTACCTACGAGAGATGATGAATCATCACTTGTGCCTTTAGAGAGATCTTGTGGGTTCTCTTTCATTTCTTGATTGTTTTCACCTTCAACCAACTCTTTGTGATGTTCGGAATGGTTAGCATGTAATTCATGAGTTGCTTCTGATAGATTTTCAGGAGGCCAATTTTCTCGTATAAACTGAAATGACTCAAAGCACAAAGGTAGAGATCCTACAGGTTTTTATTTTTCTTCCATTTCAGATTTGAATTCATCCTCAATTGACTCTTCTTGATGTTTGGGATAATAAGCATGTGATTCATGAGTTGCTTCTGATAGATTTTCAGGAGGCCAATTTGCTCGTATAAACTGAAGTGACTCAAAGCACAAAGGTAGATATCCTACAGGTTTTGTTTTTTCTTCCATTTGTGACTATTTATAGGGTTTAATGTTTTCTTGAGGAGATTCTGCAATAATATGTTCCTTTGTTTCTTTATGAGTATTTTCTTTAGTAGGTAAGGCAATAGTGGATAACATCTGATCTATTTCTTTTTCAGTTAAAGGAGGAGGCATTTTCTGCTTTCTTTGGATTAGGCAACAATTGCTTCCATTTTTGGTGGAGGTTGATCTTGTGGCTGAATGTCCTCTTGTATTTTACAAAAAGGGGCAGATGGATTGTTATTTGTTTCAACCTTTTCAAAGAGATCTTGTGAATCCTCTCTTATTTTTTAATGGATTTCATCCTTGATCAACTCTTCTTGGCCATCTTGATGGTTAGTTTGGGTAAGAAATGTATGGATCTCCTCTAACAGATCGTCATGATGCCAATTTCCCAAATCTTCATCAATGCTAACAAGGTGTTGTATGAGATCTTCAGATTGATCACAACAATTTTCAGCTAAGGATAGAGATGGACAATACCTTATATAGTTTTTGTAAAATACCTTGTGGAAATCCTTTAAAGAAAACAAGATGCCAGGTTCTAACCATTCATACCAATTTCTTGCCTTACCTTCTAATATTTCCATGAACATTTTCATAAGACAGTCCTCATGCCATTCAAATTTTAACCTCCATATATGTATATGAAACTTGATGAGATGTAACAAGGGGTCATCAAAGTTTTCATCTTGAAAAATAGGCAGTTTTTTCATCCAATATATTTGAGGCATTTTGTGTGGGAATCCAGGGATATGATCTCTATTCATTGGAGAATATCTCCTTTGTATCCTTGGATCCATCTTTGTTTATCAAAAGGGTCACTATGTCTTTCAACCAGTCTACATTTCTCTACTAGTGGAGTCTTTTGGTCTATTGAGGGTTGTGGAGTCGCCAAGTGGAACATTTGAACTTTTATGTCCACCATCAGCATGATTGGGATTTTTCAATGCATTCCCAGGAGATTTTATAAGGACTAGTGGAGTAATAGGCCTACTGGAGGCTAGTGGAGTTGCCAGGTGGATGTTTTTAGTTGTTTTGAGGGTATATGTGTATGGTCCACCACCAATACTGACGAAAAACCAATCTAAGGATGTTTTTTTGGGGTTTTCTGAGTTTTTTATATGCAGCCTAGTTTATAAGAGTGTCCTAAACCTGATTCATCACTTAGCTAAGGTGGTGAAACAAAAAGAGTTTGCTCTAAATGACTTTATCGGTTGTCTGTATGATTTTAATTTTGAACGACTAATGAGTCTATTAGAGTTTGCTAGACTGTTATGTACTCAGTAGGTCCCACCGTGATCGCCATTATGTTATGGTCCCGTAATTTGGCAGACTGGTAAACCAAATGACAGGGTAACATCAGACCAAGCTTTGGAGTCCCAAGACCTAGCCTTCCTGGACTCAGAGAGGGCTCTCTCTATTATGCAAAGGATGTAAACTTGTTTGCTTTTTGTATATTTGATTTTAGGCTAGTTGTTAAGTATGTTTTTGATTTGTTTTGGGTTTTTTGAGGGGAACTGATCAAAGGATAAATAGCTAAAAAAAATTTCAGATCAACTGGGCTATGGGGTCGAAAAGGTCGAGAATGTCTCAATGATGGACAAGATATTACTGTAGGGCCGATTTGGTCGAGGTAAATGGATTCTTTGGGTGAAAGTGAAATGAGATGGACATTAAGTTTTTGAAAGACAAAGAGATTTTAAGCATAAATAGTTAAACAACAAGCATTCATGAGTTAGGGTTGACCATTAATCTCTATGAACAAAACTCAAACTGATAGATGCAAAAAATAAACAATCCAGTGATACATAGAAGTATAAGACCCTCTAACTTTGGGAAAATCAACTTAAAAATTTTGGGAAAACAAATAAGATAAACAAATAACTCAATCTATGAAGAGGGAACTCCTAAACATCATATCTTGAGCTATCGGGAACTTTGAAATAAGACTACAAAGCATGGAAAAAGGGCAAGATCGAAACAAGACCTATTTGACTTAACTAAAACAACAAATAATTCAGAGAGAGATTTCAGAAATGGATTTTTGATTAGCTATGAGTAAGCAGGGCATACCGTGAATCATACTAGACAACATACATAATAACCATTAATGAAACTGGTAACAAGTTCTTAGGGTACCAAAGAGCAATTAAGAATTCTTTGACATAACCAAGAAAGATGAAAACATTTAAGCTGCAATGAATCAGGAAATTTGAGGTGCCTCCATGGGAATATCTAAAACTTATTCTTTACTGAACTACAGCAAGCAAGAAGCATGAAAAAATGTATGATAAACTAAGAAAACATAACAGATAAGGAACACAATACCATTCACCAAGCCATGGAATCCTACATACAATCCTCCTCCACCATCAAAGTCAAGCAAGAGATCATCCACTTCATAAGACAAGTATTTATTCAAATCTCATAATGCTATGTATTTCTCTCTATAACATCAAGTTCATCCCCTCATTACAATGAATCCTCTTGTATTATATAGGCCGAAGAGGAAGAAACCCTCCTAGAGCAACTAGAAGGCCATTGGCCTAATACAAATATCCAATTTTGTCCTTGAGGATTTGCAAAGCCCAAGGCACAAAATATCTTCAAAAATATCTATTTATGCTAAAAATAGTAAGAAAATTAACTTTTAATATCTGACATGGAGTTAAAAATAGCTTAACGCACATTTGGATGGCCACCTTCAGAAAACTGTCTTTTCATCAAAATCCTACAGGAGCGTAGCAGCAGACAAAAGTCTATTTTGCAGAGGATTTTTGAGGGACTTCTCGATGTTGCAACGAGGCCCGTGATGGCTCGTTGGAAAGCCCTAGATGTCTAGTTTTTGGAAATAATTGATCTTTCTCAAACTGATCCATAGAAGTCTTTAAAAAAGTGGACTGAGTGAAAAAAACCAGGAGGGTCTCACTTGCTGATATTTGAGGCAGAAAGGTGAATTTTAACTATTTTTGCCTCTTTGGGGGACCAAAACACCTTCTTTTGATCTGAAAATTTGTGAGTAGATGCCCCCAAATTTAATACATCCAAAAAAATAAATTTCATGAGCTGAGGATGCTCCTAGAAAACATGGTAGCACCTAGAAAAATGTGCAATTAGGCCTAAAAATCACAAAAAACAAGATCATGTACAAAATTGCTCAATTTTGGTGAGCAAACCCCTTATGGGTTTCTAGAAACATGCAAGGAATATGAAGCCAAGATTCCAAGCCTAGATATGTCTTTTTCCCCCTTTTTCACTGGGCGCCTCCTTTGGGCAGTTTTGAGCTTTTCTTGGGCAATCTTGAGTTTCTTTCGAGAAAATTGATTTAAATTTTTGTAATGCCCGGTCATCTTCCTTTGCAAACCCAAGTATTTGTTTGCCTTGTCTAATTTGTCCTCAAAATTCTTGTTTTCTCTTTCAAGCCATGATTTTTTATCATTTTCTATCTCTTGGGCAAGCAATTGTGTGAGAGGATACGAACGAGCAAGGGCTGCTTCTTCTTCTATTTGTTTCTCCAAAGCTTTCCTAAGACCAATAGTCCTAGGCCTTTTCTTACTGGTTGCTCTTATTCCTCAATATCATCAAATTCGCCCATATACTCTTCAAGTTTGACTTGTGCTTTGTATTCTTCCCTTTGGTATTTGAATGCCTGGGCCTCATAGATTGCCATTTTCCCACTCATTTGTCTATTTTGCATTTGTAGAAAGTGTATGAGGTCCTTCGACCTTTCTAGATCAGTTTCTAAGTCCTAGATTTGGGCTTCTCTATTTTGCAAAAGTGACCTAAGGATTCTGGCTTCATCATCTTCAGCATCACTATCTATTTGTATGATGTCAAACTCTCTTTCTTGTTCATGGCTGCTCTCCTGCTGCTCCATTTTTTCCTTACCTTTGCTTTGAATGGGCTTCTTTTCCCTTGTCCTCTTTAGCACTTCAATGATAGGCTTCTTGGGAAAATTGCCTCTACTCTGGAGTGCTCTAGTAACATTTGTAGTTACAGCTTGAATAGTCTTCTTCTTTATATATTTAGTGGTCTTAGGCTTCACCACTTTTGGAGAAAGAGTCATGGCCCCTTGCCTAGGAGAGGCAGCTAGAACATACTTTTGAGAACTCTCTTCATGCTCTATGTTTTTACTGTCTTATTTTGGGCTGCCTTGCTCACTGTCTTTGATTTGATCTTGACTATCATTGGGGTTGTTTGGCTCTTTTTGTTTCATGCTATCACCCTTAGATTGTTCACTGTTTTGTGCTTTGTCCTCTTCAAGTTCATTGTTATCATTAGTTTCATGGCTGTCATTTTGGAGACTACCTTCACTTGCTATATGAGGACTTCCATCATGCTCACTATCTTGTTGATTGTTACTATGCTTACTGTCTCTTTGATTGATTTCATGCTGAATGTCACTATGATCATCATCACTAGGTCCTCCTCCACCACTGTTATGCTGGCTGCCACTGACTTCCTTATCTTTTGGTGAGCTCTCTTCACCATCATTAGTATGCTCAAGGTCACTGTTCTGTTGATTGTCACTTGGTTCATGCTCACTATTTTGTTGACTATCACTATGCTTACTCTCTCTTTGATTTCTTTCATGCTGATTGTCACTCTATTTCTCATCACTGCTTTGAACCTCTTCCCTTTGTTCCTCATCATCACTACTCTGCTGCTCTTCAGTTTGTTCTTCATCATCACTAGCTGTATGTGGGTTGTCCCCATGCTCATGTTCACTGTTCTGTTGATTGTCACTTGGTTCATGCTCACTACTTTGCTGAGTATCACTATGTTCCTCATCATCACTACCTTCATGCCTGCTTTCATAAGACTCTTCTTTTTCACTATCAATCATGGGTGATGTTTTCTTTTGAGGGGTGGATTGACTAGATGAAGGGGAGACATAGTGAGTGGAGGGTGAGGAGGAAATATGAGATGGGCCATGAGACGAAGAGGCAGTAGTAAAATCTGGATGAGAAATGAAAGTCTCCCAAGAAACTCCTTTCTTTTCAAGCTGGTGAAGGATGATGATTTTGATGAGAGAATGATGAAAAAGACTAGCTTTTTTCCGAGCAGGAGGTCTCTTTTGGACAAAGGAGGACATCTTGTCTATGCTTTTGCAGAGGAAGAAAGGGAGATTCAGCAACTGAGTCCGAGTGAAATGCATCAGAAGTCTGACATGATAGGAATAAACTTTAGAATATCTCCCCTCACATGTGAAATATTTCATGATGGTTTTCATAAGAGGCGCATAATTGTTCAATAGATGAGAAAAGGGGAAGATAGCCTTGCATTCATTTTGGTAAGCTGGTTTCAAGAAGGGCTTGTAGTGGTCTAGGTCCAAATAGGCTTGTTTGAATCATTTCTCACCAAGATAGGGAATCTTGGTGGCCTTTGACACTGACCTAGGAGTGAGAAAAAAATCAAGGCCTGCTATGTGAACATGTTCTCCTTGCAACCTCAGGGAAAACAGCTGTGTCAAGGGAGGGTGATTGGTGACCTCTTGGACTCTTTAGAAAAAATCAAGGCACCCTACCTCATGAAAGTTGAAATGAACCGAAGGGGAGTCATTTATTTCCTGAGTTGTAGTAGGCTCAAACCTTTTGTGAAATCCACCTTTGATGACCTTCCTTGGAGGCATGTTTGTCTTACTGCTTTCTTTACTTGTCTTATCAAAACAAGTCTTTGATTAAAATAGGTCTTTCTTCTTCAAACCATGCTTTTCTCTTTAAAAACTATGTTTGGCTTCTCACTCAACAAAACAAGCCATTTCAAACTGATAATAAGTCCTTTCTCCTTTAATGACTGTTTTTCTTTGTTTTCAAGCAAATAGGGTACTTTTGAAAAAAACTATGTTTTCCCTTTGAAATCACTGTTTTCACTTTGAAATCACTATTTTTCTTCTTCCTCAAAATTTGATTTCAAACTCTTTTTAAATAAAAAAATTAGGTAGAGAAAACATAAATACCTCTTAAAAGGAGTCTCAGTTGTTTTTGGAGATGAATTCCTTGTGCAAAATCCAATTTATGGTGAATTGGAGGCCTCTTTAGAGGTGCTACACTCCTGTGCACATGCGTGTAGCACCTGCACGTTGTTGTGAGTGTTGTGTGTCAAGTCAGGCATTGGGTGCCTTCTGAACGTCGGGCGAGGAGACAGAGGCATCACACCAACCTACAAGCGCGTCGCGCCCTTGTGTTTTTCTTCAGTGGAATGCTACAGGCGCGTCGTGTCCTCTGAACCTTGCACGAGGTCGCCCGAAAAAATTGAGAAAAGAAACCTCTTCCTTTGCCAAGTGAACAGTGACATGTAAAAACATTCTTTGAGGGTTTTATAGCCTTTTTGAAACGTTTTGAACCTACCCTTTACCTCCTTCAAAGAGTCTTTAAACTTTATTTTATTAAATGATAAAAAATGGACCTTTGCCCCTTTTTTGAAGGGATCTGCTTTTCGAACAGCTGCTTTTGTTATGCCTTCTGCTTATTATTTAAGTTTCAAACTTTTTACAAAGTTTAGACCCTATCTTAGTTAATAAAATGAAGGGTGCCTTTTAGAAGCAACCGTGCCCTCTATTTATCATGAAGGAGGCCCAAAATTAACTGTTTCTTATCTCTGTTTACCTTTTGAAGGCTGTCTTTCAACACAATGTATGTGCTATGCCTTTTGCTCAGGCATTTAGGGGAACATGTCACCAAACTGTTTTTGGCCTTGGTTTAGCATTGAATAAAACTCCTTTAAACACACTATCTCTCAAATCTGTCTATCAATGAAACCCTTCCTCAAATACAATGTTAATACTTGGGTATTTGACCCTTTGTTTATCATGAAGGAGTTCATGCCAATGTAACCATTTAGGCCACTCAAAACATTGTTGACCCTCTACTTATCAGTGAAGGAGGTCACTAAACTATGTTTTGACCCTCTGCTTGTTTATGAAGGAGGTCACTAAACTATGTTTTGACCCTCTGCTAGTTTATGAAGGAGGTCATCCTAAAACACAAAAAATCTTCTTTCATCTAAAACTGTGCCTTCTGTCTGTTTGTTTGAAAAATACAAATAGAAGACAAAAGTGAAACATTGGCATTTATCATTGATGAAATCATTTGAACATACTGTCTTCTTGCTTTATGAGGACCTGTCTGTAATGTATATCTCTTTTGCATAACATCACTGTGAAAATTTAGGAGTAAATAATGTGCTTTGTAAATGGTGAGCGCTTACTGCTATGCATCTTTGAAATAACTCTTTTTCCCTTGACTGTGCTTTCATAAGGTGCAGTGAATTTGTCTTTGACTACCTTTCAGAGTCCAGGTGTATGGTAAGGTATAAGAAGCAGATTTCGTTCTTACACCTTCACTATGATGCCTAATTTTCTTTAAAGCTCTTTATGTCAAAGACTGTCCCTTTTACCTAAAAAAAAAGCGATTTGTAGGGCTAGGTCACCTTTTGGAGAGATTATGCAAAGATGCCTTTGGAGTAAGTTATGGACTGCTGAAGATAGACATTACCTAATCCTTTGTGTCCTTTTTTCTTGATGGAGGACCTTTGTCCTTGGGAATTCTTGGATTTGAAACCTGCAGGCCTCATCTTTTCATCATCTTTGTTATATGATTTCTGATGGTAAACTGCTCAGTATTGAAATATTTCCTCAAGTGTATCTTTTGCTCATACTTTCTTACTGTTATCAATGTATACATTCCTGCAGAGATGTATATAGATGTTTTTGATCTTTGGAGAGCTTTCTTGGTGTTTCATGAAGGTCATGCTTGAAATAATCCTTTTTCTTTAGTCATGGAACTTATTTCACTATTTCTTCTTGAATTGAAATTTTGTGAGCTTTGCTTGAAACAAAACAAAGCAACCTCTTTGATGGTGTATGACCTAGGGATAGACAAGGGTGTTGTTTGTAGTATGAGAAGAAACTGAGGCTGACATGATGATGACAAACAGGGTTTTTGGCTTAAGACAGTCTTGCCAAGGAGTTTTCCCTAAAACACCACCACCTAGACCTATATACTTTGTCATAGCTCTTGAATGGCTTCTTAGGAATGAGTAGGTTATCACATGACAAGATGATCAGGGATAGAGGGGTAGACACTTTGTCAAATGTTGGATAGTGGGTTGTATGAAAAACAAGGGATTTTGATGGTAGAGAGACAAACTTATGACAGCTATATACAGGGAGGATTTGCTAAATCGTGATAGGTAGGGAAACTGAAGACTATTCTCATCATAGGCTGAAAGGGAGGGGTAGGAAGACAAAAATTTGTTTGAGGTGTTTTCTAGATGACAAATTGACAGATTTGAGATTAGCTTCTAGAAAACTCAGCCAAGGAATCTAGTCATCAGAACATGGAAAAATATATTGATGACTAACACATAATTAAAATATTATTAACCAAATCTAGATCCAACTTTTATGGAATATTTTATTATATTTGTTGGAGGGAAAAAGAATTTGAATTTGGTCAAATCCCTTTATTTGTAGATAATAAATAAATAAATGATTTATTTATTATTTTAAGAGTGTGTTTGAGTAATAATTAAATAAATAGTGATTTATTCAATTATTTATAAATGATTTAGTCAAATTTAACAAGGAATATTATTTAAATAATATTAAATCATTATTCCTAGAAAATAATAAGATAAATAGTGATTTATCTAATTAATTTTCATGTTTTGGGTTGAATATGACCAGGAATATTAATTAAACTGTTGTTTAACTAATTATTCCTTGAGGAAAATCAAACAAATATGGATTTATTCAATATTTCCTCATGGGGTTTCCTGTTTAGACCATAAACAACTTAATAAATTATGGATTACTAAGTCATTTTCCATAGTGAAAGCAATTTTACTTAGGGTAAAATTGGTCTTACATAGTGTACTTTGGTCCATCTAATAGTAACAGGTTAGATGACCAAAAATTGGTGTAACAATGACAATACATACAATTACAATTACAATTTTACAATTTCACAATAAAATTATAATTGCAATTACAATTTTACAAATATTTTACATACAATTACAATTACAATTACAATTTTACAATTTTACAATTTTACATACAATTAAAATAAAAATAAAAATTTCAATTACAATTATAATTTTACAATTTTACATACAAGTACAATTAAAACTACAATTACAAACACGATACATACAATTACAATTACATTTACACAATTTTACAATTACCAATTCATAATATTTGATAAATATCATGATTTAATATTAAAAATAAACATCACGATCATGATAGCCATCATACAAACATCATATTTTAAAATAAACATTCAAATTTGTTAACATCATCTAATCATCGTCATCATGATCATCTAACAAAACACAAGCATTGTATAACATCGTCACAACACAAACATCAAATATATCTCTCATGTCAAATAAATGCTATCACATACACATCTATCTACTAGCACATTAAATGAACATATCTAACATGACCTAACAATATACACATCATGATGAACACCAACATGTAAAGTAAGTACATCAACATTAACATAAAATACATGCACCATATATATATATATATTTGTGTGTGTGTGTGTGTGTGTGTGTGTGTGTGTCTATATACACACACACACAATTGTAATATAACTTCATTTAAATGTCAAATATCTAGTGGTACTACATCAATATTGTAACTAGTATTAGTCAAGGCCTGCTCAGTCAATGGTGCAACCTCATGCTCAAATGGATGACTGTTACACCATTTTTTGGTCATCTAACCTATTGTTATTAGATGGACCCAAGCACACCATGTAAGACCAATTTTCCCTAAGTAAAATTGCATTCACTATGAAAAATAACTTAGTAAACCACCTTTATTAAGTTATTTATGGTCTAAACATGAAACCCCATGAGGAAATATTAAATAAATCTACATTTGTTTGATTCTCCTCAAGGAATAATTAGTTAAACATCAATTTAATTAACATTCCTGGTTATATTTAACCCAAAAAAGGGAAATTAATTAGATAAATCATTATTTATCTTATTATTTCCTAAGAATAATTATTTAAACCTTATTTAAATAATATTCTTTGTTAAATATGACTAAATCACCCTTAAATAATTAAATAAATCATTATTTATTTGATGATCACTCAAACACATCCTTAAAATGATAAATAAATCATTTATTTATTTATTATGTACAAATAAAGGGATTTGACCCAAGTCAAATTCTTTTTCCCTCCAACAAATATAATAAAATATTCCATAAAATTTGGATCTTGATTTGGTTAATAATATTTTAATTATGCACCAATATCTAGACTAACTCAATATTTTGTTATAAATAGAAGGGTTTTCCCATTCACTTACCACCTTTGGTTTCTTAAAGATCACTTTGGATCTATACTTTTGGTCTGACTATTGATCCACCATCATAGTCATATTTTGCTACCATTTTTGTTTGGGTTTTCTACACCATCAAGAGAGAGGAATTTTAAATCTGAAGTGCTGAGGACTTACAAGAACCCATACCATTGAGGAGAACAGGGAACACCCTCTTGTGTTTTCCTCCCAGGTGCCATTAATACAAAATTCATTCAACATATTCTTGTCTGTCTATTAGATGCATGGAGTAAATCTTGTTTTTTCTACTGCTTAATGTCTTCTAATGCATAGATCTAGATTTTTGCAGCATTTATCTTGATCGCCTAACTGTAGATCTGAGGATATTGGTAGCCATATTTGTTGTTAGGGCTATTTTTTATGTGCAGGTAAAGTGGTATTTTTTCGTATGCTTGGAATTAATATTCATACTAACAACTGGCGACTCCACACTGGTTTACGATTACGATTGCTGTCGTTTTTTTATCCTTACATATCCAGCTACTTCAAACCCCAGGATTTCTCTTCAGCCCCTTTTTTTCTCTCTTCTTGATGTTTTTTTTAACCTATAAAACCCTAAAACGATAAAAATTCTGACTTCCGTGTGTTTTCGGACCTATTGCGCAGGTGACAGACATCAGCCGCAACTGAGACGACAACTTTTTCTGAAACCTGCCGCCAAGAGTGTCGGAAGTGCAGGTCACACTTTTTGGCCCCAAACCTGCGACCTGGACCGTCAGGATGCACTTTTGAGCCCAAAAATTGCAACCTCTACTGAAAACAGGTCAGAAACTGCGACCTGGACTTTTTGCAGGGATTTTTCTGAAAGTTTTATGGGTTTGTCTGAGCCTCTGTTCAGGGTTGTCTGACCTCCGTCTCCGCCCATTTTGGACCTGTACTTGTTCTGTTTTGCTCAACTAAGTGGGAACCTAGCCCCCTAGGGCTTCAGTACCCTCCACTTTTTATGGAATATTTTTTGTTGTTGCAGGTTGTCTGAAATTTCAGAGTCTTTAACCATTTTTTGAGATCTGATACCTTACCTTCAGATCCAATTCATATCGGCTTGTTATCCATCCAAATCACCTCATCTAGCTTGGTTTGGGTTTTCCTCTAGGGTTCACTCTGTTTCCCTTCAGGAGAAAGCCTTTCGCCACCTCTTTTACAACGATTTTTCCTCTGATTTGTTGTTGTTTTCTGCATCACTTTCCAGCAGATCTTGCCTTTTAGATCCATGTCCCTCTTGACCTTAGATCTATTGGATTTTTTTTTAGTGTGTTTTCCTTAGTTTTTTACTCACCTATAGACTAGTTGTTGACAGACCCACCTCCTTGGGTTTAGATTATTGCATTATTAGTTGTTTATTTTCTATTTTTGTAGGCCTATGTACTGTCATTTGCAGGTTTATTTACAGCTATACAGTACACTTTTTATTTTTTCTCTACAAACGCCTGGGTTTAAAAATTAAAATTTACACACTTTTACACACACACCTAAGTGAAAAAGGGCTTGGTTAACACCGCCAAGCAAAGACTCTAAAACATTGAAATAAATTGATCCTGCACCTCTCTGCCCTTGTTTCGACATTCTAATCAGTTGATCCTGCACCTCCCTGCCCTTATCGGTCTATTTTTCCTTTGTGCCATGTTTTTGTCATCACCATTGTGCCACCAAGGCATTTATCCCAGAGACTTCTTGGCCTTCATCCTCAGTTTCCGGTAGGAATACTTACTCCTCCGCGTAGGGTTCGAGTTAGTCCTCCACCAAGTCCGCACACCGACTCTTCTTCTGGTCCTTTGGGTTCTCCTTATCGTTCTGCCTTCGGTTCTCCCCCTAACACCTTCACTATGTCTGGTGCAGGACCTAATGGTGGTGGTAACCCCGTCCCTCTCGTCGGGAATACCACTAGTGGGACCGCAACGGACACTACCCTGGCTGCGCCCTTGCTCCCCTTCATGGTAGGCCTCAGCCTCCCCGATTTTGACCAGTTGATAAATTACCCTATACACCATGACGCTAGTTGGCCTGATATGCCAAAAAAGATCCCTTTAGACATCCCAAAGTTTGAAGGCCTTGCTGGAGAAGATCCTTCAAATCATGTTCGATCTTTCCACATGTGGTGTTCGTCTAACTCCATTACCGATGACTTTTTCCGTCTTCGGTTGTTCCAACGAACGCTTACAGGTAAAGCTTCTAAGTGGTATGTTTATCAGGCCCCTTCCTCTCATACCACCTTTGTGACTCTTTCCCGGGCTTTTTTGTCTTATTTCCATCTTCCCCTTCGTTACGACACTGGTACCGAACTCTTGACCTCTTTCCGTCAATCGTCTACGACCCGCCTATCCGACCATGTTCAGGAATGGTGGAGAAGAAAGAGCCTATGTCGAGCCCCTACCTTCGAAGACCGTGTCTACATGGACTGGTTCCATAGATCTCTCTTGACACCTATCGAAAAATATTTCGCATCGCACTTTCCTCAAACAGAAGAAGCCGCTCTCCAAATTGCGTTAAAATATGACCTAATCTACGCTCAGTCGGGTTATGTTTATACTGTTCTACCTGATCTTCCTAGACCCGATGGTGCCAACGCACCGGGGGCATCTCATGCCACCGACGGTAGCATTGGAGCTCTATTTAATCTGTATGCTCAACCTCCCATGGGCTATGGTTTTCCTCAGGGAGGGGCCAGTGCCTCCTGCACTTTTCCCCCTCCTGGTAGCACGTATCCAGGATACGACATGCCTCCTTTTTTTTCCCAACCTCCTGTTTACCACACTGTTACCCAACCTCCTTATTATCCGTATCCACAGCCTAGTGCTCCAGCTCCTCTAGCATTAGCACCTCCTCGTCCCTTGCCTTCTCAACCCCCGCAACAGTAACCACTGCGCCCTCAGGGGCAGGTGTACGCACAGCAAGGCATGACTAATCCTCCTCCCTCAAAAAGGAAGAGGAAAGGCACTCAAAACCAAGCTGCCCCTGGTAATCCTGGGCCTAATCAAGGTAACGCTCCTAAAACTACAAACCAGCAACATGGCACTCAACCCAAGAAGGACAGGCATGTTCGTACGAACAAGCCTTGTTCTTGTTGTGGTGTTTATGGTCATTATACGCATGATTGTCCTCTTTTGCCACAGATGCGACAGTTGTGGGAGTCTCAAGCAACATTGAGAGGACAGCAAGTCGTCCCTTCCATTCCTCCCAATCCTGCACCTAGTCAATCGGCTGTGATTACCGATCCTTTCCCTCAGCAAGGATTTATGGCTACCCAACCACTTGAAGGTCAGGCGGCCACTCAACCTCTTCCATCTGGTACCTTCGATTACTAGATTCTCATGATGTCCTCTGATCAGCCTTCTAAACCTTCTCCTCCTGGCCCTTCACCTTCAGCTGGTGCTCATGAGCCTCTTTATCCTCCTCGAATGGCTCCTCCAGGCCTTAACCATCTTGGAGCTGTCCCGCTTGGCCATTACCCCTCTAGTCAGATATCGTTCCTAGCTCCCCCACTAGTAGTGTACATGGTACCTGTTATGGCCACCCTCTCTCTTCCTAACTTGACCCTTGGGATTCCCGTCTGGTACCTCGATCCTCTAGCCGCTACCCCGCCTGGTCAACCCAAACCTTATCTTGCTTTGACCCCGGTTCAACTGGTCCCTATGACTTCTCCTGTTGCAACAGTGCCTCGGTCACCTCAACGAGAACCACCTCTCGTTGCGACCACTTTGGGTAAGAAAGGAAAAGCTTGTAAGGGGGAATTAAAGGACAAGGTTGCCCCGAAAAAATCTACCCCTCCTTGGCCTCCAAAGCATACCATCTAGTGTGCTTTGTGTGATGTTGTTGGTCACGTCACCCATACTTTTCCGGGGTTGTCTCACCTTAAGTCCATTATCAATGAGATGTTTCTAGAGTCTGATATCCCAGAAGTATATGTCACTATACTCGATTCAACCCAAAACTCAAACCATTGCGCACAAATCACCCTTTTGCTTTGTTTGATTTCCATGGCCACTACACTCACCTATGTCCTCACCTTGAAGAGTATCATTCCTCTTTAGAAGCCTTACGCCAATTCGAGGCCAAGTGCAATGAGTCCACCGCTCCCTTATTTGTGCATTTTTCTTCGACAAAACCAGAGGACACGAATGCTCCCATTGACATTCCCCCTTATGATGTCGAGATGACGGAGCCTTCGTCCACCATTTTCTATCTATCATCATCCATGAGACTCTTGGTGGAAGTCCCCTTGGAGACTCCCCTGATGTTTCGCCTGACCTCCCTTTAGCAATCACCCTAGGCTCAACATCGGTAGATCCTTTATTTGCTTACTCTTTTTTCACCACCTGTGACGATGCGCATGTGAACCTCTCTTCTCATGATGATGAGTCAGGTAGCTTCGCCGCATCAGGTGGTATTTATTCCACCAGTCACCCCATCTTCTATTACGATGACGACATTATGAAAGTAGTCACCACCCCTGACTTTATCCATTCCCCCTTACATCGAACCCATGCATTCAAACCACGTACACCTTGTGGCCATTACATTGACACCCAATGTTTGTGTAAGGGGGCACCCATATTTGAGAGACTAGGAGAAGAAATTCTCCATAACTCTCCTAGTGTATCTGGTCATGTCAACTCTAGTACCATTATTCTTCCACATTTAGAAGAACCTCTAGATTCCCATATCACTTCAGATCACTCTAGGGATGATACCCCTCATCATTCCTTTGTAATACATAAACAACCCAGCCCCTTCGACATTGTTGTTGACCAACCTGCGAGTTTTCTAGAAGAGCACCAGTTCATTATCTCCAAATCCTCTCTTTGGGATAGTGACACCATGTATGCCAATATGAAAAATTAAATTCCATTTGATTCATATATGCAGTACCAAAAGAGATTGGTAATCCCCCATCCACTTTCTCAAACTGCATAACCATAACAAAAAAAAATGGCGCACCACATCATTAAAATGTGTTTAGATTCCCCTTTTTTCTAAATACATTTTGGCATGACCACAACATGGTTGGGGGAACCTATGCCCCTCAACCATAAAAATCCCAGATCTTAGCCAAAAACAACACTGAAACCCCCTTTCTCTGACAGGTCGAGCTTTTCAGGTCATTTCCTAGGACAGGTCGCATTTTTCTGCTCAGTACCTACTACCCAGGTCACAGAACAGACCCCAAAAAGTGCGACCTAGCCTGTTCATGAGCTCTGGGTACCTAAACTGAACTTTCAATCCACTAAAATGAAAGAGTAGGATTAGGCATCTTACCTACAACTAATGGATCTCAAATCCCAATGGTCGATTTGTCTACTACACTCGCCGCAAGATTTAGGGCCTTCTCTCCTCACTACATTCACCTTATCTCCACCTGCAAATGAGTGAATTTGGAGGGAAGATGCCTTATTAAAAAAAAACCCCTGATTTTTCTTTCGCCTGCTGCAGCCAAATTGTAGCTCAGTTTGACGAACTATCTATACCGTTGGAAAGTTCTCATTGAGCCCTCAAATGGGTATATGTTAGTTTTTAGTGACTTGATACTCCACCAGGCCACATTTTTTCCATGAAGTGTCACTTCACCCCTCCTAAAAATTTAATTTCTTCACTTGCAACACTCGTACTGGGGGCACCACTTTTCCTCCATACTTGTTCACTTTTCCCCATTGGACCTTTTCTGTGTGGCAGCACCATCGAGACACCCTTGTTTAGAGCATCCCAGTTGAGTCATCATTGCATTCATGGAATCTATCCCGTGTCCCTTTACATCCTGCTATAGTTCTCCATCCTTCATTGCTTGGTCCCTCTCTCGTGTCGCACACTATGCCCTTCAGTCCCACTATCCCCATCCCTCATGATATTGTGTCAGTCGCTGCCAGGTCATCCATGCCATTTATGCTCTACCAAGGGAACTCATCCGTTCGCTACTCAGTACCCCCCATTTTATCATCATCATTTGTGTCAGTCTATCAGTCGCTCTACTATTTTCTCTCATGCCTTAGTTGAGGATCCCCTATTGCCTCACCTATGGTATACCTCCTTCTGTCGACATTAGCTCATTCATTCTAGAAGACAGGCCTAGAGGGCGGTGTACCTTGGTCCCAGCTTCCACTCTTGTTCGGTGCCTCGGATCAGGCAAAGGGACTCCTTATTTCCCTTTGACTTGATTTTTTCTCAGCTCCAGCTCTTTTCAGCATGATCGAGATCCATATACTCGATGGTTCAGTGATGCAGTAGTTGACATCGGTGATTCTCGGGTGTGTGTGAGATGTCTCAGCCCTCATGAGGGGATGGCCCTACAGGTAGCCCCCCACACACTCAGATGACCTCTTCATCACAGCCTTTGATGCAGCTCCATACATTTTATGATGTCGACCTTAGCCGCTTGCAGTGCCTTTTTGTTTGCGTGTATCAGTCAGATTTTCAAAGCCCTTTCCTGTTTTCAGGGGTATTTGGGTTGTATTTATATCACATGTACTCAGATATTATTGTACAAGTCCTGGCTATTATCCCAGGCACAATATGTATGTGGGATCCATTATTGTGTTGTTTATCTGGCTCATGTTTATGCCAGCATGTACTATATTGGCTAGTCCCGTGGTTTTCCGGACGCCCTATTGTTTGTACTTTGCCTCGGTGGGCATAGGTATGCCTCCCCCGCCGCCTATAGCATAGGTACTCACTCATCAAAGAGACTTGTCACACCTGTAAGTCTCGCCTCCTCAGGGTCTAATTATTTCAGCACTTTGGTCTACCTTATACTTCTATCTCTTTGACTTCCCCTTCGATGTCTAGTGATTGAGTTCTTACAACGTACTTCGGTCATACGATTAGCTCCTAACGCTCGCATGCTGGGGGCAATCTATTACACCATTTTTTGGTCATCTAACCTATTGTTATTAGATGGACCCAAGTACACCATGTAAGACTAATTTTACCCTAAGTAAAATTGCATTCACTATGAAAAATAACTTAGTAAACCACCTTTATTAAGTTGTTTATGGTCTAAACAGGAAACCCCATGAGGAAATATTAAATAAATCTACATTTGTTTGATTCTCCTCAAGGAATAATTAGTTAAACAACAACTTAATTAACAATCCTGGTTATATTTAACCAAAAACAAGGAAATTAATTAGATAAATCATTATTGATCTTATTATTTCTTAAGAATAATTATTTAAACCTTTTTTAAATAATATTATTTGTTAAATATGACTAAATAAACCTTAAATAATTAAATAAATCATTATTCATTTGATTATCACTCAAACACATCCTTAAAATGATAAATAAATCATTTATTTATTTTTTATTTACAAATAAAGGATTTGACCCAAGTCAAATTCTTTTTCCCTCCAACAAAAATAATAAAATATTCCATAAAAGTTGGATCTTGATTTGGTTAATAATATTTTAATTATGCACCAATATCTAGACTAACTCAATATTTTGTTATAAATAGAAGGGTTTTCCCATTCACTTACCACCTTTGGTTGCCTAAATATCACTCTGGATCTATACTTTTGGTCTGACTATTGATCCACCATCATAATCATATTTTGATACCATTTTTGTTTGGGTTTTCTACACCATCAAGAGAGAGGAATTTTAAATCTGAAGTGCTAAGGACTTACAAGAACCCATCCCATTGAGGAGAATAGGAAACACCCTCTTGTGTTTTTCTCCCAGGTGCCATTAATACAAAATTCATTCAACATATTCTTGTCTTGTCTATTGGATGCATGGAGTAAATCTTGTTTTTTCTATTGCTTAATGTCTTCTAATGCATAGATCTAGATTTTTGCAGCATTTATCTTGATCACCTAACCATAGATCTGAGGATATTGGCAGCCATCGTTGTTGTTAGGGTTGTTTGTTATGGGCAGCTAAAGTGGTCTTTTTTCATATGCTTGGAATTAAGATTCATACTAACAATGACATGCTTGCTCCGGAGGTGCCCGCTGATCAGATGGTGTAGTCTGCTTAGGAGGTGCCTGCTGATCAGATGGTGTAGTATTCTTAGGAGGTGCCTGTTGATAAGTCATTGATGGTGTAGCCTTCTCAGTGGATGGTTCTTGCTCAGATGGACCTACCTACTCAGGATCAGGTGCCTACTCAGTCAATGGCCATGTCTGCTCAGGACTAGGTTCATGCTAAGATGATGCAGACTGCTCAGAAGATACCTGTTGATCAAGACTCAATGTTGGCTTCTCATCTCCAGTGTGAGGTTAAGGAGGAGGAGGTGGAGTACTAGAATGATGATCACTCCCCTCATGATCATGATCATCAGATGAGTTTCTCTATTGCGCATCTCTACGACGCCTATCCCTCCTAGACACCAGTACTCTGGAAGCTCCAATGATATGACGCATAAGGGTCGTCATATCACAGGGCATGTCTCTCTAGAGCTCTGTGATCCTACAATCAGTCTGGATCTCTCAGATCATAGTAGGGAATAATCCCCCATCAACAAGGAGTCGACACAGTTGGTCACCCAACTCCATCCTGAATCGAGTGTCCACCCTACGCCACATCCTCGTGGGTATCTGCAACTGAGGATCAGGTCTGTCACCCTGATCTATCGCCTCCACCATCTCCTTATCATGATCTACACCCAGATCATCTAGTGGGGGTGGAATCATGTCTCCAATGAATGTGCAAATATCTACAAAATATATAGTACACAACAATAATTAGGTAATTTCATTAAACAATTTAATAAAACAAGTTAAAGAACATGTTAGAATAAATTTTATTCTAATTAATTAATTAAGACAATAAAATGAAACTATATTAATTTAAAAAAAACACTAATATTACCTCTAGCATCTAGTGGTTCATCCTATGTGAAGACGATGTTAGTACACACTCGCCAATCCAAACTGGCATACGAACACGACACCGTCACGAAGGAGTGATCATCAACACTGGCTTGCAAGTCCAGTGCATCACTAGATATCTTGGATGGATTGTCAAACAAACCCCTCTTGGGCATCATATGGCCCCACATCTGTGTCCGTACATGCAACATTAGCCTACAAGGCTATCAAACAAAAGTAGGCCTCATCTCCAGAAACCTCTCAAAAAATAAACAAAATAACTCTGAAGCAAAAGGGAAGGTCAACCTCCCACATGCCTCAGAACGACATCTATCTAATGTTATACAATACTGTGGCAAAAAAATGGTAGACCATATCACAAGTCGTGGCGTCTAGAATAAAGAATCAACATAAAATAAAAGAGAGAAACTAATGCGTTGCCCATCGCTAGTATATTGTGCAATGGTCGTCAGTAGTAGTGATAGGCACCTCACCTCCTTTGGACCAAATGAAGCAGTGTGTAACTGACCACCAAACACCTGAAAATCTGCAAGAGAAAGTGTATCATCCCTAATGTATCTCTGGGAGTACACCAACACACTCCCTGCTGCATAACCGGTGGGGACATCTCCAAACTGGGGAAAATATTGCCTCTCCTAGATAGGCCAGTAATAAAATATATTTCCTCCTCATTGGGTTCATACCACTGGCCAATATCAACCCGAAAGCCTATCGGTGGGCATCCCACTTGTAGATCAGTTGTCCCAATAACCCACTATGCCCCTTTAGGGATGTAGCCTCCTCGTAGAACTTGAGGAGGCCTACCTCCCTTAGGAGCAACTGGGTGGGTTCCGTAATAGGGTGAAGGTACAAAAGTCTCTCCCTCTCCCATGCCTCCCACAGCTAAATCATGTTATTACGGTCCTCCATATGCTCTTGTTGTTCCCTTTTCTCTCTCCCTTGACACCGCTGAATGATTCACATATTAAATACATTTTTTTATTAAATGAAAAATGCATTTACAAATATATATATATATATATATATATATATATATATATATATATATATATATATATATATATATATATAATTTTTATTGAAAAAAAAACACACTCGGTGCATCCAAAAAAATAGTAATGCGCCAATACCAGTGCGTACTTGTTTATCACACACCGCTCACAGTGCGCATGAAAAAATTTCGCGCACCACGCAAACAAGACAAATTTTTGTGCAGTGCGTTGACCAAAGTATCCGCCTCGGGGCAGTTAGTTTGGTCAATGCACCGCCCAACAATAATACATAGTTAATGGTGTGGTCATATAAATGACTACACCATTAATTATGTATTGTTGTCGGGCAGTGCGTTGACCAAACTATATGCCTCGGGGTGGTTAGTTTAGTCAACGCACCGCCCGACAGCAGTACATAATTAATGGTGGGGTCCTGTAAATGACTGCACCACCATGTTATTTTTAAAATTTTATTGGTGCACGTTTTCTCGATACCACACCGGAACCCGGTGCAATTTCCTTTAACACCATTCGTTGTGCGGCCTATAAATTTACAAGCAACACCGTGAACGGCTTGAATGCACCGCGCATAATTTTGTTTTTTTAAATGGTAAATTTTAAGTGAATTTGACAAATTAATTTTCTAAAATGTTTATTTATTGAGAAACAAGTATATTACCTATACATTTGTGCATCGAGGAGACATCTTTGCTAAGGAATACAAAAAAAAAAAATTTCCCACCGTTTTCAAGAATTTGAACTCCACACAGTGAGAAATGGATGACAAAAATGCAGGCAATGGGAGCACCGATGGCATGGTGCCTCAGAGAAAAAAAACTCACACCGGTGCTTGAGAGTGTTAGATATGCACTAGGCGGTTTTATCAATGGCACACCGTATATCATTACTATGCGATGGATTACGGAGACGCACCAGGATGGTTTGTACGTAGAGCACCAGTGCGTTGGAGTACTAAGATGTACCGAGACGGTTTGTACGGAGAGCAAAATGTCTGGGTGTGCCAATTGATAGTACACACTAGTGCGCTTTTCATAAAATGCACTGGTGTGTGTTATGATTAGAAACGCACCGTAAAAAAAAACATCTGCAAAAACCCCCACCCTCCAACCTCCTCTAGTGACCTCTGCTACAAACGGATATCTATGCTATTTTTATAAGGGCTTCCTCAAAAACATCCACTCGAGGGTCTTTTCCTTATAGTGCATGTATCATTATTCACCAAAGCATTCAATTTTTCTTCTATAACTTCATTCCATTCTTTCTTTCTTGATGCTTTTGCATAACCTTGTGGTTCATCCATTTTCATTACCTATCCCATAAGTGCATAATTCACTAGAGAAATTTGAGATCTAGTAACCCTTCTTTCAAAATTTCTATCTAACATACTACTTTCTGAATAACCCCTTTCAAGCCACTTAGGCTTCTTCTAAGCTTCATCTATCTTTAGTGACTTAGAATTTGATTCATCATGAATATTCACAACATCCTTCCTCAATTAAAATTGTACTTGATCTAGCTGATAGATTCCCTGCTCATCAAACATAACATTTATAATTATTGTCACCTTCCTTGCTTCAAGATCAAACAACCTATAATTTCTTATTTTAGTATTGTATCCAATAAAGATACATTTCACACTTTTATCATCCAATTTCTTACTCTTTTCCTTAGGAACATGTGCATATGTAGTACAACCAAAAACTTTCATACATGCAACACTTGGTTTGTATCCTGAACATGCTTCTTCTGGAGTCAAATTCAACACTACCTTTGTATTACATCGGTTAAGAGTGTATATTGTTTTGTGACTGCTTTAGCCCAAAACTCATTTCCAAGAGACTTGGTTTTTAACATGCTCCTAGCCATTTCAACTATGGTATTCTTTTTCCTCTCTACAACACCATTTTTTTGAGAAGAGTATGAATTATTAAACTCTCAATTTATTCCATTCTTCCTGCAATAATTCAGAAACTCATTTGACTTGTATTCTCCCCAAATATTTGTTCTTAGGGTGAGAATTTTTAGACCACTTTGCTTTTCAACTAAAGAATTAAACTCAAGAAAATGATAAAACACTTCAGACTTCTCTTGCAGAAAATAAACCCATGTCTTCCTATAATAATCATCAATGAAAGTGAGAAAATAACATTCCTTTCTAAAATACATAGTCTCCATTGGACCACACAAATTCAAATGCACCAACACTAGACATTCTCTAGCCTTCCATGTTCTATCTGAGAAAATTTCCCTATTTTGTTTCCAAAAAAACCCTTCACATACATCATCATCCAACTTGATATAAGGAATACCATTCACCATGTTCTTCTTTCTTAATAGCACCAAAATCTGAAAATTCATATGTCCCATCCTATAATTCCAAAGCTTACGATTTTCTTCTTTTATTGTATTCAAACTTTGTGAATTACTTGAATCAAAGGAGATCTTGAAAATTTTGTCTTCCGTCATTTTACCTCTTGCTAAAACTTCTTTTTTATTCAACTTATCCATGATTAAGCTCAAAAAAATTCGATTCTTCTTCAATGCTGGTGTCAACAAAGTGGCCTCAATTAACTTCTTCTTCCCATGTAATGTTGTTATTGCAACTGTGCCTTTCCCTTTATCCTCAGAAACACTGTCATCACCAAATATGACTTTTCCATAATAATTCTCATTAGTTTTGGTAAACAAATCCTCTTGATATGTCATATGAGTTGAACATCGTGAATCAATATACCATGCTTCACTTTATTCACTATGTGCCATCGAACTAGAGATGAATAACTTCTCATTCCTAGTTTCTTCAACAATTGTATTATCACCCTTATGCTCCATATCTCACATTTTTGCATAAAAATATCTTTCAATATGGCCAACTCTTCCTCCATTTCTTCCTCCGTCTCTTTCTTGTCTTATTCTGCGAGATTCATCTCTGCCTCTTCCTCTAAAATTATTGCGGTTCCTACCTCTACCTCTCGAAGGTGATGCATTTCCTTGTAAACTCTGTTGATTTATGTTTTGAATTTAATTATTATATTGATCCCCACTCCTTCCTCTTCCTCTATTATTTGTAGAAAAGGTACGTTCTACTTGCTTAGATGGTTTATTCTCTTTATTAGTTAACAAGAATCCACTTAGTTCATCAATTTTCATGGTATTTAAATCTTTGGATACCATAATACTAGTAATGACCATCTGAAACATAGGCAGAACACTCCTTAAAATATTCTCAATTAGCCTTCTTTCTGGAACATAATCACCTAATGACCTCATCTGATTAACAATATCTTGCATTTTTTTGATGTTATCGTGAATGGATTCTTTACTTTGAATATGGGTGTTACACAACATTTTGTCACTGTCCCTACAATCCCCATCCCGCACATTGGAGGACCATTTCTATGACTTATATGAAGTGTCATGCCTTGCAAAAAGTGTCATTGCATCCCTTTCCATTTGGAGAATATTGCCTCTATTGACTTTTCCTGGAACAAACCATCAAAAACACATGCTTTTGGGTTGGCACTAGTAGGCCGTTATGACCTCACACCGATAAAGGAAATTAACACTGGGCCCCACGCCCATTGGTGCTCTTTCCCAGTGAGCAGCCCGCGCTGAGCTATTTTTGGAAAGTATTTTAAATATAAAAGCGAATTTTCGAAGCTAACTACTTCGTGATCGAGTCACCTTGGGTTTTTCGACTACATAACCACGAGAACCTTCCTTTGGCTTCTTGTTTCCTCCTTTTGGGGGAACCTCCCAAAGGATAAGGCCTCCCTTCCACCATTTGAGGGATCCCAACCTCCTCCTCTCCTTCTATAAATACAACTATCTCACATAGATGCAGCTAGCTGAATAGGAATTGTTGAACATTTTGCTGAAACATTTTGATATAGCTGGTGTGAGATAGAGCAGAGAGAGAGACTCTTATCGAGAGAGAGATTAGTCTTTTGCCTCGCCACATCCAAATTCCCCGACGAATGCTCAAGACGCGCTTCAACTGGACCCGCTGAAGGAGGATGCGACGTCAAGGCTCCGGTTGTAATATCTTTCTTTCTCTTAATATATGCATGACTGATGTTTTGGTTCCCGTCTTGTGTTGATGTGATTTATCTTATGAAATACATTTAATCTTCCTTGAATGATTAGCTAGTTATGAATGAAATTATTGTCATGTATGCTGCTTTTGTCGTTTGATCTTTGTGCAGACACCCAAATACCATTTTTAAAGGATCGTGATGTGTTGGGACAAGGATCAGGAGACCTCTATTGTAGTTACAACAGCTGCATTGGATCACATGTAGGACAATCTAACCCAACTCATTTCATTCGTTAACTAGGAACCGACCATTAGCATGTCCTCTTGCTGCTAGACCCACCCGAGGGCTAGAGGGATTGCCTCTATCCACAGAGGGGATTTACCTATACAACAAGTTGGCGACTCCACTGGGGATCAGTGTGTGTTTTTTGTCTCGTTGTTTATTGAGATTTTGACTTGTCGAGTCGACTTTGGTCATTTGATTTCTTTTCTTCCTTTCTCGACTTTCCTGACTGTTTTGAATCCTTTTGTTCAATTCCAGAGTGTCAAGACTGACCTTTTCTCAGTGGTTTTATCCTTTTCCCATAGTTTTCTAGCTTGGCGCTGTTTTTCCTTGAACAGTCGTGCCAATTGGCGCTTGTTGCTTTTGTCACAGGTGCGCCAACCCCTGTTAGGCGTGGATTATAGCATGAAAGTCGCACTGAATCCTGTAGGATTTGATTTGACCTTATTCTTGAGTTTTTGTCAGTAGTTCTTGGCTCTGGGTTGTTTCTTTGCCTTGCAATTGGTCTTGTGAGATTTTTTTGACTCTATGGCCTCGGTCCTCTTAGTTGTTTGTCCATTTCCTCATCAGTGAAGTTTTGTAGCCCTAGGGTTTCTAGGTGTCTTGTGCTATTTGTTCGGCCTTCTCCTCACTGAGCCTTTTGAGCTGAATTCAAGTCGCTTTGATCTTTGTCATTTCAATTCGTTGATCGATTGTGTTAGTCTTTCTTGATCCTTTGTGTCTTATGTTTGTTGGATGATCACTTTTGTTTTCATTTAACTCTCCATTTCGTCACTTCGAGCATAGATCACATTGCTCATCTGGATAATTTTGAAAGCCTCTTATTTTCTTGGAAGAGTGCATCCTTGTTTTGAGTGCGTTCTATGTTTGTATTGCATTTGATTTATTCATTTTATATCTTTACATTTGTAGTGCTCAAAACTAGTGTTTGCTTTGCTTTTTAGTGTAATAGTGCATTGTGTGTTTCCTTCATCTAAAAAACAAAAAAAATTGCATTCTTTCACTGGAATAAAAAATGAAAAGTTCTTTTGCATAACTAGCTCTGGGCAAACTAGGAAATAATTTTTCATTCCTCGTTTGGTTGTATTAGATGCATTAGTGAAATTCTTCTTGTGTTTTCATTGATTGCTACTTTGTTAAATATTTCTATCCTTCTCTTAGTTAACATTCATCAAATGAAAATGATGCTCTTTTGCATGTAGTGTGCATTTAGGAATTTGAGATCACATTCGGTAGGGCCTTGCAACTAAAACATTAATTCAAGATCAACCTTAGAATTAATTCAATCAATATAAGGAAGCATCGAAACCTAACGTACACATTTTAGAGGTCTAGGCTAGTGATGTGTTTCAGCATCGTTAAACCTAGTAGTTGTTGTTCGCCATCTGGCATTAGACAACACTAGTACGGACTTGTGCTCCCCGTACCGTCGCGTATATAAAGGGAGACCCTCATAGGTTGCAATTATTTATCCATAGGAAGCCGAGTCTGCTGCCCTGTAACCGTGATACATCGAACACAACATTCAGGGAGATTACCTACACATACGTCAAGTCCTTGGTCATTTCTCTTTCATTTGATCACCAAGGTGTATATGGCAGTTCACGGAAAATTGGTACACCCTCTTTCTTAGATTACCTGAGTATTCATTTCGATCTTTTCATGACTCTCTAAAAAGGAAGAGATCATCGAGCGCTTGTCCTTTCATGCTCGTTTCAACCTGAAAGTGATAGAGTCACCTTTTTCCTGTTTCTCGACTCTTAAAATATGAAACTATCGAGATTTGTTTAATTATCTTAAAATATTAACTGCCCACAAAATATTCCTGTTTAAAGTTATCTTCCTTAGTGTTTTGTTTTACGGTTGTTTCCTATGGCAAAATTTCTGGGTTTTACCAACTGAGGAATCCCCTCTGAAGGGAATCCTAGACCTTTTCTTGCTTTTGGGAATGTTGGTGCTCCTTATATGGCAACATTGTCCCTTCCTGGGTTAACTGTTGGTTTGCCTGTGTGGTTATTCTCCACCTCTGTGGTATCGAGTATTCTACCCTCTGTACAACCACCCCCTCCACCTCGAAAACATCATGTTGATTCTAAGGTGGACCTCTCCCCTTCTTCACCTATTTCTTCGTCCTCGTCTTCTACTTCGCTTGGTGAAAGTGTAGATTCTAGTAACTAAGTGGCTAAGAAGAAGATGATGATGATGAAAAAGAAGAAGTCAGATAAGAGAGAGGCCAACTCTGCGGCTATTTTTCCTCAGACACTTTCCATTGATAACCCATCCAACCTTCCACCAAAATTCAAATTCCCTTGCATGTTGTGCAAAGGTGACCACTTTCGTCGAGACTGCCCTGGTATTCCCAAGGTCCTTGAAGTATGGTCTGATGGCCGTCTGTCGTTGCCTTTAGCTTCTGGAAGTCATATTGGTGGCACATCTTCGAATAGCCATGATAATATTCATAAGAAATAGGGTAAGATTATGAATCCCTGTAAGTTGTGTGAAGGGCATAATCCCATTCACCTTTGTCCATACATGGATGAAGCCACGAGAGTGTTCGACAACCCTATTATTTCTACACCCTGCCTTCTGGTTTGTTACTAGAAGCTTTCTTCGAGTCCTCCGCTAGTTGATTCAATGATCAATCAAGATTCATCCTTGATCAATCCCATTCCCTCAGAAATTCAAATTCATGAATCCATTCCCGACCAACCATTGGTCGTAGAATCGATCCATCTGATCCCGCCCATAGTTCATCGGGTCTTTTCTGTCGATAGCGTTAGCCAGCTATAAAATTTGTTATACCAAATGCTGGCTAAAAACTCTTTGGAGCCTTCAAGGAACAAATTTTATGACTAAAAAGTGTTGGCTCTTGAAGACTCTTGAAGGCCTCATGCCTCTGTCCCAATCTTCACTATTGTGCCTATTCCCCATTCAGAAATCCTACTGATTCCCAAAAAATAATACTGCAGCAAACACCACATTCCCCCTCTCCCCCCTTCCAACACTAACCTCATTTTCAACCCTTTCATTTCCCATGAAAAAACCTTCATTTTCATGTTTTTCCCATTTCCCCTTCTTCAAAATCTCCTTGACAAGGTTAAAGACTCCTTCTTTGCCTTATCGGAACCCCTCTAAACCTTTGAAAATCATTAAAAATCCATGAAAATCATGTTTTTATGCATTGAAGACTTAAGCCCCCTTGGGCTAAGTATTTAACCCCTCCCTTCCATATGCCCTGATGCCAGAACCAAGCGCCAGCCCTCCAAGTGCTTATCACGTTTCCCGATCGCCTTTAGCCCCTTCCTGCATAAACCTTGGTCATATTACCCTTCATATAACCCTCGGCCCCGCAGTCGGGTGCCAAGCCGAATTGTAAATTAATATAAACCTTTGGTTATGTTAATTTTCCGATTTTACTATATCATAATTTTCCGCCCGTCCAAAATTCAAATCAATCTCCACCATCGATCTGATCAGAAGATTGACGGTGCGGAGTCCATCAGCCCGGTGCTCCCCGCCGTCCACTCACCGATTTCAAAACCGAGCGGTATTCATCGCACCACCTTTGTGGTGGGGGTGGTTTTTTCCCGATCAGCAGCGATTCCATACGCTGGCCGACGCGTGTCCCGTGCACTATTTTAAAACCGCCCCCTCATCACGCATTAAATTTCGGTAGCAAACCCGATGCGATATCACTGTACACCGTCCGATCTGGGGCGGGACATCCGACGGCTATCGCTCACCAAAGATGCCCGACGGTTAACTAGGATACGGCGCAGCATTCAATAGATCTCCGCCATCGATCTGATCTGCAAATCGACGGCCCATATTTCCTAGCCCTGATTCATCGTCCGGTCAAACGTTTTCAACTTTGACTTTCTATTTCCGCTCCCGACCGTCGATCTTTGTGCGATCGACGGCTCTGATTTAAACGATTTTTTCTGCTTTCCCTATGACTTCTCTCGATTAATCCCGACCGTTGGATGATGCCATCCAACGGCCACGCTTCCCCCACACGTCCTCCGCAGCAATAAACCTATAGATGCATGGATTTTTTTTTAATATTTTTTGTATTGTGCAAGGTTTCAAGTGATTTTTTCACTATGTCTGAAGAAAATTCAAAAGTAGAAGGTGACGATCCTCTCGCCTTCGATTCGCCAGGGGAAATCATTCACAGGTGTTAAATTCACGTTTTCATCAATCATTCATTAGGCATTGATGCTATTTGACCCCTGCGTAGCCCTGCACATCAGCAAAAAACATGAATCGAGCACAGTCAGAGAGTATCAGTGCCGAAAGACAAAATGTACCAGGACAGAAGATCAAAGACAGGTTTTGTGGGGATTATGGCTAAGAATGATTATTAAAATCCTAATCCCCGATTAAAAACACAGTTTGAAGAAAATATTAAGTGTTTTATCAACAAGAAAGCCTCCACCGCCACAGTTGAGGCAAATTGATTCCTCTAGCTACCACGATGCCACCTGTGCCTCAAAGCATTCATATCCGAGGCCGAATTTATTGAACAGGATCAAATATTTGTCTCAAACGCAGCCCAAGAGTAAATTCTGCCAAAGAACTTAATGAAAAACATTTGCAGGGTTACTTTGACATCACACAGAGCCTCAAAGGTCAAAAAGAGCTCCCACCGAGATGAAATCTTTATGCAAATCATTTAATACAGAGGACTACTATGTAAATTTATTCATTGAGCCCCTCAAAGGCCAAGAAACCATTAAGTCTGTATTAATTGTAATTGGAGATATTTTATCAGATCTCACCTCCTCATTCTTATATATATACTTCTGCGGAAGATGAGTGAGCGGTTGGTTTCAGAACTTTGAAATACATTTGAGCTTAAACTTCTGATTGTAAATAGTGTTCACTGGCCCCTGGAGCTCTGCTTGTGATAGATTAGTTAGGCTGAATAGTGAAGATGATTGCTGAACTGAAACATTGGACCTGAAGACTGTAACTGGTTTGATATCAATAACAAGTTGTTTCTTGGGATCCTGGTCTATATCACTGGTGAAGTGCTTCTTTCTTCGTTATTGTTTTTTCCTTCTTTGTATGTCACATTGCCCACTATTCTCTGATAAAGAAAAACATTTATAGAGTTAGGATTTACTGTTTACCAATACCCTTCTCTAAGTGATAAGCTTTATCTCAATGTTTTCCTCCAATTTGTTTATTTAAGAATGATTCTATATAGTTTAAGCAGTTAGGAATGTTGGCGTTCCCTCGTCCTACTGTTTGCTTTAAACATCGTTCCTAAAATTTATTTTCATCATTTTCTCATTAAAAGATAGACTAGAAAAGTGATGGTTTGTCCTGTTTCTAGTTTCTATTCTCCAAAGGCAGATTCTGAAGGTTTCCCTTGGTGTTGACTGAAAGCAGACCAGGTTTAAAAGTACTTCATCTGATCTTAGGTTACACTTTGTTTTCTCTTATGTGTTTTCATGCTTTCTGAAGGTAATTATGCGGATTACTGGATTTTTTGTCAATTAAGCCGCTTTAATACAAACTTGCCCAAGAACTCTATGGTTAGCCCTGTCCTTGGTTGGTTTTAAAAAATTACTTAAGAGGCTTTTCTTATCTGGACTGACTATAAATCCCTTGTGAAATTATTATCAGTTTCCACCCCTCCAACACTTTATTGTTTCCATTCCATCATTTTAATCTCAATAATCTTGTGATATAGATGACTTTCCCCTTGGATTACTCTTGATGTTGTTCCTCAATTAAAGCCCTGTTGTGACTCCATAGCCCAATGGACTAAAAACCAACGTTATATCTATCTATTAGCCAAAGTTGTTCTATTTGCTTGCAACTTCTCACCTTTGAAACTCTTTGCACTTAAAACTTCCCCCTCAAACAATAATCATGCTCAACCATCCAAAAACAAACAAAACCCTTGGCCTTCATAACTAGCCTAATATCATTACCCCAAACTTCAAAGACAAATCCATTTTTTCACTAATTGGAGAGATCCCTCTCCGAATTCAAGAGGGCTAGATCCTAGAATCCCAAAGTTGGTTGAAACGATGTTTCTCCCTGAGATCGGACTTTGCCAATCTTGCTGATTACAGGGAGCTAACATTTCTGGCGACTCCACTGGGGACGTGAGTGTTTTTTTTTTTTGATACCTTTAAAGACCTCAGAAAACCCTTGATTCAATAAAATTTTCGTGAGTTAAAAGCAGCCTTTTCAAGCACTACCAAGAAATGGTAATCATGATGAAACTTGTTTGAATCAGTGACAAACTAGGTAAACCCTAGGTTTCTCTTAAGACTTTATCTAACCTTGAAAAATCAGCTGGCTTAGCCATAAGAGTAAACTGTCTTTGTCTCATAACCGTAGCTAAGTTTTGAAACAAAGTTAGCATATTCTTAAAAACCATACAACTGAAAAATAACTCAGAAAAAACCTAAAAATATTTCAGATTGGTATCCAATACACATGGTGGTGGACCATAAAACCTTTTACCTCTGAAAAGAGCTAAAAAATTCCACTTGGCGACTCCACAATCCTGAGCAGACCTTAAGACTCCACTGGGAAGAACCCTCATCATTTTAAATATCATGCAAACTCAGTTAGAGGACTGTATGATTAAGTTTGTAAAACAGACTAGTTAACCTATTAAAGATTTTCATATCTGGTTGCACTTTTCCTGTTTATTTGGGTCTAAAAAACACAGCATAGTGGCTCCTAGAAAGATTCACACTAGAGCCCATCTTGACCCTGATCCACCTGAAGTAGTTGATAACCCAGAAGGTATCCTTAGGAAGTCTCCTAAGATTAAATTGTCAACTGTTTTCAGATCACCCTTGAGAGCTAATTCAGTCCCTGAAAATCTCTCAACTCTACAACAATCACAAGCTGACTTAGCAAATCCATTTAGAACTAGGTCTCTTGTTGATTTAGATCAGCTAGATTCTGAGTCTTCACCTTCTTCTCCTGAAACAAGTGAACCTCTTGGTAGCAGAGAAACAACACCTCCCGATTTACATTTCCTTCACAACTTAGGTGTCTCTCGTCCAAGATTAGCTCAGTAGTCTTTTCCTGGTCCATCCACTTCTGCTCACCCTACATCCACTGTTCAAACCACTACACCTCAGCCCACTTTTCCTGTTGTTAATCCACTCCTTGTGAATCCACCCCCACCACATATCATGGCATCATGGTATGCCCCGTTAGTCCTTCCCGTACCATTAGTCAATCTTCCACAGGACTATCCGTCCAAAATTTCATTATATGATGCTAGAAATGCTATGACTGCATCACAACATGTGGATAAGATGAATTACTACTTTGAAATAAATGAAATTGATGATGACTCTGTCAAGCTTAGGTTATTTTCTCAGAGCTTAGGGGGAGAAGCAAGAAAATGGTTCAAAGGCCTAGCCCCCCATAGTATTAATGATCTCCAAGCCTTCCATCAAACATTCTTAAACAAATGGGAAGTAAAGAAAAACCCTCTTCAAGTCCTCGCTGATTACAAGAACCTCCATAGAAACACTGGGGAAAGTGTGCAAGCTTATTGCACTAGATTCAATAGTGTGTATAATGCACTTTCCCCATAAATAAAACCTCCACAAGGCTCAGCTTTAAACAAGTTTCCTCAAGGGTTTGAATCTGACATGACCTTTCAGCTGAGAGAGAGAGATTTTGCAACTCTTGAAGATATGCAAAAGGGTGCTCTTTCTATGGAAGTCAACTTAATGGAGAAGAGAGCAAGAATGAAAACTGAAAAGAGGGTATCTTTCAGAGAGGAATCCACACCTTCTGCTTCAAACTCAAAGATGGAGAGAATGATGGAAGAAATGATGAAAGAGATGAGCATAATTAAGAGAGCACAAGCAAGCCAAAAACAAACTGCTCCTCAAAATAGAAACCAGAACCAAAACCAGAATTTTAGAAGGAATCAACCTCCAAACAGACCCAGGGAAGATGATCAGTAGATCACTCCGCCCTTTCATCAAAACTATGTAAGTGAGGTTGAAGAAACAGATGAAATAGCATAGGAGGATGATATCAACATGCTGGGGATAGACAATGATGACTTTGAGATTCATTATGACAGAAAACAAGGTCTATACACACCTTATGATGACAGAAGAGATGATGATGAAAATTATTATCGAGACATGGAAAATTTCATCATAGAATCTCAAAAATAATATGAACTTAGAAGCAAAAATAGTCAACAAACCCCCAACAACAAAACCTCTGGCAAATCTTCACAAAACAGCACTACAACCAAGCCTAGAGTTGTCAAACAAAAGGACAAAATAGTGGCTGTAAATTTTGGTAATGATAAAGAAGAAGGCACCCAAAACGTTACAAAATAGAGTGCAGACCTTAGCAGTACTAACACTTCAGCTAGTACTCCTTTTAAAACCATTTTGTCAAATGTAAATAGAACAAATCAGCAAGCACATGTTGCTGACACAATGGCAGTTAATAAGGCTGAAACCAGCACTATAAAAGGTCAAATCCTTTTCAGCCGGGAGTAGGAAATTTCCAAAATCAAAATCTCTGTTCCCTTGACTGAGTTGGCTTCCCAGCATGTATATAGGACCCAAATTTTGAAGGCCTTAAGAATAGAAGAAAATGAGGACACAGTTAATCTTAATGATGACCAACCAGAGCTGATTTTTGGTCCTAAAATTGAAGGTAGATATCAAGAGGGACCTGTTCCTCCCTTTTATGTGAGTCTAAACGTTCATGACAAAATTTTGCACAACGCTATGCATGATTCCGGGGCTTCTCATAATTTAATGCCAAAATATGTAATGGATAGCCTGGGTCTAGAAATCACCAGACCTTACAAAGACCTTTACTCCTTTGATTCCAGCAAAGTAAAATGTTTAGGATTAAACAAAGACCTCTGTGTTAACTTAGCCCAAATTCCAGCCAAATGTTTAGTCATGGATATTGTTGTGGCTGATGTGCCCAAGTATGGAATGTTATTATCAAGATCTTGGGGGGCTAAGTTACAAGGGACTATGCAAATGGACATGACCTATGCGACTATCCCTGTTTTCAATTAGAATAGAAGACTTTACAGGGAGTCCCATATGAAATTCACAGTTACAAGTCAAGACAGACCACAAAACTCTCCCCTGTATTCTATAAATACAAGCCTTGATTCTTTTATTATGTTTAATGATGAAACACTTGGTGAACAAGTCACTTTAACAGGATTAATGGTCGATAAGGAGGAAGAGGAACATAACGCAGAAGTGTCAAAGCAGTTTGCTGCATTTGAAGACAGCAGCAAACCAAATAAAGAGCTTGAACTACAAAACATGTGTCCTTGGTTTCTAAACATTGAGAGTCAAGAAAGTATCCCTCAAATAAATAAAAACCTGGGGGAATCAAAACATTTACAACTAGGTGTTGAGATTCAACAACAATCAGAAAGCACGATAGTTGAAGAGGATATTCACCAAATAGATGAAGTCGAAAATAGTCCTCTATGGAGTATGTATTTTGATGGGTCATGCACTAGGAACAATGCTGGTGCGGGTGTCTGGATTACCAACACTGAAAAAAACCACACAAAAAGCATTTCTTGCAAATTAAACTTTCAGTGTTCCAATAACATAGCGGAGTATGAATCCCTTCTCTTAGGCTTACATCTATTGAAAAGGTTAGGAGCCAGAAGAATTAAAATTCATGGGGATTCAGAGTTAGTCAATAGGCAGGTAAATGGGGAGTATAATGCAAATCATCCCAGACTTAGGGCCTAATGAAACGACGTCATGGACCTTTTGAAAACATTCAAGGAGTCCAAACTGTTTTTTGTCCCAAGAAAAAGAAATATTGCGGCCCATAATTTAGCCTTTGCAGCTAGAACATGCTTAATGCCATATAACACCAAAGACTGCACAACTCAGATAAAATTTAGACCAGTTGTGCCTGATAATAAGAAGTATTGGCAGGTGTTTGACAATGACAAACAAATAGAAGACTTCATGCAATTCAGAAATGAATTCGAACTAAACAGTTCAGACTCAGACTATGAAACAGACTGCAAGGAAGAAAATTTTCTTGATGAAGAAGATTTGTCTCCTGAGCTTGTCAATTTTAATTTTCTAACAAGAAAAATTAAAAACAAAAAGGAAAGGACTACAGAGTTAGAAACAGAGGAGTTAGAAAATCTGCACTCTAAAGATGAAAGTTTGCCTAAGGGTCTGGACCCTTTAGAAGAGTTGTTCGATTTTAATGATGTGGCGAATAGACCAAAACTATAACCTGTAGAGACTGAAGTGGAAGAGTGAAATATTGGCAGCGAACTTAAACCTATGATGATTAAACTGTCCAAGACTTTACCAGCTCACATTAAACTCAAATACATTGAGCTGTTTAAAGAGTTTTCTGATGTTTTTGCATGGAATTACGAAGATCTTAAATCCTATGACACTGAAATAATACAGCACAAAATTCCCCTCAAAGAAAACCAAAAATCGTTCAAACAGAAACTGCACAGAATAAACCCTGTTCAGTTACCATTGGTTCAGAAGGAAATCATGAAAATGTATGATGCTGGTATTATTTTCCCTATTAGATATTTTGAATGGGTATCTAATCTGGTGTCTGTTAGGAAGAAAACTGGAGAGATCAGGCTTTGCATAGACTTTAGAGACCTAAACAAAGCTTCATTTAAAGAAAACTACACTTTACCTAAGATGGACCATATTTTACAAAGGGTGGTAGGGTCTAAAAGAATTTCTTTGCTGGATGGCTATTCAGGGTACAATCAGATCTTGGTTTACCCTGTTGATCAATTAAAGATAGCCTTTACTACACCATGGGGCACTTTCATGTATGTGAAAATGCCTCTTGGTCTAATGAATGCTGGAGCAACCTTTTAGAGAGCCATGGACATAGCATTCTCGGAAGAATTGGGCTTCTTCATTATTATATACCTTGATGATGTCACTGTGTTTTCAAAAACAGATGAAGAGCACTTAGAACATTTAAGAAAGGTTTTCGAGAAATGCAGAAATTTTGGGATATCTTTAAACCCTAAGAAGACACTATTTGGTCTCCAAGAAGGTAAACTTCTTGGGCACATTATTTCTAAAGAGGGTATAAATATAGATCCAAAGAGGATTGAGGCCATATTGCAAATCTCTCATCCTCGAAACATCAAAGAGTTGCAGTCTTTCATCAGAAAGATTAAATTTTTGAGAAGGTTCATCCCCAACTTGGCTGAGCTCCTTAGGAATATCACAAACATGTTAAAGAAGCAAGGGATAAAATGGACCTTGGAAGCAAAGACATCCTTTGAGCTGGTGAAACAAGCGTTAACCAAAACACCGGTTCTTATAAGTCCCGATTTTTCGAAATATTTTTATATTTTTTCATTTGCATCAGAACATACCATAGCTGTTGTCCTTTTGCATAAAAATCCACAAGGACAAGAGCAGCCTATTGCATTATTTAGCAAGGCATTGAGGGATGATCCTTTGAAGTATAACATTATGGAGAAGCAAGCTTTTGCTTTGGTCAAAGCATTGAAAGACTTTAGGGTATACATCCTTCACTCACACATCATTTCCTTCATCCAAAACTCAGTTGTTAAAGACATTCTAATGCAGGACCTAGATGGTAAGAGAGGTAAGTGGATTGTTGTTATCCTTGAGTATGATTTAGAGATAAAACCCACTAAACTCATCAAAGGCCAAGGCCTAGCTAGATTAATGGCTGAATCAAATTTTGAAGTTCTTGATATTAATATGATTAATGCTTTGGATGACCAAGAAGAATTCTCAACTCCTATAGTTGAAGATCATTTTATGAATTCTCCTTGGTATGCTGATATTATTTATGTTTTTCTTAAATTAAATACACCTCCTGGTTTGAAAAAAACAAAGGAAAGATTCTTAAAGTTAAAAGCTGTAAACTATTGCATTATAGATAAATGTCTTTATTGGAAAAATGCAAGTGGTATATTTCTTAAATGTTTTCCTGATGCAGAGAAGGTTAAGCACGAGTTCCATGAAGGAGAGTGCGGAGGTCATTTATACTGGAAGACAACAGCCAACAAAATTTTGAGGGTTGGTTTCTATTGGCCTACTCTTTTTCCTGATATACACAAAATGATCATTGTCTGTCATAAATGTCAACTTTTTGAAGGCAAAAGAAAGCTGCTACCCCTACCTCTGCATCCAATCATTGTTGAAGCCCCATTTCAACAGTGGGGACTTGACTTCATAGGAGAAATCCATCCACCATCTTCTGCCCAGCATAGATGGATTCTTACTGCCACAGAATACTTCACTAAATGGATAGAAGCCATTCCTTATAGGCGAGCCAATGACTCTGTTATTATAAAATTCATTGAGACTAACATTCTCTCCAGATTTGGCTGTCCCACCAAGATCATCACTGATAATGCAGCAACATTTGGGTCAAACAAGATGGTTGAGTTCTGTCACAGATATCACATAACATTGGGGCATTCCACGGCCTATTACCCTCAAGGTAATGGACTTGCAGAATCCTCAAACAAGATTTTAGTGAACATAATCAAGAAACAGTTGGAGGACAATAAAAAGTCTTGGCACACAAAGCTAGTTCATGCACTGTGGGCTGATAGATTGACTTTGAAGAAATCTATTGGCATGTCACCTTTTCAGCTGGTGTATGGTACTGATGCAATTTTTCCAAACAGCCTTGGTGTACCAGTAATGAATTTGATTCAAGAGTTGCAAACTGAAGATAATGACATGATCAGAAGAATAAATCATACCATTCATCTTCATCAAACCAGAGAGGAGGTTTATAACAAAGCATTGCAGAAACATGACAGCATTAAAAAGCTTTTTGACAGAAGAACAAAGGCCAACAATTTCAAGATTGGGGACAAGGTTTTAAAATGGGACTCGAGGAAGGAAGACATGGGCAAGAATGGAAAATTTGACAACTTATGGCTTGGCCCTTATTCTATTCATTCAGCTGCTGGTAACAATGCATTTTTCTTGCAAGAGTTGAATGGGGCACAATTGTTTGGAGGTCCTGTTAATGGCAGGATGCTCAAACATTACTTCTCTTAATCCATGCTATGTTTTTAAGCCTTTTTATCTTTTTCATTATAAATATCTCATCCGCCATTGCATTCAAAGTTAGAAAAATCAAAATACAAAAACAATGAAAGAAAGAAAAGAGGGCAGATTATGAAAACAAGAAAGGTATAGCCCCATACCAAAAAAGAGAAACAAATCTGAAAGTGTGCAAGCCCAAATTCCACTCCTTAAGAAAACGCTTCTAGTTAGTCAAACTGTCTAATCTTGACTAATTAGCTTTAAATTTTCTGCTGATAGGATAGTGAAATCGATCTGCCAAAGTGTTTAATCTTGGCTTATCAGTAGATATTTTAGGATAGAAATTAAAGGTTCAAACATGATCAAAATCTGAACCTAAGTTTCCAAAGAGAAAATGACTCAAATATGTTCTATTTTCTTGATTCAAAAAGATGTAAATCTGGTTCTAATTAGCTCAAAATCTGAACCAGAGAGCAAGGAAGAAACAACTCACATAAGAGTCAAAACAGAGCTGTAAAAAGAGGAAGGAAGTGCTTTGAATTTTCAGATCTTAAGCCTTCCATTTTTGTTTTGTGAAAAGTGATGTCTATGTGCAGCTTGTCTTTTATGCCATAGACCAGCATCAAGTTAGACTATTCAATCCTGACTTGAATGTTCTTTTAAAATTTCTGTTGTAGAATTTAGAGAATAAAAATCTGTTAGACTGTTTAATCCTAACAGATTAGTAGATTAGGTAGAAAATCATATGGGCTCAACTGTTTAATCTAAGTCCATGGAGAAATAAGGAGTAGAAATAGATTAGTTTTCCTGCTTTCAAAAAGAATAAAATGTTGTAGAAAGAGTTTGCCAATCCAAGTGCACTCTAATGAAGAGAAAATGTTAGATCAGTAGGATTGGGTAGGTAGAAGCTTGTATTGATAAAGCTCCATTGTTTGTATGGCTGCTTATATGTTTTTAGAGCAAGATCATCCACAAAAAGAAAGGCAGCCCAATGGATGAGGCAACTGATCAGCCTCCCAGAGAATGCAGGTCTGAAGTTCTTGATGCCTTCAAGAAGGCATCATCCCAAAGTGGAGCCACTGTTAGCCAGCTATAAAATTTGTTATACCAAATGCTGGCTAAAAACTCTTTGGAGCCTTCAAGGAACAAATTTTATGACTAAAAAGTGTTGGCTCTTGAAGACTCTTGAAGGCCTCATGCCTCTGTCCCAATCTTCACTACTATGCCTATTCCCCATTCAGAAATCCTGCGGATTCCCAAAAAAGAATACTGCTGCAAACACCACATTCCCCCTCTTCCCCCTTCCAACACTAACCCCTTCATTTCCCATGAAAAAACCTTCATTTTCATGTTTTTCCCATTTCCCCTTCTTCAAAATCTCCTTGAAAAGGTTAAAGACTCCTTCTTTGCCTTATTGGAACCCCTCTAAACCTTTGAAAATCATTAAAAATCCATGAAAATCATGTTTTTATGCATTGAAGACTTAAGCCCCCTTGGGCTAAGTCTTTAACCCCTCTCTTCCATATGCCCTAACACCAGAACCAAGCACCAACCCTCCAAGCGCTTATCGCGTCGCCTGATCACCTTTAGCCCCTTCCTGCATAAGCCCCCGGTCAAATTACCCTTCATATAACCCTCGGCCCCGCTGTCGGGTGCCAAGCCGCATTGTAAATTAATATAAACCTTTGGTTATGTTAATTTTCCGATTGTACTATATCATAATTTTCCGCTAGTCCGAAATTAAAATCAATCTCCACCATCGATCTGATCAGCAGATCGACGATGTGGATTCCATCAGCCCGGTGGTCCCCGCCGTCCACTCACCGATTTCAAAACCGCGCGGTATTCATCGCACCACCTTTGGGGCGGGGGTGGTTTTTTCCCGATCGGTAGTGATTCCATACGGTGGCCGACGCATGTCCCGTGCACTATTTGAAAACCGCCCCCTCATCGCGCATTAAAGTTCGGCAGCAAACCCTGCGCGATATCGCTGTACACCGTCCGATCTGGGGCGGGCCATCCGACGGCTATCGCTCACCAAAGATGCCCGATGGTTAACTGGGCTACGACGCGGCATTCAATAGATCTCTGCCATCGATCTGATCTGCAGATCGACGGCCCATAATTCCTCGCCCTGATTCATTTCCCGGTCAAACGTTTTCCACTTTGACTTTCCATTTCCGCTCCCGACCGTCGATCTTTGCGCGATCGACGGCTCTGATTTAAACGATTTTTCTGCTTTCCCTATGACTTCTCTCGATTAATCCCGACCGTTGGATGATGCCATCCAACAGCCACGCTTCCCCCACACGTCCTCCGCAACAATAAACCTATATATGCATGGATTTTTTTTAATATTTTTTGTATTGTGCAGGGTTTCAAGTGATTTTTTCACTGTCTGAAGAAAATTCAAAAGTAGAAGGTGAAGATCCTCCCGCCTTCGATTCATCGGGGGAAATCATTCACAGGTGTTAAATTCACGTTTTCATCAATCATTCATTAGGCATTGATGCTATTCAACCCCTGCGTAACCCTGCACACTAGCAAAAAACCATGAATCGAGCACAGTCAGAGAGTATCAGTGCCAAAAGACAAAATGTACCAGGATAGAAGATCAAAGACAGGTTTTGTGGGGATTACGGCTAAGAATGATTATCAAAATCCTAATCCCCAATTAAAAACACAGTTTGAAGAAAATCTTAAGTGTTTTATCAACAGGAAAGCCTCCATCACCACAGCTGAGGCAAATTGATTCCTCTAGCTACCACGATGCCACCTGTGCCTCAAAGCATTCATATCCGAGGCCGAATTTATTGAACAGGATTAGATATTTGTCTCAAACGCAGCCCAAGAGTAAATTCTTCCAAAGAACTTAATGACAAACATTTGCAGGGTTACTTTGACATCACACAGAGCCTCAAAGATCAAAAAGAGCTCCCACCGAGCTGAAATATTTATGTAAATCATTTAATACAAAGGACTACTATGTAAATTGATTCATTGAGCCCCTCAAAGGCCAAGAAACCATTAAGTCTGTATTAATTGTAATTGGAGATCTTTTATCATATCTCACCTCCTCATTCTTCTATATATACTTCTGCGGAAGATGAGTGAGCGGTTGGTTGCAGAACTTTGAAATACATTTGAGCTTAAACTTCTGATTGTAAATAGTGTTCACTGGCCCTTGGAGCTCTACTTGTGATAGATTAGTTAGGTTGAATAGTGAAGATGATTGCTAAACTGAAACATTGGACCTGAAGACTATAACTGGTTTGATATCAATAACAAGCTGTTTCTTGGGATCCTGGTCTATATCACTGGTGAAGTGCTTCTTTCTTCGTTATTTTTTTTTCCTTCTTCGTATGTCACATTGTCCACTATTCTCTGATAAAGAACATCATTTATAGAGTTAGGATTTACTGTTTACCAGTACCCTTCTCTAACTGATAAGCTTTATCTCAATGTTTTCCTCCAATTTGTTTATTTAAGAATGATTCTATACAGTTTAAGCAGTTAGGAATGTTGGCGTTCCCTCGTCCTACTGTTTGCTTTAAACATCGTTCTTAAAAGTTATTTTCATCATTTTCTCATTAAAAGATAGACTAGAAAAGTGATGGTTTGCCCTGTTTCTAGTTTCTATTCTCCAAAGGCAGATTCTGAAGGTTTCCCTTTGTGTTGACTGAAAGCAGACCAGGTTTAAAAGTACTTCATCTGATCTTAGGTTACACTTTGTTTTCTCATATGTGTTTTCATGCTTTCTGAAGGTAATTATGAGGATTACTGGATTTTTTGTCAATTAAGCTGCTTTAATACAAACTTGCCCGAGAACTCTATGGTTAGCCCTGTCCTTGGTTGGTTTTAAACAGTTACTTAAGAGGCTTTTCTTGTCTGGACTGATTATAAATCCCTTGTGAAATTATTATCAGTTTCCACCCCTCCAACACTTTATTGTTTCCATTCCATCATTTTAATCTCAATAATCTTGTGATATAGATGACTTGCCCCTTGGATTACTCTTGATGTTGTTCCTCAATTAAAGCCCTGTTGTGACTCCATAGCCCATTGGACTAAAAACCAGCGTTATATCTATCTATTAGCCAAATTTGTTCTATTTGCTTGCAACTTCTCACCTTTGAAACTCTTTGCACTTAAAACTTCCCCCTCAAACAATAATCATGCTCAACCATCCAAAAACAAACAAAACCCTTGGCCTTCATAACTAGCCTAATATCATTACCCCAAACTTCAAAGACAAATCCATCTTTGCACTAATTGGAGAGATCCCTCTCCGGATTCAGGAGGGCTAGATCCTAGAATCCCAAAGTTGGTTGAAACGATGTTTCTCCCTAAGATCGAACTTTGCCAATCTTGCTAATTACAGGGAGCTAACAGATAGTGGATCTCATCCCTCTCAAGTTCTTCTTGTTTATTCAGATTCCTCAGGCTTGGAAAAGGATTCTCCCATCCCTGTGACTCAAGAATTTTCTCTTCCTACTCCCATGTCTGTGGTTTAGGAGGATGCTCCTCTTGCTCTGGTAACACCAGAGGATGACCATATCAGTTCAATGGTACCCCCTCCAAGTATTTTGGTCGCTTCCTTTGATTGGAGTCGATTTCCGGGATACCGTCTTCCTTCTTATGTCCCGTTTGAGATCATGGTACAGGCCTTCGATATGGTTGTACCTAGCACTATTATATATTAAGGCATGTCTATTAGAGTTCTATCTTCAACTACTTGGAAATATTTTGGTTCCCCACGGCTTGCGCGTGTTACACAGAATTTGTTGGCATTTAACAGAGGAACCAGTCTACCGTAAGGGGTCCTCCTGAAGTGGCCTATTAATTTGGGATGGAAAAATGTCTATATAGACGTGATGGTGGTTCAAGGCCCCTTAGATTTTAATTTACTCTTGGGGTGCGACTATTCTTATTCCATGGGTGCACTTGTCTCTTCCCTCTTTCATGTGATTTGTTTTCCACACGAAGGTTAGATCGTGACCATTGATCAGCTTTCATTCTTTGGTCCTGAAGTGGCAGCTGACCCACCATCGTCTCTATCGGGTCTTTATCCACCGGTTGTATCTTCCCTACCATGGGTTAATTATGTGGCCACTTGTTCATTTCCCTCATTCAGTGATAGTGCTATCGCCTCCCATCTATTGGGGGCATTCGATTGTGATTTCCAAGATGTTTTTCTTCCATCAGATGCGAACCTCTTGGAATCCATGACCTCTTATTCGTTTTGAAATAAGGTCTTCAAAGCAGAGTTCGTTTTCTTGTGTCAAGCTCCTTAAAAAATGAAACAAGGCCTTTGGAGCAAAGTTCGTTTTCTTGTGTCAAGCTCCTTAAAAAATGAAACAAGGTCTTCGGAGCAGAGTTCGTTTTCTTATGTCAAGCTCCTTAAAAGATAAACAAGGTATTCAGAGCATAGTTCGTTTTCTTGTGTTAAGCTCGTTAAAAAATGAAACAAGATCTCATGAGGATAGTTATTTTAATGTGTCAACCTCGTTAAAACAAGGAAACACGTCTTTGTTCAAATCGAGTCTTTGATTAGATCTGGTAATATCCCAGTCGAGTCTTTCTCTAATCTTTTCATTTGAACCTTCACTCCATCTGCTTTTCATTAATTGCAGCTGGACTGAAGCTTGGGAGGCATGTACCTTGAATTGAGTCACCATGTTGGGGGCATGATCACTTTTCAAGCATATTTTACCTCTATTTCAAGCTTTTGTCAAAATGAAACCAATTTTAAGCATAGTTTACTTTTGTTTTCGAGCTTGCGTAAAAATGAAAACATTTTGGCTTGGTGTGCTTTGCGAACGTTTTCCTGCTTATTGGATTGTTTCTTATTGTGAAAATTTCTATTACCCCTTATTTCGCTTTCACGGACGGTGCTTCCCGCAGTACCCGGAACCTATCTTCAGCAGCCTGGGTGATTTATGATCCTGTTGGTGAGTTGATAGGTCTTCAAGGTATCTGTCTAGGATGAACTACAAACAATTTCATTGAATATAGTGCGGTTATTGAACTATTGACTGAGGTGATTACCCTCGACATTCGTGCATTGATTGTTAACCTAGACTCACAGCTTGTTGTTCTTCAACTTAATGGACATTATTCTGTTAGAAACCCTCACATCTTAAGGTTTTATTTGCATGTTCATTTACTAGAAAGACATTTTAATTATATTACATATCAACATATTCCTAGACGAATGAATGCATTAATTGATGCAGTAGCTAACATTGTATTAGATAGACATTTGCGTAAATTGTAAGAAAATCATCATCACATGAAAAGATCCATAAAGGAAAATAGATATATATATATATATATATATATATATATATATATATATATATATATATATATATATATTGAATGTTTGCATCCGTGTGCATCATAAGTTCAAAAAATATGTATGTTTTGGTTACATCCTGAGACATCATGTCCCTCAAAAAATATGAGGAAATAAAACCTAGGTGTCTACTCGGCATGATGCTCATGATAACATGTCACGGCTCATAAAATTCACCTCAGCAAGAGGTGGACATAGTTTGACACCCCTGCAATGTGTATCTGGTATGCACGAGGAACATCATCGAATCACGCATAGTCCGAGATCCCACGGGATATTCCCTCCAAGTTGCATATGATTTCCTCCTCCTCGCCTCCCTCACCATGAGGGGCTACATCAAACTCGCGAGGAATCCACCTCGCTATCGAGGACATACCTACAAGTCTATTTGGGCCAACATCTACAATTACATGGATTAATGTCAGAACATGCATAACAAAAAAAATCATAATAATCAAAATAAAAAATGAGTTTTACCCAGTACTTCATCCCAATCCTCTTCTTCTGGGAGCGGGAGATTTGCATCACCTGTGAAATCTGTGCCAGAGTAGGGCCAATCCTCCACAAAAATTAGCTGTCAGCGGAGTCAATCAAATAACTCCGGTCTCCAAGACATCTGTTGATCGCCCCCTGACCTTGGCATCAGAGCTTCCCAACGGGCCATCTGTGGCTCCTGTGCTGGTGGTGTCGGAACTATCACCTCTTGACGCTGAAAGATTGGTAGTCGTTCCAAGATGAACGATACCAAAATGGACTCGTAACCGAACTGCTTCAACTTGGTTTTCTTGCATTTTGTCAGTTGACGCTTTATGTTGATTTTCACTTCCTCTGCCTAGTTGTAGAGGGTAGGTGCCATGCAATATGAAGCAAGAAGTAGCTGTGTCTTTGTGGCCTCGTGCAGTGCCTGCAATCCTGCGGCTCGTGTGATGGTGTGCAACACTACCTTTAGTGCCAAATCAGGAATAGTTTGGATATCCACTTTTCTGCTTAGTGATCCTTTCCTTGCCCCTGGGCACAACCTGTCGATAACCATACTCATGTTCTCCATTTAGGGCCGGGTGTCGGTCAGGATTGGTACTGCCCCCCTCCATGATAGTTTGGTTATGAAATAAACGTCTGAAACTTCAATCTCGAGTTCTTGGTCATGAATAATGAACTTTTCCTGATCAACGTCCTAGACACTGATCAAGTACTGCAACAACTCTAGTTGAGCTCTGATACATGGTGTCATAAATAATTTCTTGAGCCCGCAATCTCTAAGAGCTTCCATGCATCTGTTATTTCTCATGGCTTCTTCATCTTCTTCACTATGTTCTCGTTCTTTCCATTCAATCACCATTTTGCCTTTTCACACCTGTAAAAACATTCATATGACTATCATTAGCCAAATCCAAAGCTTTTGAAACATTAATTTGGGCCTCCTTGTCTACAGTTACATGCTAAAATTGATTGTCACTATTGGCGTGACTGTTTTGGAAATAGTCGCGCCAATTGGCGCACCCTAGTTCAAATTTTAGGACGATTGGCGCGGGTCCATGCTCAATACCCACGCCAACTGGTGCGCCCTAATTTTTGCAAATTCCCCCATATATTTCTAAATTTTGGGTTGCAGGTAATGAAAGTGTAATCAAAATGCACGGCAGGATGTTAGCTCTTACCTGGAACTGACGGATTTGAGATTGGTCTTCCGGATTACCAGCTGTCAACGCCACAAAATCGCAGTGAAAAAGGGTAAGAAATTGCTCACAAGGGGTAAAAGTGAAAAGTAATTTATTTTTTACCATATTTGGCATTTTATAACTTTTCAGAACCCTAATTAGGTTTTAAAATGTGTTTTTCAATTATTTCGCTATGTTATTTCGATAAATGGGTTTACGTACGTCTCTTGTGCAGCAACAGGTTTTCAACGTAATAACGATGAAGTAACGAGTTGTATTTTATACTTTTTCAGAATGGGTAAAAACACGAAAAAGTCACTGTTGGAGTCATCTTTCAACTCTTTTCTGACTCTCTAAAATTGAAAACATTGCCAAGATTCTTGTCTTTTTGAACTCGTTAAATGGCTGCGAAATGATATATTCCCAGTATACGTTTACCCATTTCTCGGGTTGGGATAGATTACTTACGAAAAAGGAATACTTCAGCACGAGTAAGAGGTTCTCTCAGACACAGTTTTATACCTTTTCAGATCTGTGAGACTACCTACGAAAAGGGACTATTGTAGTTTTCTTTTCTGCTTCTTTTCAAACTCTCTAAACATGAAAAGATGTCGAGTTCTTCCTTTGTTAGACTCGTTAAACCCTAAATAACATTGGAAATAATCACCATGAATTCACCGAGTTCCTCCTTCCTAGGGCTCGTAAAATGTACTAGGATGGATTTTTCCGAAGGAAAAATTTACATGACAAGCACATGTTATCCCCTTCAAGCTTGTTTTCCAAAAATAATTGGGGTACTCACCAACAATGGTGGGCAGAAATGGAACCAGTTCTCAGTCATGTCGGCAGTATGTCGCTCTTGAACATGACACTCATCTACATTCATGTCGGGTTGGGGACATCTCATTTTGTCATTTTTGCCTCCATGGGTTTGAGTAATTTTTTTTGACCTCTGATCTTCTCTTTGCCATGTCATCGTGATATCAGATCCCTTGATGTCAAATACTGCCAAATCTGGAGTCGTGTCGCTGATATGTTCAAGAGAAGTTTTTTATTTCAATTTTCAACCTCCCTCTGATCCTCTGTTTAGTCCTGATTCACTATTATCATGTTCCTCTATCTCGCGTCGATGATGTGGGAAACATTATGGCCCTCCTTTGACCGGGTCACTTCCTGTTGACTTCATCTCATTATCCAGGAAGTTGACCTAGAGACTCCCTTCTGGTACCTTGGAGCTTGCATGCATCAATGGCAAGTTCTTCGCATTCGACGATAGGTCCACATCATTGGCCTTCGATCGAGTGATTATACAGGTCTTCGACACCAGATCACTATTCACATTCTGTGGATTTTACATGTTGTACCTTGAGATCCATTGTCATCATTGGTGGTTTCTCTTGTACCTATTAATAGCTTTCATCATTGGCTATTAATCACATGAATTTCTTGCATGTTCGACTTCAGATCACATATTTTCATGCTTGAAATTGTACATGTTCGGGTCTAGATGGAGCGCAAGACCCTGGGTTTTGTCTGATAAAATCCAGGCTGCAGATATTTTGGTTTATCTTGACTATATGCATGACTCTTTTGATTGGATGGCTGCGACCATACCTGAGTCTATTTGTTGATCCTTATTGCTCAATGGATGTGTCCATACCTCAAATCTCAGCTTTTATGTACTCTATTATGGATAGCCATGCCCATGCCACATGTTCATGTAGATATCAGTTGTATTTGTACTTTTAGGTCTTCCAACGGCGGTGTTTGGTTCAAATGCATTCTCGTAAATAATTTCACTCCTCCCTATCTCTCGGACCTGATGCTTTAGGGGGCATCTGTTACAAAACATTTTGTCACTGTCCCTTCAATCCCCATCCCACACATTGGAGAACCATTTATGTGACTTATATGAAGTGTCATGCCTTGAAAAAAGTGTCATTTCATCCGTTTCCATGAGGAGAACATTTTTTAATATTCCCAATTAGTCATGAGCTAATTGGAATATTCAATTTTGTTTTTCTGCTTTGTTTAAAGAATAAGAGGGAAAAGGAGGTCCGTATTTCTCCTTAATAATTAATAAATTAGTGCCAAATGTGAAAGAGAAAAATATTGGTAGCTTAATTAAAGCACCCTTGGTGTGAAAGGGGCTAGATCACTTTGACTCGGTCAACCTTGACCAAATCGGGTAATATTTAATACTTTGTTTACCCCTTTTTAATATTTAATATTTAATATTTAATATTCAACCTTGACAATCGGGTAATACAGAAACTTACATCTCTGAATTTTTAATACTTTCTGTTATGGTTCCTAATTTTTCTGCAGCAAGAATGGTGTACATGTTCATTGATGGTTTAGATGAACCTCTTCATGGGTTGGTTAAGTCTACCAAGCCCACTACCCTACATGATGCCATTGAAAGGGCTAGAGACCTTCAAGATGCCTTGCCAAAAGCAAAGGCAACATTTCAGCATAAGCCCTCTTTTCCATCAAAGGGAAAAGAAGAAAAGACTACTCCTTCAAATGAGGGTCAATATAAAAAACCTCTTGATGATGATGTCTAGAGTGATCTAAGAAGAAGGAAGCTTTGCTTCACTTTCCAAGAATCTTGGACACCTTGACATAGATGTGCATCTGGAAAAGCACATTACATAGAGGTCTTCTCAGATGATGAGGAGGAAGAAGAAGAAGAACAAGGGAGGGGTCATAGTGCTAGAGTAGCAGGAGATGACCCACCACCACCTGGAGGTGAGGATGGAGCAATTGCTCCAATTAGAGGCACTCTTGCATAATTAAGAATGATACCCAACTGTCATGAAACTTCCACACAAGAAACATAGATGAATTTGAGCAATGGAAGTAGGGATATGATGATCCCATCTATTATGCACATGAGGATGATCCATAAGACATCATTACCCTGTGGTAAACCCCCTGGGAGACCACCCGATTCAGATTTTGTGAATGATGTCTCACATCTTGATGCTCCTTTCATAGATCTAGGAAGGATGGGAGCATTAGGAGAAAAAAATATAGTGCTAAGAGTCTTGGGTGACCTCAGGGATGAGGGAGATAATCTTCCACTATACCATTACCGACTCTTTCATCCTATACTGCATTGAGAGGAAATGTTGCAAGATTGGAGGATGAAACCATCATGGGGCAAGGAGACCATTCCTTGGCTATGGAGACTCAGAAGATGATCTCACTTAGAGAGAAATCTTCAATACATGATAGAAGATGGTGGCCATGTTAGTCATCAGTAATTTTCACCTGTTTTAGATGACTAAATGCTTTGTCTCAGATTTCTAGAAATCAAAATTCAAGAATCATAGTCTCTTCTAGAAATCTCCTCAAAGAGAAAATTTCCACTATCCCTCCTCTCTGTTCAAGTATGGCCAATCTATTTATCCAGATAAAACCCCATCCTGGACTAGTGTCCCTCACTCTCTCTATATTTTTCACCCTTGCCTATAACCCTTTGTCTAATTTTTCCTAAGCTTTCTATTTCTCACCCCTTGTCTCGCCAAGTCAACCAAAAAATTTCCCCTATTCGACATGTACCTCAAGCAATGGCGTTTTCAAAGGTCCTTTCTAAAAAACCCTTTGAATCAAAGAAAAATTGTCTAGTTGTCTAAGATGGTGGTGCATAAGTAGAGTATCAAAACCCTGTATCTTAATTCAAAACCCTGATTCAAACTTTTAGTCGGAAACCCATTCTAAAAACCTTTCAAATAATTCAAATAGGTTTTCTTAGGTCAGTGCACTATCATGTTTCTCATTCCATTACTTCCATAGGAATTCAAAGGTAAATTCAAGAGAACACAGAGTTGAGGTTTATCATTATCTAAAGATGTACTTCAGCAACCTCCAAAGGCACCCTCTTGATCCAACAACAAATCTACAAAGGAATAGACTGTCATATCCAAGCATTTCTGCAGGAATGCCTTGAAGGTTGGTCTAAAGCAAAACATAGACAAAGAAAGACACCCAAGAGAGTTCATGAAGTCATTTTCAGTTGATAAAAAGATACAATAAGCTGGAAGCTACAGGGAATATCAAGATCTCATAATAAGTGGTAAAAGTACTTCTCATCAAAAGGTCTGTGTAAATTTTAAAATGACAGTGGCATATGAGCAACATGGCACATTACAGCAAAGAGATCATTGGAAAGGATTTTGGCCTCAATCACGAAGTTGGTAAATGGATAGCTGCCCTTTGCCTCATTCCTGCAACAAGACCAAAAATTTATCAGATGAGCCATAAAGTAAAGGTAAAGACTAAGACCAACATCAAGAAAGGAAATCACATTCATGAAGAAAGCAGTAGGTGTGTTTTGGTTAAAAATGAAATATATGATTATTGTGACCAAACAATGAAAAATTATTTGGGCTACAAAGGCTAAATATTTCCTCCAACCCTCCAAATAAGCACTGCAGACTTTATTGGGAATTAGAAGTGATTTCAAATATATATTTCCTTTTAAAAGAAAAACTCTGAAGATAGCCTTGTTTGTCCTAGTGGATATCCCTAAAATCTCAAAATTGGGATAATGAGAAAATAGGCATGATAAGTGGAAATGAGCACCTCCTACATCAACAGCAAAGGGTGTAAAAAGGGAATTCCTAACTGTCTTCTAAAATTGGGAAAAAAGGGCATCAACCCCACTGGATCAAAGGAAAAATTCAGAGGTCTAAAGATTTCAAAGAAAGGGATGTTGAAACACTATATGCCACTTCACTGAAGAAGAAAAAACATCACTTCAAAGGTTTGATTTCTCACAAAAAAACAGTCAAAGGCATGTTCACAATGCCTAAAGGATGCAAATACCGTTTTAAATTAGTCTGCACATGTCCACAAAAATCATGAGCCATCATAGATCTAACCAATTTCCCAAGTGCTAAGAAAGACAGTGGTTAAAAAGGGGACAATAAAAAGACAGTCAGAGGCATTGGTAAAGGCAAAGGAGGCAAAAGAAAGAAAAGTGAAAAGAAGCTTTAGAAAAGGGGGTTTTTCAAGTTTGATTCTTTCAAAAAGAGGTATAAATACTACAACACCTCCTTCCCCCCCCTCATTCGACCTTTTGCAAGACAGAGTAAAAAGTTTCAACTTTCTGCCAAAGTCCTCAGGCGAAAAAATCAAGGTGTTGCACTCCTGAATATGGACGCTACGCGCCTGTAGCCACCACCAGTGTAATTTCCTTCTGAGCGCTGCGCTCTTCTAGTCTCGCCCGGCGTGCAGAGAAACTGCCCGAAACAACGTGCAGGGTGCCTGCCCTTTGCTATGCTCTGGCACTCATTTCCATCGCCTGACACTGCGTGCAGCTCCCGCCCGCCAACTATGCTGCGCGTTCACCACTACTTCCATCGCCCGACGCCGCATGCAGCTCCTACCCGCCAACTATGTTGTGCGTTCACCACTGCTTCCATCGCTCGACGCCGCGTGTAGCTTCGGCCAACCCAGGATGTGTTGAAGCCCCGAAAATCGGGTCTACAACAAGGGGGATACCCACCTGGTCCGGACCTTGGTTGGCAGCTCCTTTTCCATTTGGTATAGTGGGTCCAACTGGGGATAATGGGACCAGTTTCCCAATATGTGTGTGTGTGTTGAGAATTGATATTTCTTTTTCTAAAAGTTCCAAAGTGAAATGCTTTTATTCTAATTCTAATCTATAACATGCAATTGTATTCTAATTAAACAGAAACATCTAATTCTAAACTAACCGGGGATGTAATCTTTCCGTTATGTGATCTAAAATGATTTCAAATAACAATTGGTAATAAATATCATTCAATTGTTATAAGAAAAGAATTCAATAAAGATAAACCATTTCGTATAAAAAGTTAGACGAAACAGTTGTGAAAAACATATCACATAATAAGCTATTCATATATTAAGTATAAACAAATAGCTATCACCATACAAAAGTGCCAAATGATAACTCAAGCATTCCAGAATTAATACATAAACAACTAAACATAAATATCACTTTAATACAAAGGTAGAAATAGTTAAGAGATAAAAGTACCATTTATAACTAGTTCTACTCATGAGCTTCAAGCAATAATGACTTATCTCTTCTTAATCCAACATCCACTAAGAGTACAAAAGTGCAACATCAGTAGTAGATATTAAATGCAGATATCAATAAATCATGTTCCATTCATTCATCAAAACCTCCTCGGAGGGTGCAAAAGTGCATGTTCTGAGGACAAGTTTTTGACAAATTTCGGGACCCTTCTCTAAATGCATGAGAAGGGTTTAAATACTACTAACTAAATCTAAAAATAATTTATTACAAAAATGTAGGATACGGTTTAAATGACCGTCCTCTTTTTAGGCAAAAATAAAGCAAAACTAATACTAAATCTAAAATTAAAACTTAACAACTAACTACTTATGAATCTGTTCTTTGAAATTGTAAGTGTTCAGCATTCGTTTGAGAAGAGTTGGCTGGCCGACTTCAGATTTCAATTGTCTTGTGAAAACGAAATTGGTAAGAGTTGGTGCCATCTTCTCGGCAGAATTGATGATACACTTGAGAGTCATGCACTGGCTGTGTGGTTTTACCAAACATGCCTAGTAAGAATCCCAATTTAACTTTGTTAATTTTTTAATCAATTCTGCCTTTTCTTGAGCCTTCTGTCTCCAGTCTGTCTGCAGTTTCTGTGCTTTTGGAAGGTACCCTGGAGTAGTTTTAGAGATCAGATTTGCCTCGTGCAAATTTTCATTTATACAATCAATGATATTGCTTGCTGCTGTGACTGCTTCTTCTGTTGCTTGCTCTGCTTTCTTGATTTGTGCATCCCATTTATTGAAGAGCATTACTTTGTGATTGTTATTGATTATTGGTGCACCTGATCTTTTCCCCTCCTCTGTTTCTTTCCAAGCTAAATAGTCAGTAACTCTTTTATCAATTGAATCATAATCATGTCGTAAGTCTACGACATGATTAGTGATTTTATCACTTTCTTCACAATAAGAGTTCCACTGTGATATTTTTTGGCATAATATTTCTTGTTGCTGCAGTAGTTGATCATTTAAGGAAATAGACTCTGTGATAAATTCTGTAAGCTTGGGATCATCTTTGTGCATCTCTTGCATAACCTTTGGCTGCTTCTCTTTTTCAGCCAAACTGTTTTGATATTCGATCTGCATTTGTTGAAAATCTTGCTGTAATTTTTCAAGTTGTCTCCGAGCTTCATTATTGGCGTTGGCTTGTTGCAGTTGTTTTTTAAGAACCTGTACTTGATCTTCTTTTTCATTCAATAATTTCCGTACCTCAAATGCTTTATCAATGGCTGCAGAGGCATATGCTCCTGTGAACTGAGATAATTTGGTGAGATTTTCAGTTGGATCAGTGGTAGGATCTTGCCATATGATATCTAATTGTTCTGCATCATGAAAGAGCACATTTTCCAATTTTCTTTTCTTCCTTTGTCTTCTTACCACTGCCTTGTGTCGTGGACTGTAGAATACATCAAGAGGAGGAATTTCCTCTATTTTGAGCATAAGTTCAGAGGATGGGGTAATGGGAATATGTTCTGTTTCCGAGACATTGCTAGTTATTCCTGTGACTATATTTTTTGTTGTCTGTACATTACTCACAGGTGTCTGTGCATTCTATCCTTCAATATTAATCAAATCATTGAATGTCTCCCATTCCTTGTCTAACTCAGTTCTGACTGATGGTTTTTGTACAATGAGAGGGGGAATATTAAATTATGGAGAGGTTGAAACCTGTTGCTGTGAAAGCTCCTTTGACTGGGAAGTATCCCTTACTGACCCTTCACTTTTATCATGATCATTGTTAGACCTCTTAGAGTGTTCAGAGGTTTCTTTCCCGGACTTAGACTTAGACCTATCTGTACCTGAACTTCCACTGAGACTAATACTGGGAGTTGGTTCCCTTACGGGTTCCAAACGTAATTTATCTAAAGGAATAGTAGTCAACCTCCTTTCTCTGTATATCTTGAATTCTTGGAATTCTGCTGGAGGAAACCGTATTTGACCTGAATGTAGAACCTCTTTAAGTGTGCTTTTTTCTTGGAACATGTCATCAAAACAATCATCTTCTTTAGAAAAAACTCTTATTTTGACTACAATAGTGAAATTTTTAACAATATCATAGGGGTCGAATGGTCTTCTTGGAAATTTGAACAAATGTAAACATGTAATATTGTTTACTTCTTTGAATGCATGACCAATATCAAATAATGAAAAGGCCCCACAGGCCACAGGAAATTGTGGCCAGATAGCCTTCTTTTTGTCCTTCAAATCTTTAGTCAAACCTCCTTCTCCACAGGTTTGATAAGCAATTTCCCGCGCCATGAGTTTGTCAGGGACATACAAAGGTAAAACATGAGGGGAAGCAAAACTTCCAAATACCCTAACATATGTAAACAATTCTTCTCCAACCCATCTCGCAACAGGTAGTATGTCTACCTCTGCTTCAGGAGAAAACCTTGGAGCATCTTTATCATATAAAATTTTGTACAGGGGCAACATGATTCCATGGCAAATCTTGTAAAAATAGGGAATGAACTCTAAATCCCACAACTCTTTGTGACAAACATGAATGGGTAGGGGATCTTGAGTTGTCCATTTCCAACCCATTAAAGGAAACTTAGAAACATAACAGATTGAATCCATTACATAAGCAGATAAGTAAAAAGGGGGATAAATTCTCTGAGAAATAGTTCTTTTGGACCGATAATTCAAAATAGTTGTCGCTAAGTTGTTAGATAATATCTTAGCCCAATCCACAATAGTAGCATTAACAGCAGCATTCAATAATGGTAGCCATTCAGATGAAAACTTATTAATGTCTGGCTTTCCAAAAATCCTACAAAGCATAGCAGCAGCAAAACAATACGGAGAAGTGAGAGAACCAGTACTATACATACCGTTTTTATCCTTTTTTAGTGGTTCGTCTCTCCTTGACCAGTCCTTGGTGCATTCTGCCAGGTTTTCATTTTCTTTGGCAAACTTCTCCATGAACTATTTGTTATAAGTCGCTTGTGGCTCCAGCAAATGATACATGAGTCTCAAATCTTGTGGAGCAAATGAACCAATGAGTTCTTGACCCTTAGTCTTAAACTATCTATTTGTAATATCCATGTTGTCCAGTACCCATTTAACCATATTCGTGTATGGAATAATTTTAGGCCTCGCTGCTATTCGATGTAAGAATGAACAAGCTAGCTCTGTAATGGATGCATCAGAAGACCCATGTGAGCCTGCAGTAGCTGTAACCTCCATTACTCTGGGGTTCTCTTCTTCAAGTAGATTATACATGCCCTCCCAGGTAGTAATACCAGCGTCTTTGTTACAGGTGGTGTCTGTATACAAGGGAGTCATTTCTTTCTCTTCAGAACTCAGAGCCTTGTATTTCTTTCCCATTATACTCTGAATATTGCTTTGTATAGTTCTTTGTTCTTCGCTCTTGTAGTTTACGAATTAAGTGAGAATAATGATAGGAAAAAGGTGACGGGAAAGTTTTAAATGCCAAAAACATATAAAATATATCATCTTACGTGAAACGACTCTTCGATCACAACAAAACCAAATTTCATTAATGATTGACAACCAATTCATTGATTAACATTAAAGAGCATAACCAAGTCTCGGTTTATGGAAAAAAAATTTCGTACAATGAGCCCTAAAGATCTACGATAAGGTGATCTGCGATTTTCTTCGTAACATCGCAAATCAAAACATTGCAAATCGCAGAATCGCATATCGCAACATCACAGATCGCAACATCGCAAATTGCAATATCGCAAATCGCAACATCTAATAATCATATGTTAATGTATTTTCCGTGATGTGCGATTTGCGATATGCGCCATCGCATATCGACATTTTGAGTATTTTCAACATAAGTGATATTTGAGGCATGCGGTGCGATGAATGTTTTTCATACGTAGTTTCGCATTGCGATCTCGCAATCTTAGACTTCCGCTTGCAAGGAGGTATGCATTACCTTTTTGCGATGCGATATTCCTTAAGGAATTATTTTATTCTATTCTTATCAAAAGCTTTTAAGCTTTTTAGATTTTTCAAGAGGTATTTTTCTAAGTTTATGATATTAAGTTTATTGAACAAAGAATACAAGCGCTAATTAATTTTTAGATTTTTTGACTAAGGGCCCCCACTTATTTAGTATTATCACTAATACTAAATAAGAAGGGGGGTTGTTGCTGGCCACAACAGAATGTTGCGCTCCTATCACAGGCATGCAGCGCTGAAAGAAACTACATTCAGGCTTGCCCAGGGCACTGTGCTCCTGGCATAAAGATGCATCATCACCCAAAAAGCGTGCAGAGGTGCCCAAACTGCCCGAAGAGCTCAGAATTGACATCTTTTTGCTGTGGAAGACAATTTTAAGAGGTATTTTCCCTAAATTATTACCTCTTCATAAATTTTATAACTGATAAGGGCGCCAAGTAAATCCAAATTGGTGTCAAAGAAAGCTTGAAGAAAAATTGAAAAGGAAGCTTAACCTACTTTTTGCTAAGTCTCCTAACCTTGTTTAAAAGCTCAACATCTCCTAAAACCTTTTTCCCCATTATTTCACAAGCAAAAATCCTTTCTGTTTAAAGAGTTGGAGGAAGGGGTGAAAGAAAACACCATGTCTAAAGAAGGGAGGGTTGACCTAAATGAAGAGACAAGTCCATGAAAACAACAGAAGAAAGGAGGAATGCCTAATAGGTTTGAACCCATAAACACTGCAAAACTGACAGCCTCCCCTTCTATTCTTTCATGTTTCCAAGAGTTAGGGTGCTATGAGTTCTGTAACAAAGTGCAAGAGATCAAAATTCACCTTCAGTTGACCAAGTTATTTGCCTTAAAACTTCACAGGCATAAAGTACATCTAGCAGGGGTAAGATTTGAGTTAACCACCACGGCCATCTCTGAGGCCACTAGAATACCTGGCATAGGAGAAAGGTAGTTTAAACAGAAGCATATTGACTCAAGCCATTATCATCCATTCTTAAAACCTAGTTGTCAAGCTGACTGTAAAACCATTTTCCCTTTTTCTCATCTATTGGACAGATATGCCCTCCTCATGAAGATTATCATGAAATACTTCACCTGTGAAGGTAGGTTCTCCAGAGTCTATTCCTATCATAATATACTCCTCATGCATTTCACCAGAACTAAGCTACTGCACATGCCCTACTACCTTCGCAAAAGCATTGATAAAATTTCCTCCATCATGCAAAAAAGGCCTCCATCCCAACAAATGTCAAGCCACTTTCACCATTGCCTCATCAAATTAATTTTCTCATACCAGCTAGAACAATAAGGCATTCCCTGGGAGGTTTTTATCGCCCATGATGATTTCACAACTCCACAGCCCATCCCTCTGCAAAGTATTCCACCATCATCACAAAATCCCCCTCACTCGCCTCCATCACCCTCAACTAACCTTGGTTCATCTTCTTCACATAAATTATTCCCTCAAACAGACCCTCCTCATTTGCCTTCCCTTAAGAAATCTGATAATGAAGAAAGCAGTGATGATCAAGATGAACAAAACAATGAGGGAGAGAGTGATGATCAAGATGATAAAGATGAGGGAGAAAATGATGAAGATGAGGGAGAGGATAAAGAATATGAAAAGAGTGATGATCAAGATGATGAAGATAAGGGAGAAAACGATGAAGATGAGGGAGAGAGTGATGATCATGAACAAAACAGTGAGGGAGAAGATAAAGAAGAAAATGAAGAAGAGGGAGATGGCCAAGAAGAAAGTAGCAATGGCCAAGAGAAAAACAGTCAAATTAGTAGCATCGATGAGGATGTAGGTAAAGAAGAAAACAATGGTGGAAGAAGTGATACAGATGATGGTCAAGGGAGCCAAGTCAATGGGTATCATAATGAAGAAGAAGGCTCTAAGGACATAGAAACAGAGGCAACCTCTCAAGAAAAGGATGGTGGGCAAGAAAACAAAGTTCTAATCACTAAATCCCATGATGAGCTAGCAAGTCCAGTCAGTGGGTCTTGTGAAGATGGAAATGACACTGAAAACACTACAGCAGACAGTGGCGAGGAAGCAAAAGAAAGCCATGACAATGAACAAAATAACAATGGCTACCCAGAAAAATATTTTAAAATTGTTTTCAATAAACAAGGAGATGATTACAAAATTCCAAATAATGAAGGCAGTGATGCAGATAATGAAGTTGGCAGTGAAAACAGTAATGAAAAGGGTGAAGAGGAGGATATTCATGAAAGTGAAGATATGCCAAGCACAGATGCCTCTAATATTGCAGAAATAGAGCATGGCAGTTTTGAGGGTCTTGATAGTGACAAAAGCATGAAAGATGTTGAAAATATTGATCCAAAGAATAGCCAACGGCAAGGTAGGGAGGATATACACACAGAGAGCATTTTTCAAGGAGGAGACAGTCCTAAGATTTTCAATGATCAAAGTTTGTGGAACCTTTCACCATCACTTATCATAGAGGAAGGAGGCATGTTTTTACTGCCTCCAAAAGGCAAGGGGCCATGCACTCCTCCTCAAAACCAGAGAAGGACAAAATCACCAAAACAATGAAGGACAAGGGTAAAAATCCAATAAAGGACAAAGGCAAGAAAACAATGGAAGCAGAGGAAAGCAATCATGAGGAAGAGAGGGAATTTGAACTCATTCACATAGATAGTGATGAGGAAAATGAAACAAGGATAGTTAATTCTCTCCTACAGGACCGGAATGCACAAATCAGAGACTTGGAGGTTGAGCTGGAAAGGTCAAAAGATATTATTCATTTCCTCCAAGTGCAAAAAAAACAAATGAGTGGCCAGCTGGCCATCTATGAAACAAGGGCGCTAAAATATAGGAAAGAAGCTCAAAGATCGCAAGTGCAATTTCAGGAGTATGTGGGCGCTTATGAGGAGAGCAGTGATGAAGAGGGGCAAACAAGAAGGAGACCTAGGACTACAGGTCTTAGGAAAGCTTTGGCAAAATAGAAAGAGGAAGAATCAGCCCAAGCCCAACAATTTCCTCTCACTGAGCTCCTTGCCTTAGAAATTGAGCATAACAAAGAATCATGGCTTGAAAGGGAAAATATACATTTTGAGGCTAAATTAGAGAAGGCCAACAAAAATTTGGGTTTACAAAGAAAGATGGCAGAGCACTACAAAAAGAGAAATCAGTTTGTAAGGAAAAAGCTCAAAAATGCCCAAAGGGAGGGCCCAATGCCAAGTGATGGAAAGGACCAAGCTAGGCTTGGAATCTTAGATCAACCTTCACTGTAGGTCTCTAAGGACCCTTGAGGGACCCACTCACCAAATTTGAGCAAAATTGAACAAGTTTTTGTTTTTTGTAAAATTTTAAGCCTAAGAACGCAGCACCCTGGGTGATGCACTTTTTCCTAGGGAAATTTAAGAGGGGGAAGCTTACATTTTTGGATTCCTTGTCATGAGAGGAGTATTCTCACCAAATTTCAGCTCAAGTGGAGTTGTTTTTGTCCCCCAAAAGGGTCAAAAACACCCAATTTTTCACCTTTCTGCCCTCTTTTTTGAGCAGGTGTTGTGCTCCTGGAAGCTTTGAATTTTTCCACTTTCTAGGAAACTTGTAGAGGTCCGTTTGAGGAAAATAAGGTATATTTAGAAATTATACATCCATAGCTTTCCAATGGGCTATCACGGAGCCTTTTCCGACATCAGGAAGACCTCCAAAACTCTATTGCAAAAATACCTTTTTTGGTGTTGCGCTCCTCGAAAAATTTTATGCCGCAAACCCATGATAAATCAGATTGTCTAATCCTGATTTAGTCATGTTTTCAATTTCATGTTTTTAGCTTAGTGAATAAATCTTGTCAAACATTTTAACCTTCACGGTTGAATAGTATAGGTAGAGAATCAAACGAGTTCATTAGCCTAATCTGAACTCCCGCAAGAGATAAGTGTAGAAGTAGATAGTTTGTTTCCATTTTCAAAATAAAATATCAATGGGTTTTCCAGTTTAAGTGCACCCAAGGAAGAAAAAATGTTAAGCAAGTAGGTTGGGTAGGTAAAGGCGAAGTTGGGCTAATCATGCTTTCAGATTTTCAAAATGACTATTTCAGGGAAAGCATCAGCAAAAGAAAGAGAGAATCCGCCCAATGGATGAGGCACTGGTATTCATAAACCAGAGATCTGAAATTCTGGACACCTCTTGAAAAGGAGTTGCCCTCCCCAAATGGAGCCACAGTTATTCATCATTAATTTTCACCTGTTTTAAATGACTAAATGCTTTCTCTCAGAATTCTAGAAATCAAAATTCAAGAATCATTGTGCCTTCTAGAAATCTCCTCAAAGAGAAAATTTCCACTACCCCTCCTCTCTGTTCAAGCATGGCCAATCTATTTATCCAGATAAAACCCCATCCTGGACTAGTGTCCCTCACTCTCTCTATATTTTTCACCCTTTCCTATAACCCTCTGTCTCATTTTTCCTAAGCCTTCTATTTCTCACCCCTTGTCTCGCCAAGTCAACCAAACATTTTCTCCTATTCGACATGTACCTCAAGCAATGGCGTTTTCAAAGGTCCTTTCTAAAAAACCCTTTGAAGCAAATAAAAATTTTCTAGTTGTCTAGGATGGTGGTGCATAAGTAGAGTGTCAAAACCCTGTATCTTCATTCAAAACCCAATTCAAACTTTCAGTCAGAAACCCATTCTAAAAACCTTGCAAATAAGTCAAATAGGTTTTCTTAGGTCAGTGCACTATCATGGTTCTCATTCCATTACTTCCATAGGAATTCAAAGGTAAATTCAAGAGAACACAGAGTTGAGGTTTATCATTATCTAAAGATGTACTTAAGAAACCTCCAAAGGCACCCTCTTGATCCAACAACAAATCTACAAAGGAATAGACTGTCATATCCAAGCATTTCTACAGGAATGCCTTGAAGTTTGGTCTAAAGAAAAACAGAGACAAAGAAAGACACCTAAGAGAGTTCATGATGTCATTTGTAGTTGATAAAAAGGTACAATAAGCTGGAGGCTACAGGTAAGATCAAGAGATCATAATAAGTGGTAAAAGTACTGCTCATCAAAAGGTCTGTGTAAATTTCAAAAGGATAGTGGCATATGAGAAACATGGCACATTACAACAAAGAGATCATTGGAAAGGATTTTGGCCTCAATCATGAAGCTGGTAAAGGGACAACTGCCCTTTGCCACATTCCTGCAACAAGACAAAAAAGTTATCAGATGAGCCATAAAGTAAAGGTAAAGACTAATACCAACATCAAGAAAGGCAATCACACTCATGAAGAAAGCAATAGGCATGTTTTGGTTAAAAACGAAAATATATGACTATTGTGACCAAACAGTGAAAAGGTATTTGGGCTACAAAGGCTAAAGATTTCCTCCAACCCTCCAAATAAGCACTGCAGACTTTATTGGGCATTAGAATTGATTTCAAATATATATTTCCTTTTAAAAGAAAAACTCTAAAGATAGCCTTATTTGTCCTACTGGATATCCCTAAAAGCTCAAAATTGGGATAATGAGAAAATAGGCATGATAAGTGGAAATGACGACCTCCTTCATCAATAGCAGAGCGTGTAAAAAGGGCATCAACCCCACTGGATCAATGGAAAAATTTAGAGGTCTAAAGATTTCAAAGAAAGGGATGTTGAAACACTCTATGCCACTTCACTGAAGAAGAAAAAACATCACTTCAAAAGTTTTATTTCTCACAAACAAGCAGTCAAAGGCATGTTCACAAAGCCTAAAGGAGGAAAATATCATTTTAAATTAGTCTGCACATGTCCACAAAAAGCATGAGCAATCATAGATCTAACCAATTGCCCAAGTGCTAAGAAAGAAAGTGGTTAAAAAGGGGACAGTATAAAGACAGTCAGAGGCATTGGTAAAGATAAAGGAGGCAAAAGAAAGAAAGAGTGAAAAGAATCTTTAGAAAAAGGGGGTTTTTCAAGTTTGATTCTTTCAAAAAGAGGTATAAATAATACAACACCTCCTTTTCCCCCCTCATTCAACCTTTTGCAAGACAAAGTGAAAAGTTTAAGCTTTCTTCTAGAGTCCTCGGGCGAAAAAATCAAGGTGTTGCACTCCTGAAGATGGACGCTGTGCGCCTGTAGCCGCCGCCAGTGTAATTTCCTTCTGAGCACTGCGTGCTTGTACATGGGCACTGCGCTCTTCTAGTCTCGCCCGATGTGCAGAGTAACCACCCAAAACAACGTGCAGGGTTCCCACCCGTTGCTGCGCTCCGGCACTCATTTCCATCGCTCGACGCTGCGTGCAGCTCCCACCCGCCAACTACAATGCACATTCACCACTTCTTCCATCACCCGACGCCACATGCAAATCCCGCTCGCCAACTACGCTACGCGTTCAGCACTGCTTCCATATTTCGGTGCCGCGTGTAGCTCCCGCCTACCCAGGATGCTATGCTCATGTCACGGGCATGCAGCACTGAACGAAATTGTGTTCAGGCTTGCCCAGGGCGCTGCGCTCCTGGCATAAAAACTGTAATATTCCAAATCTGGAACAGCTCATGAATCATGCACTAAAAACGCATTTCCAACAACATATTTAATAAAAAAGTAAAATTATCACTTGGATCCCATAGAAACATCCATCTATCATCTAAATATAAGAGGAGATCATAAAGAAATGAAACTAGGTGGGTTAAACAGACCTCCCACACTAGTGTAGCTGAAAATGACTAAAAACCCCAAAACTACATTTTACCGGAGTTGCTGCATAAAGTGACTGCGCAGTATTATGAGGGTTTTAACTCAAAAAATAAGAATACAAGTAGATCTACTCATATATTATACAATCATGCTCATAAACTAAGATCTAGTCTCCTTATACAAAATACAAGATAACCCGGCAAGGGTTTCTTGTCAAACACTCTGCATACAAAATGTGATAGTCAGTAATTTACTGAATCACCACTGCAACACTAAAGCACATGATTTTAAAAGGCTGTAAATATGTCTTATCTTATGTATATCCCTCAAGGGCTTCCTCCCATGAAAGGATGAACCTCTCAATCACAAGGAAACACTGCAACGGAGCCACCAAACCATGCACTGAACACCGCCTCCAAAATAATGCATTCGCTAGCTGGAATGGCACTGGGAATGTAAGGGAAATGTGTGGTCTGATACCACAGATCTGAAATCAGCTCTGGAGCTCTCCAAATAGGTCCCTCAAGTGAAGGAAACCTTCCTCCAATGAGAAACTAGCTCAGGAACCAGGATTCCAATCCCTTCCACTGCTACACCCAGCAACACTGCACACTCTCTCATAAAAACTACGCTGATGAAGTTGGCTGAAGCTTGGCCTGGAAACATGATGTGGAATGATGAACATGAACTCTCCCAATAGGCTCCTCAAGGAAAGAGGTGGGATTCCCGCTCGGGAACACCTGGTGCTAAATAACACTGCTACTCTGCTAAATAGAAAGAGAGAGCAAAAGTCTGAGCATACATGAAAAATAATCTAAGACATGAAAAATAATGCTTCCATCCTCTTCCTTATATAAAATATGAGTTTTCTTGCCCTTGGCCCCACTCAATTAGGTCATCTCTATCCAAAGATACATCTCCCTCCAAAATTGTGTTATTCCTCCTTGGATTCCTCCTCCTCTAAAATTGCGTTGTTAACTTAGTCAAAGCAGCTTGATTTTATTCATGTTCACACATGGAGGTGTTTTATTAAGCTAGAAAGAGTGTCTCATTTCACACTTGGAGTGTTGTTATCCTCCTTAGGAGACTTATGGGCTTTTCTACCCATTTATTTACCGACTAGAGCTGCTGCTAACTCTAATGTTCCATTTAGCTTTGAGGCTAAAATTTTTGAACATTACAGTCCTCCCCTCAAAAATATTTGCTTGTCCTCAAGAAAATGTATAAGGAGAGAAAAAGTTCTCCCCTCTCCCTCGTGTGGCCTTCCATCAATAGCCTCCATCACTGCATCAAGATAATCTACAAATAAACTGTAATCCAATGTTTCCTCCCAAGTGTGCAAAACCAAATGGTCCACATCAATCAAAGGTGGAAAGTGTGAATGGAAACTTGCTTGCTGTCTCATGGCCTCCATAAAGTAGGAGTGATGATCATCATGGTGAATGAGTGCCTCCCTCACCCATGCTATCATCCAAATGAAGTGATTCACCCTCCAACTTGGTAACTCATGAAAAGTCTCCTCCACCTTGTGCTCCTGAAATGTAGGTGGGCTAAATAAATGAACATGATAGGAAAGAGGGCCTCTGCCACGCTGTCCTCCTCTCCACTTATGATAAGTGTAGAGGGAATGCTGATCTTGGGCTGCAACATGATTTCCCTCCAATGGCAAGAAGAAGTTTGAGCCTCCAAGGACTCTTCCTCCAAAATCATGAGACATGCCAACCCAAACCATTCCATTCAAGATGAATGGCACATCATCACCATTTGGCCTCCAAATCAGAAAATTGCTGAAATTTAGGTGCAATTTTGGATGGTACCAAAGGTTCTCCAAGTGGATATTACGCAATCCCCCCAACTCCTGCTTGGGAATGTCATGTGGCAAGTGATTCTACAACAAGTTATAAGTTGTTTATGTTTTCTCTTCCAACCTAGGGAAGTAAGCATCAATGTCTATCAGTTGTACATAGATAAAATAACAATACACTTTCCCATAGCTGTGTATAGATGGGCTACTATCATTACAAATATTGGCCCTAAAGTGACCATGAAACCCAAAAATACTCTTTCTCTCTTGTGGAGCAATGCACTGATCATATATGGTGAGAAGATACAAATACTCAATGGAGTAATCAACATGTACGGAAATGTATTTCTTACCATGCATAGTGAGTAGGCTGAAAGTGAGGTCCATGTACAAGTTCCCTCATGAGGATTCCCTCATAAAAATCTGCAAGAAGAAGGGATACACATACTCCTTGGAACACTCCATCAATAAGAACACACTCCCATGTGACAGCGCTGTAGGCCTTAGAAATAAGGCTCTTGTCACTCCATGGCTTCTTCCTTTGACATTCCACATGCCAAAGCCATCCACCATCATGCTGCTATGTGAGAAGATCTTCTTCCAACATGGAAGCCTCTCATAATCCTCCAATGTTGAAGGGTAGCCTCCTTGCACCATGAATGTGCCTTCCTTCTCTCCAGAAATATCATGAAAAGTATGGGAAAATTTATGCCCAAACTCTCCCAAGTGCAACCATAGCAACAACAACTTTTTCTGCTTCCTCATCTCTCCCTCATACAAGCCATTGATTAAGATCATGATGGTTAACTTGTATGATGTCCCAACAAACAATTCAGCCATGAAGTGCCTCCTCAAGTTCTCCAAGTGGTTCCTCCCACAAGAAGAGAAAAAGTGTGATGTGGCAATCATGGTTTGCCCATGGTTCCTCCTGAAATGTACAACATATAAAATGGGGAGAACCATGCTCCCAATGGGCATCTCCAACCTCAAGCCCACTCTCCAAACAAAGCTCCTCATGATCATAAACATGTCAGCAATATATGAAAGAAAAGTACAATAAGAACAAGTTTCCAAATGACAATCGAAGGGTGAATCATAGTTCCACTCATGGAACCAGTGTAATGCATCCTTTGCCTGCATCAACATAAGAAATAAAAATTGCTTTACCAACCACTTGTTTTCTGCCACAGTCATCTCATAAGGTGGAAACATGAAGTTACGATATGGTGTCAATGGTGCACACCAAGAAACATGTGGTTTCCCCCACAAACCAACAAAAAGATAGCCAAGATCAAGGCTACAAGTAGCTACAAGTACATCATCATACAATATGCGAAGAGATAATTATCCTTGTTACATAATGCTGCTCAAATAAGGGAAAGAAGTACAATATAAAATGTGAAATTATACCTCCTCCATCATGTACTTGAGATCTTGAGCTGAAATGGCTCAAATAGAAATTCTCGCTCACTCCCAATGAGTAGGAAGGTGGTTGTGACATCCTTTCTGTCACCATCCGGGCTATGAATCTCTCCATATGCTGAAATATGTCATGTTGAATGCCCTCCCAAGTGAACTCCTCCATCAGATGGAAATATACATCAAATTTCATAGAAGAGAAGTCCTCATGTGCTGCATGTAGCAGTTTCTCCTTGAGACTAGAAGATCTAGTCAAGAAGATCCTACCATAGGAATAGATGACCACATCATCCACCATGTATATGTCATCTCCATCCGGGTCATCAAGAATAATGCATGCACCAAGATCCTTGGAGTACTCTACCAAAAGCTGAGATCTCCAATAAGGATCAATCCTCCTAAGAGACAGCGCTGGTGGTCTGGCATGTGAAGCTCCCCTCATGCTGCTGCCTGCTACTCTGACATACCTCATGCCAAATTCCTCCTCTAAAATTTTCACCTCTCCAAAATCCAAGAGTGGTGAACCCAAAGACAAGATATCTCTCATCAACTGTAGATATGGTGGCCTCCCGGGTGGAATGCCTCCATGTAGTGAGACATCAATGTCAAGAGTAGACTGCACATATGATTGGGAAACCTTGCCCCTGCCCTCACTGCACAAATCATTCTGCCTCATCCTTGCATTAGCTTTCTGAAATAGAGAAGGGTGTGTGCTTCTCATCAACTGATGCTGCTCTTCCTCCCTACCTCCTCCTTCCAGTTGCAATGCTGCACAATCATGTTTCTCATTGATTGTGCTTGGACCTCCATGTATGAGATCCTGGGGAACTTCTTGTAAAGACACAAGAACCCCTCCTGTTGGAGCATGTGCTCCTCTTCCCTCTACATGAGGCACTGGATGTGCTCTATATGTGACAGCATTGTTTCCCTCATCTTCCTCAGTGTGTATAGGCAACATCTCAACAGTTGGATCCTCCTGTAAAAAGGAGATCCCCATGCCCTCTTGTTCAAGAATTTGAACTGGAGGTCTTGCTTCCGAAAATGTGTAATGCAAGATGTTTTCTTCTCCCATGGTTTTCTGAAGTAGATTTTCCTTCATCACATGCAAGGGCTTTGTTTTCTCAAGTTTTTCTTGCTCATGTGCCTTAGGAAGTTTTTCACCAAACCTTCCCATCAAATTTTCTATGAATATTGCATAAGAGGAAGTGTTTGTATTTTTTAAATAACAAGACTCAAAAATCCACCATGCATGAGCCTTACCTCTGAAATGCAGCACTGCAACTCTAAATGGCTTCATCTTCAGAAACGTGGTGCAGCTGCAAATAGGAGTCTAGGTCCTTCACCCAAGCTCCAGCTAAACATGTAGGTGATCTGGAAAAAGTAGATAGAAGAAATCTACCTGCATCCTTCTCTTCTCCACCTGGATCTTGAAAAACTCCAGGAAATCGGTATGATCTCTAAACCTCTCAGTTTGAGATTCATACTCCTGCAACAAATCACTAAGAGTTCTCCTCTTAAGCATTCTTCCTCCTCCCATCCATCTCAAGATAGATCTGGGCACTTGACTGCGCTGTGCATCATGGTGTGTAGCTGCATGCTTACTCTCACCATGTGAAAATCTAGATTCAGCTCTAGGTTCAACCTCCTTTGGAGATCCCATCTCCAATATCATCTTCTTCAGCTCTCCTTGAAAGCTCTGCATAGATTTTGGAAGAAGCTTTGTAAGCTTGTCTTCCTTTCTTCCTTCACATACTGAAGCTTTCTGGCTTCTTTCCATCTCTCCTTCCTCTGATATTTGGATCTCACGGGTTGAGCTAGAGATCATGCTTTGATACCACTGTAATATTCCAAATCTGGAACAGCTCATGAATCATGCACTAAAAACGCATTTCCAGTAACATATGTAATAAAACAGTAAAATTATCACTTGATTCCCATATATACATCCATATAACATCTAAATACAACAAGATATCAGAAAGAAATGAAACTAGGTGGGTTAAACATACCTCCCACACTAGTGTAGCTGAAAATGACTAAAAACCCCAAAACTGCATTTTACCGGAGTTGCTGCATAAAGTGACTACGCAGTATTATGAGGGCTTTAACTTAGAAAATAAGAATACAAATACATCTACTCATATATTATACAATCATGCTCATAAACTGAGATCTAGTCTTCTTATACAAAATACAAGATAACCCGGCAAGGGTTTCTTGTCAAACACTCTGCATACAAAATGTGATAGTTAGTAATTTACTGAATCACCACTGCAACACTGAATCACATGAGTGTACAAGGCTGGAAATATTTCCGATATGATGTATATCCCTCAAGGGCTTCCTCCCATGAAATGATGAACCTCTCAATCACAAGGAAACACTGCAACGGAGCCACCAAACCATGCACTAAACATTGCCTCCAAAATAACGCATTCCCTAGCTGGAACAATGTTGGGAATGTATGGGAAATGTGTGGTCTGATATCACAGATCTTAAATCAGCTCTGGAGCTCTCTAAACAGGTCCCTCAAGTGAAGGAAACCTTCCTCCAATGAGAAACTAGCTCAAGAACCGGGATTCCAATCCCTTCCACTGTTGCACCCAGCAACACTGCACACTCTCTGGTAAAAACTGCGCTGATGAATTTGGCTAAAGCTTGGCCTGGAAACCTGATGTGGAATGATTAATACAAAATCTCCCAAGAGGCTCCTCAAGGAAAGAGGTGGTATTCCCACTCAGGAACACCCGGTGCTAAACAGCACTACTACTCTACTAAACAGCAAGAGAGAGAAAAAATCTGAGCAGACATGAAAAATAATCTAAGACATGAAGAATAATACTACCATCCTCTTCCTTATATAAAATATGAGTTTGCTTGCCCTTGGCCCCACTCAATTAGGTCATCTCTATCCAAAGATACATCTCCCTCCAAAACTGCGTTATTCCTCCTTAGATTCCTCCTCCTCTAAAACTGTGTTATTGACTTCGTCAAAGCAGCTTAATTTTATCCTTGTTTACACATGGAGGTGTTTTATTAAGCTAGAAAGAGTGTCTCCTTTCACACTTGCAGTGTTTTTATCCTCCTTAGGAGACTTATGGGCTTTTCTACCCGTTTATTCACCGACTAGAGCTGATGTTAACTCTAATGTTCCATTTAGCTTTGAGGCTAAAATTTTGGAACATTAAAAAATGCAGCATCACCCAAAAAGCATGCATAGGTGCCCAAACTACCTGGAGAGCTCAGAATTGACATTTTTTTGTTGTGGAAGACAATTTTAAGAGGTATTTTCCCTAAATTTTCACCGCTTCATAAATTTTATAACTGATAAGGGCGCCAAGTAGATCCAAATTGGTGTCAAAGAAAGCTTGAAGAAAAATTGAAAAGGAAGCTTAACCTAATTTTTGCTAAGTATCCTAACCTTGTTTAAAAGCTCAACATCTCCTAAAACCTTTTTCCCTATTATTTCACAAGAAAAAATCCTTTATGTTTAAAGAGTTGGAGGAAGGGGTGAAAGAAAACACCATGTCTCAAGAAGGGAGGGTTGACCTAAATGAAGATTCGAGTCCAAGGAAAAAACAGAAGAAAGGAGGAATGCCCAATAGGTTTGAACCCATAAGAACTGCAGAACTGACAGCCTCCCCTTCTATTATTTCCTATTTCCAAGAGTTAGGATGCTATGAGTTCTGTAACAAAGTACAAGAGATCAAAAGTCACCCTCAGTTGACCAAGTTATTTTCCTTAAAACTTCACAGACATAAAGTACATCTAGTAGGGGTAAGATTTGAGTTAACCACCACGGCCATCTCTGAGGCCACTGGAATACCTGGCATAGGAGAAAGGTGGTTTAAATAGAAGCATCTTGACTCAAGCCATTATCATCCATTCTTAAAACCTAGTTTTCAAGCTAACTATAAAAAAATTTTCCCTTTTTCTCATCTATTGGACAGATATGCCCTCCTCATGAAGATTATCATGAAATACTTCACCTGTGAAGGTAGGTTCTCTAGAGTATATTCCTATCATATTAGACTCCTCATGCATTTCACCATAACTAAGCTACTGCACATTCCCTACTATCTTTGAAAAAGCATTGAGAAAATTTCCTCCATCATGCAAAAAAGGCCTCCATCCCAACAAATGTCTAGCCTCTTTCACCATTCCCTCATCAAAGTAATTGTCTGATACCAACTAGAACAACAAGGCATTCCCTAGGAGGTTTTTATCGCCCATGAAGATTTCACAACTCCACAACCCATCCCTCTACAAAGTATGCCATCATCATCTAAAAATGCCCCTCACTCACCTCCATCACCCTCAACTAACCTTGGTTCATTTTCTTCACATAAATTATTCCCTCAAAGAGACCCTCCTCATTTGCCTTCCCTTAAGAAATATGATCATGAAGAAAGCAGTGATGATCAAGATGAACAAAACAATGAGGGAGAGAGTGATGATCAATATGATGAAGATGAGGGAGAGAGTGATGATCAAGATGATAAAGATGAGGGAGAAAATGATGAAGATGAGGGAGAGCATAAAGAAGATGAAAAGAGTGATGATCAAGATGATGAAGATAAGGGAGAAAATGATGAAGATGAGGGAGAGATTGATGATCATGAACAAAACAGTGAGGGAGAAGATGATGAAGAAAATGAAGAAGAGGGAGATGGCCAAGAAGAAAGCAGCAATGGCCAAGATCAAAATAGTCAAAGTAGTAGCATCGATGAGGATGTAGGTAAAGAAGAAAACAGAGGTGGAATCAGTGATACAGATGATGGTCAAGGGAGCCAAAGCAATGGGTCTCATAATGAAGAAGAAGGCTCTAAATACATAGAAATAGAGGCAGCCTCTCAAGAAAAGGACGGTGGGCAAGAAAACAAAGTTCTAATCACTAAATCCCATGATGAGCTAACAAGTCCAGTGAGTGGGTCTTGTGAAGATGGAAATGACACTGAAAACACTACAACAAGCAGTGGCAAGGAAGCAAAAGAAAGCCATGACAATGACCAAAATGACAAGGGCAGCCTAGAAACAGATTTTAAAATTGTTTTCAATAAACAAGGAGATGATTAAAAAAGTCCAAAGAATGAAGGCAGTGATGCAAAAAATGAAGTTGGAAGTGAAAACAGTAATGAAAAGGGTGAAGAGGAGGATATTCATGAAAGTGAAGACATGCCAAGCACATATGCCTCTAATATTGCAGAAACAAAGCATAGAAGTTTTGAGGGTCTTGACAGTGACAAAAGAATGAAAGATGTTGAAAATATTGATCCAAAGAACAACCAACAGCAAGGTAGGAAGGATATACACACACACAACATTTTTCAAGGAGGTGACAGTCCTAAGATTTTCAATGATCAAATTTTGTCGCACCTTTCATCATCACTTATCAGAGAGGAAGGAGGCATGTGTTTGCTGCCTCCAAAAGGCAAGGGGCCATGCACTCCTCCTCAAAACTAGTGAAGGAAAAAATCACCAAACCAATGAAGGACAAGGGTAAAAAGCCAATAAAGGACAAAGGCATGAAAACAATGGAAGAAGAGGAAAGCAATCATGAGGAAGAGAGGGAATTTGAACTCATTCACATAGATAGTGATGAGGAAAATGAAACAAGGATGGTTAATTCTCTCCTATAGTACCAGAATGCACAAATCAGAGACTTGTCGATTGAGCTGGAAAGGTCAAAAGATCTTATTCATTTCCTCCAAGTGCAAAAAAAACAAATGAGTGGCCAGCTGGCCATCTATGAAACAAGGGTGCTAAAATATAGGAAATAAGCTCAAAAATCGCAAGTGCAATTGCAGGAGTACATGGGCGCTTATGAGGAGAGCAGTGATGAAGAGGGGCAAACAAGAAGGAGACCTAGGACTATGGTTCTTAGGAAAGCTTTGGCAAAACAGAAAGAGGAAGAATCAGCCCAAGCCCAGAAATTTCTTCTCACCAAGCTCCTTGCCTTGGAAATTGAGCATAGCAAAGTATCATGGCTTGAAAGGGAAAATATACATTTAGAGGCTAAATTAGAGAAGGGCAACAAAAATTTGGGTTTACAGAGAAAGATGACTGAGCACTACAAAAAGAGAAATTAGTTTGCAAGGAAAAAGCTCAAAACTGCCCAAAGGGAGGGCCTGATGCCAAATTATGGAAAAGAACAAGCTAGGCTTGGAATATTGACTCAAGCTTCACTGTAGGTCTCTAAGGACCCTTGAGGGACCCACTCACCAAATTTGAGCAAAATTGAACAAGTTTTTGTTTTTTGTAAAATTTTAAGCCTAGGAACACAGCACCCTGGGTGTTGTGCTTTTTCATAGGGCACCTTCAGAGGGATCAGCTTACATTTTTGTATTCGTTATCATGAGAGGAGTATGCTCACCAAATTTCAGCTCAATTGGAGTTGTTTTGGTCCCCCAAAACGGTCAAAAACACCCAATTTTTCACCTTTCTACCCTCTTTTCTGAGCAAGTGCTGCGCTCTTGGAAGCTTTGCCTTTTTATACTTTTTGGGAAACTTTTAGAGGTCATTTTGAGGAAAAAAAGGAATATTTTTAAAGTAGACATCCACAGCTTTCCAACGGGCCATCACGGAGCCTTTTCCGACATTGAGAAGGCCTCCAAAACTCTATTGCAAAAAAAACCTTTTTTGGTGTTGCGCTCCTGGAAAATTTTCAAATTTTTGAGACAGTATGTTGCGTTCCTATGTGTAAATGAGAAAATGTGCGTTAGGCAAGTTTCATCATGTATTTCAGAGCCTAAAAGTCAATTTTTTTGCTATTTTAGTCCGGAAAAGATATTTTGGAAGATATTTTGTGCCTTAAACCTTGCCAGGCCTCAAGGACAAGTTAGGATATTTGTTTTTGGCCAATTGGCTTCTAGATGCTCTAGTGAGCTCTCTTCCTCCTTGATTGTTATATAAGCCATGAAGATTCATTGTAAATAGTTGGGACTTGATGTGTTTAAGAGAAATACATGGTTTTATGAGCTTGGAAAAGATATTGGTTTTATGAAGTGAATGAATAGCTTGTGTGGCTTGATGTTGGAGAAGCTTGCTTGCAGGATTCCATAGCTTGGTGAATGGTGATGTTTTGCTAACTTGTTAATGTTTTCTTGTCCTGATTTTGTTTCAGTCTACTTGGCTACTATAGATAAAAAAAATATCGGTTGAGATATGCTCATGGAAGCACCTCAAACCTCCTGTTTGCTGTAGCCTTGATGTTTTCTTCTTTTATTCATCTTAAGGAATTCTTGATTGCTCCTTAGGCCCACTAAGACTTGTTTCTGTTTCATGAACGGTTAGTATGTTAGATTATAAATATGATTCATGGTATGCCCTGCTTATTTAAAGTTTTTAAAACCCTATTATGAAGCTTTTCTATGGAATACTGATTGATTAGGTTAAGACAAAGAGGCCTTGTTTCGATCTTGCCCTTTGCCCATGCTTACCAACTTGTTTCAGAGTTCCCGATAGTTTGATATTTTTTTTTAGGAGTTCCCTCTCCATATATTGAGTTGTTTGTTTATCTGATGTGTTTTCCCAAAAAGCTAAAGGTGAATTTCTAAAGCTAGCAGTTCTAATGCTTCTATGTATCACCAGAATGTTCATCTTACATGTTTATCAGTTTGAGTATTGTTCATAGATATTAATGGTTTGCCCTACCTCATGAGTCATTTCTTTCAGATTATATACATTTAAGACCTCTTAGTTTCTTCCCAAACTTAATGTTCATTACACCTCATCATCACCTAAGGATCCATTAACCTTGCTAAATCGGCCCAGCAATACACTCTTCTTCATCATTTAGACACCTTAGACTTCATCTAACCCCATAGCCCTATTGATTTGACAACCTCTCATTTCCACCTATCCTATATAGTCATATTACCCCAACCCAAAACAAAAAAACAAATTACACTTAACAACTAGCCTAAAATCAATCATCCGAAGCAAACAAGTTCACATCATTCGCACAATAGAGAGAGCCCTCTCTGAGTCCAAGAAGGCTAGGTACTAGGACTCCAAAGACTGGTCTGATGTTACCCTGTCATTTGGTTAGCCAATCTGCCAAAACACATGACACTAACATAATGGCGATCACGATGGGACTCTGAGTAAAAAACAAACTTAGACTTCCCTAAACATTTTAGAAGCCCTTAAGAAAACTATCTTGTGGATTTATCCTACCGCTCACTAACATAATGCAATCACTATGGGACTCTGAGTAAAAAACAAACTTAGACTTCCCTAAACATTTCAGAAGCCCTTAAGAAAACTATCTTGTGGATTTATCCCACTGCTCAATAACATAATGGTGATCACGGTGGGACCCTCTGAGTTCATAACAATCTATATACCCCTTAGGAATCTAGAATCCCTTCATCAAACAATATCCTATGATTTATAGCTACCTCATCACTATCACTAACAAAATAGTGATTATGATGCAACCTCTGATGTTAGTGACAAACTAAGTATCCCTTAGGACTTCAGAATCCTTCGTCAAATCATAGAGAACTTAACCAATAGCCTAAGAGTAGAATCTAGCTTTTTCACCATCTTAGAAAATTGATCACTCAGCTATAGGACACTCTTACAAACCTTCAGGCTACATATATAAACTCATAAAACCACAAAACATTTCTAGATTGGATTTTTGTCAGTATTGGTGGACCATACACAACATATCTTCAAAAAAACTAAAAATATCCACCTGGTGACTCCACTAGCCTCCAGTAGGCCTACTACTCCACTAAGTTCTCACAGACCCCCCTGGGAATGCATTGAGCAATCACAATCATGTTGATGGAGGATAGAAAATTTCAAATCTTCCACCTGGAAACTCCACAACCCTCAATAGACCAAAATACTCCACTGGTAGAGAACTCTAGACTGGTTGAAAATATTTAGTGACTCTTTCCGATTTACAACATGGATCCAAGGATACAAAGGAGATATGCTCCAATGAGTAGAGATCATATCCTGGATTCCCGCACAAAATGCCTGAAATAAATTGGATGAAATACTTACCTATCTTTCGAGATGAAAATGTTGATGACCCCTTGTTACACCTCATCAAATTTCATATACACATATGGAGGTTAAAGGTTGAATGGCACGAGGACTACCTCATGAAAATGTTTATGGCAACATTAGAAGGTAAGGCGAGAAATTGGTATGAATGGCTAGAACCTGGCATCTTTTTTTCTTTGAAGGATTTGCACAAGGTATTTTATAAACACTATAAGGGCATTGTCCATCTCTATCATTGGCTGAAAATTGTTGTGATCAATCTGAAGACCTCATACAACACCTTGTAAACATTGATGAAGATTTAGGAAATTGGCATCCTGAGGATATATTAGAGGAGATTCATGCTTTTCATACTCAAGATAACTGTCTTGATAGCCAAGAAGAGTTGATTGAGGATGAAATCCATCAAAAAGTAAGAGAAGATCTACAAGATCTCTCTGAAGAAGTTGAAACAAATGACAATCCATCTAGACTTTTGTGTAAGGTACAAGAGGACATTCAGCCATAATATCAACCTCCACAAAATAAAGAAAACAATTGTTTCCCAATCCAGAGAAAAAAAAAATTCCCCCTCCTTTAACTGAAGAAGAGATAGATCAGATGCTAAGAGTACAACCAGCCTATGAACCTTTATATAAAGAAAATATCCCTGTTTGTTCCACTACTGCCTTACCTACTAAAGAAATTGGTCATAAAGAAACAGAGGAACAGATTTCTTTTGAGGTTGTAATACCACCTCAAGAAGACATTCATCCTTATGAGTAGTCACACAAGGGAGAGAAACATCATAGGTTTATCCAGAGAAAGAAAAAGAAACCTCCCCTTTTAACTAAAGAAGAAAGAAATCAGATCCTAAGAAGCCAGCCAGCATCCAAATTTTTATGTAAGTAATATATTTCTATATATTCTACTGTTGACCTATCTACTGACGCATTTTCTCATACAGAAACTATAGAACAGATTGATGATGATACTAGAATCCCTTCTCAAGAAGACCTGGTGCCAGAAAATGCTCATACTCATCAAGAGAATGGCTCACAAACATAAACTAACTCACTAAATTAGGGCATACCAGGATTTCTTGAAGACGACATAACATTGCATTCTGAAGCTGCCAAATCAGATAATCATAAAGAGGGAGAAGAAACTCTTTCTCAAAAGGATCCCAAGGTTAGTCAAGTAAAGGAGCAAGTAATCTTAAATGAAGTCTATTTCTCAAATCCTCTAGGCCAATTATTATTGGAAGACCCTTTTGTTTTTTCCTTAGAGACCTTTAAAGAGGGAGTAAAACATGCTAGGGACAGTTTGTGGCAGAGCTTAAAGAAAATTTGGGGTGCTACCATCCAGAAGAAGACAAAGTGGGAATGGCCTACCAACATACCTAAGAGGTGGAACAAAAAGAAATCATCTAGTAACTTACTTGATTGGCTATACTAGAAAAAAAGAGTTCACCTAATGAATGTACATCATGTGTAAAGTTATATTAGGATAGATAGGCACAAATAAGCTCAGCCTTTGAGCATCTTTTAGTTTTACATTGTTTTGAAAAATTAAAACACAAAAAAAAAGAGAGGGAAGATTCAAAAACAAGGTACAACCCCATACCCAAAAAATAGTAATACTAAAAGTGTGCAAGTCTAAATGCCACTACTAGTGCAAACTGATGTCTTGTTCAACTATCTAGCCTAATCATAGCTGAATATGTTTTAAATTTATTGTTGATAAGTTAGTGAGAAGAATGTTGGTCAAATTATTCAAACTTGACTTGTCGAAGAAAATAGATTAGGAGAGAAGATACTGATTCAACATGCTCAAAACAGAACCAAGGAGAAACATAGGGATGAATAGAAAACTATGCATCTTAGACCTGATATTTCTAGTCTCATTTTGTACAAAAATAACATTTTTGTGCAGCTTGTTTTTATGCCGCAAACCCATGATAAATCAGATTGTCTAATCTTGATTTAGTCATGTTTTCAATTTCATGTTTTTAGCTTAGTGAATAAATCCTGTCAAACAGTTTAACCTTGACGGTTGAATAGTATAGGTAGAGAATCAAAGGAGTTCATTAGCCTAATCTGAACTCCCGAAAGAGATAAGTGTAGAAGTAGATAGTTTGTTTCCATTTTAAAAATAAAATATCAATGGGTTTGCCAGTTCAAGTGCACCCAAGGAAGAAAAATTGTTAGGAAAGTAGGTTGGGTAGGTAAAGGCGAAGTTGGGCTAATCATTCTTTCATATTTTCAAAATTACTATTTCAGGGAAAGCATCAGCAAAATAAAAAAGAGAATCCGCCCAATGGATGAGGCACTGGTCTTCATAAACCAGAGATCTGAAATTCTGGACACCTCCTGAAAAGGAGCTGCCCTCCCCAAGTGGAGCCACTGTTAGTCATCAATAATTTTCAACTGTTTTAGATGAATAAATGCTTTGTCTCAGATTTCTAGAAATCAAAATTCAAGAATCATTGTGTCTTCTAGAAATCTCCTCAAAGAGAAAATTTCCACTATCCCTCCTCTCTATTCAAGTATGGCCAATTTGTTTATCCAGATAAAACCCCATCCTGGACTAGTGTCCCTCACTCTGTCTATATTTTTCACCCTTGCCTATAACCCTCTGTCTCATTTTTCCTAAGCCTTCTATTTCTCACCCCTTGTCTCGCCAAGTCAACCAAACATTTTCCCCTATTCATCATGTACCTCAAGCAATGGCGTTTTCAAAGGTCCTTTGTAAAAAACCCTTTGAAGCAAAGAAAAATTGTCTAGTTGTCTAGGATGATGGTGCATAAGTAGAGTGTCAAAACCCTGTATCTTCATTCAAAACCTTGATTCAAACTTTCACTCAAAAACCCATTCTAAAAACCTTGCAAATAAGTCAAATAGGTTTTCTTAGGTCAGTGCACTATCATGGTGCTCATTCCATTACTTCCATAGGAATTCAAAGGTAAATTCAAGAGAACACAGAGTTGAGGTTTATCATTATCTAAAAATGTACTTAAGCAACCTCCAAAGGCACCCTCTTGATCCAACAACAAATCTGCAAAGGAATAGACTTTCACATCCAAGAATTTCTGCAGGAATGCCTTGAAGGTTGGTCTAAAGCAAAGGAGGGACAAAGAAAGACACCTAAGAGAGTTCATGAAGTAATTTTCAGTTGATAAAAAGGTACATTAAGCTGGAGGCTATAGGGAAGATCAAGAGCTCATAATAAGTGGTAAAATTACTTCTCATCAAAAGGTCTGTGTAAATTTCAAAAGGACAGTGGCATATGAGAAACATGGCGCATTACAGCAACGAGATCATTGGAAAGGATTTTGGCCTCAATCATGAAGCTGGTAAAGGGACAGCTGCCCTTTGCCACATTCCTGCAACAAGACCAAAAATTTATCAGATGAGCCATAAATTAAAGGTAAAGACTAAGACCAACATCAAGAAAGGCAATCACACTCATGAAGAAAGGAGTAGGTGTGTTTTGATTAAAAATGAAAATATATGACTATTGTGACCAAACAGTGAAAAAGTATTTGGGCTACAAAGGCTAAATATTTCCTCCAACCCTCCAAATAAGCACTGCAGACTTTATTGGGCATTAGAAGTGATTTCAAATAAATATTTCCTTTTAAAAGAAAACTCTGAAGACAGCCTTGTTTGTCCTACTAGATATCCATAAAAGCTCAAAATTGGGATAATGAGCAAATAGGCATGATAAGTGGAAATGAGCACCTCCTTCATCAATAATAGAGGGTGTAAAAAGGGAATTCCTAACTGTCTTCTAAAATTGGGCTAAAAGGGAATCAACCCCACTGGATCAAAGGAAAAATTCAGAGGTCTAAAGATTTCAAAGAAAGGGATGTTGAAACACTATATGCCACTTCACTGAAGAAGACAAAACATCACTTCAAAGGTTTGATTTCTAACAAACAAGCAGTCAAAGCCATGTTCACAATGCCTAAAGGAGGCAAATATCATTTTAAATTAGTCTAAACATGTCCACAAAAAGCATGAGCCATCATAGATCTAACCATTTTTCAAAGTGCTAAGAAAGATAGTGGTTAAAAAGGGGACAGTAAAAAGACAGTCAGAGGCATCGGTAAAGGGAAAAGAGGCAAAAGAAAGAAAAAGTGCAGAGAAGCTTTAGAAAAGGGGGTTTTTCAAGTTCGATTATTTCAAAAAGAGGTATAAATACTACAACACCTCCTTTTCCCCCCTCATTCGACCTTTTGCAAGACAGAGTGAAAATTTTCAGCTTTCTGCCGGAGTCCTCGGGCGAAAAATTCAAGGTGTTGCGCTCCTGAAGATGGACAATGTGCGCCTGTAGTCACCGCCAGTGTAATTTCCTCTTGAGCGTTGTGTGCCTGTAGATGAGCGACGCACTCTTCTAGTCTCTACCGACGACCAGAGTAACTGCCAGAAAAAACGTGCAGGGTGCCCACCCGTTTTTGTGCTCCATCACTCATTTCCATTGCCCGACGTCGCGTGCATATCTCGCCCGCAAACTACGCTGCGCGTTCACCACTTCTTCCATCGCCCAATGCGCATGCAGCTCCCGCCCGCAAACTATGTTGCGCTTTCACCACTGCTTCCTGTTAGTTTCAGTCTTTGCATCCTTCCTCCAGTGATCAAACTTTCTCTTACAAAGTGATTTTAAGGTGTCAAGGTCAAATTTTGTCATTTCAGTGAGTCTTCAAGCAAAATTTGGTCACTAGGTATTAGGTCTAGGGTTTAATTTTACTCCTATCAAATTTTTCCAAATGTTGGTCCATGTCACCATTCAGCTGAGTTTACCATCATTCAGAGGGTTGTCATCGTCATGCCAGATTCCAATGGGTCATTTTACACCTTGTTCATGCTTCAGTTGTGCCTAGGTAAGGTTCATTTCCCTCTCCTAGGGTTTTGAAGGTAATTTCTCTTGGATGGTCAAATAATTAGAAAAACTTGTATCCTGATGTTCATACACCTTCCCCTATCCTTAATGTACCTTATTAAACACTTCCCATCACTGAGATCCCCCAAATTCCTCATTTTCGCACAAACCCTAGTTTCTTGCTACAACTTGGCAATTTTCTAGGCTAGGCCTGTGTTTTTCCATTTTGGACCCCTTCCCCTCACTCAATCTCTGAAATTCCACTTTCCCCTGCTTCCTAACATCCCTCCCTACTTCCAAAAATTTTCTCAAGAATTTAGAAGCCCTTTATCCCCTTCATTTCATTTCATTTTGACAAATCCCTTGTTCCACACATTGGGATAGGTTTTACTCCAATGATGTTTCTGAGCAATAAAAGATGAATTTTGGAACACTGAGAGAGTTTTTTTCCTAAATAGGAAAATTAAAAAAAACCTCCTTCCGTTTTTACACAGGTGTCATGATTTTAGAGAAATGTCAAAAATACAGTTGCCTCAGGAGAATTGATGCGCCTCTGAAGTGACTTTGGGAAAATCAAGATTTCTCCTAGCTTGGTTGGCCAAATGACTTGCTTGATGAGTCAAATGATAACTAGACACAAAGATATTTCTAATTAGCTATCATGATCTCAATTTGGAGTTGAGGAAGACCTTTAAAAGTTGGCTGCAACAACACTCTGCCTTGAGGCAACCTCATTTTGCACATTTTGACTAGTCTTGGGAGATTTGATTTTTGACAAGGCAAATGAACTCAAAATTGAAAAATTCCAGTTGGGTTGGAAATTAGACTCAGTAATATTTCCAACGAGCTATCCCGCACCCAATTTTGACACCGAGAAGGTCTCAAAAAGTCTCCTGCAAAAGGGCGCGACGTGTTGGGCTTATGGCGCGACGCATAGAGCTGCAAGCCCAATTTCACCATAAACTTCTCCAAAATTTCCAAATGTGCTCAAATCTGTGGTGTGCAAGTAATTTAAGAGTTTTTCCATTTCAAAGTGGGTTTTTTGAAAAGAAGAATCAAAATCCTTGGCATATAAAAAATTTTCATCTTTCATAAGCTCATTTGTATACCAAGACGAGAGTAGTAAACCAAGGATAAACCGTGAAGAGCGAAGAAGCAATTTGAAGGAGAATTTGTGCAAGGTTTAGCTGCACGACGCATTGGCTGGGTGTCGTGACGCATCAGTCGAGCGCGACACATTAGGTCGGCTCCCTGTGTGCAAATTTGTTCCTGCGCGGCGCATTGGAAGGGCGCGGTGCACTGGGTTGGTTGCGCGACGCATTGGGCCAGAAAGCAAATTTCTTGCCATTTATTCCAAATCCTCAAATTGACTTGGTCTCCCTTATTCAATTAAGTCAAATTCACCTCTTAATTTCCAATTAAAAATTGTTTGGTGTTGATTATGAGAATTTAAATACATAAACTCAAACCCTATTGTCTTGTTGAAAGAGTGCTCCTTTAGGGTTTTGAAACTGGTTTGGTGTCAATCATTCCCATTTCCCCCATCTTTTTAATCCCTCCTCACTGTCTATCTTCTTACAACAGCCCATTTCCCTATTCCCTTGTATCCCTAAATCATTCATTTCTTATCCCATTCCCATTACCCCACATCCCAATTGTAAATTTCCCCAAACCCCAAGGCTATTCCAAGAGACCAAATGACTGCCCCAAAAATCTTCAATTGACAAATTTCACTTGGAAATAGTCCATAATTTCCACTACTCTATCCCTCCATAGTCCCTCACTTGTTACCACATATTTTGCAACAAAACCAAAGACACCAAACCCCTCATATTCATCCAAGACAATATAGACTTTGGAAATCATGGAGACAAATACCTCTTATGACCGAGACAGTGACTCTACAACTGAATTGTATGCACCAAGGAGACCAAAAGCTGTTGGAGAAAGCTAACAAGTAAAAGAACATGTTGAGGCACATGGTGAATCATTATTGGGCAAGAAATCATGTTTGCAAGGCACGAATCAAGATCCTAAACGCAAAGTTAAAGAGGGCATTAAAGCATCGCAAAAGGCATGATAGACTCCAAATTTTGGCTGAAGCTTCCTTGGCCCAGCATAGTGCATGATGGTGGACACTCAGCCCAAATTTCAAGAAATTTGGGACATATTTTGTCAATTTTGATTTTTTTGGCCTAAACACAGATTTTTCCGCCCGATGCGTCGCGCCACTTGGCGCGCGCTTATGATTGGGAGCTCCTCTTGGGTAAAACTTTGTATTTTTGGATTTTTCATGAAAATTTATGCATGCCTACCCATTACCCAGAGATTTTGACAAGTTTTTGGTTGTCGGAGGGGTCAAAAACACCCTAAAATTGACCTTTCTGCCCCTTTTTGGACACACAGGAAGCAGTGTTGGGAAAACTCATTTTTGGAGGGGTCAATGGCAACCAAATTCCGAAATTACACTTGGGTTGGAAATTATATAGGTAGAACTTTCCAACGAGCTATCCTGTGCTCAATTAGGACACCGAGAAGGCCCTCAAAATCGGCTCCAAACTGGCGCGATGCATAGAGATTTCAGGTGCAGCGCATTGGGGATTTTGGCTCATTTTTCACTCAGTAACTCTTTTTTTCGCCTAGTTTTGGCCAGTTTGACTTTCTTACTTCCACATGTGAAAATATTGATGTAATTTGATGTAATTTCATGGGTCTTGATGTAATTTTGACAAATTTTTACTCATGTAAGTAGATTCATTCATCAAAAGGTGAATTGTAACTGAATGAATCAGTTTCCTATCTTATAGAGGCAAGTTGTTCCACTGCCTATTTTCCAGTTCTTAGTTTAGATCTTGTTGAAACAACTCCTAAAATAGTGAGCTCAACCCCTAGAGGCTGGGGATGAGGTAGTGTTGTCTATATCTTGTAATTTTTCAGTCATTAGCATAGGTTGGACACTTGGGATTGCTTGGGACTTCATTGTACATTTCATCTCTGCAATTTTGGCAAAGGAATAGACCAGGGTTTGCAGCACTCTTTGGGATCCATGTGGCTCTATGTCTTGATGGTGTGTTTCTCTCTATGATTGTAAGTTTACTGATGTTTCATGTGTATCATTATCCTTCTTATTTCTTCCTAAGTTAAACAAACAAGTAATAAAGGTGGAATTCATTAGATTTGTTGTGCTCTACCTTGAGTTTTGTTTAATTTTCCATGTTTTCGACTGCTTGAAGAGGATTCCTGAAAGCCTCTTTCCCTCTTCAACTCCTCACCGGTCTGAGCTACCCATTCATTCAATCCAAAGCATCAAAACAATTTCCTTCCTTACCCCATTCAGACCTCTGCAAAAACTAGGCCCCATTTCCCAGACCCAAAATCTGCCCATCCCTTTGATCCAACAAACACCTTCAAAATCAAATCAAAATATTTTACAAATATACCTAGCCTAAAATCAGCCTTTATTCAAGTCATCTCAAGCCTCATTGATCATTTTTTGTTGAGATTGACAAGGAGAGAGCCCTCTCCCGATCTGGTAGGGCTAGCTACCAGATTAAGCGTGGTTTGATGTTACCCTAGACTCTGCCTTCCTCAGCCTGAGGTGGATTTAGGCCATAACATAGTGGCAACCATACTAGGGAAGAAAATTTTGTTGTTTGCTTTATAAACTATAGACGGAGCCTGAAGTTAGCCAGGTAGCCTTCGAAACGCTCTTGCTTTGCATTAGCGAAAGTAGATGAATGTTGCTTCAGTCAATCTCTGGTCTAGTTTATGAACTGAACATCTAGTTTCCTCAGTAAGATCTAATCAAGTTCAGATCTGATTGTTGATGGTGGACAACGATCAGACACCGCAAGGCTGAAATCATTCACCTGGCGATTCTAAATCAGTTTCGAGATCATATCCAAGGACTCCACTGGAGGATGAACCTGACCAGCAGAAACGTGAAAGGACAATATGGAAAGATCAAGTATTCAAGTTGGAATTTCATCCAAGACATTTTGTTCTTTGTCATAAATTATTTCTTCTCTTTTCCCGAGAATATCAAGAAGGCTTTGCAAAGTATATTGTATTTGAGAAAATATCCTTGGCCTGCATTTGATTCCTTCCCTTTGAAGATTGTAAATACCAAAGAGTTTCATGCTTTTAAGTTGATCAAGACCTTTCTTCCGAATCTTGTGATGACCGTCTTCAAATTGATGAACCTTCTATACATACCCTTACACCTTGTAAAATTCCAGATCAATACAAGCCTCTGATTTTACCTCCTATATCCCATGTTTTCCCTAAAAATCATGACCTATATCTACCAAGATTTGATGGTGAACGCAACAACATCACTGTCGAGAGACATGTTCTAAATTTTGAGTCTTTTCTTGACCTTTTTGAAGTTGATGAAGAGGATATTAGTATTAGGCTTTTTTCTCTTTCTTTGCAAGGCAAAGTTAAGAGTTGGTTCAAAACCCTGCCTGATGCGAGCATCTCAGATTTTCAGCAGTTCGTCAAAATTTTCCTCGACGGGTGGGTGGTCAGACAGAACCCTTTCTTGATTATAGAAGAGTATAACCAGCTGAAAAGACAGCCAGGGGAGACAGTACAACAGTTTTCTGCCAGATTTAACCAAGTTTATTATTCGATGCCAATTAATATAAGGCCTCCTCCTGGATCTGATCTCTTGCACTACCCGGGTGCCTTTGATCCAGAAATGGAGTTTCAGCTAAGAGAAAGGAATCTTGCAACACTTGAAGAGATGCAGAATAGTGCAGTAGATGTATAGGCTCATTTGCGGATCCGAAGGGAAAAGTTGAAGGAAGAAGAGATGAAAATCATAGATCCAGAGAAGTCGACATCTCTAGAGGTAAAGCTTGACATGTTGGTAAATGCAGTAGAAGAGATGATGCAAAAGATCACCACAAGGAATGAGTATCATGTTCAAGCCCATGGCTCGCTGATTGAAGAAGAACAAGTTGTTGATCCAAAACATTTTGTTTCTTATCCCAGTCATCATAGATCTGATAATGATTGTTTTGTAGATCATCTTGGAGAAGAGAGAGTTGTTGATATGACATGTATGCTTGATGATGTGTTTTATATGGATGATTTGCCTCAGTTTGATCAGTATGATGATGATTATGTTCTCCAAACAGAAGCTAATCTTGCAGACAAATTAGCAGCTAGTTTGTGGAAGGAGGAAGTTCACTTTCAGCAGTTTGAATACAATGTTCAGCCATCACATATCAGCTATGGAAATGACGAGGAAAGTGCAGCAAATTTTGAAGTAAGTGAAGGATATTTGCCTTTTTTTTTTACTCGTTTCAGTTCATCAGAGACAACTTTCATGCAATCTGAAATCAACTGTCGACAAGTCTTGATCTGGACCATCTTGAGGGCAATGAAAACCTTTTTCAAGACTTCTCATATCCAGATTTGCAGCCCCCGAATGCCATTGATTGTCAAGTTGCAGATAAGGACTTGGAAGCCGGCACATACGATAAAATGATACAAGATGATTCCGTACCATTTTGTTTTGAATCATTTCAGTTTTTGAAGGGTAAATTGCATAGTAAATCTTCAAATGAGTAGCCTGTAGGAAATCATGTAGTCTCATCGAAACCAATAGAAAATGGGTTGCAGCAGTCTTTTCAAGTTTTTCACGATCCAATAGTTGATGTGTTGGATGATGTCTGCAGTCAAAGTCTTTCTCCATTGACTATATGTAAGCTTGAAATGTGTGCTGATATAAACTTGATCCGACAGCTGGTTTCTTTGTCATTTTCAGCAGGAGCCTTGTCACAAAGCTCAAAACAAGGTTTTCATTCATGGTATGAGGAGAAGAAAATTAATCCATTGGATGAGCTAAGTCCCAGTGTGCATGAACTTCAAGATCCTTATGCAGTGTTTTTGAAGGCGGATAGAGAATCCATAGTATTCAACGGATCTGTTCACAAGTTTTCATGGGAGTTTCCTTTCAGTAGTTCTCTCTTGTTGTTCATAAACGAGCACTTGCAGAGAATTCAAACAGCAGCTGGAATACTTACCTGGTTGCATTGGTTGTTTCATTTCACTTGATTAGGTGATGAATGAAACTGTTAGAGTAGGTTGTATTGAATAAGCTTCATATTGAGCATATTTTCCAGTTTGTCGGTTGTATTTAAGTATCGAGTCAGTTTTTAGTTGAGTGAGAGTCAATTTGTGTCATCAAGTCATCAGTTTTCAGTCATGCATTTCAGCTTGAGTTTTTTACTCCATTGCCCAATGGATGAAGGCATTGTCTGCTTTCCAAAGATCTGTAGTTCTTGGCACCTCCAAGGAGCTACCATCCCCATTGGAGCCAATGTTAGTGTCAGTCTTTGCAGCCTTCCTCCAGTGATCAAAATTGCTCTTACAAAGTGATTTTAAGGTGTCAAGGTCAAATTTTGTCATTTCAGTGAGTCTTCAAGCAAAATTTGGTCACTAGGTATTAGGTCTAGGGTTTACTTTTACTCCTATCAAAGTTGTCCAAATGTCAGTCCATGTCACCATTCAACTGAGTGTACCATCATTCAGAGGGTTGTCATCATCATGCCAGATTCCAATGGGTCATTTTACACCTTGTTCATGCTTCAATTGTGCCTAGGTAAGGTTCATTTCCCTCTCCTAGGGTTTTGAAGGTAATTTCTCTTGGATGGTCAAATCATCAGCAAAACTTGTATCCTGATGTTCATACACCTTACCCTATCCTTAATGTACCTTATTAAACACTTCCCATCACTGAGATCCCTCAAATTCCTCATTTTCGCACAAACCCTAGTTTCTTGCTACAACTTGGAAATTTTCTAGGCTAGGCCTGTGTTCTGCCCTTTTGGACCCCTTCCCCTCACTCAATCTCTGAAATTCCACTTTCCCCTACTTCCTAACATCCCTCCCTACTTCCTAAAATTTTCTCAAGAATTCAGAAGCCCTTTATCCCCTTTATTTCATTTCATTTCATTTCGACAAATCCCTTGTTCCACACATCGGGATAGGTTTTACTCCAATGCTTTTTCTGAGAAATAAAAGATGAATTTTGGAAAAATGAGAGAGGTTTTTGTTTGCAATAGGCCAATACAAAAAAACCTCTTTCCTTTTTTACACAGGTGTCATTTTTTTAGAGAAATGTCAAAAATACAGTTGCCTCAGGAGAATTGATGCGCCTCTGAAGTGACTTTGGGAAAATCAAGATTTATCCTAGCTTGGTTGGCCAAATGACTTGGTTGATGCATAAAATGATAACTAGACACAAATATATTTCCAATGAGCTATCATGAGCTCAATTTGGAGTTGAGGAAGACCTTTAAAAGTTGGCTGCAACAGCACTCTGCCTTGAGGCAGCCTCATTTTTCACATTTTGACCAGTCTTGGGAGATTTGATTTTTGACAAGGAAAATGAACTCAAAATTGAAAAATTCCAGTATTTTTGGAAATTATACTCAATAATATTTCCAACGATATATCCTGCACCTAATTTGGACACCAGGAAGGTCTCCAAAAGTCTCCTGCAAAAGGGCGCGACGCGTTGGGCTTGTGGCGCGACGCATAGAGCTGCAAGCCCAATTTCACCAAAAAATTCTCCAAAATTTCCAAATGTGCTCAAATCTATGGTGTGCAAGTAAGTTAAGATTTTTTCCATTGCAAAGTGGGTTTTTTGAAAAGAATAATCAAAATCATTGGCATATAAAACATTTTCATCTTTCATAATCTCATTTGTATGCCAAGAGGACAGTAGTAAACCAAGGATAAACCGTGAAGAGAAAAGAAGCAATTTGAAGGAGAATTTGTGCAAGGTTCAGCTGCGTGACACATTGGCTGGGTGTCGTGATGCATCGGGTGAGCGCGACGCATTAGGTCGGCTCCCTATGTGCAAATTTGTTCCTGCGCGGCGCATTGGAAGGGCGCGGCGCACTTGGTTGGTTGCGCGACGCATTGGGCCGGAAAGCAAATTTCTTTCCATTTCTTCCAAATCCTCAAATTGACTTGGTCTCCCTTGTTCAATTAAGTCAAAGTCACCTCTTAATTTCCAATGAAAAAGTGTTTGGTGTTGATTATGAGAATTTAAATACAAAAACTCAAACCCTATTGTCTTGTTGAAAGAGTGCTCCTTTAGGGTTTTGAAACTGATTTGGTGTCAATCATTCCCATTTCCCCCATCTTGTTAATCCCTCCTCACTGTCTATCTTCTCACAACATCCCATTTCCCTATTCCCTTGTATCCCTAAATCATTCATTTCTTATCCCATTCCCATTACCCCACATCCCAATTGTAAATTTCCCCAAACCCCAAGGCTATTCCAAGAGACCAAATGACTGCCCCAAAAATCTTCAATTGAAAATTTTCACTTGTCAATAGTCCATCATTTCCACTACTCTATCCCTCCATATTCCCTCACTTTTTACCACATATTTGGCAACAAAACCAAAGACACCAAACTCCTCATATTCATCCAAGACAATATAGACTTTGGAAATCATGGAGACAGATACCTCTTATGACCGAGATAGTGACTCTACAACTGAATTGCATGCACCAAGGAGACCAAAAGCTATTGGAGAAAGTAACAAGGAAAATAACATGTTGAGGAACATGGTGAATCATTATTGGGCAAGAAATCATGTTTTCAAGGCAAGAATCAAGATCCTGAAGGCAAAGTTAAAGAGGGCATTAAAGCATCGCAAAAGGCATGATAGACTCCAAATTTTGGCCGAAGCTTCCTTGGCACAGCATAGTGCATGATGGTGGACACTCAGCCCAAATTTCAAGAAATTTGGGACACATTTTGTCAATTTTGATTTTTTTGGCCTAAACACGGATTTCTCCGCCCGACACGTCGCGCCACTTGGCGTGCGCTTATGATTGGGAGCTCCTCTTGGGTGAAACTTTGTATTTTTGAATTTTTCATGAAAATTTATGCATTATTAGCCATTACCCAGAGATTTTGACAAGTTTTTTGTTGCCGGAAGGGTCAAAAACACCCTAAAATTGACCTTTCTGCCCCTTTTTGGACACACAAGAAGCAGTGTTGGGAAAACTCATTTTTGGAGGGGAAAATGGAAACAAAATTTCGAAATTCCACTTGGGTTGGAAAGTAGACAGGCAGAGATTTCCAACAAGCTATCCTGCGCTCAATTTGGACACCAGGAAGGCCCTCAAAATCAGCTCCAAACTGGCATGACGCATAGAGATTTCAGGCGCGGTGCATTGGGGATTTTGGCTCATTTTTGACTCAGTAACTCTGTTTTTCGCCTAGTTTTGGCCAGTTTGAATCTCTTACTTCCACATGTGAAAATATTGATGTAATTTGATGTAATTTCATGGGTCTTGATGTAATTTTGACAAATTTTTACTCATGTAAGTAGATTCATTCATCAAAAGGTGAATTGTAACTGAATGAATTAGTTTCCTATCTTATAGAGGCAAGTTGTTCCACTGCCTATTTTCCAGTTCTTAGTTTAGATCTTGTTGAAACAGCTCCTAAACTAGTGATCTAGACCCCTAGAGGCTAGGGATGAGGTAGTGTTGTCTATATCTTGTAATTTTTCAGTCATTGGCATAGGTTGGACACTTGGGATTGCTTGGGACTTCATTGTACATTTCATCTCTGCAATTTTGGCAAAGGAATAGACCAGGGTTTGCAGCACTCTTTGGGATCCATGTGGCTCTATGTCTTGATGGTGTGTTTCTCTCTATGATTGTAATTTTACTGATGTTTCATGTGTATCATTATCCTTCTTATTTCTTCCTAAGTTAAACAAACAAGTAATAAAGGTGGAATTCATTAGATTTGTTGTGCTCTACCTTGAGTTTTCTTTAATTTTCCATGTTTTCGACTGTTTGAAGAGGATTCCTGAAAGCCTCTTTCCCTCTTCAACTCCTCACCGGTCTGAGCTACCCATTCATTCAATCCAAAGCATCAAAACAATTGCCTTCCTTGCCCCATTCAGACCTCTGCAAAAACTAGGCCCCATTTCCCAGACCCAAAATCTGCCCTTCCCTTTGATCCAAAAAACACCTTCAAAATCTAATCAAACTCTTTTACAAATATACCTAGCCTAAAATTAGCCTTTATTCAAGTCATCTCAAGCCTCATTGATCATTTTTTACTGAGATTGACAAGGAGAGAGCCCTCTCCCGATCTGGTAGGGCTAGCTACCAGATTAAGCATGGTTTGATGTTACCCTAGACTCTGCCTTCCTCAGCCTGAGGTGGATTTAGGCCATAACACTTCCATCGCCCGACACTACGTGCAGCTCCCGCCCGCCCAAGACGCTGCGCTCTTGTCACGGGCATGCAGCACTGAACGAAACAGCGTTTAGGCTTGCCCAGGGCGCTGTGCTCCTGGCATAAAAACACAGAATCACCTAAAAAGCATGCAGAGGTGCCCAAACTTCCCGGAGAGCTCAGAATTTACATCTTTTTTCTGTGGAAGAAAATTTTAAGAGGTATTTTCCCTAAATTATCACCTCTTCATAAATTTTATAACTGATAAGGGCACCAAGTAGATCCAAATAGGTGTCAAAGAAAGCTTGAAGAAAAATTGAAAAGAAAGCTTAACCTACTTTTTTCTAAGTCTCCTAACCTTGTTTAAAAGCTTAGAATCTCCTAAAACCTTTTTCCCCATTATTTACCAAGAAAAAATCCTTTTTTTTTAAAGAGTTGGAGGAAGGGGTGAAAGAAAACACCATGTCTCAAGAAGGGAGGGTTGACCTAAATGAAGATACAAGTCCAAGAAAACAACAGAAGAAAGGAGGAATGCCCAATAGGTTTGAACCCATAAACACTGCAGAACTGATAGCCTCCCCTTCTATTCTTTCCTGTTTCCAAGATTTAGGGTGCTATGAGTTCTGTAACAAAGTGCAAGAGATCAAAAGTCACCCTCATGAATTGACCAAGTTATTTTCCTCAAAACTTCACAAGCATAAAGTACATCTAGCAGGGGTAAGATTTGAGTTAACCACCAAAGCCATCTCTAAGGCCACTGGAATACCTGGCATAGGAGAAAGGTGGTTTAAATAGAAGCATCTTCACATAAATTATTCCCTCAAACAGACCCTCCTCATTTTCCTTCCCTTAAGAAATCTGATCATGAAGAAAGCATTGATGATCAAGATGAACAAAACAATGAGGGAGAGAGTGATGATCAATATGATGAAGATGAGGGAGAGAGTGATGATCAAGATGATAAAGATGAGGGAGAAAATGTTGAATATGAGGGAGAAGATAAAGAAAATGAAAAGAGTGATGATCAAGATGATGAAGATAACGGAGAAAATGATGAAGATGAGGGAGAGAGTGATGATGATGAACAAAACAGTGAGGGAGAAGATGAAGAATAAAATGAAGAAGAGGGAGATGGCCAAGAAGAAAGCAGCAATGGCCAAGAGCATAATAGTCAAAGCAGTAGCATGGATGAGGATGTAGGTAAAGAAGAAAACAGAGGTGGAAGCAGTGATACAGATGATGGTCAAGGGAGCCAAAGCAATGGATCTCATAATGAAGAAGAAGGCTCTAAAGACACAGAAACAAAGGCAGGCTCTCAAGAAAAGAACGGTGGGCAAGAAAAAAAATTTCTAATCACTAAATCCCATGATGAGCTAACAAGCCCAGTCAGTGGGTCTTGTGAAGATGGAAATGACACTAAAATCACTACAGTAGGTAGTGGCAAGGAAGCAAAAGAAATCCATGACAATGACCAAAATGACAAGGGCAACCCAGAAACAGATTTTAAAATTGTTTTCAATAAACAAGGAGATGATTACAAAAATCCAAAGAATGAAGGCAGTGATGCTGAAAATGAAGTTGGTAGTGAAAACAGTAATGAAAAGGGTGAAGAGGAGGATATTTATGAAAATGAATACATTCCAAGCACAAATGTCTCTGATATTTCAGAAATAGAGCATAGTAGTTTTGAGGGTCTTGATAGTGACAAAATCATGAAAGATGTTGAAAATATTGATCCAAAGAACAACCAGCAGCAAGGTAGGGAGGATATACACACACAGAGCATTTTTCAAGGAGGAGACAATCCTAAGATTATAAATGATCAAATTTTGTGGCACCTTTCACCATCACTTATAAGAGAGGATGGAGGCATGTGTTTTCTGCCTCCAAAAAGCAAGGGGCCATGCACTCCTCCTCAAAACCAGTGAAGGGAAAAATCACAAAATTAATGAAGGACAAGGGTAAAAGAAAATGAAGGAAAAGCGTAAAAATCCAATAAAGGACAAAGGCAAGAAAACAATGGAAGAAGAGGAAAGAAATCATGAGGAAGAGAGGGAATTTGAACTCATTCACATAGATAGTGATGAGGAAAATGAAACAAGGATAGTTAATTCTCTCCTACAAGACCGGAATGCACAAATCAGAGACTTGGAGGTTGGGCTAGAAAGGTCAAAAGATCTTATTCATTTCCTCCAAGTGCAAAAAAAACAAATGAGTGGCCAGCTGGCCATCTATGAAATAAGGGCGCTAAAATATAGGAAAGAAGCTCAAAGATCGCAAGTGCAATTGGAGGAGTACATGGACGCTTATGAGGAGAGCAGTGATGAAGAGGGGAAAACAAGAAGGAGACCTAAGACTATGGATCTTAGGAAAGCTTTGGAAAAATAGAAAGAGGAAGAATCAGCCCAAGCCTAGCAATTTCCTCTCACCGAGCTCCTTGCCTTGGAAATTTAGCATAACAAATAATCATGGCTTGAAAGGGAAAATATACATTTAGAGGCTAAATTAGAGAAGGCCAACAAAAATTTGGGTTTATAGAGAAAGATGGTTGAGCACTACAAAAAGAGAAATTATTTTGCAAGGAAAAAGCTCAAAACTGCCCAAAGGGAGGGCCCAATGCCAAATGATGGGAAGGACCAAGATAGGCTTGGAATCTTGGCTCAAGCTTCACTGCAGGTATCTAAGGACCCTTGAGGGACCCACTCACCAAATTTGAGAAAAATTGAACAAGTTTTTGTTTTTTGTAAAATTTTAAGCCTAAGAACGCAGCACCCTAGGTGTTGCGCTTTTTCCTAGGGAAATTTCAGAGGTATCAGCTTACATTTTTTGATTCGTTATCATGAGAGGAGTATGGTCACCAAATTTCAGCTCAATTGGAGTTGTTTTGGTCCCCCAAAAGGGTCAAAAACACCCAATTTTCACCTTTCTACCCTCTTTTTTGAGCAGGTGATGCGCTCCTGGAAGCTTTGACTTTTTCCACTTTTTGGACAATTTGAAGAGGTCAATTTGAGGAAAAAAAGGTATATTTTGAAATTAGACATCCACAACTTTCCAGCAGGCCATCACGGAGCCTTTTCCGACATCGGGAAGGCCTCCAAAACTCTGTTGCAAAAAGACCTTTTTTGGTGCTGTGCTCCTGGAAAAGTTTCAAATTTTTGAGACAGTATGTTGCGTTCCTATGTGTAACTGAGAAAATGTGCGTTAGGAAAGTTTCCTCATGTATGTCAGAGCCTAAAATTCAATGTTTTTTCTATTTTAGTCTAGAAAAAATATTTTGGAAGATATTTTGTGCTTGAGACCTTACAAGGCCTCAAGGACAAGTTAAGATATTTGTTTTTGGCCAATAGGCTTATAGATGCTCTAGTGAACTCTCTTCCTCCTTTCTTGTTATATAAGCCATGAGGATTCATTGTAAATAGTTGGGACTTGATGTGTTTAAGAGAAATACATGGTTTTATGAGCTTGGACAAGATATTGGTTTTATGAAGTGAATGAATGGCTTGTGTGGCTTGACGTTGGAGAAGCTTGCTTGGAGAATTCCATAGCTTGGTGAATGGTGATGTTTTCCTAACTTGTTAATGTTTTCTTGTCCTCATTTTGTTTCAATCTGCTTGGCTACTATATATCAGAAAAGTATAGGTTGAGATATTCTCATGGAAGCACCTCAAACCTCCTGTTTGCTATAGTCTTGATGTTTTCTTCTTTTAGTCATCTTAAGTAATTCTTGATTTCTCCTTAGGCCCACTAAAACTTGTTTCTGTTTCATGAATGTTTAGTATGTTAGATTATAAATATGATTCATGGTATGCCCTGCTTATTTAAAGTTTTTAAAACCCTATTGTGAAGCTTTTCTATGGAATACTGATTGATTAGGTTAAGAAACATAGGCCTTGTTTCGATCTTTCCCTTTGCCCATGCTTACCAACTTGTTTCAGAGTTCCCGATAGTTTGATATATGTTGTTTAGGAGTTCCCTCTCCATATATTGAGTTGTTTTTTTATCTTATGTGTTTTCCCAAAAAACTAAAGGTGAATTTCTAAAGTTAGGAGTTCTAATGCTTCTATGTATCACCGGAATGTTCATCTTACATGTTTATCAATTTGAGTATTGTTCATATAGATTAATGGTTTGCCCTACTTCATGATTCATTGCTTTCAGAATATATACGTTTAAGACCTCTTAGTTTCTTCCCAAACATAATGTTCATTACACCTCATCATCACCTAAGGATCCATTAACCTTGCTAAATCGGCCCTGCAATACACTCTGCTTCATCATTTAGACACCCTAGACTTCATCTGACCCCACAGCCCTATTGATTTTACAGACTTTCATTTCCACCTATCCTACTTAGTCATCTTACCCCAACCCAAAACAAACAAACAAATTACACTTAACAACTAGCCTAAAATCAATCATCCATAGAGAACAAGTTCACATCCTTCGCACAATAGAGAGAACCCTCTCTGAGTCCAGGAAGGCTAGGTCCTAGGACTCCAAAGACTGGTTTGATGTTACCCTGTCATTTGGTTAGCCAATCTTCCAAATCACGGGACACTGACATAATGTTGATCACGGTGGGACTTTGAGTAAAAAACAAACTTAGACTTCCCTATACATTTTAGAAGCCCTTAAGAAAACTATCTTGTGCATTTATCCCACCGCTTACTAACATAATGGCTATCACGGTGGGACTCTGAGTAAAAAACAAACTTAGACTTCCCTAAACATCTCATAATCCCTTAAGAAAACTATCTTGTGGATTTATCCCACCGCTCACTAACATAATGGCTATTAGCCCCCTAATTTGCTCTCTTTTTTTCCATTTGCCCCTTCCTAAATCGTAACCATATACCTTGTTTCACCTCTTTTATGCACCCTCATCTTGCACCAATCCAAGCACGGTGACATATTTCGCATAAACTTTATTTTTCATATTTTTAATTCAACTTAGCATCAATTAATTATTTATTACATGATTTCTTAATTTTAATCACTCTTTGTAACTTATCGATATCTCCAATGTTTATTTGGTAGTTAGAGTATTTACCGTCACTTCTAATCCTAGTGCAGGATCGGATCTCGCACCGTTGCCAGCACAGCAAATCCTTGTAGCAGATCCGAACCTCCTTGATCACCGCCTCGTTTTGAGCAACTTCAGCCACAACAATAAGATCGATCCAAAGGCAGCCAAGACTGAATATGTGAAAGAAGAAAGCTGGAGATTGGCTACGGCTAAAATATCTAATTTTTAAGGCCGAAAAGCTAAATTTTGCGTTTGGTTATGTAATCGGATGAATGATCTATTTTGGCCTTTGGCCAAAGATCTATGTAATGTAGAATGTAAATAGGACTAAAAAAAGGAAGTTTTGATAGCAGAAGAGAACAGAGACACAGCCAGAGAGGCGGTAACAGGTTGTTGTATTTTTTTATCGCCCGAATCTGGGTTGGACGATGTATTAATGTATGTACTTGCCTCCATGAATTAATAAAAGGCAGCTCCGCCTCATGTTTTACAAATTGCGTTTTTGTGTTTGAGCTAATGAATTGATTAAGGTACTGAGCAGCATTTTTATTTAAAAGGGAAACTTGTTGGTTGGCTAGGGCGTAGCAAACCCAGCATGTTTACCCCATTTCCTGTTTTCCTGTAATTTTTGTTTACGTTGTGAAGTGTGATTTAATTTTAAGCACATGCATTCCTATCTGAGTGAAAGCGGATTCGTTGTGTGAAGTAGATAAATTTCCTTTTCCTGCAATTTCCTTTCCTGCACTTGGTTTCAGATTGGTTTTCCTCCGCCTGGTCCAAGCAGGAGAAATAACCCTACGCCAGTGCACGTTGGTGTGATATCTCCTTTTCTGCAATTTTGTTTGATTGGTTTTCCTCTGCCTGGTCCAAGCAAGAGAAATAACCCTGCACCAGTGCACGTTGGTGTGATATCTCCTTTTCTGCAATTAAGTTTAATTGGTTTTCCCCGCTTGGTCCAAGCAGGAGAAATGAAACTGCACTAGTGCATGTTGGTGTTGTTATGGCCTAAATCTACCTCAGTATGAGAAAGGAAGAATCTAGGGTAACATCAAACCACGCTTAACCTGGTAGCTAACCCTACCAGGTCAGGAGAGGGCTCTTTCCTTGTCAATCTCAACAAAATATGATCAATGAGGCTTAATATGACTTGATGTGAAGACCAATTTTAGGCTAGGTATGTGTGCAAAAGAGTTTGATTTAATTTAATGATGTTTTGTTGGCTCAAATGGAAAGGCAAATTTTGGGTCTGGGGAATGAGGCTCAGTTTTGTAGAGATCTCAATGGGGCAAGGCAGGAAATTGATTTAACACTTCCATTTGAATGAAATGGAGAGCTTTAGACAGGTGAGGAGTTGAATAGGGCAAGAAACCTTCAGGGATCCTCTTCAAACAGCTGAAAACATAAATAACTAAACAAACCCTAGGCAGAGCACTGCAATTTCAATGGATTCTACCTTTATCCTTGTTTGTTTTAGTTAAGAAGAAATAAGAGAGAAAATGGCATACATAAAACACCAGTAAACTTTCATTTACAAAGAGAAACACACTATCAAAGAAAAATGCCACATGAATCCCATAGAGTGTTGCATACCCTGGTCTATTCCTTTGCCAAAATGCAGAGATGAATGTACAATAATGCTCAAAGCATTCCCAAAAGTCCAACCCTGCTAATCACTGAAAAATCACAAGATATAGACAAACAATAACTCATCCCAGCCTCTAGGGTTCGAGCTCATAATTTTAGGATCTGTTTCAACAAAATCTAAACTGAGAACTAGAAAGTAGGCAGTGGAACAGCTTGCCTCTAAAAACTAGGAAATTGATTCATTCAGTTGCAAATTACCCTTTGATGGATGAATCTACCTCTATGAGTGAAAATTTAGCAAAATTACATCAAAATCCATCATGTTACATTTAATTACATCATGTGTTTGACAAATAGAAGGAAAAAAAAGTCAAACTGTGAAAAAACTAGGCGAAAAACAGATTTTTTGACCAAAAATGAGCAAAATCCTCCAATGCGTCGCGCCTGATTTCCCTATGCGTCGCGCTTGTTTACAGCTGATTTTGGAGGCCTTCCCGGTGTCCAAATTTGCTCCAAGTGGGCTTGTTGGAAAGGTCTACCTGTCTACTTTCCAACACAAGTGGAATTTCTGAATTTGGCCTTCATTTTCCCCTCCAAAACTGATTTCTCCCAACACTGCTTCCTGTGTGTCAAAAAAGGGGCAGAAAGGTCATTTTTGGGGTGTTTTTGACCCTTTTGGAAGCCCAAAACCTGTCAAAATTTCTTGGCCATTGGTAGGCATGCATATTTTTCCATGAAAAATCCAAAAATGTTGAGTTTTCATCAAAAGGAGTCCCCTATCAAAAGCGCGCGCCAGGTGGCGCGACGCATTGGGCAGAAAAACCTGTGTTTTAGCCCAAAATTTTCAAAATTGCAAAAAGTGTCCCAAATTTTTTGAAATTTGGGCTAAGTGTCCTCCATTAAGTGTTGTGTTGGGCCAAGGAAGCCTCAGCCAATTTCTGAAGTTTATCTTGCACTTTTGCCTCCTTGATGTGTTCTTCAACTTAGCCTTCAAATTCCTGATTCTTGCCTTGCAACTTTTGTTTTTCGCCAAGTAATGGTATGCCATGTGCCTCAACATATTTTTCTCATTGTTGGCCTTCTCTAGCATCCTTTCCCAAGTGAAATTTTTTTCTCTCAAGCCAAGATTCACAATCAGCTCAATCTCTTTCTCATACCCATGATCACTGTCTCTTTCCATTATTTTCCTTTGGTTTTGAAAAATGTGGTTGTACATGGATGGTCTTGTGGATAACAGTGTGAAAATATGGTGGAGGAATGAAATGGGTAGAGTGTATGTAAGAGAGTGTCAAAATGTATGTGTGAACAGAGTTTAGGGATGGGAGTAAGAGTTTTAGGGATGTGCGTAGGGTTTGGGATAGTGGGATTTAGGATATGGGAATTAGGGAATTTTTGGAATATGGGAATTAGGGAATAAGTGGATGAAAGTGAAGAATGAATGAAGGAGTGAAAGAATGAGGGAGTGATGGAGTGGACTTGGTAGCAAAAACACAAATGCAGCCCTAGACAATTATTTTTGAGCAAAATTTCAAAGAGGTAGGGTTTGAGATTTTACACACTAAACCACCATATAATTCTAAGAAAAACTCTTTCACTAGCAAGGGAAGAACTCTTAACTTACTTGCACACCACGGATTTGAGCACATTTGGAAATTTTGGGGAAGTTTATGGTGAAATTGGGCTTGCAGCTCTATGCACTGCGCCACAAACCCAACGCGCTGCGCCTGCTCAATGCATCGCGCCAGTGTATTTTTTACACTGTGGAGGTCGGCCCAATGCACCGCGCCACTTGTATGTGCCGCGCCTCTCACCCAATGCGCCGCTCCCTTGAATTTTTCCCAGTTTTCATTCAAAATTGCTCCTTATCTTCAACACAACTTTCTCTTGTTCAATCTTTCTCTTTTGAATGCAAATGATCTCTCTGATGATGATCAATGATTTTATATACAAGATTTTGATTTTTTCACTCATAAAACCCACTTTTATAATATTTTCATTGTGACTTACTTTTTCAACTCTGTTTTTTGGGCAGTTTACTTTATTTGTGCCTTTGATGAACTGAATGACTTGATTTTTGTTTGCCTTGCAGGGGATGGAGCTGTTAAAGCCTGGAAAGGTGACCAGGGTTGCCACTGAAGTTATTTACATATGAGAGAACTTGAAATTACATCAAATTTATACATAAAAAGATAAAATACTCTGTTTTTCCTCAAAACAGAGTTTTGAGGAAAAATTCATTTCTGGGCATATGATGATGGCATTTATTTGGTACTGGAATTTTATTCAACCTCCTCATGCGCCTGCTGACCGTTATTGGACATTTTGAAGACCTTTTTGATGAAAGCCTAGACCTAATGGGACTGAAAACCCTAGAAATGACTATTGCAAATAATAAGACAAAAAGTGACTGCAAATGATCTAGATGAATGGAAATGCGCCAATAGGTAAAGGACATGAGGGAAAAGCCACTACCGTCAGATGATCCATGATCCTAATGGAATGCAGCTGACTGAGTGAGACACCTAACATGCAATGCAACAAGAGAATTTGATCACTGACAGAGGGATGAAGATACCGACACTAACATTGGCTCCAATGGGGATGGTAGCTCCTTGGAGGTGCCAAGAACTACAGATCTCTGGGAAAGCAGGCAGTGCCTTCGTCCATTGGGCTATGGAGTCAATAACTCCAAAAAACCAAAACCAGACTCTTGACTTAATTTCAGGACTGAAATATGACTCAAAACTAATACTGAAAACTAAAACAAAATTGACAGACTAGAAAAGATGCTCATAATTGAAATTATTCATCAAAACCTACTCTAATTGTTCTATTTCACCGCCAGATCAAGTGAAATGGAACAACCAATGCAACCATGTAAGCATCCTGGCATCTGTTTGAATTCTCTGCAAGTGCTCACTTATGAACAACAAGAGAGAACTACTGAGAGGAAACTCCCATGAAAACTTGTGAACAGATATGTTGAATACTATGGATTCTCTATCCGCCTCCAAAAACACTGCATAAGGATCTTGAAATTCATGCACACTGGGACTTAGCTCATCCAATGGATTACTTTTCTTCTCCTCATACCATGAATGCAAACTTTGATCTGAGCTTTGTGATGAGACTCCTGCTGAAAATGACAAAGAGACCGGCTGCCGGATCAAGTTTGTATCAGTACACATTTCAAGCTTACATATAGTCAATGGAGAAAGACTTTGACTGCAAACATCATCCAACACATCAGCTATTGGATCGTGAAAAACTTGAAAAGACTGCTGCAACCCATTTTCTATTGGTTTCGATGAGATTACATGATTTCCTACAGGCTGCTCGTTTGAATATTTACTATGCAATTTACCCTTCAAAAACTGAAATGATTCAAAACAGAAAGGTACGGAATCATCTTGCATCATTTGATCGTATGTGCCAGCTTCCAAGTCCTCATCTGCAACTTGAAAATCAATGGCATTCGAGAGCTGAAAATCTGGATATGAGAAGTCTTGAACAAGGTTTTCATTGCCCTCAAGATGGTCCAGATCAAGACTTGTCGATAGTTGATTTCTGATTGCATGGAAGTTGTCTCTAATGAACTGAAACGAATCAAAACAAAAAGGCAAATATCCTTCACTTACTTCAAACTTTGCTGCACTTTCCTTGTCATTTCCGTAGCTGATATGCATCGGTTGATTAATGTATTCGAGCTATTGAAAGTGAACTTCTTCCTCCCAGACACCGGCTATTGATTTGTCTGCGATATTAGCTTCTGTTTGGAGAAAATAATCACCATCATACTGATCAAACTAAGGCACATCATCAGTATAAAACACATCATCAAGCATACATGTCATATCAACAACTCTCTCTTCTCCAAGATGATCTATAAAACAATCATTATCAGATCTATGACAACTGGGATAAGAAACAAAATGTTTTGGATCAGCAACTTGTTCTTCTTCAATCAGTGAGCCATGGGCTTGAACATTATACTCATTCCTTGTGGTCATCCTTTGCATCATCTCTTCCACTGCACTTACCAAAATGTCAAGCTTTACCTCTAGAGATGTTGATTCGTCCGGATCTATGTTTTTCATCTCTTCTTCCTTCAACTTTGCCCTTCGGATCAGCAAATGAGCCTTTACATCTACTGCATTGTTCTACATCTCTTCAAGTGTTGCAAGATTTCTTTCTCTCATCTGAAACTCCATTTCCGGATCAAAGGCACCCGAGTAGTGCAAGAGAGTAGATCCAGGAGGAGGCCTTATATTAATCGGCATCGAAAAATATACTTTGTTAAATCTGGCAGAAAACTATTGTACTGTCTCCCCTGGAAGTCTTTTCAGCTAGTTATACTCTTCTATAATCAAGAAAGGGTTCTGTCTTACCACCAACCTGTCAAGGAAAACTTTGAAAAACTACTGGAAATCTGATATGCTCGCATCAGGCAGGGTTTTGAACCAACTCTTGACTTTGCCTTGCAAAGAAAGAGCAAAAATCCTAATACTGACTTCCTCTTCATCAACTTCAAAAAGGTCAAGAAAAGACTCAAAATTCAAAACATGTCTCTCAGCAGTGATGTTTTCGTGTTCACCATCAAATCTTGGTAGATATAGGTCATGATTTTTAGGGAAAGCATGGGATATAGGAGGTAAAATCAGAGGCTTGTATCGATCTGGAATTTTACAAGGTATAGGGGTATGTACAAAAGGTATAGAATAAGTCGTGGTCTCTTGAGGCTCATCATTTTGAAGACAGTCATCACAAGATTCAGAAAAAGGGTCTTGATCAAGCTCAAAGGCATGCAAATCTTTGGTATTTAAAATCTTCAAAGGGAAAGAGTCAACTGAAGGCCGAGGGTCTTTTCTCAAATACAATATACTTTGCAAAGCCTTCTTGACATTCTCGGGAAAAGAGAAGAAATAATTTATGACAAAGAAAAAAATGTCATGGATGAAATTCCAACTTGAATACCCGATCTTTCCATATTGTCCTTTCATGTTTCTGCTGGTCAGGTTCATCCTCCAGTGGAGTCCTTGGATCTGATCTCGAAACTGATTTGGAATCGCCAGGTGAATGATTTCAGCCTTCCAGTGTCTGATCGTTGTCCACCATCAACAATCAGATCTGAACTTGATTACATTTTACTGAGGAAACCAGATGTTCAGTTCATAAAATAGACCGGAGATTGACTGAAGCAGCATTCATCTACTTTCGCTAATGCAAAGCAAGAGCGTTTTGAAGGCTACAGCTGCAGATAGTCACAGCAGTTTATCATTTCTAATGACAAACTTTGTTCTACATGGTTAATACACTATGTTATAGCCCCCCCTATAAATCTACCTCAGGCTGAGAAAGGTAGGATCTAGGATTACATCATACCACGCTTAACACAAAGCTAGCCCTGATTGACTATTCATGTCATCAGAAAATGAATGTATATGATCGATGAAGCTTGAGATGACTTGATGTAAAGACTGATTTTAGGCTACGTATGTGCGCAAAATATTTTGGTTGATTTTAAGGGTGTTTTGTTGGCTCGAACGGAAAAGAAGATTTTGGGTCTGGGGAATGAGGCTCAGTTTTGCAGAGATCTCAATGGGGCAAGGTAGGCAATTGATTTGACACTTAAAATTGCAATAAATGGAGATCTTTAGACATGTCAGGAGTTGAAGAGGGCAAGAAACCTTCAGGGATCCTCTTCAAACAGTTGAAAACATAAATAACTAAACAAACCCTAGGCAGAGCACTGCAATTTTAATGGATTATACCTTTATCCTTGTTTGTTTTAGTTAAGAAGAAATAAGAGAGTGAATAGCATACATAAAACACAGGTAAACTTACATTTACAGAGAGAAACACAATATCAATGGAAGATGCCACTTGAATCCCATAGAATGCTGCAAACCCTGGTCTATTCCTTTGCCAAACTGCAGAGATGAATGTACAATGATGCTCAAAGCATTCCCAAAAGTCCAACCATGCTAATGACTAAAAAATCACAAGATATAGAAAAAAAATAACTCATCCCAGCCTCTAGGGGTCGAGCTCATAATTTTAGGAGATGTTCCAACAAAATCTAAACTGAGAACTAGAAAGTAGGCAGTGGAACAGCTTGCCTCTAAAAACTAGGAAACTGATTCATTCAGTTGCAAATTACCCTTTGATGGATGAATCTACCTCTATGAGTGAAAATTTAGCAAAATTACATCAAAATACATCATTTTACACTTAATTACATCATGAGTTTGAAAACTAGAAGGAAAAAAAAGTCAAACTGTGAAAAAACTAGGCGAAAAACAAAGTTTTTGATAAAAAATGAGCAAAATCCTCCAATGCGCCGCGCCTGATTTCCCTATGTGTCATGCCTGTTTGCAGCTGATTTTAGAGGCCTTCCCTGTGTCCAAATTTTCTCCAAGTGGGCTTGTTGGAAATTTCTTCCTGTCTACTTTTCAACACAAGTGGAATTTCTGAATTTGGTCTTCATTTGCCCCTCCAAAACTGATTTCTCCCAACACTACTTCCTGTGTGTCAAAAAAGGGGCAGAAAGGTCATTATTGGGCTGTTTTTGACCGTTTTGGAAGCCCAAAACCTGTCAAAATTTCTTGGCCATTGGTAGGCATGCATATTTTTCCATGAAAAATCCAAAAATGTTGATTTTTCATCAAAAGGAGTCCCCTATCAAAAGCGCGCGCCAGGTGGCGCGGTGCATTGGGCAGAAAAACCTGTGTTTTAGCCCAAAAATTTCAAAATTGCAAAAAGTGTCCCAAATTTTTTGAAATTTGGGCTAAGTGTCCTCCATTAAGTTTTGTGTTGGGCCAAGGAATCCTCAGCCAAGATCTGAATTTTATCTTGCACTTTTTGCCTCCTTGATGTCTTCTTCAACTTAGCCTTCAAATTCCTGATTCTTGCCTTGCAACTTTTTTTTTCGCCAAGTAATGGTATGCCATGTGCCTCAACATATTTTTCTCATTGTTGGCCTTCTCTAGCATCCTTTCCCAAGTGCAAGCTTCTTCTCTCAAGCCAAGATTCACAATCAGCTCAATCTCTTGCTCATACCCATGATCATTGTCTCTTTCCATTGTTTTCCTTTGGTTTTGAAAAATGTGGTTGTACAAGGATGGTTTTGTGGATAACAGTGTGAAAATATGGTGGAGGAATGAAATGGGTAGAGTGTATGGAAGAGAGTGTAAAAATGTATGTTTGAACAGAGTTTAGGGATGGGAGTAAGAGTTTTAGGGATGTGAGTAGGGTTTGGGATAGTGGGATTTAGGATATGGGAATTAGGGAATTTTTGGAATATGGAAATTAGGGAATAAGTGGATGAAAGTGAAGAATGAATGGAGTGAAAGAATGAGGGAGTGATGGAGTGGAATTGGTAGCAAAAACACAAATGCAGCCCTAGATAATTGTTTTTGAGCAAAATTTCAAAGAGGTAGGGTTTGAGATTTTACACACTAAACCACCATATAATTCTAAGAAAAACTCTTTCACTAGCAAGGGAAGAACTCTTAACTTACTTGCACACCACGGATTTGAGCACATTTGGAAATTTTGGGGAAGTTTATGGTGAAATTGGGCTTGCAGCTCTATGCGTCGTGCCACAAACCCAACGCGCCACACCTGCTCAATGCGTCGCGCCAGTGTATTTTTTACACTGTGGAGGCCGGCCCAATGCGCCGCACCACTTGTATGTGCCGCGCCTCTCACCCAATGCGCCGCGCCCTTGAACTTTGCCCAGTTTTCATTCAAACTTGCTCTTTATCTTCAACACAACTTTCTCTTGTTCAATCTTTCTCTTTTGAATGCAAATGAGCTCTCTGATGATGATCAATGAGTTTATATACAAGATTTTGATTTTTTCACTCATAAAACCCACTTTTATAATATTTTCATTGTGACTTACTTTTTCAACTCTATTTTTTGGGCAGATTACTTTATTTGTGCCTTTGATGAACTGAATGACTTGATTTTGTTTACCTGTGGGAAAAATTCATTTCTAGGCATATGATGATGGAATTTATTTGATACTGGAATTTTATTCAACCTCCTCATGCGCCTGCTGACCGTTATTGGAAATTTTGAAGACCTTTTTGATGAAACCCTAGACCTAATGGGACTGAAAACCCTAGAAATGACTCTTGCAAATTATAAGACAAAAAGTGACTGCAAATGATCTAGATGAATGGAAATGGGCCAACAGGTAAAGGACATGAGGGAAAATCCACTACCATCAGATGATCCATGATCCTAATGGAATGCAGCTGACTGAGTGAGACACCTAACATGAAATGCAACAAGAGAATTTGATCACTGACGGAGGGATGAAGATACCGACACTAACAGGTGTGATACAACAAGCCTTCTTAGTCTACTTTCCGCAATCTTCTTTCTTTAATTAAATGCTTGTGACAGCATAAATGTATATTGATTGTTTCTTTATTCCTGCACTCTGTTAAGATCAGAAACATTCACTTTTTATGTGTGCAATTTTATTTAACAGTATAATAGCACTTGCAATAATTAAGCACTCATTTTAAGAATTAAATGCTAAGTGCAGGAAGCTCTGATCCAGTACAAGAACTATTTTCTTACCATGGGATATGAGTGCTTCAAACCTGGAAAAGTTCAATCCCTTGCATGAAGTAAAAATCCTTTAGTAAAGACACCATTTATACCTTATGCATAAATCTTTGTTCCTGCACTAGTGCAAGCAAACTGCGATAGAGCAGGATAGATTTGAGCAATAAGGAAATCTCTAAAGGAGCAGATTTAAGGGCCATATGATGAGACTGCTAAGTGTCTCTGCTAAATAAAAACACACACTCAGTAGTTAATCAATAATTATCTAGAGTGATTGCCTTTTATCTTTAATTACCTCTTGCAAATGCATTCTTCCTTGTTCCAGTCTTAGATTATTTTGATGGTTCAAGTTGCCTTTTTCTCTTTTTAATTTGATTCTGCAATCTTTCCTTTAAAGAAATTAGGGATTTATATTAGGAATATTCATACCATCTCTGGCATTTCTTGTGCTTCATCTCTAAGTTTACGGATCCCCCAGGTTGACAAATTAAGTGTTGAGGAGTTTGCTTAAGTGTAATTCCTGCACCCAATATTTTGCGTCGTTGCCGGGGAGGCAATTTGATTTGGTAAGAATTTTCTGATTATACAATAGAGGTAATTTTCCCTTTATTTTGGTAGTATTGTTTGGAAAGCTTATTTGAAGGAATTTTACTGGTGTTAATTGATTTCTGACAGCATTTTTTTACTAGAAGTTGTTTGTTATTTTTCTTTTTTTGAAATTAATGCCTAGAAAAGGTAAGTGTTCTAAGCCCACTAAGGGCCAAAAGAATTATGAAAACAATTCTCATATTGGGTCTCCTTCTATAAGTAGAAATCCCAATCAAAATTAAAACCCATCATGCAGGAACAATCCACCTAGATTCTAGTGACAACAGCTCGGGTGTGGATCAGCCTGTTGAGAGCGGTACAAGTAAAAGGGAAACAATGGTGGACCATGAAGATCATTTGGAAGGGATTGGTGAAAACCAGGTAAGTAAAGAACAATCCACTTTTTTGTTTCCAATTGTGGATCCTGATACTGTGACATAAATGAAGAACATTCCACCATCAGCTCTCCCTCATTTCCATGGTAAAGTTCATGAAGATCCTGACTCTTTTCTATTCGAGTTTGATATTATGTGTAGAAGTTATGATTGTTCAACTGACGCTCAGAAGTTAAGATTATTTCCTGTTACTCTCAAGGATTCAGCTCTACGCTGGTTTATGGGGTTAGGAGGAAACACTATAAACTCTTGGGATCAGATGAAGAGAGTTTTTTTTGTCTAAATATCAAGAATATTGCAAAACTCAGGACATGCAGGATGAGATTTTTACAATCATACAGGATGATGATGAAACTCTTGAAGATTACCTAGAAATATTTATGTATATTTTACAAAGGTTGAAACTTAAGTTTGATCCCAATACTATTAAAACCTTGTTCTTAAGTGGACTTACTGATAATGCTAGAAATAATTTAAATCTGTTAGGACAAGGTGATATTTCTCAGCAAAATTTTGAACAAATTTGTGAATTATGCAGGAAATTTTCAATAAATCAGTATAGATCCGGTAGAGGAACTCGAAATAGAAATAGAAAAATTGAATATAATGATGTTATGATTATTGGACTAGAAAATAAAATGGAAAACATGAAAATTGATATAATGAATACTATTACCAAACAATTAGACTCTTTAAAAGTTCAGCAAAAACTCATGAAGGAACAAGAGTCATTATGTATTTTCTGTCCTAAATGTAGAGACAATCATCCTACTAAAGAGTGTCCTCTTAAGTTGAAAGAAAATAATAAGTGTGTTATTTGTGCAGAAGACCATGTCACAGAAAAATTTCCCTCTATACCAGGACTTAAAGCTGTATTTACAGGGGGGCAGCCTGAAGTTTAATACTTGTATGTTGTGGGAGCAAGAAGGAATTGGCCTCAATTAGGTGTAGGTATGGCTCCTGAATTTTCTCCACACTATTTTGGTTATAATTCACATGCATATTCTTATCCTAACACTAATCAGCAGTGGCAGTATGGAAATCAATATCAGCATGGGGAACCTTCTCAACTATGGCAACAAGGTTGGAGAGGGCCAACTCATTCTCCATACTCCTACCAGCCACCTATGCAATCATATCCATCTACGCATACACCTTATTCAATGCCTCAACTTCCGAGTCAGTCTACTCCACCGTTGCCTTTATCTCCACCCTTTCGACCTCCTCAGTTGCCTGCTCAACCTATGCCCAATCCTAACAATAATAAAGCAGTGCAAATGATCTATGTAACAAATCCACCTTTACCATTCGAGTACCATTCTATTCCAGTTGGGGTTCATGATATTCAATTAATATCGGGAAGGACTGTAACATCAAAAAATCAGAAGCAACCTATAGTGATTGTTGAAGAGAAAGGAGAAGAGGAAACTCTTAACCATTCTCTGAAAGTTGTCGCTAAGTAGCCCTTACCCTCTGAATCCTTGCCATCTTCTTCCAACCAGCCTCCCTTCCCAGAGAGGCTAGTAATGGAAAGAAGTGGGCCTATTTCTAAGACTAGTTTGGCATCTGAGCTTCGGAATCTTTTCATTAAGATACCTTTGCTTCAAGCCATTAAAGATATCCTCATTTGTACCAAGATTATTAAGGAATTATGTCTCAAGAAACCAGGGAGGAGGAGATTGGAACCCCAAACCATTCAATTTGTTGGTAGGGCAGCAGAGTTGATGACGGGATGTGTGTCTATAGAAAAATATATTGATCCCGGAAACCCTGTTGTCTCAGTTCAGATTGGTAATTTCCTTGTCTCTAATGTTCTTATAGACCTGGGGGAAGCCATTAATGTCATGACTAAGCAAACCATGGATCAACTTCAGTTATCTCATCTTCGCCCTACTCCCACTGTGCTTGAATTAGCAGATAAATCTAAAATTAAGCCAGAGGAGTATTGGACGATGTGATCATCCCATTAGAGTCTTGGGAATATCTTGCTAATTTCATTGTGCTTCAGCCAAAGAACCCAGTAGGAGGACCTCCCTTGATATTGGGTCGACCATGGCTTGCTACGGCCGATGCATATATTGGATGTCATTCTGGTGATATGTATATTTCGCATGGAGATTCTAGGAAGAAAGTTACCTTATGCCCCCCTGCCAGATCCATTCAAGACCTTCGAGATAATTTATGGTTGGATCAAAGCAGTGATGAGGAGACTCAGCCCATTTCCCTTATTCATCATTATACTGGGTCTTCACAAGAAGATGAGATTCAAGATTTCTTGAATAATCTAGATACTATGCCTAATTTTGAGCCATTGAGCTAGATTTTCAGCCTAGATTTTCAAGATAATCATTATCCTCATTCTTCTGTACCGCTGCATTTAACCAATCCCTTGAGTACTCCTGAGCCTGACACTACTCTTGTTGGGATTAGCCCTGGTAAATACTTGCATATTAGTTCAAATTTGGACTCATCTCAGCAGGAGAAGCTTGTGAATTTGTTGCAAAACCATCTTAGTGCCTTTGCTTGGGGCTATGAAGATATGAAGGGTATTCCTCCTGAAACTTGTACACATCATATCTATATTCAAGAAGGAACCCGACCTGTCCGACAACCCCAAAGGTGAATGAATCCATCTCTAAGAGATATTGTGAAGGAAGAAGTACAGAAACTCTTGGATGTCGGTTTTATCTATCCTATTTCCGATAGTCAGTGAATCTCTCCATTAGTGCTAGTACCTAAGAAAGATGGAAGATGGCGTATTTGTATTGATTATCGAGAATTAAACAAATCCACTCTCAAATATTACTTCCATCTCCCTTTCATTGACCAGGTGCTTGATACCCTTGCAGGAAAGAAATATTTTTCCTTTTTGGATGGCTTCAGTGGCTATAACCGGATACAGATTGCACCTGAAGATCAAGATAAAACTACTTTTACATGTCCATGGGGTACATTTTCTTATAAAGTGCTTCCCTTTAGTTTATGTAATGCCCCGGCTACCTTTCAAAGGGCAGTCCTAGCCATTTTTGCTGATCTAGAATTTCTAGAAATTTATATGGATGACTTTTTTGTGTTTGGTGATTCTTTTCAGGAAGCTCACAGAAATCTGGAGAAAGTACTTCTCTGTTGTCAGGAAGCCCATATTTCCTTGAGTGACAAGAAATGTAAATTAATGTGGAAAGCGGGAGTGGTACTTGGCCATTTTATTTCTGGTAAAGGTATCCAGGTTGATCCAGCAAAAATTGAAAACATTCTTCATCTTCCTGCACCCAAAACTCAAAGGGAAGTAAGAGGTTTTTTAGGACATGTTGGTTACTATAGAAGATTCATTCAAAATTTTTCTAAGATAGCTGCCCCTCTTTTCCGACTTCTAGTTAAGGATAGTGAATTTTCTTGGTCCACAACTTGCCAACAGTCTTTTGAAACATTGAAGGAAAAGTTGGTACAGGCACCAGTTTTGAGAGGTCCTAACTAGTCCCTGCCTTTTCATATTTCCTCTGATGCTTCAGATTTGGCTATTGGCGCAGCTTTAGGACAAGAGGAAAATAAGCAATCCTATTCTATTTATTATATTATTAAGAATTTGTCTTCCGCTGAATTAAATTATACATTTACAAAGAAAGATTTTTTAGCTGTAATTTTTGCAATTAATAAGTTCAGGCACTATATTACAGGATATGAAGTATTTGTACATACTGATCATTCTGCGATTAAATATTTTATGAACAAACCATTGACTAGCGGTAGAGTGACTAGGTGGTTTCTATTGTTGCAGGAATTTAATGTTACTATTGTTGATAGACCAGGAAAATCTAATGTTGTAGCAGATTTTCTTTCTAGATTAGATAATCCTGGTGAAGCAACTCCTGTTAATGATGATTTTCTGGATGAACATCTTTTTGCTATGTCAACAGATTCTTCGTGGTTTGCTGACATTGCTAATTACTTGGTTACTGGGAAAACACCACCCCACTTGTCCGCTCGTGAAAAGCGGAATATTATTCAGAAAAGTGTTGCATACTCCTGGATTCAAGGAGTTCTCTTTTACACTGGTCCAGATCTGATTACCCATAGATGTGTAAGAGAGGAGGAAGTGTTTGACATATTGAAATCTGCTCATGATGAACCTTGTGGAGGCCACTTCACTGATAAGTGGACTGCATATAAAGTATTGCATGCTGGTTACTTTTGGCCTTCCTTGTTTAAGGATGCGAAACATTATGTCAGGCGATGTGATAGCTGTCAACGAATGGGCTAGCCTAATCAAACCAATGAAATGCCTTTATGCCCCCAAGTTATGATTGAGCCGCTTGAAAAATGGGCTATTGATTTTATAGGGCCAATAAATCCAATGTCATTAAGTAAAAAGCATATTTTGGTTTGTACAGATTTTGTTACAAAATGGGTAGAAGCTAAAGTTGTTTCCTTTGCTACAAAAAAAGTTGTTGTTGATTTTCTGTTTACTGAAATCTTTACTAGATTTGGTATGCCTAGAGAAATTGTTTCTGACAATGGTCCGCAGTTTATTTGTAATCTGGTACAGGGTGTGATGGAGCAATACAAGATCCGGCACAGGAAATCCATGCCATATCACCCGCAAGAAAATGGCCAGGTGGAATCCACAAACAAAGTGATCAAGTCCATTCTTACAAAGACAGTAAATATGCATCGGAAAGACTGGGCTAAAATATTACCAGAAGCTTTGTGGGCATATAGAAACACTTAGAGAAATAGCACGGGACATACACCATATGAGCTGGTATATGGCAAACAGGTTATGTTACCAATTGAATTCCAGATCAAAACTTTCAGAATTGCACTTCAGTTAGGACTAGATCTCTCTGAGGCACAACAATAGTGTATTCTCCAATTAAATGAGTTAGATGAATTTCGTAGGGATTTTGTTCAGCAGAACATACTAATTCAGTAGCAACGCAAAAGGTGGCATGACAAGTCTATTCAGAAAAATCAATTCCAACCAGGTGATTGGGTGTTCCTTTATGATTCTAGATTTAAAATTTTTAAAGGGAAATTCCATACATGTTGGATGGGAACTTATGAAGTGATCCGAGTATTCAATAATGGAGCAGTAGAAGTTAAAACTATTGATGGACAAAATTTAGTATTCTTGGTAAATGGACACATATTAAAGAAGTATTTTCAGCCACTTGCCAAGAAAGATTTTACACAACAAGTCCAACAACAATTCAGGATGGTAGTGGTGAATGGTAATACCAGCCTTTTGAAAACATGAATTCTTCTTCTTCTTAAAAATTAAAAAAAAACAAAATTAAAATAAAAAGTAAAGAAAAAATATTTTCCTATAATTATGAAAATCAGTTCGCTGACATGATTGCAGAAGGATCAACCTGAAAACCAGCTTGCTGGCAGTAAGATCGAAAATTTCTAATAAAAAAAGAATGTTGCTTGATCTTTAGATATGCTAGCGAGCACAAAGTAAAAGTAGGTTTAGCAGAACCAACCTTTATACAATTGGGGTAATTAGCATGGATATTTTTATTCAAGTAATGCTTAATTCTCGCTGCAGTTATTTTTCTTGCACCAGTGCAGGTAGACCTTCCAGAAAATTTTCTGCCTTTCTTCATAATCCACTTTCATAATTTTCCCTTAGTTTTCTGCTTCAATCCCAGAATGATTAACCTTCCCATATTCTTCTGAATTTACCCTTTCCGTTTCGTAAAAACCCCACTTTACCCTTGAATTTTTTTCCCTATCCCACTTTTGTTTATCCCCTCTTGTGGTACTATTCCTGGAATCCCTGTAACAGAATTCCTTCTCATTCTGAAATTTCCCTTTTCCCACTTCTTTATTCCCTCATGAATTTCAGGATCTCGTGCATAAAGAGCAAAAGGATATGCTCTGAAGCATCAAGAAAGGGTGAAGCAAATTTCCAGTATAAGTTGAGGAAGCCATGTTGGAAATCCATCCTATATTTTACTTAAATTCCCTGTTCTTTTTTAGATATTATGCTTGCACTAATGCAAGCATGTCGTCCTATATAATAAGTGCAAGCATAATGGTACCAGCAGAATAGCATGGTTTAAGCGGTGCAAGAAGACCGGTGCAAGCATGCACCCTGTTAGAAACATAGTACAATTTTTTCTTTTCATAGCATACGTCATAGGAAAGTGGTCATCATGAAATTTTATAAGAAGTCCTTTTACTTAGTCGATGAGTACTTGTGCTATCATATTAACTAGGAGAAAATTATTTAAAGTACAAGGTGTTTTTAAGTTAAGAAGCATGATCATTTTTTAATGAATGCTAAAGTTATTTTTTCAATTATGAAGGAGTGCAGAAGTGTTTAACCATTACTTAGATATAATTTCCCCTTTCTTCCATAATCCTAGATGTTCTTCACTCGTAATGATTATCTCACCTAGTCATTAAGACGCTGCCGCAAGAACCAATCTGGAACGATCTCAAAGATGCCGCGCATCTACAGCTATTTCAGTGGAATGAATGTGTGATAAGATGGAAGGGATGGTGGACGGTTGAATCCCTATCTATAAGAACCAATTTTTCTCAGTGTTGCATGTAAATTATTGACTATTCATAACCATTAAGCAGTGATGCCACCTGTTCGAAGCAAACCTTCGTCTCTCAGTAGGGTAGAACAGACTGTTGAGTATCGCAATAGTCTTGCACTATTGCAAGACTCGGGCTTTCTTCAATTCTTGCAAAAGTTTGACGGGAACAATAGTGAAGTGGCCCTACAGTTTGCCAGAAGTTTCAAAAATGGTCGAGTAAAAATTGGGCCTCTAAAATTTGAGGTTACAGAAGATTTTATAGCAGCAGCGACAGGCTTGGAAAATAATGGTGAGCAGTGGTTTAAAAATCAGAAATTAGAAAGGAAGTGATGGCAACGTTTCGTTTTCGACAAGAAGATGAAGGTATATTGGAAGAAAGGAATTCCACACAGTGCCCTGCTGGGACAATGGTGGGACCTCATTTTCATCCTACAGAAATTCATAACCTATGAGGGAAGGTACTCCCTCACTTTTGTGTACCATTTTAGGATGTTGCAACATTTCGAAGCCGACCGACATGCTTGGTGGAGGATTAATTTCCCCCATTTTTTGCTAAAGAGCCTGGAAAAAATGGCCAAGTGTGTGTGGGACGGACGGGTAGACTAGGCCGAAAAGAAGTTATATCACCACGGCCTGATAAATATTTTGGTCCAGAAACAATTAGAATTTAAAGGCATGACCTGGGAGACGTTGTTAAAACAACTATATAAAAAGACAGCTGCTAGAAAGGAGACAGAGGACCCCGCCAGTACAAGCAAGGGTTCGAGAGAGAATGTAAAGGGGAGTCCTTCTTGCACCAGTGCAAAAAGGAATTGACTTGAAAAATCAACAGAAGAAAGGACCCCATCTCCAAATAAGAAGACAGCTAGTGCACAAACCCCCGAAGAAGACAACCTGTCAGTCTTTTCGGATGCAGAAAAATTAGTAGAGGTAAGAGATGACACTCTATTGGCCGATTTCATTAAAAGGGCCCAGAAAAAGAATGAATAATCTGGTGCAGGAAAAGAACCACATTCCCCACAAGACATTAAATTCCCTTCTGCACCAGTGCAAGAAGAAGAAGAACCAGTGCAAGAAGAAGAAGAACCAAAAGAAGAAGAAGAAACAGAACGGGAAGAAGAAGAAGAGGAAGAGGAAGAAGTGTTTGCTGAAACCATGAGGGATACTGAGGTCCCTGGGGAAGACACAACCCCTGTCGAGACAAAAAAAGAAGGAGATTTGGTAACTCCGGATGCTTGGATAGTTAAACTAGAGCTTCAAGTGTATAACTTAGAACAGCTCATAGCTAAAGCGCAGGAGGATAAAGAACAGAGAAAAGAAGAATTAACTGTGGAGGTCCAGAAAAAGAAAGGAGAAGTTAGATTTTGGAAGTACCGTGTTGCACAATGTTTCAAGCGACTTAAAAAGGTGACAAAGAAACTAAAGAACATCAAAAAGAAGAAGTCTGAAACATTGCAGGCTGATGTCAGTATGTCAGAGCAGGATTGAGCTGGAATGCTCAAAGTTTTGAAGGTGTTTTGCGAAGGTAAAGAGTTGTGTGAGGACACACAACATCTTAGGGATGGGAGGATTTTAGCCCCCTAATTTTCTCTCTTTTTTTCCATTTTCCCCTTCTCAAATCATAACCATTTACCGTTGTTTTACCTCTTTTATGCACCCTCATCTTGCACCAGTCCAAGCACGGTGACATATTTCGTATAAACTTTATTTTTCATATTTTTAATTCAACTTAGCATTAATTAATTATTTATTACATGATTTCTTACTTTTAATCACTCTTTGTAGCTTATCGATATCTCCAATGTTTATTTGGTAGTTAGAGTACTTACCGTGACCGTTGATCCTAATGCAGGATCAGATCTTGCACCATTGCCAGCACAACAGATCCAAGCCTCCTTGATCACCGCCTCGTTTTGAGCAGATTTAGCCACGACATCAAGATCGATCCAAAGGCAGCAGAGACCAAATCTGTGAAGGACGAAAGCTGGAGATTGGCTACGGTTAAACTATCTAATTTTGAAGGCCGAAAAGCTAAATTCTGCATTTGGTTATGTAATCGGTTGAATGATCTATTTTGGCCTTTGGCCAAAGATCTATATAATGTATAATGTAAATAGGACTAAAAAAAAGGAAGGTTTGATAGCAGAAGAGAACAAAGACATAGCCATAGTGGCGATAACAGGTTGTTGTATTTTGTTATCGCCCGAATCTGGCCTGGACGATGTATTAATGTATGTACTTGCCTCAGTGAATTAATAAAAGGGAGCTCTACCTCATGTTTTACAAATTGCATTTCTGTATTTGAGCTAATGAATTGATTAAGGTACTGAGCAGTGTTTTTATTTAAAAGGGAAACGTGCTGGTTGGCTAGGGCCCAGCCAACCCAGCACGTTTACCCCATTTCCTGTTTTCCTGTAATTTGTGTTTACGTTGTCAAGTGTGATTTAATTTTAAGCACATGCATTCCTATCTGAGTGAAATTGGATCCATTGTGTGAAGTAGATGAATTTCCTTTTCCTGCAATTTCCTTTCCTGCACTTGGTTTCAGGTTGGTTTTCCTCTGCCTGGTCCAAGCAGGAGAAATAACCCTGCACCAGTGCACGTTGGTGTGATATCTCCTTTTCTGCAATTCTGTTTGATTGGTTTTCCTCTGCCTGGTCCAAGCAGGAGAAATAACCCTGCACCAGTGCACATTGGTGTGATATCTCCTTTTATACAATTATGTTTATTTTGTTTTCCCCGCCTGGTCCAAGTAGGAGAAATGAACCTACACCAGTGCATGTTGGTGTGATGCAGCAAGCCTTCTTAGTCTACTTCCCGCAATCTTCTTTCTTTCATTAAATGCTTGTGACAGCATAAATGTATATTGATTTTTTCCTTATTCTTGCACTCTGTTAAGATCAGAAACATTCACTTTTTATGTGTGTAATTTGATTTAACAGTATAATAACACTTGTAATAATTAAGCACTCATTTTAAGAATTAAATGCTAAGTGCAGAAAGCTCTGATCCGGTGCAAGAACCAGTTTCTTGCCATGGTATTTGAGTGCTTTGAACCTGGAAAAGTTCAAGCCCTTGCATGAAGTTAAAATCCTTTAGTAAAGACACCATTTATACCTTCTGCATAAATCTTTGTTCCTGCACTAGTGCAAGCAAATTGCGATAGTGCAGGACAGATTAGCGCAAGAAGGAAATATCTAAAGGAGAATATTTAAGGGCCATCTGATGAGACTGCCAAGTGTCTCTGCTAAAGGAAAACACACACTCAGTAGTTAAACAATAATTAGCTAGAGTGATTGCCTTTTATCTTTTAATTCCCTCTTGCAAATGCATTCTTCCTTGTTCCAGTCTTAGATTATTTTGATGGTTCAAGTTGCCTTTTTCTCTTTTTAATTTGATTCTGCAATCTTTCCTTTAAAGAAAGTAGGGATTTATATTAGGAAGATTCATACCATCTCTGGCATTACCTGTGCTTCGTCTCTAAGTTTACGGATCCCCCGGGTTGACAAATTAAGTGTTGAGGAGTTTGTTGAAGTGTAATTCCTGCACCCAACAATGGCGATCACAGTGGGACCCTCTGAGTTCATAACAATCTAAATACCCCTTAGGAATCCAGAATCCCTTCATCAAACAGTATCCTATGATTTATAGCTACCTCATCACTAACACTAACACAATAGTGATTATGATGCAACCTCTGATGTCAGTCACAAACTAAGTATCCCTTAGGACTTCAGAATCATTCGTCAAATCATAGAGAACTTATATGATAGCCTAAGAGTAGAATCTAGTTTTTTCACCATCTTAGAAAATTGATGACTCAACTATAGGACACTCTTACAAACCTTCGGGTTACATATAGAAGCTCATAAAACCCCAAAACATTTCTAGATTGGCTTTTTTTCAGTATTGGTGGTGGACCAAAGGCAACATATCTTTAAAACAACTAAAAATCTCCACCTGGCGACTCCACTAGCTTTCAGTAGGCCTACTACTCCACTAAGTTCTCAGAGACTGCCTGGTAATGCATTGAGCAATCCCAATCATGCTGATGGTGAACAACAAAGTTCAAATCTTCCACCTGGCAACTCCACAACCCTCAATAGACCAAAATACTCCACTAGTAGAGAACTCTAAAATGTTTGAAAAGATTTAGTGACTCTTTCTTATTTACAACATGGATCCAAGGATACAAAGGAGATATGCTCCAATGAGTAGATATCATATCCCTGGATTCCCACACAAAATGTCTGAAATAAATTGGATGAAAACCTACCTATCTTTCGAGATGAAAAGGTTGATGACCCCTTGTTACACCTCATCAAATTTCGTATACACATATGGAGGTTAAAGGTTGAATGGCATGAGGACTTCCTCATGAAAATGTTTATGGAAACATTAGAAGGTAAGGTGAGAAATTGGTATGAATGGCTAGAACCTGGCATCTTGTTTTCTTTGAAGGATTTCCATAAGGTATTTTATAAACACTATCTAGGGCATTGTCCATCTCTATCATTTGCTGAAAATTGTTGTGATCAATCTGAAGACCTCATACAACACTTTGTAAACATTAATGAAGATTTAGGAAATTGGCATCCTGAGGATCTATTAGAGGAGATTCATGCTTTTCATACTCAAGATAACTATCTTGACAGACAAGAAGAGTTGATTGAGGATGAAATCCATCAAAAAGTAAGAGAATATCTACAAGATCTCTCTGAAGAAACTGAAACAAATGAAAATCCATCTGCCCTTTTGTGTAAGGTACAAGAGGACATTCAGCCACAAGATCAACCTCCACAAAATAAAGAAAACAATTGTTTCCTAATCCAAAAAAAACAAAAAATTCCTCCTCCTTTAACCGAAGAAGAGATAGATCAAAATTTAAGAGTACAACCAGCCTCTAAACCTTTATATAAAGAAAATATTCCTATTTTTTCCACTACTGCCTTACCTACCAAAGAAATTGCTCATAAAGAAATAGAGGAACAAATTTCTGTTGAGGTTGTAATACCTCCTTAAGAAGACATTCATCCTTATGAGCAGTCACACAAGGAAGAGAAACATCATAGGTCTATCCAGAGAAAGAGAAAGACACCTCCCCTTTTAGCTAAAGAAGAAATAAATCAGATCCTAAGCAGCTAGCCAACATCCAAATTTTTATGTAAGGAAGATATGTCTATATATTCTACTGCTGACCTATCTACTGATGCATTTTCTCATACAGAAACTGTAGAACAGATTGATGATGATACTAGACTCCCTTGTCAAGAAGACCTGGTGCCAGAAAATGCTCATACTCATCAAGAGAATGGCTCACAAACATAAATTAGCTCACTAAATTAGGGCATACTAGGATTTCTTGAAGACGGCATAACATTGCATTTCGAAGCTGCAAAATCAGATAATCATAAAGAGGGAGAAGAAACTCTTTCTCAAAAGGATCCCAAGGTTAGTCAAGTAAAGGAGTGATTAATCCTAAACAAAGTCTATTTCTCAAATCCTCTAGGCCAGTTATTATTCGAAGACCCTTTTATTGTTTCCTTAGATACCTTTAAAGAGGGAGTAAAACATGCCACAGATAGTTTGTGGCAGAGCTTCAAGAAAATTTGGGGTGCTACTATCCAAAAGAAGACAAAGTGGGAATGGTCTGCCAGCATACCTAAGAGGTGGAACAAAAATAAATCATCTATTCACTTACTTGATTGGCTATACTGGAAAAAAGAGTTCACCTAATGAATGTACATCATGTGTAAAGTTAGATTAGGATAGATAGGCACAAATAAGCACAGCCTTTGAGCATCTTTTAGTTTTAGATTGTTTTGAAAAATGAAAACACAAAAACAAAGAAAAAAAAAATATAAAAGAGGGTAGATTCAAAAACAAGGTATAGGCCCATACCCAAAAAATAGTAATACTGAAAGTGTGCAAGTCTAAATGCCACTACTAGTGAAAAATGATGTCTTGTTTAGCTATCTATCCTAATCATAGCTGAATATGTTTTAAATTTATTGTTGATAAGTTAGTGAGAAGAATGCTGGTCAAATTATTCAAACTTGACTTGTCGAAGAAAATAGATTAGGAAAGAAGATACTGGTTCCACATGCTCAAAAAAGAACCAAGGAGAAACATAGGGATGAATAGAAAAATATGTATCTTAGCCCTGATATTTCTATTCTTATTTTGTATAAAAATAACATTTGTGTGCAGCTTTTTTTTATTCCGCAAACCCATGATAAATCAGATTGTCTAATCCTGATTTAGTCATGTTTTCAATTTCATGTTTTTAGCTTAGTGAATAAATCTTGTCAAATAGTTTAACCTTCACTGTTGAATAGTATAGGTAGAGAATCAAATGAGTTCATTAGCCTAATTTGAACTCTCGGAAGAGATAACTGTAGAAGTAGATAGTTTGTTTCCATTTTCAAAATAAAATAACAATGGGTTTGTGTAATATTCCCATTTTAGCACATAGCTAAATGGAATATTAAAATTTTGTTTTCATCACCTAGCAGCTAAATAAATGGGTAAGAAATCCCATGCTTATTTAAAACCTGAATAAAATCCCTCATAATGTGAAAGGGATCATCTGAGTAGCTTTATTTTGCACCCTCAAGTGTGAAAAGGGGAAAATGCATGAAGACAAGGTCAGGTTTGACCAAGTCAACAACGTTGCCATAGGAGGAGTGGATCACTTTGGAAGACAACACAGTGTGAATGAGGAAGAATATATTTGTTGGAGGAAACCCTAAGGAGCGAGACCCATGGGGAGAGAGCTTTCACTTGTTTAAAAGGAGGGCAAGGCAGCCATTGTTATGAATGAATTGGATTATTGATTTCCTTGTCTATTCAGACATTGTGCATTCTTTTGTTGTTTAGCAAAGTTGACGGGGAATTCATGTTTAGGATTCCTTCTCCTTCTTGAGATGCCTCTTGAAGGATTTTTCTTCATTCTCCACATTTCTTGGCTCAAGGCCAAAGCCACCTCCTTCAGTCACCGCGTTATTCCTGAAGCATGGTAACTTTGTGTTGCAGGGTGTTGCAGTGGGGGACTCCACAACACCATTTCCTTGGCTCATCTTTCAGAGGAGGGAGCTTCTATTCCTCTGGGAGGTTAGTGAGGGAGATTCCTGAGCTTATTTCATATCATTGGCATCAGGCCAAGCACTTCCCTTCACCAATAGCATTGTCCCTTCTTTAAACTGCGTTATTCCTGAGTGCAATTGCAGTGGGGACTTGCTCCACTATTTTGGAGGGTGAGATCTTCAGGGATTGGATCAGCCTTTCACCTGAGAGATCATTTGGATGAGATTAATCCATCATTTTTAGCATCATCATATATCTACATCCATTTCCAGTTTCTGAGTTGCAGCTGCTACACTGCTACTCCGACATTTCTGTAGAATTGGCATTTTGCGTATATTTCAACCAATCCTTCTAAGGATTGTGTATTATTGTGTCCAGGGGTTGAGATCTTGCTCCCCCATCTATGTTTGAGCTCTATAATGTTATATTCATGTATTGACATTATTTTGCAGAAGTTCTCCATAATATACTGCGCTGTCATAGCCATGGCTTCTCTCGTGTAGCAGTATTTTTCCATCTGTTATGTATATGTTTTATTGAGGCTGCATTGCTTAGCTTGAGAGATCATTTTCTCAAGACCTTGTATACATTGTTGTTGCTACAATCTAATGTAATTTTTATGTGGATCTTCCAGCATTCTTGGTATTAATGTATCACTGCTACTCCATTGGCATGTTTATGTATTGCTGGATCTCCAACTTTGGAATATCTTAAGATATTCTTATTGTTGTAGGAATTCCCTAATTTGGAATATTATAGTGGTATCAGAGCATTATCTCTGGCTCAGCCTGTGACTCGCAGCCAAAGAAGATCAAGATGATGAAGAATATGAGCTTGCTCTCATCAATTTTCATATCCAGAGAGAACCTCTCCAAGGAGTTCAAGAAGATTGAAGAAAGGGAAGAGGAGGGACCATGCACTTCCTACTCTCACAAAGAAGAAGACCAGAAGCATGAAGAACACTTGGAATTTAAAATTCTAAGTGAGTACCTTGCTGAATACCGAGCTAAACCTAGAGCCTTCCAAGAGACTCTAGCTTTTCCACAATTTATTGAGCAGAAAGAAGAAAGAAGACCCCACAGCTATGGGATGATGAGAGGCAATAGATTTCTATTGTCCACATTTGATGGATCACTCACATGTGCAGCAGAGGTTTGGGTGAAGAAACTAGAGGCTTTCTTCTTGCTACATCCTGTAGTAGACATAGAGGCTGTAGAAGTTGCAGTGCTACACCTTGAAGGTGAAGCAAATATTTGGTGGATCAGCCATCTAAGCCATGAAAGGGTTTCAACTCTTACTGATTTTTCTCAAAGTATGATCAGAAGATTTGGAAAAAGGAGGGAGGAGCCCTCACCACTAGTTGATGAGGCATGTACCAGTGCTGTTGAGACCATGGAGGAGTAGCCTTCATCTTCAACAGTTTGGGGAGCCAACACATATGAGGAGGAAACTCTTGCAGCACTGAAAGGAGCTTCCAAATTTCACCAAGGTATGCTTGAACATCCATCCCTTTTCATTTCAGAAAAAAATATGGAAGGGTCTACATCATTGCATGCAGTTGATCTAGAACAGCATAATAGCACTGCACTACACAAGAGCAGTGATGGGGAAAAGAGGAGCCATTCCTCATGTGAGCACTCAAAGGACAACTTCATTCAGGAAGCCATGAAGGGAGCAATGATAAGGAGTAAACATCTGGAGATAAGAAACTCTTTCTCCTCTCTATATGACACTCTCTCAATGAGCATGCCATGGCTCAAAGAGAGACTTCTACTGGCAGAAGATCCAAGGCCTCTTTGGTTTTGGAGGACCATGCATGAGGAGGAGATCTCAAGGAGAGATTTCAATGGAGGTGCACTCCCACACATCATGGAGTGCAAGATTCTTCAACAGATTGAGGAGGTTCTTCCCTTCTCACAGGAACAGCTAGAAGATGGAGGACATCTTCGGATGGATAAAATCTCTCATGACTGTGTTGGACATTTCTTGAGCCATGCACATCATGATGGGAGGTTATTTCCTACCACGTATTTGGGTCCTTATAGGGTCAAATTGATTATCGGGGAGATTGCATTTCAAGATCCCATGAAATGCAGGAATCTGATTTGGGATGGTGGTAGCCCTCATGGGAGGAGTACCAAGCTGAATGGTGGAAAGAGACATCCACAATTTATTGAGTGGATGTGGATGGTGAGCAAGAAGTTGGTGGGCTACTTGCAGATTTATGATACCGGGCAGCAGGAGGCTCGGCTGCGCTGGTACTCTTGAAGGAGTTTGGCCATCACTTGGCATACACTCTTCCCAAGGGTATGAGGATGGAGAAGATGTGGCAAGATGTTGGCATCATGGAGCAGTAAAGAGTATGGATGCATAGTGATGATGCAACATTCATATCATTCACTATGTCTTCATCACATGTCTTGTATGATGAGAGCATGAGGAAGCAGCAAGAACTTTTGTTGCTTGGGTTGTTCTTCGGAGAGCAAGGGCAGATTTGCTCTCATTTCTTGTATGATGTTGCAGGAGTAGGAGATGTCACTATCATGGTGCAAAGGGGATACTCCTTAGCCTTTTATGATCAGGAATTACTTTCGCCTTGGGAGAGATTCCATATTTGCAGCAATATTATTGGAGGGTTGACCATTTATGCTGAGGAAGCTGAGGGCAACAACGTTGTGCCATCTAGAGATTATCTAGTGCCTCATGCAGAGGAAGGAGGAGCTCTTTCTCCAAGTAGAGGGATTCTTTCATCCTTGCAAGGAAGTCCCCAGGATCTCATGTATGGAGATCAAGGCACAATTCATGTGCCATTGTTGAGGAGGTGTGAAACCATGGAGACACAAGGAGAAGATAGGGAGGATGACCATCATGATGTGATGAGGATCACACATCCCTGTCTATTTTATGAGGTTGATGCACCTGATAGAGATACTAGATTGCGCAGTGAGAGCATGGACAAGTCTGTCCATTCATGTATGCAATATACTCTTGATGATGATGTCTCATTGCATGGAGATATTCCACCAAGGAGGCCACCACATCAATAGATGATGAGAGATGCTTCACATTTTGAGGCACCATTCATTGGTTTCAAAGGAGTGGAGACCTTGGGAGGCAACATTACAATGCTGAGAGTCTTGGGTAGACTCAGAGAGGATAGATACATTCTCTCAACATCATTTTTACCCACTCTCATTTCATATTCTGCGTTGTGGCAGAAGCAGCAAGGGGAGGATAGCAGCCTTCCCACTTGCATCTTTGGCATGGGAGATGTCAAAAAAGAATATGACCATATGACAGATGTCCTTCATGATGAATCATCAGCACTGTCACTATGGAGGATAGATCCATGTTGGAGCTCCAGGTTGTTGGTGGAGTATTCCCAGGATCATCCTACTTGCATGATATTGACAGATCAGCATATGAGGAGATGCATAGATCATGTGCAGATGGAGGAGATACATAACTCTTGGGAGGAGTTAGCACAACCACCTCTTTTCTCTTTGAGGATGAGAGGAGACTCATCTATGAGCCACTCCATTTGCATGAGCAAGACTTATGGTAAGGGTATTGTTTATTTGCATAATGATTTGTATAATGTATATGTGCATCCCTTAACCATACATGTAAAGGATGTTGCTCCAAGGAGGAGCATTCTTTTTTATAGACCCCATGGTCTACTTGAGGCCATGAGAAATATTGGTGACCGCTCCCTAGGAGGACTTGGGGAGGAAATGTATTTTGGAGGACATGCTCACCTTGCACCATACATCATTCACTTTATCCATACATATGAGGAGAGTGAGACAGCAAGAAAGTGGTTGAGAAGCCACACTTTTTGTCACACTCTTTTGCAGTTGAGGGTCAAACTTCACTGGTTACAATTGAGGGACCATTGTCTTTCTCCCTTGCTACACATGACAGCAAGCATGGTTCTCATTATGGTTCATTTTTTGGTTGTAGTTTTTATATTTGTTGGGAGCATGATTGGGGGAATGGCACATTGGTTGGATGTGTCCCTTGGGGGAGAGATCTCCCACATTATTTGCATTGCATGTTCTAATGGGAGCATGAGAGAATATGTGGCCACTACAGCAAAACATTTGTTTCCATTTGAGGGGATCCATATGATTGGTTGGATGCCATATGATGGTGACTTCCAACTCATCACATATGAGATGATTTGGGACAACATGTTTCATAACGTTGGAGAAGAGATCCTTGGGGGTCTAGTCTTCATCTTGCCACTTGAGGGCAACATTATTGCAGCCCAAGATCAACATATAATCTGCACTTATCTTAAGTGGAGAGGAGGACAATGTGGGGTAAGCTATTTTGTCTACCAAGATCATATTTTCAGCCCACCTATATTGCAAGAGCCAAAGGTGGAAGGTAATTTTCAGGAGTTGCCATGTTGGGAGGTAACTCATTTTGTATGGATGATTGCTTGGGGGATGGAGGATCCACATGGAGAAGATGTTCCTCAACATATTTCAGACTCCATGCCTTGGGTGGAGATTTTTTAGTTCTATCCTTGCAGTTTCTTGAGGAAAAGAAACATTTGGGAGGGGAGGACTGTAATATTCCCATTTTAGCACATAGCTAAATGGAATATTAAAATTTTGTTTTTATCAGCTAGCAGCTAAATAAATGGGTAAGGAAGCCCATGCTTATTGAAAACCTGATTAAAATCCATCATAATGTGAAATGGATCATCAGAGTAGCTTTATTTTGCACCCTCAAGTGTGAAAAGGGGAAAATGCATGAAGACAAGGTCAGGTTTGACCAAGTCAACAGCGTTTCCATAGGAGGAGTGGATCACTTTGGAAGACAGTGCAGTGTGAATGAGGAAGAAGATATTTGGTGGAGGAAACCCTAATGAGTGGGACCCATGGGGAGAGAGCTTTCACTTGTTTAAAAGGAGGGCAAGGCAGCCATTGTTATGCATGAATTGGATTATTGATTTCATTGTCTATTCAGACATTGTGCATTCTTTTGTTGTTTAGCAGAGTTGCCGGGGAATTCCCGTTTAGGATTCCTTCTCCTTCTTGAGAGGCCTCTTGAGGGATTTTTCTTCATTCTCCACATTTCTTGGCTCAAGGCCAAAGCCACCTCCTTCAGTCACAGCGTTATTCCTGAAGAAGGGTAACTTTGTGTTGCATGGTGTTGCGGTGGGGGACTCCACAACACCATTTACTTGGCTCATATTTCAGAGGAGGGAGCTTCTATTCCTATGGGAGGTTAGTGAGGGAGATTACTGAGCTTATTTCAGATCATTGGCATCAGGCCAAGCACTTCCCTTCACAACCAGCGCAGTCTATTCTCTAGACTGCGTTATTCCTGAGTGCAATTGCAGTGGGGACTTGCTCCACTATTTTGGAGGGTGAGATCATCAGGGATTGGATCAGCCTTTCACCTGAGAGATCCTTTGGATGATATTCAGACATCATTTTCAGCATCATCATCTAACTACATCCATTTCCATTTTTTGAGTTGCAGCTGCTACACTGCTACTCCGACATTTCTGTAGAATTGCCATTTTGTGTATATTTCAGCCAATCCTTCTAAGGATTGTGTATTATTGTGTCCAGGGGTTGAGATCTTGCTCCCCCATCTATATTTGAGCTCTATATTGTTATATTCATGTATTGACATTATTTTACAGCAGTTCTCCATAAAATACTGCGCTGTCATAGCCATGGCTTCTCTCGTGTAGCGGTATTTTTCCATCTGTTATGTATATGTTTTATTGAGGCTGCATTGCCTAGCTTGAGAGATCATTTCCTCAAGACCTTGTATACATTGTTTCTTCTACAATATAATGTAATGGTTATGTGGATCTTCCGGCATTCTTGGTATTAATGTATCACTGCTACTCCATTGGCATGTTTATGTATTGTTGGATCTCCAACTTTAGAATATCTTAAGATATTCTCATTGTTGTAGGAATTCCCTAATTCGGAATATTACAGTTTTCCAGTTCAAGTGCACCCAAGGAAGAAAAAATGTTAGGCAAGTAGGTTGGGTAGGTAAATGCGAAGTTGGGCTAATCATGCTTTCAGATTTTCAAAATTACTATTTCAGGGAAAGCATCAGCAAAAGAAAAGAGAGAATTCGCCCAATGGATGAGGCACTGGTCTTCATAAACTAAAGATCTGAAATTCTAGACACCTCCTAAAAAGGAGCTACCCTCCCCAAGTGGAGCCACTGTTAGCCATCAGTAATTTTCACCTATTTTAGATGACTAAATGCTTTGTCTTAGATTTCTAGAAATCAAAATTCAAGAATCATTGTGTCTTCTAGAAATCTCCTCAAAGAGAAAATTTCCACTATCCCTCCTCTCTATTCAAGCATGGCCAATCTGTTTATCCAGATAAAACCCCATCCTGGACTAGTGTCCCTCACTCTCTCTATATTTTTCACCCTTGCCTATAACCTTTTGTCTCATTTTGGCTAAGCCTTCTATTTCTCACCCCTTGTCTCATCAATTCAACCAAAAATTTTCCCCTATTCGTCATGTACCTCAAGTAATGGCGTTTTCAAAGGTCCTTTGTAAAAAAACCTTTGAAGAAAAAAAAAATTGTCTAGTTTTCTAGGATGGTGGTGCATAATTAGAGTGTTAAAACCCTGTATCTTCATTCAAAACTCTGATTCAAACTTTCAGTCAGAAACCCATTCTAAAAACCTTGCAAATAAGTCAAATACGTTTTCTTAGATCAGTGCACTATCATGGTTCTCATTCCATTACTTCCATAGGAATTCAAAGGTAAATTCAAGAGAACACAGAGTTGAGGTTTATCATTATCTAAAGATGTAATTAAGCAACCTCCAAAGGCACCCTCTTGATCCAATAGCAAATCTGCAAAGGAATAGACTTTCATATCCAAGAATTTCTGCAGGAATGCATTGAAGGTTGGTCTAAAGCAAAAAAGAGACAAAGAAAGACACCTAAGAGAGTTCATGAAGTCATTTTCAGTTGATAAAAAGGTACAATAAGCTCGAGGCTACAGGGAAGATCAAGAGATCATAATAAGTGGTAAAATTACTGCTCATCAAAAGGTTTGTGTAAATTTCAAAAGGACAATGGCATATGGGAAACATGGTGCATTACAGCAATGAGATCATTGGAAAGGATTTTGGCCTCAACCATGAAGCTGGTAAAGGGACAGCTGCCCTTTGCCACTGTTGAGTCTCAAATCTGCATCTTTCCTATACACCTTTCTAGACCTTTTTCATTCACCTGAACCTTCTAAGTTGTCAATATCAGTGCATATTAATTGTAAAAGAGCATCTAAAATGGTTTTTAACTATGTTTTGTGTCTGCTGTTTGATTTAGATTTTTGCTCATTTAGCTGCGGAATCTTGCCACTTTCCGCAGCTGCTGCAACTTTCCGCAGCCATTTTGTGAAAGTCTATGTTGCAGGTGTCTTCAGGAAAATCGAGCCACATGGGCAAGTCAGAAATGATGTGGACATGGATCGTGTCCTATTGGCTCGGGCAAATTCACCTAAGGAGGCTGTGGTCAAAGGTGGCCAAGTGGAAGTCAACCGTAGAGTCCCACGGTTACAGGACTCTGTTTCTCATCACGTGAAGATTTGTATGACCGTTTCTAATTTACGGGAGACACATCAACACCTGTACACGGCTCCATAAGCCGAATCCAACATCCACTCTTCATAGATTTACTCCTCACCGCGGCCATGATGCTGGATCTCTGGACGTGATGGTTCACGTGTCTCTATCAGCACAAAATTTAGGGAATTAGTTATATCACCTTTGTTATAAATAACACGTTTTCATACGCATAATAGTTAGCCTCCATATAGCTCTATAATGTAATTGCGTTGCCACTGTGTTGTAATATCATTTCTCTGTTATGACTGCATTTTAATATATAAGAAGACTTTGTTTCCAAGCGTAATTTGTATTTGAAGGCTGTGACCCGAGGTCTGTGCAGAGGGCCCCTGCACACGCTGAGGTTTTGTGCATTACTGTATAGTTTCTTGTTTTATTTCTTTAATTTCATTGTACCATAAGTCATTCACGTGTTTATACATTGCATCTTTCACGATATTTATACTTCATTTCTGTTCATAATCTTTCATGCTTTACATTTTACTTATGTCCATAATCTTTCATGTTTTATGTTATTGTTAACTGATCAGTGTTCTTGTTTCAGATTACAAATAGGCAGCCCGGGCATTTGCATATCTTCTGACTAATGACATGGAATCAATATTGTTCTGCTGCTAATTTATTTTTCTTAGTTTTTGTTTAATTTCAGTATTGCTTTGTTTATTTCAGTCTTGCACATTTGTTTCAGTAGTTAGATTTAGATATATTAAATTTCTCATGTCATTTTTAGTTACCTCCGAAAGCCACAGCTGGACTGATGGTGAGGGATTGAAGTATGAGTGTGTAGTTTGATATTAGTTTACTTTCTGCAAGTTAGATATATTAAATTGCTCATGTCATTTTCAATTACCTCCGAAAGCCACAACTGGACTGATGGTGAGGGATTGAAGTATGAGTGTGTAGTTTGATATTAGTTTACTTTCTGCAAGTTAGATATATTAAATTGCTCATGTCATTTTCAGTTACCTCCGAAAGCCACAGCTGGACTGATGATGAGGGATTGAAGTATGAGTGTGTAGTTTGATATTAGTTTCTTTTTCTGCAAATTAGATATCAGATTGCTCAAGTTGTTTATGGTTACCTCCGAAAGCCATAGCTGGACTAATGGTGAGGGATCAAAATATAAGTTGATGTAATTTGATTTAGATTTACTTTGTTGCAATTCTTGGATTTCTTTAAGCATAGTTTCTTTTGTATTTGGAAAGCAGCAAGGATAATGAGTTTCATGATCAGTAGTTCACTGTTTGTTTGACTAGAATAGTGATGCAATTTCATTTTATTTGAAGAATTAATTTTGTCATTGAGTGTTTTAAAATTCTTTTGAAGTTTGGAAAATCATTAGAAGGACATCATTGTCTTGAATATTTGTCTCCATACTTGTCTTTTATAATTTCATAAAAATCCAAAAACGACAAAAAGTAAGAGATAGGTTATCTTGCACATATAGTGCGCCACACTTCATCAGCTTACGAATCCCAGATTGGTAAATTAATGTAGCAATTTAGGACACACTAAATTGACCAAACAACCACATTCCCGCAACAAGACCAAAAAGTTATCAGATGAGCCATAAAGTAAAGGTAAAGACAAAGACCAACATCAAGAAAGGAAATTACACTCATGAAGAAAGCAGTAGGTGTGTTTTGGTTAAAAATGAAAATATATGACTATTGTGACCAAACAGTGAAAAAGTACTTGGGCTACAAAGGATAAATATTTCCTCCAACCCTCCAAATAAGCATTGCACACTTTATTGGGCATTAGAAGTGATTTCAAATATATTTCCTTTTAAAAATAAAAACCTTGAAGGCAGCCTTGTTTGTCTTACTGGATATCCCTAAAAGCTCAAAATTAGGATAATGAGAAAATAGGCATGATGAGTGGAAATGAGCACCTCCTTCATCAACAGCAGAGGGTGTAAAAATTGAATTCCTAATTTTCTTCTAAAATTGGGCAAAAATGGCATCAACCCCACTGGATCAAAGGAAAAACTCAGAGGTCTAAAGATTTCAAAGAAAGGGATGTTGAAACACTATATGCCACTTCACTGAAGAATAAAAAACATCACTTCAAAGGTTTTATTTCTCACAAACAAGCAGTCAAAGGCATGTTCACAATGCCTAAAGGAGGAAAATATAGTTTTAAATTAGTCTGCAATGTCCACAAAAATCATGAGCCATCATAGATCTGACCAATTGCCCAAGTGCAAAGATTCAAGACAATGGTTAAAAAGGGGACAATAAAAAGACAGTTAGAGGCATTGGTAAAGGGAAAGGAGGCAAAAGAAAGAAAAAGTGCAAAGAAGCTTTAGAAAAGGGGGTTTTTCAAGTTTGATTCTTTCAGAAAGAGGTATAAATACTACAACACCTCCTTTTCCCCACTTATTCGACCTTTTGCAAGACAGAGTGGAAAGTTTCAGCTTTCTCTGGGAGTCCTCAGGCAAAAAAATAAAGGTGTTGTGCTCCTGAAGATGGACGTTGCACACCTATAGCCGCCGCCAGTGTAATCTCCTTCTGAGCATTGTGCGCCTATAGATGGGCGATGCACTCTTCTAGTCTCGCCCGGCGTTCAGAGTAACCGCCTGAAACAACGTGCAGGGTGCCCGCTTGTTGCTGTTCTTCGACACTCATTTCCATCGCTCGACGCCGCGTGCAGCTCCCGCCCGCCAACTACGCTGCGTGTTCAACACTGCTTCCATCGCCTGACACCGCGTGCAGCTCCCGCCCACCAACTATGCTGCATGTTCACCACTGCTTCCATCGCCCAACGGCACGTGCAGCTCCCGCCTGCCTAGGACGTTGGACTCCTGTCATGGGCATGCAGCGCTGAAAAAAACTATGTTCAGGCTTGCCTAGGGCACTGCGCTCCTGGCATAAAAATGCAGCATCACCCAAAAAGCGTGCAAAGGCGCCCAAACTACCCGGAAAGCTAAGAATTGACATCGTTTTCCTGTGGAAGACAATTTTAAGAGGTATTTTCCCTAAATTATCACCTCTTCATAAATTTTATAACTGATAAGGGCACCAAGTAGATCCAAATTGGTGTCAAAGAAAGCTTGAAGAAAAATTGAAAAGGAATCTTAACCTACTTTTTGCTAAGTCTCCTAACCTTGTTTAAAAGCTCAACATCTCCTAAAACCTTTTTCCCCATTATTTCACAAGAAAAAATCCTTTCTGTTTAAAGATTTGGAGGAAGGGGTGAAAGAAAAAACAATGTCTCAAGTAGGGAGGGTTGACCTAAATGAAGAGACAATTCCAAGAAAATAGCAGAGGAAAGGAGGAATGCCCAATAGGTTTGAACCCATAAGCACTGCAGAACTGAAAACCTCCCCTTATATTCTTTCCTGTTTCCAAGAGTTAGGGTGCTATGATTTTTGTAACAAAGCGCAAGAGATCAAAAGTCACCCTCAGTTGACCAAGTTATTTGCCTTAAAACTTCAGAGGCATAAGGTACATCTAGCAGGGGTAATATTTGAGTTAACCACTAGGGCCATCTCTGAGGCCACTGGAATACCTGGCATAGGAGAAAGGTGGTTTAAACAGAAGCATCTTGACTCGAGCCATTATCATCAGTTCTTAAAACCTAGTTGTCAAGCTGACTGTAAAACCATTTTCCCTTTTTCTCATCTATTGGACGGATATGCCCTCCTCATGAAGATTATCATGAAATACTTCACCTGTGAAGGTAGGTTCTCCAAAGTATATTCCTATCATATTAGACTCCTCATGCATTTCACCATAACTAAGCTAATGCACATGCCATACGACCTTCACAAAAGAATTGATAAAATGTCCTCTATGATGCAAAAAAGGCCTCCATCCCAACAAATGTCAAGCCTCTTTCACCATTCCCTCATCAAAGTAATTGCATTCCCTGGGAGGTTTTTATCGCCCATGACGATTTCACAACTCCACAGCCCATCCCTCTGCAAAGTATACCATCATCATCTCAATATCCCCCTCACTTGCCTCCATCACCCTCAACTAACCTTGGTTTATCTTCTTCACATAAATTATTCGCTCAAACAGACCCTCCTCATTTTCATTCCCCTAAGAAATATGATCATGAAGAAAGCAGTGATGATCAAGATGAACAAAACAATGAGGGAGACAACGATGATCAAAATTATGAAGATGAGGGAGAGAGTGATGATCAAGATGATAAATATGAGGGAGAAAATGATGAATATGGGGGAGAGAGTGATGCTCAAGATGATAAAGATGAGGGAGAAAATGATGAAGATGAGGGAGAGGATAAAGAAGATGAAAAGAGTGATGATAAATATGATGAAGATAAGGGAGAAAATGATGAAGATGAGGGAGAGAGTGATGATCATGAACAAAATAGTGAGGGAGAAGATGAAGAAGAAAATGAAGAAGAGGGAGATGGCCAAGAAGAAAGCAGTAATGGCCAAGAGCAAAACAGTCAAATTAGTAGCATGGATGAGGATGTAGGTAAAGAAGAAAACAGAGGTGGAAGCATTGATACAAATGATGGTCAAGGGAGCCAAAGCAATGGGTCTCATAATGAAGAAGAAGGCTCTAAAGACACAGAAACAGAGGCAGTCTCTCAATAAAAGGATGGTGGACAAGAAAACAAAGTTCTAATCACTAAATCCCATGATGAGCTAACAAGTCCAGTCAGTGGGTCTTGTGAAGATGGAAATGACATTGAAAACACTACAGCAGGAAGTGGCAAGGAAGCAAAAGAAAGCCATGAAAATGACCAAAATGACAAGGGCATCCCAGAAACAGATTTAAAATTGTTTTCAATAAACAAGGAGATTATTACAAAAGTCCAAAGAATGAAGGCAGTGATGCAGAAAATGAATTTGGCAGTGAAAACAGTAATGAAAAGGGTGAAGAGGAGGATATTCATGAAAGTGAAGACATTCCAAGCACATATGCCTATGATATTGCAGAAACAGAGCATAGCAGTTTTGAGGGCATTGATAGTGACAAAAGCATGAAAGATGTTGAAAATATTGATCCAAAGAACAACCAGTAGCAAGGTAGGGAGGATATATACACAGAGAGCATTTTTCAAGGAGGAGACAGTCCTAATATTGTTAATGATCAAAGTTTGTGGTACCTTTCACCATCACTTATCAGAGAAGAAAGAGGCATGTGTTTGCTGCCTCCAAAAGGCAAGGGGCCATGCACTCCTCCTCAAAACCAGTGAAGGACAAAATCACCAAACCAATGAAGGACAAGGCTAAAAATCAAATGAAGGACAAGGGTAAAAAGCCAATAAAGGAAAAAGGCAAGAAAACAATGGAAGAAGAGTAAATAAATCATGAGGAAGAGAGGTAATTTGAACTTATTCACGTAGATAGTGATGAGGAAAATGAAACAAGGATAGTTAATTCTCTCCTATAGGACGGGAATGCACAAATCAGAGACTTGGAGGTTGAGCTGTAAATGTCAAAAGATCTTATTCATTTCCTCCAAGTGCAAAAAAAACAAATGAGTGGCCAGTTGGCCATCTATGAAATAAGGGCGCTAAAATATAGGAAAGAAGCTCAAAGATTTCAATTTCAATTACAGGAGTACATGGGCGCTTATGAGGAGAGAAATTATGAAGAGGGGCAAACAAGAAGGAGACCTAGGACTATGGGTCTTAGGAAAGCTTTGGCAAAACAAAAAGAGGAAGAATCAGCCCAAGCCCAACAATTTCCTCTCACCGAGCTCCTTGCCTTGGAAATTGAGCATAACAAAGAATCATGGCTTGAAAGGGAAAATATACATTTAGAGGCTAAATTAGAGAAGGCCAAAAAAAATTTGGGTTTACAGAGAAAGATGGTTGAGCACTACAAACAGAGAAATCAGTTTGCAAGGAAAAAGCTCAAAACTGCCCAAAGGGAGGGCCCAGAGCCAAATGATTGAAAGGACCAAGCTAGACTTAAAATCTTGGCTCAAGCTTCACTGCAGGTCTCTAAGGTCCCTTGAGGGACCCACTCACCAAATTTGAGCAAAATTGAACAAGTTTTTGTTTTTTTTTTAATTTTAAGCCTAAGAACGCAACACCCTGGGTGTTGCGCTTTTTCCTAGGGCACTTTCAGAGGGAGTAGCTTACATTTTTGGGTTCCTTATCATGAGAGGAGTATTCTCACCAAATTTCAGCTCAATTGGAGTTGTTTTGGTCCCCCAAAAGGGTCAAAGACACCCAATTTTTCACCTTTCTACCCTCTTTTTTGAGCAGGTGTTGCGCTCCTGGAAGCTTTGAATTTTTCCACTTTTGGGGACAATTTCAGAGGTCAGTTTGAGGAATAAAAGGTATATTTGGAAATTAGACATCCATAGCTTTTTAAAGGGCCATCACGGAGCCTTTTCCAACATCAGGAAGACCTCCAAAATTCTGTTGCAAAAAGACCTTTTTTGGTGTTGCGCTCATGGAAAATTTTCAAACTTTTGAGACAGTATGTTGCGTTCCTGTGTGTAACTGAGCAAATGTGCGTTAAGAAAGCTTCCTCATGTATGTCAGAGCCTAAAAGTCATTTTTTTTATATTTTAGTCTGGAAAAGATATTTTGGAAGATATTTTGTGCCTTGGACCTTGCAAGGCCTCAAGGACAAGTTAGGATATTTGTTTTTGGCTAATAGGCTTCTAAATGCTCTAGTGAGCTCTCTTCCTCCTTGCTTGTTATATAAGCCATGAGGATTCATTGTAAATAGTTGGGACTTGATTTGTTTAAGAGAAATACATGTTTTTATGAGCTTGGACAAGATATTGGTTCTATGAAGTGAATGAATGGCTTGTGTGGCTTGATGTTGGAGAAGCTTGCTTGCAGGATTCCATAGCTTGGTGAATGGTGATGTTTTCCTAACTTGTTAATGTTTTCTTGTCCTCATTTTTTTCAGTCTTCTTGGCTACTATAGATCAGAAAAGTATAGGTTTAGATATGCTCAAGGAAGCACCTCAAACCTCCTATTTGCTATAGTCTTGATGTTTTCTTCTTTTAGTCATCTTAAGGAATTCTTGATTGCTCATTAGGCCCACTAAAACTTGTTTCTGTTTCATGAATGGTTAGTATGTTAGCTTATAAATATGATTCATGGTATGCCCTTCTTATTTAAAGTTTTTAAAACCCTATTGTGAATCTTTTCTATGGAATACTGGTTGATTAGGTTAAGACAAAGAGGCCTTGTTTCGATCTTGCCCTTTGCCCATGCTTACCAACTTGTTTCAGAGTTCCCGATAGTTTGATATATGTTGTTTAGGACTTCCCTCTCCATATGTTAAGTTGTTTGTTTATCTTATGTGTTTTCCCAAAAATCTGAAGGTGAATTTCTAAAGGTAGGAGTTCTAATGCTTCTATGTATCACCAGAATGTTCATCTTACATGTTTATCAGTTTGAGTATTTTTCATAGAGATTAATGGTTTGTCCTACCTCATGAGTCATTTCTTTCAGACTATATACATTTAATACCTCTTAGTTTCTTCCCAAACTTAATGTTCATTACACCTCATCATCACCTAAGGATCCATTAACCTTCCTAAATCGGCCCTGCAAGACACTCTGCTTCATCATTTAGACACCCTAGACTTCATCTGACCCCATAGACCTATTGATTTGACAACCTTTCATTTCCACCTATCCTATTTAGTCATCTTACCCCAACCCAAAACAAACAAACAAATTACACTTAACAAATAGCCTAAAATCAATCATCTGAAGCGAACAAGTTCACATCCTTCGCACAATAGAGAGATCCCTCTCTGAGTCCAGGAAGGCTAGGTCCTAGGACTCCAAAGACTGGTCTGATGTTACCCTGTCATTTGGTTAGCCAATCTTCAAAATCATGGGACACTAACAGGCCACACATGCATGCTTTGATTAAACCAAGGAGGTATTGGATAGATGATAGCCTCCCATGGGAGACTAACTTTCAAAAGCCTCAATATTTATTTGAGCATATGCATATGAAAGGAGGGCAGCAAGGAGGGAATAGAAATCTTCCATCATATACCTTTGGCATGGGAGATGTCAAGGAGGAGAGCAGCCATATGACATACATTCCTTTTGATAGATCATCAACGTTGTCACTATGGGAGATCGATCCATATTGGAAATCCCAACTATTGGTGGATTATTCCAAGGATCTTCACACATGCATGATACTTGATGACCAGCTACATGAAGAGGGATATTCATTCCAAGAAAGAGACATATATTATCATGGTATGATCTTCTTATCTAGAGCCTCCAAGCTCAAGGATAATTTGCTACAAAGGACCTATGAAGAGTTTTTTTTCAAGCACACATATTCCATGAGATTCTACAACATTATCATGAGAAGCTACACTTGGAAGGGATTTGAAGGAGAAATATATCAACATTTTCAAAGATGCATGAACCATGTGGATTTGGGACAACAACATAACTCTATAAAGGAGTTAATTCAGCCACCTCTTTCTTCTTTTGAGAGAGGAGATAGATCTATGCACCACTCCATTTGTTTGAGGAGAAAAGTTGGTGAAGAACATGCTTGTGTATGTAATGTTTCATTTTATTATTATTTGTATTCTTTCACCATGTATATGCAGGCCATAACTCCAAGAAGGAGTACTATACCCTATAAACTTCATGGCCAACTTTGGGCCACAAAAATTTCTGAACATGGCCACTCCCTTGGAGGACAAAGGGAGATGATTTTGTATCATGATGGGTGCACTCGAAAGGCACCAAACATATCTCACACTTTCAGCCATGATGAGGTAACTTGGGTAGCAAGTAATTGGTGGGGAAACCAATTACCACAACATGATCTGATGCAGTCAGGAGATGCACTGGGCTGGTTTCACATGTGGGACTACAACCCACCTCCATATGCACAAATTTCTATTCTTATGTATTTAATTTTGATCCCATACATGGATGATGTACTTGTACTTTTTATGGGAATGTATGGGGGGAGGATGGGAGGAATGTATGTGCCCTATGGGATGGATATTCTCCATGTTCACTATGCTACATGTTTCATGGAGAACATTGGGAAAACCATATTTTTTTCATTTGAACTGTTGTCTCCTTAGGGGATGGATTATTTGTATCTCATGAGAACTTTGGAGGAGCAATTCATGGAGGGATGGATTGGTGAACACTTAGCTTATGAGGGAAGATTATCACATGTTGGTATCACCAATGGAGTAAGGAAAGAGTTGCAGCACTCGCCTTGTTATTTTCTTAAGGACAAGAAACATTTGGGAAGGGAGGATTGTAATATTCCCAATTAGTCATGAGCTAATTGGAATATTCAATTTTGTTTTTCTGCTTTTTTTAAATAATAAGAGGGCAAAGGAGGTCCATATTTCTCCCTAATAATGAATAAATTAGTGCCAAATGTGAAAGAGACAAATCTTGGCAGCTTAATTAAAGCACCCTTGGTGTGAAAGGGGCTGGATCACTTTGACTGGGTAAACCTTGACCAAATCAACAGCGTTGTCATGGAGGAGTGGCCATTAATGAGGGACAGTGCAGTTTTAGATGGAGATGCTTTGTGTGAATGTAGTGATCTTTTTGGATGGGGCTTAGGGTTTGCAATCTCATATTCTATTTAAGGAGGAGGATGGCAGCCATATGAAGGTTGTTGATGCATATTATATTTCTGAATATATGGTGTTTTTAGACATATATCTTTCTCTTGTTGTTTATCTGAGATAGAGTGTTGTTTATCACATCGGGAATCCCGCCTTTTCCATTGAGGAGCTCTTGGAGGAATCTTGCACTACATTGTCCACTATCTAGATTAAGGCCAAGCTTCTTCTTTCAACTACAGCGCAGATCCTGTTGAGGGTTTGGTTGTTTTTGCAAGATGCAACAAGTGGAGACTATATCTCTAGATCTAGGCCATTTCAATGCTCATTTTCAGTGGAGGAGGCTTCCACTTCATTGGGAGGACAATATTGAAGGGATTTGAGCTCATTTTCATACCTTGGCATCAGGCCAACCTTATTTTGATCCCTACAGTGCAGTTTACTTCCATATTTGTGTTATTTCTATAGGAGGAGTTGCAAGGTGGTTTAGCACACCATTTGGAGAACTGATTTTCAAGTGATGGGGATCTGCCTTTCACTTTGAGGATCTATTGGAGGAGGCTATTTTCTTGATCATATCAGATCAGCCACACTTTCCAGATCTATATTTTTCATTAGATCTGCAGTCTTAGATCTCAGATCTACAACTTGTACTTGGTGTTTTGCTGAAAACCCTTGAGGGATTCTTTAGAGGGGCTTGTATAGTGCATGGATCTGATATAGATCTAAATTTTGAGGCACATATCAGCTGTATATCTAATTTATAATAATTTTCTGTAGCAGAGATAATAAAATAATGTTGTAAGGGTCTTCCAACTTTTCTATATGATTGCAGCACCTCTTATTGAGGGATTTTGTTCATTAGAGGCTTGTATTTCTTGTTATGCATCTTATGGGCCATTTCTTACACATGTTTTGTTGCTGTAATAACATATGAAAGGTCTCCATATTGGCCTCTTTCTTTATAAATGATGATCTGCAATATTGTTCCAACATTTTGCACTATATTCCTACTTTTCCCATTTGGGAATATTACACATTTCCTCCGTTGACTTTTCTTGGAACAGACCATAAAAAACACATGCTTTTGGGTTGGCGTTGGTAGGCTGTTATGACCTCATGCCGATAAAGGAAATTAACACTGGGCCCCATGCCCATTGGTGCTCTTTCCCAGTGAGCTGCCCGCGCCGAGCTGTTTTTGGAAAGTTTTTTAAATATAGAAGCGAAATTTCCAAGTTGACTACTTCGTGAGCGAGTCGGCTTGGGTTGTTCAACTGCATAACCATGAGCACCTTCCTTTGGCTTCTTGTTTCCTCCTCTTTGGGGAACCTCCCAAAGGATAAAGCCTCCCTTCAACCATTTGAGGGATCCCAACCTCCTCCTCTCCTTCTATAAATACACCTATCTCACATAGATGCAGCTAGCTGAATAGGAATTGCTGAACATTTTTCTGAAACAGTCTAATATAGCTAGTGTGAGATACAGTAGAGAGAGAGACCATTGTCGAGAGAGAGCTTAGTATTTTGCCTCACCGCGTCCAAATTTCCTAATGAATGCTCAAGACACGCTTCGACTGGACCCGCTGAAGGAGGCTGCGACGTGAAGGCTTTGGTTGTAATCTCTTTCTTTCTCTTAATATATGCATGGCTGATGTTTTGGTTCCCGTCTTGTGTTGATGTGACTTATCTTATGCAATACGTTTAATATTCCTTGACTGATTAGCTAGTTATGAATGCAATTATTGTCATGTATGCTGCTTTTTTCCTTTGATCTTTTTGTAGACACCCGAATACCATTGTTGAAGGATCTCAAAGTGTCAGGACAAGGATCAAGAGACCTCTGTTGTAGCTAAAACAACCGTGTTGGATCACAGGTAGGACAATCTATCCCAACTCGTTTCATTTGTTAACTATGAACCGACACATTAGCATGTCCTCTTGCTACTAGACCCACCCTAGGGCTAGAGGGATCGCCTCTATCCGCAGAGGGGATTTACCTACACAACAATGGGAATTTTCAAAATTCCTCCTTAATGTTTGCAGTTCAACTACAACAACACCTTCATATGTGTTTTTTAAGATTTCTTCCTTAGATGATATTGCACCACTAATTCTTGGAAATATAGATTCTTCAAGAGTGCTTCCTATAAGTGAAAGTGCTTCATTAGCTTTCTTAATAAGTTCCTTAAGAGATTTATTTTCATCATCACTTAATTCTTTGAATTCATCGGGAGAAGGAATAATGTATCCATCTGTTACAAGTTACAATAAATATTTAGTGATGTGTTTATTTTTAATGTACCTTGGACAAATGGTTTCGAATGAGTTAGTTTATACCTATGGAAAATTGTCCAAAATAAAAAAAATTCCTAAGTGTGACTTTATAAAGTGAAAGTGATTTTATAAGTGGTAATTTCAATTTTAAATTATAAAGTGAAAAGTGATTTTAGACATAAAGTACAATGAGGTTACTTTATTTAATGGGTGAGTTAAAAAATAGAAAGTGAGAATTAAGTTCACATTTATTCTCATCCCTTGATATAAATGAATCGGATCCGTTAGATCTTAGGGTTGCCCAAAAGTCATTTAGGGAAACAAAAGGGGGGAAATAAAAGAGAGACTACATTCATTCTTCATGAGCAGATTGGAGAAAGGAGGCTGAGAGCTGGAGAAAAGTTCTGAAGGAGAAATTTTTTGCAGCAAGCTAAAGGAGTGATTTCTCGACAAATATGGGCAAAAAAATAAAGACGTAGAAGACAACAAAAGGTACAGTACGGACATAATTTAATGTTGTGAGCTACACGCAATTCAAGAGAAGTTTTTGAAATAAAAATAATAAAAAATATATAATTTTTTAAAATTTGTATAGTCCATATGGAATCCATACAGTACAGTCCATATTTGTACAATACTTATTTTCAGCTTCAAGTGGGCATGGAAATCGAGGCAAAGTGGGCACAATTTTCAAGGAGTTTTGGCCTAAAGAAATAAGTTGTATTTTGTTGTTGTTGTTGTTTTTTTTTTTCTTTTTTTCTTTTTTTTCTTTTTTTTTTCTGCAAATATATTTTTCTTGAACTTGAAAGATAAATAAATTTGAAGAGCTCTCTAACAGGTTTTCCCTAGAAAATATGGAAGGGGTTTTTCTTGGGTCTAAGTTTACCAAAATATGTGTGTATTTTTATGTGTTATTGGTCTGTTTATGTCCATATTTATTTTCAGCATGTGTTGACAGTCCCATGTGTTTTAATCTGAAATTTCATTTCCAAAATTATATATGTTGAATGTATGTTTATGAGAAAGGGAATTTAACTGAATGGGAGTTATAAGGTGAAATTAAAACCAAGTTTGGATTGTAGGAAACTTTTTAGTCATCAAATTTCAACATGGTATTAGATCTACAGGCTAAAAATTGAAGTTTGAACAAGAGATAGTAGTTTGGGACAACAAAAAATGGTTTGGACAACAAACAATGGTTTGGACAACAAACTAAATTTTTGGACAACAAAATCAGTTTGGACAGCAAGGTGAAATTTCACACAGACCGAAATATTGTCACAATAAGGTGTACTCAAAAGGTAATTTCTCCATTTTCTTGGTTTTGTAAATTTTGGACAACAGTCATGGCCATGTTCTTAAGGATAGAGGACAAACTATATGGGATATCCAACTATGCCATTTGTAAGGATATAATTCAGACAATGTTTGAGGAGGAAATAGTTTGGGACATAGGGCGGAAAGAGGTTGTACCTCCAATTGCTGCAGATGAACTTGTTGAATTCACAAAAAATAATGCAAAGGAAAAAAGGATTTTGATGGACAGTCTGAAGGATCATGTGGTTCCTCAGTTGAGAGGAAACACATATGCATATTAGATGTGGACAGTTCTGCCCACTCTCTATCATAGTACCAATGAGAGCAGGAAGATGGTACTCAAAGAAAAATTGAAGAACATTAGGATGACAAATGTTGAAAGTGTAGTTCATTATCTTGGCAGGGTTAAATAGGTACATGATTATTTGACTGGTATTGGTGAGGCAGTTGCACCCACAAAGTTAGTCAGGAGAGATGTAGCGGGGCTTCCTAATTCTTGGGAGGTCTTTGGAGATGTTGTTACATCAAGGAAGAATCTTCCCAATTGGGACATATTCTGGGATGATTTTGTGTAGCATGAGATACGAAAGACAAGTAGTGGTGGGTTGAAGATAGCAGATGAGGAGGATGTATCCTTGACATCCATGGGGAAGAAAAAATGGAAGGCCAAGAAAGGGGCCTCATCATATGGGGCTAAGGGAAAGGAGAAGAAGAAGGAGAAAGATACGGATATGTCCAAAGTCAAATGTTGGGCATGTCAGAAGATGGGACACTATGCTACTACGTGTCTTGAGAGGAAAAACAAGGTGGAGTAGTTTACATCTAGTAGGATTACATCATCGAATGTGTGGTACATAGACAGCGGGGCTTCCCACCATATGACAGGTGCATGTGAGTTATTTTCAGAGCTTGCAGAGAGGGCACTTGATATTGAGATTGTACTAGGAGATGACTGCACTGTGAGAGCTGTTGGTGTGGGGAATGTGACCTTTGAGAGGTATTCTTTGCATCCTTTGAAGGTCATGGATGTTTTGTATGTTCCTGGGATGAATAAGAACTTGATTTCAGTTTCTTCTATGGAGGAGAAGGGGTTTGACGTCACTTTCTCAGGAGGGTAGGTATTGATGCATCCGAGTGGAGATTCCATCACTTCGGCCAAAGTGGTTGGAGTCTTTTTTGGGAAACTATACAGGTTCAATTTTCAGTCAGTAGGAGTGTTGGTGAGTGGTACATCTGGTAGCACTCACACTAGTACCACCAACAGTAGATACTTGTGCGAGTTATGGCACCCGAGGATGGCGCATATGCATCATGGAGATTTGAGAGTTATGAGGGAGATAACTATTGGAGTTCCTGATTTGAGTGTCAAACATTATGAGGTCTACATAGGGTGTGCTTTGGGAAAGTACACCAAGTTACCATTCCAAACGAGTGAAAACATATCTATAGGTATACTAGACTTGATTCATACTGATGTTAGTGGTTGTATGTCTCATGTGTCTTTGGGTGGTTATGAGTATAATGTTGTATTCATTGATGAAAAATCTAGGAGGACTTGGATATAATTATTGAAGACCAAGGGTGAGGTCTTCATTCGCTTTAAAGAGTTCAAATCTCTTGTCTAAAAGTAGACAGGTAGGAAGATTCGGGTCTTGAGGTCAGAAAATGTTGGTGAGTACACCGATGGTGGGTTTTCTAACTTCTGTGCACAGGAGGGCATTAGGAGAGAGTTCACGGTTCCTTACAACCCTCAATGGAATGGGGTATCTAGAAGGAAGAAAAAAGCTATTGTTGGGGCTGCTAGAGTGATGATTCATGATCAGGGGTTGCCTTTGTTTTTGTGGGCTGAGGCCTGCAATACTGATGTTTATCTTCAGAACAGGAGTCCTCACAGAGGATTGGGGAATATTACTCTAGACGAGGCTTTCAATGGAGAGAAGCCTCATGTGGGACAATTTTGTATCTTTAGATGTCTCACATATTCTTATATCCCCAAGGAGCATAGGATGAAGCTGGAAACCATGGTAGAGAAGGGTATCTTTATGAGTTACAATGAGACTTCGAAGGCCTATTGGATCTTCATTCCTTCTAAACAGAGAGTGGTGATTAGGAGGGATGTGAAGTTCTAGGAGGAGATGGCTTGATCTAGGTGGATATTGGTGGCCACCCACATATTCCATTTGGACCCCCACCATCGGTTCTTTCAGTTTTTCAGTTTCCTTAATTATAGCACAATTTACTATTTTTAGCAGTTTTTCGAGTCTTGAACTTTCGGAGCCATTTTGAGGCCCTAAAAGACATTTTCCGAGAAAATCAAGAGAAAATTGATCCAAATTTATAGAGGAATGCAATAAAATATAGAAATATACATAAACACAGAGATGTAGTGGAAATAAAACTTCATTTCATTAATAAAAAATGATTGAAATATGCGTACAAACATAATGGAAATAAACTAGCTAAGGCGCTAGTAGCTTATCTATGAGAAGAGATGTGGCAGCTACAGGCCTATGAAATATGTTACAATGAGGCTCAAGGGCCTATTTATTATTGATAAATAATGGAAAACCCTAAACATCACAAAACCTAACCCTAGGAGATGAAGCGCCAAAACTATGGGCCCCGTTTGGGTAAATTGGTACATCAACTTCCTTGGGACATAACTTTGGCATACGATCTCCGTTTGACGCACTAAATACCTCATTAGAAATATTTATCTGAGTAATACAAATTTTTCATGACAAACATTTCTCCCCAACCCATTTTTCTCCCGATTTTCACAAAAAATGTCGTTTAGGGCCTCAAAACGACTCCAGAAGTTTAGGACCCAAAAACTGCTAAAAATAGTAAATTGTTCTATAATTAAGGAAACTAAAAAACTAAAAGAACCGATGGTGGGGTCCAAATGGAATAGATGGGTGGCCACCAATATCCATATGGGTCATTCCTCCCCCCTTAGGAATAAATGGTCCCCGTTGCGTTCAGTTCCTCCATGAGCTGAGGCAAATTCTGTTGAACTTGGTATTGGACTTGTTAAAGATGTCAGGGACTTGCTGGCGGAAGTGATGGATGCGGTTAATAAATTTGGTTGCTTTATTAGTATCAGACAGTACATGTGTGTATTAATTTTTTGTGGTTGCATGAGTTATGGCAACATTAGGCGACAGCGTGCCTGGGGTTAGATCAATGGAGTGTCTGACCTGACAACGTAGAGGAACCTCTGTGGGTGAGGAGAAAATGTCCTCGTATTCCTCCACGAATTTGTCCATATGTTGTTGTCGTGTAGGGGAGCCATGTTTCAAGGCTATGGCCACAATTTTCTTCTTTTCCCTGTGGGCGAATTGTAATGAAAATAAATTTCCTAGGTTGGGAAACAAGCTCATTATGTTGTTTTGTAGTAGTCAAAGAGATGGCAGGAGGCAGTACTACCTCCGGTATCCTGTACAATTTATTCCCAAAAGTAATAACAAAAAAAGAGGCCTATAATCATACACAACATGTCGCTTCCACAAGTATGGATGGCCCAATAATACATCAAACACATCAAGAGGAGCAACATCACACAATACCTCATCCTTGAATGGCTTGATGTTGTATGGAAGGCGGCTTTGTTGGCGGACGCGGAGATATCTTCCTTGGTGAAGCCACCCAATGGTATATGGTTGTGGGTGCACTATGGTCGATAAGCTGAGCCGCTTCACGATGTCTACTGAAATGAGTTTCTTTTGGCTTCCGCTATCGAAAAGGAATTGTAGTAGAGAACCCTTCACCCACATCTGTGAATGGAAGAGGCGCTCCCCCTCCTCTGGATCCTCAAGATCCTCCCTCTGGAACTTGGTGGTGAAAACAATGGTACTGGGATCTACATCAATTATCTACTTCCCTTTGTCATTTCCCTTGTCTGGTTTTGACTCGGGATTAGAACATGCATCTGATTCGGGTGCCTTTAGTTTGGTCACCAACGACTATTTGGCCCGACACTTGTTTGTGCTGTGAGTGGGGCTGTTATGAAATTCATACCACTTCCTCGTGTCCTTCTTTGGATTTTTGGTGTTCTTCTAAGTCGCCCCGCTTTAGATTTTCCTCTTGTTATGCGATTTGGGGGCACCTTTCCCTAGCTTCAGATTCGCAGATCCAAAGTCATTAGGGGAATTTTGAGGTCTAAAATGGGCCTCCTAAGGAAATTATAAAATAATTGTGGAAATGATAAAATAATATTAGATTACATCATCAAATTTTGGAGGGAAAAATGAAAAGTAAAAAGAATAAAAAATAATAAAATAATAAAACTATTTTTTCAACCTGTATTTTCAACTTATCTCCCTAAGTTTTTACTCAAATTCTGAGTGGGAGTACTCGTTGGATGCATAATTTAATTCCTCATCCAAGGAGTACCCATGTTGCATACTTTTGATCGACCCGGCTTCATGAAAAATGATAAATACATGAAAAACGTTATTGCAATCATGTTTTTCATGTATTTCTAATTTTTCATGTAGCAGGGTGCATTGAAAGTATGCAACATGAGTACTCATTGGATGAGGAATTAAATTTTTCATCCAACGAGTACTCTCACTCACAATTTGAGTAAAAACTTAGGAAAATAAGTTGAAAATACAGGTTGAAAATTAGATTTATTATTTTATTATTTTTTATTATTTTTACTTTTTTACTCCAAAAAAGGTGAATCATCCCCCGTGGTTGACATCATCATCTTGAATCTTATTGGTTCTTATAAATTTTATTTTGGTTGTACATTTTTCTTAGGAGGCCCATTTTAGACCTCAAAATTCCCCTAATGCTCCTTCTTCTGCTTAAATTTATGCTCAATCTTGGGGGCATAGTGATATGTCATGCCAAGTGAGGTAATGTCGAGGAACTCCATTTCCTTTTGAATGTATTTGTGTAAATAATTGTGGTACTTGAGCACCAAATGTCTCTCTAAATTTTTAATACCCAACTTTGTGCACAGGGTATGGAACAAATTCGTCAGTTCGTGCACATCTTGATCCCATTGTTGCCGCAGCATGGCCCATTAGATGTACTTGTCCTCATAGCTCCCCATAGGGTAATATTGTTCCTTGATGCCGTCTTGGAACGATTTCCAAGTGGGTGTGGCCGAGAACAGAGAGGGTTCCCTCTCATCCTTTTTCTCACAGTAGGTTTCCCACCAGTCTTTGACATGGGGGGTGGCTTTGAGTCATGAAAAAATAATCTTTTCTCAATCAGAGAAATCATGGACCGAGAAATACCTTTCCAACAAATTCAACCATCTATCTATGGTGTTTGCATCTATTTGGCCTTCTAATATAGGAATGTAGAAGTTGACCTGTACCTTGAAAGGAGTGGTGCCTCCAGAGTGGCTGCAGGATGTAGATGCATCGTCGATGGGCAGTCGTTGATGGATCTGGGAAAAGTTATCCATCATCGCGTTCCTATGTTTCTCGAGGGCCTCCTCGAGCAATATTTTGATAGGATATCCGTCTCCCTCATCTTTCTTTTCTTCTGCCATGGGAGGACATTGGGGTTTGCAAGGCTGATCTTGCAAGGCTTCAACCAAATCAAGCCCTAACTCCTTATAGCCTGACCACGTTGGGGACATTAGGGGAATTTTGAGGTCTAAAATGGGCCTCCTAAGAAAAATGTACAACCAAAATTAACTTTATAAGAACCAATAGGATTCAAGAGGATGATGTCAACTGTGGGGGATGATTCACCATTTTTTAAGTAAAAGGGTAAAAATATTATAAAATAATGTAATAATAAAACCAATCTTTCAACTTGTATTTTAAACTTATCTACCAAAGTTTTTACTCAAATTTTGAGTGCGAGTACTTGTTGGATACAAAATTTAATTCCTCATCCAATGAGTACCCATGTTGCATACTTGCAATGAACACTGCTACATGAAAAATGAGAAATAAATTAAAAAATGTGATTGCAATCACATTTTTCATGTATTTCTCATTTTTCGTGTAGAATGGTCCATCGAAAGTATGCAACATGGGTACTCATTTGATGAGGAATTAAATTTTTCATCCAGCGAGTACTCCCACTCGAAATTTGAGTAAAAAAATTGGGAGATAAGTTGAAAATAGGAGTTGAAAAAATAGTTTTTTCCTTTTTCCCTCTAAAATTTGATGATTTAATCAAATCTTATTTTATTATTTCCACTATTATTTTATAATTTCCTTAGGAGGCCCATTTTAGACCTCAAAATTCCCCTAATGCATGCAAAGAAAAATAGAGAAAGAGAAAAACACTCTTATACCATTGACCCGGATTTATGAAGGAACACAATAAAATATAGAAATAGACATCAACACAGAGATGCAGTGGAAATAAAACTTCATTTCATTAATAACAAATGACTGAAATATGCTTACAAACATAATGGAAATAAACTAGCTAGGGCACTGGTAGCATATCTCTGAGAAGAGATGTGGCGGCTACAGGCCTTTGAACTTGGTTACAACGAGTCTCAAGGGCCTATTTATTATTGATAAATAATGGAAAACCATAAAAATCACAAACCTAACCCTAGGAGATGAAGCGCCAAAACTATGGGCCCCATTTGGGTAAATTGGTACATCAACTTCCCTGGGAGGTAACTTTGGCATACGATCTCCGTTTGACGCACTCAATACCTTGTTATAAAAATCTATCTAAGGACTACAACTTTTGAGTGAGAAACATTGATTCACAACTAATGTTGCTCCTGATTTTCCTAAAAAACGTCGTTTAGGGCCTCAAAACGACTCCGGAAGTTCAGGACCCAAAAAACTGCTAAAAATAGTAAATTTTGCTATAATTAAGGAAACTAAAAAACTAAAAGAACAGATGGTGGGGGTTCAAATGGAATAGATGGTTGGCCACTAATATCCGGATCAGGGCCTATCGGAGATCACAGGAGTATGATGAGAGAGAGTCACAAACTTCTCCTCAGCAATGAGGTCAGGTACATGGAGCAGGACCTCAAGGTTCTGGATCGACTGGTATAGGAGGTACTTCAATGTCAGTGACATCTGGGGCACTAGTGGTGAGTTCACTGAGCACTTATTTATGGATTCCATTGGTACATAGTTCACATGGAACTTAAGCTGACACAAGCATAGGTACCGGAACAGGTTCTTCGAGGACAGGTGCTGGTACAAGCACACCATGGTCAGTTGGCAGACCTTCAGGTTCACCAGACTGGAGGGCAAAGGATGAGGTTCTCTATGGGGAATATTCTTCGGGGAAGAGGAGGCCAAAGTGGCTTCAAGAAACCTTGAAGGAAGCAGAGCCTGTTGGTCCTCCGAAGAGAGTGAACAGGGAGAGTGTGCCACATGAGGGGTTTTGTAGTTATATAGCCAAGGCTACCAACATTGTTGACTCTAAGCCTACTATTTATGAGGAGGCTACCAGCTAGGAGGTACGAAGACAAGCTAAGGTGGAGGAGTATGCCTCTATCATTAAGAAAAATTTCTGGGAGGTGGTGCCTAGGCATGAGGGCAAGTCAATTGTGACTTCCAAGTGGCTCTACAAGATCAATCATGCTACATATGGAAGCATTGAGAAGTTCAAGGCGAGGTTTGTGGCTAGAGGGTTCTCATAGATAAAGGGAGTTGACTATGATGAGACCTTCGCTTCCGTAGCTCAGTACACTTCTATCCAATCCCTTATTTCTATTGCTGAAGAAATGGGTTGGAAGATCCATCCAATGGATATGAATATCACATTTCTGAATGGAGTTATAGAGGATGAGGTGTATGTTGAGCAGCCACGGGGCTTTGAGGTACTTGGGCAAGAGACCCACATATGTCGATTAAGGTGAGAACTCTACGGACTTAAGCAAGCTCCGAGAGATTGGTATTCGAGGATTGATACTTAATTGCAGCAAATGGATTTCACGAAGAGTGATGCAGATCCGAGCCTATACTACATTGTTGTAGGGGAGTATCCACTCATTATTGTGCTATATGTTGATGACTTGTTCATTACTAGGGCATAGAGATTGATTAGTGGTTGCAAGGAGGATCTTTATATAGAGTTCGAGATGAAGGACATTGGGCCGATGCATTACTTTTTTGGGCTTGAGGTGTGGCAGGAGGAGGGGCATAGATTTTTGGGGCAGGGTAAGTATGTTGTGGATTTGTTGAGTAGATTTCACATGGAAGACTGTAGAACCATGTCTACACCTATGATCACCAACTGGAAGAAGCTTCATGCTTCAGATTCTATTTTCATGGATCCCACATTGCATAGGTGGCTTATTGGGTCCTTGATGTATTTGTTCAACACTAGGCCAGATATATGCCTTGCAGTGAACATACTTAGCCAATTCATGGTTAAGCCTAGGAGGGTGCACTGGGTAGATGAAAAGCACATTCTTCGCTACATGCAGGGCATTATTGATTATGGTATGGACTATAGGAGGGTAGATGGAGTGAATCAGTTTGTTTGATCTCTTCTGAGGTTGAGTATATGGTTGCTAGCTAGGCTAGTTGTGAGGCCATTTGGATTCGCAAGTTTTTGTATGGCCTATTTGATCAGGATATGATACTGACGGTTATTCACTGTGATAATATAAGTTGCATTAAACTCACAGAGAATCCAGTGTTTCATGATAGGTCAAAAACATTGATATCAGATATCATTTCATCAGATACTATGTTCAGAAGGGGGAAGTGAAGCTTGATTATATATCAATAAATGAGCAGGTGGTTGATGTTCTCACAAAGTCCTTTCCAAGAGGCAAGCATTTCCATTTGAGGGACAAGATGGGTGTGGTGAGAAACACTTTCCTCGGTAAGAGTTAGTGTTTATTTTTAATGTACCTTAGACAAGTGGTTTCCCATGGGTTAGTCTCTACCTAGGGAAAAGTGTTGTTGGAGCAGGGTCCCCTGGGGTACATCTTTGGATATCTTTTTGTATAAGTTTTGCATATGCACGATGCACAGATAAGTCAAGGGGCTTTGGGGTGGGTCAAATTCTCTCTTTTTCTGTAAAAGGGTTTTAAGGCTAAACTGTGGGCCTCAAACTAGTGTTTGAGACCATAGTATCTGCATACTAGATTGGATATAAATAGATCTATTGAGTCTAAGGAAGTAGAAGAAGAATTCATGTTTTGATCTAAGTGTTTATGCATCTGTAATAATTTTGTAAGGGTTTCAGTCTGGGTTGGGTAGAAAAGCTCCTGTTGGTTGTGTGTGTGGAGACATAGTCCTGGTTGTGTGCAGACTCTATTGGTTGTGTGCACAGAAGGGTAAAGTGTAAGGGAAAGTTTGATGTACTTAATTTCTCTGAATCTAATACAAGGATTGATATTGGCGGGAGCACTGTGTTATCTGAGTTATATTCTAAGATCTATTTACTTGTGTTATGCTTAATTGTATTTGCGCGAATATACCTATTATTTATGCATGAATCTATATTGATGTTTGAATACATGAATGAATCTTCTTAAGTTACAGCGCATTATATAGATCTAGATCTGGTTCTATTATGATATATATGTGACGAAGTGATCCACGATTCTATTTTGTGATTTGATAAGTATTATTCTGTATTTGCGCACATCTATTTACGATCTCTACAATCAACCTATTTAGGACCACCACATCATTTTCTTCCTCAGGGTGTGAAAACTTGATTCCAACATGCCCCCATACTGCTTCGGGTGAGACTTTGATCTGCACAATTATGTCATTGCCGAAAGGGCCAGTAGTTGGAGGGTTTGTTGGTTGCGCGATAAACTCTGAATCTAGGTTAGGACCCCTCAAGCCAACAAAAGGATCCATTACCGAGACCGGGATCATTTTGAGGGAGATTTGATGTTGTGGCACCCTTCACAAAACGAATTGCAAGATTGGTTGGACAGAAAGATCCTTGAATTCACGATCCAAGAGAATACAAGCTCTAATATATCTCCTGAAAATTCGGTTCAGAAGTACATCTATACAGAATTTCACGAGATATTATTTTTCTCCTTTGCAATAGAGCTGCAAGAGCGGCTGTCATGATTGACTTAATTCAATACCCACAAGAAGGATGACGCAATCAATGAGTGGACTCCTGAATTGATTCAGCAATTAGAGAAGCTAGACAATAATATTACCCACGCGATAGATCCTTGGATCGATCGTCTCTTGGGAGGATTCGTGAATGAATTTTCCATTGATCAGTTTGTATCATACTCTGAAGTAGAAAGGAGATTTTTCAAGGGTCCTAGAGGTAAGTTCATGTGCTCTTTGAATTTATTGTTGAATATGCTATTGTGTGAATAGGTCTCTGTGTGTCAACATATCGCTTGAATGTCCCGAAGAGGTTTGACTATGCGCAGTGGAAGACTTTACCGCAAGGACTCAGAGAAAGGATTTATTTACAGTCCTCTAAAGCATAGATCTGATAGTGATGGTGAGCTAGAAACTAGTAGCTCTAGTGAATTTACGCACTCTGAAGTGGAAGAAGTTTCATCAAGTTAGAACGATCAAAGAGCCTTAATCCTCTTTCAGATCCCAACCACTCTACTTCCATACTCATCTGACAAAGCATCCACTCCACTGTGCAACCCATATCCATCTCCACCTCCACCTCCCCCAGGTGCAGATATAGTCGTGTCAATGAAGCTACCTACTTTCAGAGGCATTGGAAATGAAGATACTGAGCACTTTTGGTTTGTGACCAATGTTGTATGGCAGGCTCAAAAGGTTAATAATGATGATATTAAGAAAGAACACTTAGCCACTACTTTCCAAGATCATGCATGAGATTGGTATATCAGATATGTCCAAGCAAACCCTAATGCCACCTTGGATGAAGTGAAGGATGCCCTAAAAGAAAAATTCAAGAAGCCTAAGTCATACGCGTAGTTGGTTATAGAAATTAATGAGATTCATTGGGAGGCAAATGAATCTGTGTGGGAAGCATATCAGAGGCTGAAGCACACTATCAGAGATGGTGTATTTACCATCGATGATACTGTAATATTCCAAAATAGGAAAAATAGGAATATTGAACATAAAACTAGAAATTGCAATAAATATTAATACGTCAAAACATGAGAAAAACACAGAGCCATTTCATTATGTATAGTAGTAGAAATGAGTACAATATCTTGAGGAAAAAGGCACTCAAGCTAGGAAAAATAATCCTCCAATGATCCAATACACCCAAACAAGAAATATTGTTGCTACACAAAATTTCAGAAGGGCATGACTGCGTAGTCCTAGTGAGAATAATTTTAGCTGGAAAATAGGAATACAAGGCGCTGCTGATATAGTGCTCAGAAAATGTCATGATCAGAGATCTAGGCTCTCTAGCAAAATTCCCAGACAAACCAGAAAGGGTTTCTGGAAATATACAACATGAAAAATGCAGTCCTAGGGTTGAATTATGCTCTACAACTGAATAAATGATGGGAGGTGGCTAATAGAATAATAAAATAGATGATAATCCTCCCTACTAGCTTCCTGAATTAAGGGCTTCTCCCCTCACGAGGAAACAAGCTCACAAACTGGGTTTCTCAACCCTCCACTGCAACTACCTTGTAAAATAACACAGTTTCTGAGGGAGACTGCACTACTAAAGATGGATGAAGCTTGGCCTGATGTCGGATGGTGAAATGAAGCTCAAATGAACCTCTTTTGAGTGGGCACTCGAAGTCCCCCGAGGATGAGGGTGGGATTTCCGCCTGGAAACACCCTTGTGTTAAACACCACAACAAACTTCACTAAATAGCTGAAGCGTGCAGAAATTCATAAAATACCAAATATAAATAATAATCAAAATGCCTTCTATTGCTACCATCCCCTTCCTTATATTCTTTGTGAGCTTCCTCACCCTTGGTCCCACTCATTAAAGATGTTACTCCCATGCATACACTCCTCCACCATAACTGAATTGTCCTCCACTATCTCCACTCCCTCCATTACAGCGATGTTGATTTTCTCAACCTTGACCCCATCCACATGCATTGACCCCATTCACACCAAGGGTTGCTTTATTTCAACTAGCTACACTGATCCACTTTCACACTAGAAGTGGTTTTATTCCTACTAAAGAGATTTAAGGGTCTCTCTACCCACTTATTCATCTCAGTTATGAACAAAAGAAAAAATTAATATTCCAACTAGCTAAAATATAATTAGGAATATTATAGTCCTCCCCTCCCAAATGTTTCTTTCCTCAAGCAACTACAAAGACGGATGCTGGAAAATATTCTCTCCTTCCCAAGTGGCATCTCATCTGGTAGATTCTTCCATCAAATCAGATATTCTTTAATGACTCTGTTCCTTAGTTTCCTCTCCCAAGTGTCCAAGATAGTTTCTAGTTGTAAAACCAGATGACCCTCATCATCAATAGGTGGGAGATCCATGGTGGAAACAACATTTTTTCCAATGGCCTTCTTAAGGCATGAGACATGAAAAATGTTATGGATCTTACTCCCAATGGGGAGCTCCAACTCATATGCTACTTCCCCAACATGACAGATCACCTTGTATGGCCCATAGAACCAGGGCTTAAGCTTCTAAATCCCCTTCTCCTTTAGTGTAGAGTGTTTGGAAGGCTGAAGACGGAGATAGACCAATTCATCCACCTCAAATTGCCTCTCTATTCGACCATGTTCTGCATACAACTTCTGCTAATTTTGGGTTGTATCAATGTTGTTCTTGAGAGAACAGAGTATATCCTTACTCTCTTGGATCCAATCCTTGGCTCTAGGAGACTTTCTTGCTCCAAACATCACATCAACAAATGATAAAGCATCATAACCATATAGAGCCTAAAATGGAGACATATTGATCGACATATGAAATGTCGTGTTGTAGCAATACTCTCCCAAGTGGAGCCAACGCAACCATGCTCTTTTTTGCCCCGAAACATAGTTTCACAAGTAGCCTTCCAGCCACTTGTTTACTATCTTTGTCTTCCCATCGGTTTGTGGGTGATAACTGGTACTCGGTATCAACTTGGTACCCACCAATCGAAAAAGCTCCTGCCAAAAGCCACCCATGAAGCGGCTATCTCGATCACTGACTATGGTCTTAGGAAGACCATGAAGTCTGCAAACATCTCTAAAGAAGAGCTTGGGTACCTATGAAGCAGTATATCGTGCAGAAATAGCAAAGAAATGTGAATACTTTTTTAGTTGATCAAGAACTACAAAGATACAATCTTTACCCTATATTGTTGGTAAACCAGTGATGAAGTCCATGGAAATACTCTCCCACTTTCCTTCTGGAATAGGGAATGGCTACAAAAACCCTGCAGGATGGTTGTTTTATCCTTTGTTCTGCTAGCAAATTATGCACTCCTTGATGTGTTGAAGCACATCCTCCTTGAGACCCTTCCATGAGAATCTCTCTCGAATGGCCCAATATGTCTTGGTGAATCCTTGATGGCCTGAAAGTGGTGAATAGCTGCATGCAAAATCTTCTCCTTGAGCCTAGAACCCATAGTCAAGAATATCCGGTCCTGGTAATAGATGATCTCATCCGTCACTCTAAACCTCTCTTTGGTAACTTTTCAATCTAGGATCTCACATGCAAAGTGGTCTTTAGTATACTCTACCAACATTTGGGCCTTCCAATCTGAATCCGTACTCATCAATGACAGCACTGCTGGTCTCTGTGATAAGGCATCTTCTACCACATTACTCTTCCCCTTGACATATTCAATTTTAAAGTCATATTTATGGATTTTGCTAACCCATTTCTGTTGACTCTCTTGCAGCTTCTTCTGCTCAAGAAAAAACCGAAGACTATTGTGATCAGTCTTCACTCGGAATCTGTTGCCCACCAAATATTGTCGTTTTTTGGCCAATGCATGCATGATGGCCAACATCTCCTTATCATATATAAAATAAAACCTCTCATGAGGAAGAAACTTCTGACTCTCAAAAGTTATGAGGTAGCCCCCCTGCATCAAGAATGCGCCAATGCCCTCCCCTAAAGCATCACATTCCAGCACAAAGTGGTGGGTAAAATCAGGCAATACCAACACCGAGCAAGTGCTCATCACCTCCTTGAACCTATCAAAGGCCCTCTTCATTGTGTCTGTCCAAGCAAAGGCTCCATTCTTGGTCAAATTTTTGAGTGGTGCTGCTAGTTGGGAGAACCCTTTGACAAACTTCTGGTAGTAAGTGTAGATGCCTACAAACCCCCGAAGTTCTGTTACATTCTTTGGCTCAGGCAAATCTCGAATAACACGAATCTTCTCCTCATGAACTCTCACTCCATCCACTCCAGTGATGTGGCCAAAATAGAGCATCTCTGTGTTCCCAAATTCACACTCAGAGAGCTTAGCATAGAATTTTTGATCCTCAAGAATGCATAATATTGTCTCAATATGTTGTAGATGCTCCTCCTATGTGTGTTTGTAAATAAGAATGTCATAAAAGAAAACTAGCACAAACTTCCTCAATTGACCACGAAATATGTGGTTCATGCAAGACTGAAAAGTAGCTGGAGAATTGGTTAACCCAAAGGGCATCACCAAGAACTCAAAGTGGTCGTAATGTCACCTAAATGCAGTCTTGGGGATATCCTAATCCCTCACCCTGATTTTATGGTATCCCGACCTCAAATCCATCTTTGATAAGTACTTTGATCCCCTTAGCTCATCCATCATCTCATTGATCCTGGGAATCAGGTATCTATTCTTCATTTTCATCTTATTAAAAGCTCTATAGTCAATGCATAGCCTCAGTGTGTCATCCTTCTTCTTCATCAAGACCATAGAAGAAGCAAAAGGACTGGTGTTGGATCAGATATGTCCTAAAGCCAAGAGCTCCTGAATGGATTTTTCAATCTCATCCCTGTAGGATTTGGGATGCCTATATGGTGTGGTGATCACTTCTTGGATCCCCTGCTCCAACTCAATGTGTGCTGAAACCCCCGGTCTGGTGGCATTCCCAGTGATATGTCCCTAAATACAGTAGAATAATGGTCTAGAATAGACTACACATCTGGGTGTACTAGTGCACCCTTGCATCCTGCCTCTGACATACGCAGTTCTACTGCCCACTCTCTATCTCCTCGTACAAATCAGCCTCCATCCTATGTGCTGAGACAATCTGGGGTGGATAGGTGTGCATGCCCCTGATATTTTGGTGCTTACCGCTCTCCTTATCTGTCTATTCCATCTCTAAGGTCTCCCAATCCGTGGTGACCTTCCCCAAAGTGATCAACCACTGAACACCCAATATCACATTGGTGTCTGGAATATCAACCAAAAAGAAGTGGTATGTTAATGTGTAAGTCCCCAAAGTGATAGTCAATGCAGGAACATACTTGACACACTGCATGGTTCTAGCTCCTGGAACCAAGACTGAGAATACCTCGAAATCATCTGGGGGAATGCCTCTCTTCTGCAATAACTGAGTATCAATAAAGTTGTGAGTAGCCCCACTGTCTATCAATACCGACACCCGCTGCCCCTGAACAATGCCTTAGACTCACAATGTAAGATACTTGGGAACACCCCGCAAGGTGGCAAGGGCTCCTCAAATTGGAGCAAATGCTCCCTTCCCACCTCCTGGTGGTGGTGGATCTCTTCCTGATGCTACAACGCTGGTATCTCCCTTTAATTCTTCTTCTCCCTCCTCTTCATCATCATAAAATACCTCAATATAATGTTCCTTCCCGATAGCATACTGATGCCCAGGTGCCCATGGCTCTTGGCAAGTGAAGAAAAGTTTTCTCCTCCTTAGATCTCTCTGAACATCATATCTAAGAGATCCGTTTTCTTGGTTCTCCTTTGAGGGAGGAACCTTCACATCTTTCCTCTTTCACTGAGAGGAGAAATTTTGCTGAAGTGGGGCTCTTGCCCTTGGCAAAGCATGTTGCAAGTCTCTAGCCCTCTCAATAGCCTCCTGGAGCGTAGTTGGTCTAGTGGATTTTACCAACCCATGAAAAGGCTCTGCTAGCCCATCAATAAACATATATGCTCTTCTAGATGCATATAGATCGAGCACCATAACTGAAAGTTTTGAAATTCAGAGATATAAGTCTCCGGATCTCCTATTTTCTCGAGCTTAGCTACCTCAACAAAATGTTCTTCTAGATCTTTGCGGTCAAATATTTCCACCAAGCTCGGGGTAAATTTTGCATAAGAAATGACACTAGCATGCCCTAGTGTAGATAGACAGTGAAACCACCACTCATGTGCTTCACCTTCAAGGTGCAGCGCTGCTATTTTAATGGCTTCCATCTTTAAAACTAGATGGTTCAGCTGAAAATAGATATCCAATTTCTCTACCCAAGCCTTGGTTGTGCACTTGGGTGACCCATCAAAAGTGGGCAGAAATAATCTACCCATAGTATGCTGCAGATCATTGTTCTGCATGTACCCTCCATCTCTATTGTGATTGTTGGGTCTTCTATTATCCTTGATCCAATAGAACTCTTGGAAGTTTAGGTGCTCCTTGAACCTCTGAGATTGAGATTCATATTCTAGGAAATAATCACCAAGAGTCTCCTCCTCTTGTGGTCCTCCTACCTTATTTCCTATTCTAGGAATGTAGGCATGGTGGAGCGTTGTGAAAATGGCTGTAATGTTGGTTGCTCACACCAATAATGTGAGGTGCCATAACTCTCTCCATGTTGAAACCCTCTAGGGGATTTCTTATGTCTTTCTACCCTCACCTCCTTGATTTCTTTGGCAATATCTTGCATAGTCTGGATAAGAAGTTTTGGAAACTCTCTTTCATCCATTTCTCCAGATGTTATAGATGTAGTGCCCCGCGGGCTGAGCCAAGATTATGCTCTGATACCAGTGTAATATTCCAAAACAAGAAAAACTAGAATATTGAACATAAAACTGGAAATTGCAGTAAATATTAATACATCAAAACATGAGAAAATTATAGAGCCATTTCATTATGTATAGTAGCAGAAACGAGTACAATATCTTGAGGAAAAAGACACTCAAGCTAGGCAAAATAAGCCTCCAATGATCCAATACACCCAAACAAGAAATATTGATGCTACAAAAAATGTCGGAAGGCCATGACTATGTAGTCCTAGTGAGAATAACTGCAGCTGGAAAATAGGAATACAAGGAGCTTCTGATATTGTGCTCATAAAATTCCTGGATCAGAGATCTAGGCTCTCCATCACAATTCCAAGGCAACCCAGAAAGGGTTTCCAGAAATATACAACATGAAAAATGAAGCCCTAGGGCTGAATTACGCTCTGAAACTGAATAATTGCTAGGATTAGCTGATATAACAAGAAAATAGCTGATATTCCTCCCTACTAGCTTCCCAGATGAAGGGTTTCTCCCCTCACTAAGAAACAAGCTCACAAACTGGATTTCTCAACCCTCCACTGCAACTGCCCTACAAAATAACGTAGTTTCTAAAGGAGACTACGCTGCTGAAGATGGTTGAAGCTTGGCTTGATGCCGGATGGTGGAATGAAGCTCAAATGAACCTCTCCTGAGTGGGCACTCGAAGTCCCCCGAGGATGAGCGTGGGATTTCCTCCCGGAAACACCCTTGTGCTAAACAACACAATAGACTCCACTAAACAGCTGAAGCATGTAGAAAGTCATAAAATACCAAACATAAACAGTAATCAGCATGCCTTCTATGGCTTCCATCCCCTTCCTTATATTTTTTTGAGCTTCCTCATCCTTGGTCCCACTCATTAACGATGCTACTCCCATGCATACACTCCTCCACCATAACTGTGTTGTCCTCCACTATCTCCACTCTCTCCATGACAACGTTGTTGATTTGGTTGACCTTGACCCCATCCACATGCATAGACCCCATTCACACCAAGGGTTGATTTATTTCAACTAGCTACACTAATCCACTTTCACACTAGAAGTGGTTTTATTCCTACTAAATATATTTAAGAGTCTCTCTACCCACTTATTCATCTAATTAATGAACGAAAGAAAATTTTAATATTCCAACTAGCTAAAAGCTAATTAGGAATATTACAAATACCCAGCATAAGGAGTGGTTTATCGCTATACTTGTCACACATCTGTGCCAGCCATTGGGTCAACATAATATTTCCATGCGGGCTGAGGCTGTGGAGATTGTGATGAAACTAGAAGCTACCCCACCACCTGTTGTGCTTGGAACTCAACAGATTCAGAACCATTTGGAAGCAAGGCATTTGGAGATCTAGAGTCTGCACAAAGATAAGGGAAAGGAGGTTTTCGTAGAGGTTTGGTGCATAAAATTTAAAGTTGATGGGCACCATAAGGATCAATTTCATGTCTTAAATAATTATCTGAATGTTGGAGGACCTAGTCCATTGAAATGCGCAGTATGGTGCACAATTTTCCAAGTTGTTGTATGAAACATATTTCTGCACAAGGGTCAAAAAATATCAACCTGAGCTGAAGCAGTTGTTTTTTAGGTTATGTTCATCCCTAGCACATGATGAGAAACAATGTCGCACTTATGATATGATGTTAGACAAATATTAAATATATATAATTCAATCCGAACCTACCTCACCAACATCCCCCTCTAGGCGTGGTGGATTTCAGGGCAGAGGAAGAGGACGAGGAGGTGGATCGAATGGTCAAGGAATGGGGGAGGTTATTTTCTACAACTATGGAGATGTTGGTCACTATGTGTGTGACTTTCCAAATCCAGCGTGACAATCATGTAGGTATTATAGGCAGTTTGACCATGTGATAGAATATTGCCCTGTTTTGATTTCTAAAATGCAGGAGAAAAAGACACAGACTCCAATGCAGAATCTTCAGATGGTCAGAGAAAAAACCCGTGAAGAAGATCCTAGCATAAATTTGGTCACTAGGAGTAGCACAACCACTAATGAATATAAGGGAAAGTAGCCAGATACTAACATTTGGATTCGTAAGGCACCTGAAAACAAAGAGGGATTTGATTTACAGCGTGCAAAGGAGACTTTTGTTGAAGTGGAAAAGGAGTTTGCAAAGGGAAGCACGTCAACATCAGGAATATCGATGAAGGAGGTAGGGGTAGATGAAGAAATCAAGCCATTTATACAAGCTTTCATTAATTTCTTGTGCAACAAAAAGGTAGTAGAGAACCTTCAGGCTCTCATAGATAACTGTGCAGAGAAGGAACAACCGTTGGTAGAAAAGAAATTTGTCCACAAAATATATATGAATAAGAAGAGGACGGGTCGGGAGATGCGTATGACTGCGAAAATTGGTGCTTATGAGATGGACTGGGTTATTCTAGATCTGGGGTTTGATGCAAATGTTCTACCGAAGAAAACTTGGCAGTGCATGGGAGAACCCAAGATGGAATGTTCTACCATTCAATTGTGCATGGAAAATCAGCATAAAATTATTCCATTAGGAAGGTTGTTGTGGGTCATAGTCAGTATTGAAGGAGTTAAGGTGACGACAGACTATCACGTTATAGAAATTTTGGATGATACATATCCTTATCCTGCGTAGTTGGTATTGGACTGGGCTATTGATATGGATGGTGTCATAAACTTGAAGAAAAGAATAATGGAGTTTGAAAGCAATGGAACCAAACTTATAATTTCCCTAGACCTTGCAAAAGGACAAAGATACACAGAGCCTCTGCGCGCTGATGATGATATCGATCAGATTTATAAGCTAACTTTGTGCGAATAAGATTGGATCAATCCAATGGTGTATGGAAATCTTAATTTGGAAAAGGAAATCTCTTGTTTCTCAGATTCTGATGAAGAATTAAAAAACTGGCAGAATGTAATATCCCAAAAGGGAGAATGCAGTAATACTTAAACAAAATATAAGAACTGCTACTAAGTAAACAATAAATCTAAAGAAAACATCAGAATTTACAGAGAATCTGAGCAATTTTATTATATGGGGATGAATCAATTACACAATGTTCAGAAAATGAGTAGATATAGCCCAAGAGAAGGCCTAGAATCACCCTACAATGGTGCTGCAACTAGCACTGCGTAACTGGTGAGCTTACAGAAGCAATACTGCACTGTCCCTGCTGCTGCTGATATACATATAAATGTTACAAAGGAAAATGCAGATCTAGGGAGCTCAAGAGCTCTGATGATGCCAAGATTCAAGATATGGCCAATGTGATGGGTTCCCAAGATAACCAAGAAAGGATTTTCCATATCTACAACTTTGGAAAATCACCCTCCTAGGGTTTGATCCTTAATCTGTTGGGATTACAGATCTGAAGCTAGATCTAATAAATAGATGGTTGAAATATGTCATAAGATCATATCTAATCTTGAAGGGTTGATCCCTCCTTCAGATCTACAAGCTAGAAGCTCTAGATCTAGCTTCTCAATCCTCCAATGATGATCACAGCTACTGCAACACAACTACTCATAAAAACAGCGCTGTAGGGGAAATAGAGGCTTTATGCCTACTGAAATATGCTACAATAAACTCCAGGCTTATGGAAATACTGATGGCAAGGTGAGGGGATGATTCCTCATATGATTACTAGTTGAATTGCTAACAACTTCCTTCCTCCTTTTGGATCTGCAAAATGGACAGTGTAATTCCTGAAGAGATTACTGCTGCTAGGAGGTCAATAAATTTTGGCCTGATGCCAGATCTAAAATGAAGCTCTGGGAATGCTGATCTTTAAGCCCAAGGTGATAGGAATAATCCTCCACCGGTTCCTCAACTGAAATGTTGAATGACAACCTCCTCCTCTCAATCTGATCTTCAGAAATCTGCAATTTATGAATATGGATGTTCTGCAGAAAGTAGGAAAAGATATGTGGCACTAATTCCTGATGTAGAATGAAGTACAATACTCTTTCAAGAGCTACTCAATGAAATAGGTGGGATTCCCGACCAGGAACACCCTGTGCTAAATAACACTTGCAATATTTTCTAAACAGCCCAAGAAAGCAATGGAATGTCACATGACAATTCCAGATCTAAATAGATCCTCAACCTCAATAATCTCAAGCATGTCTTCATTCTTGTCTTCATCTTCTTTATATAGTTTTTGAGTCTTCACATGTCTTGGCCCTCTTCTAAATTGCACTGTGCATGTGGACAAGATCCTCCATGTTTTACTGCGCTGTCTATCCAAGTCATCCATCATGTCTAGGTGCAATGTAAACCCTCTCCATCATGTGTGCATTAATTGCACAACTTTTTCGATCATCTCATCATGAATGTTCCATGATCTTCTGTTTGACCTCTTCAAGATCTTAGTTGATTGTGTCAACCTCCATGATCTATCTCATTAATGAGACATAATCTCCAATTCCATTCACATTAGTAGTTGCTCAATTACCTCATTATGTATATCTAGGCTTAATTAATCCACATTCACACATGAAAAGTGGATATTTATTCATATTGAGGATTATGGGTCCCTCCACCCTTTTATTAGTAAAACTCTAATATTCCAAACATCAGGTGAAAATTTGGGAATGTTACAGTCCTCCCTGGCAAAATGTTGCTTGTCCTCAAGCAACTGCAAAAGTGGATGCTACAGCAAAAATCCTCCCTCCAAATGGCATCCTCAAGTGGAAGGCCTTCCCATCTGTCCCAATGTTCTATGCATATCCAACTCCAAAGCTGCCTCTCTATCATGTCTAGAATGGCCTCCAACTGAAAAGTTAGATACCCTTCCTCATCAATGAATCTCCAAGTGGCAACCATATTATGATCAAAGTTCTCCTCTATATATGAGATACATAAGATAAGGTGGTTCATTCCCAAAGTGGAAATTCCCAACTCATGAACTATCCTTCCAACCCATGATACATAGAGTAGATTACATACATCAATGCTCACATCATTAGCCATGTTGGCCATGTAGGAATCAAACATCACATCAACATAGTGATCAACAAGAAGTAGAGACATATGGGAAAACGTGAATAATGTAAAACCATATTCTCCTAATAACAACCAACGCAGCAAAGCCTCCTGTTGCCATGCTAGATCATCATGAAAAAAAGTAAGAGAGCCATACTCTCTCAAAATAAGCCACCGCAACAATGCTTCTTGTTGCCATGCCAAATCATCAATGAGAATATGAGAGCCATACTCTCTCAAAAGTAACCATCTCAGCAATGCCTCTTGCTACCATACCACATCATCATTGTACCAAATGTAGTGGCCATATTCTCTCAAGAGAATCCACCTCAATAAGGCATCTCGCTACCCCATCACATCATCATCATACCATGTACAATGACCATAATCTCCCAACAGAAGCCAGCACTGTAAGGCCTCCTATTGCCATCCTCCAATAGTTTCATGCAATGTATGGGAAGACTTCAGCCCATACTGTCCCAATAGTAACCAAAGAAACAAGGATTCTTCCTGCCTTCTTGCATTGTCATGATGCAAGTCATGGAGCAACAATAAAGTAATGGAAATGTGAGATGTCTCATCAACATAATACAAACAAGCTCCTTTATGCCACATCATGTGAGCGTTATACTTTCTCCCAAACCCAAGTACATACATGAACATGAGATACATCCCAAACAAAAATACATGTAAAGACATGAGACATATCCCAAACAAGAGTAAATACACAGAAATAAGATATAACATGTGATGTCCAAACTCTCTTCTCAACAACCAAAGTAACCATGCCTTTTTCTTATGCATTCTATCATTGAGGCATAAGGCATGAGACAAGAAAATATGAACCTTTGGGTAGTAACCATAATCACCCAAGAGCAACCAGTGCATCCATGCCTCTTGCTGGCCTGTGTCATAGATCTGCAAGTGGTTTGGCAACCCCTTGCTCCATACTATCAACCATTCATCCCAATGTGGATGATGGATCTCATTCTGAAAATACTTGGTATCCTCCCATTGTAGGACACCAACCTCCTCAAACTGTTGAATAAATTTTCACTCCATGAAATGTTGAAGTGCACCTCCAATGAGATCTCTTGATGAGATCTTCTTCTCATCCATGGCCTTCCAAAACCAATGAGGTTTTGGATCTTCTGCAAGTAGAAGTCTCTCTTTGATCTGTGAGATGCTCATTGAGAAAGTGTCATCAAGAAAGGAGAAAATATTTCTCATTTCAAGATGTCTACCATTCATCATCTTAACCTCCATTGCTTCTGAGTGAAGCTACCTTCGGAATGCTCCAAGAGTAATAGGAAATTTTCATTATCATTGCTACTAAGTGACAGTGTTGTAGATCTGTAGGGTAATACATATAATGTCTCAAAGAAAGGTACAATACTGATCTCATAACTAGTCATTGTACATAGGATCATGCTCATCCCTTCTTCTGAAACTCTACACTTCAACTCAATGGGTTGAATTTAGTCCATCCATGAAAAAATATGATAGCTTTTCATCTCCTCCTTGATTAGATCAAGGGTCCTCTGTGCTGTGATAGTTTGCTACTTCAAATCAACATTTTGTTCTAACCCTTGGTTATGCATTGGCCCTGATGGCATGTCCTCATAATTTTCAATAAGATCTACTAAAACAATAGGTGATGAATGTGTTTGCATACCTTGGATCAACTGATGTGTGGGAACCTCTTGACAGAACACAAGAGTTCCTCCAACCAGGACAATGGTGTCTCCAACTGCTGGTAAGAAAGATGGTTACTCTTCTACCAATGTACCAGCGCTGGAATCTTCCTCCTCTTCCTCATGCATCTCCTAAATCATGCATGGGACTCTATATGTCAAGAGCTCAAGACTATCTTGCAAGATTGCAAGTGTCTCTTCTCCAGATGTAAGTACTTCTGCAGCTGGTGGTGAATGTAGTGACTTCTTGTCCAGAGTGACAATAATGACATCCTCCTTTGTTTCTTAGGAAATGTCTCTTTGTGGCCCAGTTATTTCTTCTTCACATCAAACTTATTCCTCAAATTCTGAAAGAAATCTGAATATTTAGTCACCTTTGCATGCTCCATGTGACTAAACCACCAATCCTTGGCTTCACCTAAGAGATGAAGTGCTGCAATTTGGACAACCTCTTTTTCATCCACAGGATGTAGCATGAAAAATGTATCTAACTCTTTCCTCCAAGCCTTAACAGTGCTTGAGGAAGATCCATCAAATGTAGGAAAATAAAATTTATTGTGCCTATTCCTTCTATAACTGCTATAGGATCTTCTTTCTTCCTTGAGATCAAATAATTCTTGGAGAGTTAGACTCTCTTTGAATTCTCCAGACTGTTCCTTGTACTCTTCAAGATATAAATTGAGAGTCTCATGAGTCTCAGGTTCTCTTCTCTCTTCATTTCTATACCTCTTACCTTCTTCAAAGAAAATGCGCATAGTAGATCTATAAGGAGATCTATGATTCTCCAATCTTCTTTTATGTTGATAGGAAGTGCTTGGACCTTCCTCTTCAAATCTTCTTCTTGGATTCTTCCTTTTCATTTCTCCCTTCATTTGATATACCACCTTGAAGAGATCTTGCTTGGATCTAAAGAGAGGAATGGAAAAACTATCCTCCTTCATGACAGATCTAATCTATCTACTTCTTATTTTGATGCAAAAGATGAAGTGTCCACAAGCTGAGCCAAAGATCATGCTCTGATACCACTGTAATATCCCAAAAGGAAGAATGTGGTAATACTTAAACACAATATAAGAACTACAACTAAGTAAACAATAAATCTCAAGAGAACATCAGAATTTACAGAGAAGCTGAGCCATTTTATTATATGGGGATGAATCAGTTACACAATTTTCATAAAATGAGTAGATCTAGCCCAAGAGAAGGCCTAGAATCACCCTACAATGGTGCTGCAACTAGCACTGCGTAACTGGTGATCTTACAGAAGAAATATTGTGCTATCCCTGTTGTTGCTAGTATACATATAAATGTTGCAAAGTAAAATGCAGATCTAGGGAGCTCAAGAGCTCTGATGATGCCAAGATTCAAGATTTGGCCAATGTGATGGGTTCCCAAGATAACCCAGAAAGGATTTTCCAGGTCTACAAATTTGGAAAATCACCCTCCTAGGGTTTGATCCTTAATCTGTTGGGATTATAGATCTGAAGCTAGATTTGATAAATAGATGGTTGAAATATGTCATAAGATCAGATCTAATCTTGAAGGGTTGATCCCTCCTTTAGACCTACAAGCTAGAAGCTCTAGATCTAGCTTCTCAATCCTCCAATGATGATCACAGTTGTTGTAAGACAACTTCTCATAAAAACTACACTATCAGGGAAAGAGAGGCTTTATGCCTACTGAAATATGCTGCAATAATCTCCAGCCTAACAGAAATACTGATGGCAAGGTGAGGGGATGATTCCTCACAGGATTACTAGCTGAATTGCTAGCAATTTCCTTCCTCCTTTTGGATCTGCAAAATGGACAGCGTAATTCCTAAAGGGGTTACTACTACTAGGAGGTTAATAACTTTTGGTCTGATGCCAGATCTGAAATGAAACTCCGGGAATGTTGATCTTTAAGCCCAAGGTGATAGGAATAATCCTCCACCAGTTCCTCAACTGAAATGTTGAAGGACAACCTCCTCCTCTCAAACTAATCTTCAGAAATCTGCAATTTCTGAATATGGATGTTTTGCAGAAAGTAGGAAAATATATGTGGCACCAATGCCTGATGTAGAATGAATTACAATACTATTTCAAGAGATACTCAATGAAATAGGTGGGATTCCCTACCAAGAACACCCTTTGCTAAACAGCACTTGCAATCTTTGCTAAACAACCCAAGAAATCAATGGAATGTCACATGAAAATTGCAGATCTAAACAGATCCTCAACATCAATAATCTCAATCATGTCTTCATTCTTGTCTTCATCTTCTTTATATAGTTTTTGAGCCTTCCCATGTCTAGGCCCTCATCTAAACTACGTTGTGCATGTGGATAAGATCCTCCATGTTTGACTGTGTTGTCTATCCAAGTCATCCATCATGTCTAGATGCAATGTACACCCTCTCCATCATGTGTGCATTAATTGCACAAATTTGTCCATCATCTCATCATGAATGCTCCATGATCTTATGTTTGACCTCTTCAAGATCCTAGTTGACTGTGTCAACCTCCATGATCTATCTCATTAATGAGACGTAATCTCCAATTCCATTCAGATTATTAGTTGCTCAATTACCTCATTATGTAGATCTAGGCTTAATTAATCCACATTCACACACAAAAAGTGGATATTTATTCATATTGAGGATTATGGGTCCCTCCACCCTTTTATTTACTTATAATAAAATTAAGAACTATAATATTCCAAACATCAGGTGAAAATTTTGGAATATTACACGAAACTGGTTGCATGAATTATCTGCACTACATTGTAATCGAGTGACTAGATCTCTTCGATGTATAACATATGAGGTACACGAATTATTGCATTATGATGGTTTAAAAAATGTAAACATGTTCTTAGGAGAGCTTGAAAGAACTATTCCAGAAGGATAGAGATTCCATGCCTTGGATCTCGGACTGTGCGGTACTCCAACACGATGGTGGGAGACTCATAAAGAAAACATGGGCAATTGGGATGAATGCATGCTTATGATGAGGTTACACTTTGAACATCCAACTATCATAATGGAAGAAGTCTACTCTGGGAAGGATGATTCGTGCAGATATTTGGCTAAATGGAATCAGGTATGGGGCATATAACTGATACCTGAATGGGTCCACATGTTTATTCACACATTGGGGAAAGTACCTACTGATTGGTATCTCGAGAAAGAGTTGCGCCAAGGTACTAGTGAATGGTCCGCGCTGACGAAGATTTTTGTTCTAACATTCAGCTTTGAGAGTGGATTTGAAAATTTTGGTAAGGAATTGCATAACATTCAATAATTTATCTTTGATACAATAAATCCAAAAATCGAGTGCGCTCCGCCAGCATGGGATGCACAAATGAAGGATATTGTGAAATTCAGAAATCTAATAGTTGAAGAAAATTAAGAAGATCTAAGGAATATCATGATTCCAAAATCTTAGGGACAATGCACAGTTGTTGGACCCTAAATCACCTCAGTAGATGTAACCAAACCTCTAAATATTCGACAGGTGAATATTGGATTTGAAGAGCAACCAAAATTGGAAAATATTGGGGACTATTGGGATGATGACACTGCAGGAAAAGTTGTTGAGTTGCTGACAGAATATCAAGACTTGTTCCCTACAAAGTTCTCAGAGTTGAAAGGAATAATTTGAGAACTTGGAGTCATGAATATCACTTTGAAACTTGATGCACGCCCGATAAAGTAGCACCCATATAGGTTAAATCTAAGATATAAACAGAAGGTGAAGGAAGAGTTGGATAATATGGTTGTTGTAGGCATCAGAGAGCCAGTAGAGGAGTCTGATTGGTTGAGTCCCATGGTAGTGCAAGGCAAGAAGACAAAAGGAGAAAACAGAATCTGTGTAGATCTACACAAATTGAATGATGTCTATGTGCATGATCCATTCCCAACTCCTTTCTCTAATGAGATCCTGGATAATTTTGGAGGACAAGAAGCTTATCCATTCATGGATGGGTTTTCAGGGTATCATCAGATCAGGATTGTGCCAGAGGATTGCAGTAAGACTACCCTTTCAACTGAATGGGGATCTTTCCAGTATACATTCATGCCCTTTGGCTTGAAGAATGCACCTGCCATCTTCTCGCGCGTAGTAGTAGCTCCTTTCAGAGAGTTTATCCATAATTTCTTAGAGGTTTACTTTCATGATTGGACTGTGTTTGGGTTGTTGAAGAAGCATGTTTCAAATATGCGCTTAATGAATGATACTTGTAAAAAATACGAGATCTCATTGAACTTGAAGAAATGTATATTCTGTGTGCCATTTGGGATATTGTTGGGACACATTGTCTGCTAGCAAGGATTGATGGTAGATCCTATGAAGATCACAGTGATAGTTAATCTGGAGATACCTGAGAATGTCAAACAATTGCGCTCAATATTGGGGCACACTTTCTATTATCGAAAATTCATTCATGGTTATGCACTGATAAATGCGCCCATGGAAAAGTTGCTCAAGAAGGATGCGACATTCTGCTGGGATGAAGAATGTTAGAAGAGTTTTGAATTTTTGAAGGAAAAGATGGTCACTACGCCTGTTAGTGCTGGAATCAGCACTTGGACTGCAGCAAGCGCTTGACCAGAAACATCTTAAACTATAAAGAAATTTACTGATTTGTTTTGTGAAATTTGTAGGTGGTACAAACTTTGATTCACTGAAAAGATATTTCCATCAAATCTACAGTTCTACTAATGATGGTATTGTAACTTGATGTGGTAGAAAGGTGCAAGTTTGTAGTCTATGAGGAGAGGAAACTATAATATGAGAGAAGAATCAGTAGGTATGTAAAATAGAAATCTACTGATTTAGTAGAAATTCACAAAAGTAGTAGTTTGACAATATTCAATTGAGAGAAAGTTGTTTCTAGTCTGACAAGATTCTCACTGAAATATCATGAAATTAAACTATCATGAGTGATGCTCTTCCACTATTATAATATAGATTTTATCAGGAATGCTCACTGTGTGAGACGAACAAAAATTGATAAAACACATAACAAGCTTAAGAGACTAATAAAAACACATAACAATATGATGATTTACAAACTAGAACTGGAAGAAAGGAGATATGGAAACACAAGTAAAGTAGACAATACACACAGCAGATTGGTAATAAGTCCTCAGTAGTATTATTCCATTTCATTCACAAAAAAATTACAGCCCATATAAGTCAAAATTCTATAACCACCATCCAACCCTGACTTCATATCAGTTTGGCATATATATACAAAATATGATACTATCATCTTCCACAGAAAAAGGTAAATATGTTTCAACAGTCATTACAACCTCGTGCAAGAGGTGAGGCTTATCTAAAACTTTAATACGAAGTGCCATGAAATAATGAAAATAAACAACATTAAGGCTAACAATTTGGAGTGGTTTGTATGATGTGGAAGTCTATGGGAAGACTCCTCTTCTGTTCTGGTGCAACCAAATCCACAAAAAGTGTAAACAACAGTGAAAATGGCATGTGGCTATTCCTTGAATGTTGCCTGGTACCTTGTAGAAACATGCTAGTACTTATAGTAGTGGTAGAAAAATGTTTCAGAGAAACTCTACCGTTGTTCCGTTGTTCCTTTCCTTATTTGGTGGAAAACCCTTTGTAATGGCAGAAAACCCAAAACTTTTTGGATGGAATGGCGGGGGTTAATTTTATGAGATATTACAAAGAAACCCTTTGAAAAAGGTTTAATTGATAGGGGAGAGGTGGAGCGGAATGAATGATAAGCGGGAGGAGAAAAACTTTTAGACATATATTGCAATCACAAATTGAGGTCGGAGCATTTAAACTTAAGACGCAAATGGGAGAAAATGTGATTTGCGATGGGATGATGGCGTGGCAAAGAAGTGGGACCGATCGCAGATCATGCATCACATGTTTTTTTATGAGACACAAGATTTAAATGTTAAATCTCGCAAAGTGTGATGTGCGATGAGAGCGGAGGTGACATGGCATAACAAACAGTGGGGACACTCGCAGATCGCACATCGGAATTTTTATTATGAAACATGGGAGCTAAACGTTGAAACTCGCAAAGTGCAATATGCAATCTGAATGGAGGGACATGCCATGACAGACAGTGGGACCGCCTACAAATCGCAAATCAAAAGTTTTGAGGGAGAGGAAGTGAATGCGGTAAGTGAAATTTGCGAAAATGCGAGGCAAAAAGGTAGGCGGGGCCCTTTAAATGGATTTTCAAAGCAGAAAGTGAAAAATTTGTTAAGTCATGGTAATATGATAAAAAGACACCCGAAGTAAAAAAAAGGCTTTATAACATATTCGAGGCGTATCAAATGGAAGTATGGGTCCCATACCATACCGCAAATCACATTTCAGGGGTTTTGTAGGAGATGGAAATTGTAATGTGAATGGGAGTTAAAACTGTGAAGAGCCGATTATAATGAAAGGTAAGGGGTCCACAATGTTTATTAAGTGTGGTAAGTTATATCATATAATATATGATATAACCAAGGTTTTGTTGTGGTGTGGGTAAAAATTGCGATAAAATAAATATATGGTAAGTTAAAAAGGAAATATGATATGGCTGTTGATGGGTGTGCGGAGATGCTTTTTAACTATAAAAATTGGATTTTATGAGTTAAAAGGGGTTTTGAAAAGGGAAATGAGAGGCTGGTGTTAGCCATCAGTATTTTTTTATTTTTTGCAGATGACTAAATACTTGTCCTAGGTTTCAAAAAACAAAATTCATGAATATTGTGAGTTTTAGAAATCTCACTGCCTTCATTATCCTTAGGATAAATTTTTCACTATTTCACTACTCTATCATGTCATGGTCAGCCTACCACTCCCAGAAGACCCATCATGAGCTCATGTCACTCACCTTCATTATGTTTTGCCACCTATGACCTCAGCACTCTGTTTTACCTTTGCCTAACCCCTCCACTTGCCACCTAAGATCACCAACTAGCCTACTCTTCCCCCTATTCATCAAATGCCTCAAGCATGGATGGTCTCAAAACTATCTCTATAAGCTATTTAGATAAATCAAGTATATTGGATTTTGGATCTTCAATACATCAAAATATCAAAAACTGCATTTTCATACTTGAGGACCCCAAGCCAAACTTTCAGTCAAAGACCAAATCCAAAAATGCTCCCATTAGGTCATGTAGGGTTTCATAAGTTGTAGGATTGTTTTGGTGTTCTAAATCACTGTTTTTCTTGTGCCAAGAAGATGAAATCAATTGGAATGGAGGGTCAGCATATGATTGTCCAAAGTAGGTCAAAGGTATCCGAGGAAGTCTTCCTTGATGTAATATTCCTAATTAGCCCAAGCTAATAGGAATATTCAATTTTGTTTTGTTTTTCATGCTTATGAATAAAATTGTGAAGGAGGACCAATAATAACTCCTAAACATAAAAATAAATCAATGCTCAATGTGAAACAATCTAAATCTTAGCTACTTTCATAAACACACTTAAGTATGAACGAGGTTGGGCCAATTGACTGGGTCAATAGGACCAAATCCACAGTGTTTTCTATATGCAATGTATCTCCTAAAGGCATAGCACAGTTCATGTTGGAGGTCACTCATGTGAATGAGGCTAAATCATCAAGGTGGTTTAGGGTTTGACAAGATTTCCAAATTATAAAAGGATGAGGAGGACACCAAGGAGAGGGTTGATCATTTGATATTGCTAAAGGTATTTTATGCTTAGACATTCCTCATTCTCTAGCTGTTTAGCTGAGAATAGTGTTGTTTGGCACTTGGGTGTTCCTGGTCGGGAATCCCACCTCCTTCCTTGAGTAGCTCTTGGAGGAGACTTGTTCTATCTTGTCCACTATCAGGCTTTGGGCCAAGCTTCATCTTCCAACCATAATTTAGATCCTGTTTAGGATTTGTTTTTCTTTGTAAGCTACAACAGTGGAAGCTAGATCTATTCAGATCTAGGCAAATCTAGTGCCTCTTCTCAGTTATTGTGTCTTTTAACCTCCTGGAAGAGTGTATTGGATCATTAGAGATACATTTTCAGATCAAGGCATCAAGCCTACTTAGTATTGAATCTAACAACCCATTTCCTCTCCCATAACTGCATTATCTGCAAGAGGGAAGTTGCAGGGTGTTTGAGCAACGTTTTTGAGGAGTGATCTCTGGTGTTGGGGAGTTTTCCGTGCACTGTCGTGATCCATGGATTGGCCATCCAATCCATGTTCCATTTAGATATGATTCATATATGGTTATATTTACTGCATAATTTTCGAATATTACAGAAGGACTGCAACTTAGATCTCAGATCTACTCACTGTTGTTCATGATTTGCTCACATCCCCAAGGGTAATGTATTAAGGAGCTTGTCTAGTATACAGATCTGAAATAGATCTATCATTTTGTATACATATCTTCTCTAGATATGAAGTGCAATATACTCAGCTGTAGCATCAATGAAATAACTTTGTCAAGCTTTGCAGTCGCAAATATGTTGTTGCAGCACCTCAATCTTGAGGGTTTCTTCATGTAATTCTTATGTTTATCTATTGTACATTGTATGAACCATGATATATATCTTATTTACTGATTTACATACCATATTTCATCCATCACCTTTATAAAATCACGCTGTCTGTGCTTCAGTAATTTCTGCAGTAATTAAGTCATGGGGATTGGGCATTTCTAAGCCATATCGGGAGTGGGAGATCTGTTTAATATAGCTAGAGTCATTTTTTTCTACTCAAATTTGGTATGTGAGTCCCACATGACCTAAGCTATGAGATTCCATCGTTACTTTCCCTTATTTTTACGCTCATCTCTGAAATTAACCTTTTTAGGGCATAAATTGCTGCTTTTCCCCATCTTTTCTGGGTAGAATGGATCATACTTCTTGCTGTTGTACATAAAATTGATGCTGAAGTGTTTCTTGACACATTACATGGATGAATAGCTTACTACAGCTCCAGCATTATGTTTACATATTGTTGCAGTCCATTATTGGGCATTTTCTAGCCATTCTAGGTGTGAGAGGCTTGTTTATCTCACCTAGTTTGCTTGGTTTCTGATTTCCTCTTGGGTTTCGATCTTAGATTATTATATCTAATAGATACAAGGGCTAATATTGTTTGATGTAGCATAAATTCCTGAAAAATACATTTTTTAGGCATGCCTTGCTAGCAATCCCAATTTGGGGATATTACAGTGGTATCGGAGCATGATCTCTGGGTCAGCCTGTGAGATCTAGCTGTCAAAAGAATAAAGAAGAAGACTGAAGAAATATTACACAGAGGACAAAGAGAATATTTTTTCTAACACTCTCTCTCAAGCCATGCATGAAGTGAAGGAAGAAATCAGGGGAATGAGAAGGGGAAGACATGCAAATCCCTCAAGGAGTTCTTCTCATGAAGAAATCCCCGGTACTTCTTATGTTGTGTGTGAGAATTCAGCCACACAATATGATCTACAACGCTATAAAATTCCTACTTTCTTGTTGAAAGAAATAGGATATGGAGGAATGACGGAAGAGGAGATCTCCCTGCTTCTTTTCCAAACCTTGGAAGGTATTAAAGAAGATCTCAAGGAGATGGAAGGGGAGGAGTGTAGAATATTTCTGGAAGGGTTTGAAACAAGCCCTAACTATTTTCATGGTGGGTGTGAGCATTTAGCCACACATGCAGATCCACGGCGCAATCTCTTGCCCACATTTTCTGCAAGGAGGATAGAGGGAGTAGATCTATCACCACATGGAGGTGAAAGGGGAGCCATTGCTTCCACTAAAGGGGCCCTTTCATCTTTACAAGGGGTTCCAAATGATTCAACGTGTGGGAACCAAAACACAATTCCGAAGCAACATGCAATAGCATTGGTGGATTGTGAGATGGAAGGAGAGGAACAGAAGAAGTATCAGCATCAAGGGATGATGAGCATTCACCCTTATATATTTCAGAAGAATTCTACACAAAGGAAGGAGACTGCACTGCGCAGAGAAGAGAGGGAGAAATCAGTCCACTCATACATGCAGTCCACTTCAGATTTTGATGTCTCACTGCATGGACGCATTCCACCTGGGAAGACACTAGATCTAGAATTGGTGAGAGACATATTACCTCTTGGCTCACCATTCTTGGATTCCAGGGAGGTGAGGAGTTTGGAGGATGACTTTGGCATGAGGGATGTCAAAGTAGTAGGCAACAGCATGAGGAAAGCTTCATATACTAGATCACCAGCGTTGTCTCTTAGGAGGATTGGTCCCTATTGGAGGTCTCAACTTTCAATAGAGTACTCCAAGGATCTTGGTGCATGCATGATTCTTGATGACCCAGATGGAGATGATAGATACATAGTGGATGATGTGGTCATATATTCCTATGGCAGGATCTTCTTGACTAGATCTTCTAGTCTCAAGGAGAAGCTGCTACATGCAGCACATGAGGACTTCTCTTCTATGCCCTTTGAGGCATATTTCCAGTTGGTGGAGGAGTTCACTTGGGAGGGCATCCAGCATGACATATTTCAGCATATGGAGAGACGCATAGCCTAGATGGTAATGAAGAGGAGGTCACAGCCACTTCCCTACTCTTTGGAGGTGAGGGAGAATTTCCAATTGAGCCATTTTAGCTCAAGATCTTGAGTGCATGATGGAGGAGGTATAATTTCACACTTTGTATTGTACTTCTTTTCCTTGTTTGAGCAGCATGATGTATCAAGAAGAGTTGTTCCTTCTTGCATATTGTATAATAATGCACTTACAACCTTTTGTAGCATTGAGATTGGCTATCTAATTGGTGGTGTGTGGGGGAAGCCACATGATTTTTGGTGTGCACCATTGACACCACTTGGTACTTTCATGATGCTACCTTGTAAAATGATTGTGGTAGAAAACAAGTGGCTGGAAAAGCACTTGTTATTGTTTGGTTTGATGCAGGCCAAGGATGCACTGTGCTGGTTCCATGAGAGGAACTATGATCCACTTTCCAGTTGTCATGTGACAGCTTGTTTTCAATTGTTTTTGCTTCTATATATTGCTGATGTTTCTACGTACATGGGAAGCTTTCTTTGGAGAGTGGGATATGAGATGAATATTCCCATTGGGAGTGTGATTCTTCCTACTATCGATGATGTATGTTTCCGGAGGAGTAATGGGAAAACCATGATTGCCACATCACATCTCTTTTCTTCACATGGGGTGAGCCATTTGAAGGACTTGAGTGCTTGGAGGAGGCACTTCATGGTTGAATTGTTTGATGGGGTAGCTTGGGCCATTCTTGGAGGCCATATCAATTCAGCCCAAGGGCATAAATAGCCCCATACTTACCATAAATGGAGAGAGAAACAATTTGGATGGGAAAATATAAACTCTCCATTCAGCCCCAACACATTGCATAGATCCGGTCTTGAAGTTTTCTTTGATGAGCTACCTAGAATGGCTCATTTCATTTGGATTATTGCATAGGTGAGGGAGTCACCCATTGGGAACAGGACTTCCCATGCTTTCATCACTCCTACCTTGAGGAGGCCATTGAGCAACAAGGAGATCACCACTTGTACCTTCCATTTTCTCATGATGTATTGTACCTTCCATTTTCTCATGATGTACACTCTGTTATCTTACACTTGGAGGGAATCATTGGAGGACAGATTCATTGCCTATCATTTTCAGCCATGGTGGGATCCATTGATGAGGCCACAAGAAAAGGAAGGGAGAAATTTTTCTCTACCTTGCAGTTGCTTGAGGACAAGCAACATTTTGAAGGGGGAGGACTATAACATTCCTAATTAGCCCAAGCTAATAGGAATATTCAATTTTGTTTTTTTTTTCATGCTTATGAATAAAATTGTGAAGGAGGACCAATAATAACTCCTAAACATCAAAATAAATCAATGCTCAATGTGAAACAAGCTAAATCTGAGCTACTTTCATAAACACACTTAAGTGTGAACGAGGATGGGCCAATTGACTGGGTCAACAGAACCAAATCCACAGCACTATCTACATGCAATGTATCTCCTAAAGGCACAACGCAGTTCATGTTGGAGGTCACTCAAGTGAATGAGGCTAAATCATCAAGGTGGTTTAGGGTTTGACAATATTTCCAAATTATAAAAGGAGGAGGAGGACACCAAGGAGAGGGTTGATCATTTGATATTGCTGAAGGTATTTTCTGCTTAGACATTCCTAATTCTCTAGTTGTTTAGCTGAGAATAGTGTTGTTTAGCACTTGCGTGTTCCTGGTCGAGAATCCCACCTCCTTCCTTGAGTAGCTCTTGGAGGAGACTTGTTCTATCTTGTCCACTATCAGGCTTTAGGCCAAGCTTCATCTTCCAACCACAATTTAGATCCTATTTAGGATTTTTTTGTCTTTGTAAGCTGCAGCAGTGGAAGCTAGATCTATTCAGATCTAGGCAAATCTAGTGCCTCTTCTCAGTGAGTGTGTCTTTTAACCTCCTGGAAGAGTGTATTGGATCATTAGAGATGCATTTTCAGATCAAGGCATCAAGCCTACTCAGTATTGAAGCTAATAGCGCAGTTCCTCTCCCATAACTGTGTTATCTACAAGAGGGAAGTTGTAGGGTGTTTGAGAAACGTTTTTGATGAGTGATGGCTGGTGTTAGGGAGCTTTCATTGCACTGTGGTGATCCATGGATTGGCCATAAAATCCATGTTCCCTTCAGATCTGATTTGTATGTGGTTCTATTTACTGCAGAATTTCTGAATATTACTGCAGGACTGCAACTTAGATCTCAGATCTACTCACTGTTGTTCATGATTTGCTCATATCCCAAGTGGAATGTATTAAGGAGCTTGTCTAGTATATAGATCTAAAATATATCTATCATTTTGTATACAGATCTGATCTAGATATGAAGTTTAATATACTCAACTATAGCATCGATGAAATAATGTTGTCAAGCTTTGTAGTCTCAAATATGTTGTTGCAGCACCTCAATCTTGAGGGTTTCTTCATGTAATTCTTCTGTTTATATATTGTACATTGTATGAACCATGCTATAGATCTGATCTAATGATTTCCATACCATATCTCATCCATCACCTTCAGAAAATCATGTTTTCTGTGCTTCAGTAATTTCTGTAGTAACTAAGTCATGGGGATTGGGCATTTCTAAGCCATATCGAGAGTGGGAGATCTATTTAATATAGCTAGAGTCATTTGTTTCTGCTCAAATTTGGTATGTGAGTCCTGCATGACCTAAGATACGAGATCCCACCATCACTTGCCCTTATTTTTACACTCATATTTGAAATTAACCTTTTTAGGGCATAAATTGCTGCTTTTCCCCATCTTTTCTGGGTAGAATGGATCATAATTCTTGCTACTGTACATAAAATTTATGATGAAGTGTTTCTTGACACATTACATGGATTAATAGCTTGTTTAAGCTCCATCATTGTGTTTACATATTGATGCAGTCCATTATTGGGCGTTTTCCAGCCATTCTAGGTGTGAGAAGCTTGTTTATCTCACCTAGTTTGCTTGGTTTCTGATTTCCTCTTGGATTTGGATCTTATATTATCATATCTAAGATATAAAAGGGCTAATATTGTTTTCTGTAGCATACATTCCTGAAAAATGCGTTTTTCAGGCATGCCTTGCTAGCAATCCCAATTTTGGGATATTACACTTGATCAAGGACAAATTCTGTAAAAGACAGTTGTCCATGTTGACATTTCTGTAGGAGTGTTAAGGTGGCTATCAGTAGAAAAATAGGTAAGGTAAGAGGCATGCCCCTCATTGAAAGATACACTCAAGAAAGAAGAAGAGGAAGCATGCCTATGTTCAAAGAAAATCAGGGTTTCTAGGACTGATTAGACCAGCAGCTTGCCAAGAAATAAGCCAATGCAAAGGACCACAAAGAAAAAGGCACATCAACACAATCAAGCATAATTTGAAAATTTTTAAGTTATAAAAGAAGAAGGGAAAAAGGTGAGGCAAACTAAATAGAAATGAATGAACTTGAAAGGGCTATAGAGAACTTAGAAGACAACACTAATTATTCTTCTCTAACAACCCTAAAACCTAAGATTTTGGAAAGATAGGTAGAGTAAGTGAATTGAAGACTATGAGCCTCCATCATGATAGCAGAAAGTTTTTAGAAGCTGTTGAAGGTAATTTCTGGGTTTGCCAAGGTAACCATGCTTCACTGCATCAAAGGGAGGAAATGCAAAGAGTATCAGTGTGATGGGGATCAAGTCTTTAAGTGTAGTCAATTTCTCTCCAATGGCCAAAGGAATGAAAGCCTAGGGTTTAGTTTCAAAATGAGAGGTCAAGCTAATCATGAAGTTATTGTTATATGACTGAAAGTGTCAAACTCCAAAATTGTCAAAAAGGGGCAAATTCAGTATGTCATGACACCTGCAAACAAATCAGAAGTGGTCAAAGAGGAGATATGGTATACATGGTTATGAAAGAGAAAAACACTTGTCAGAAATAGGTTTATTATGCCTCACTACCAAAATCAGGAAAGAAGGAAGAAAACATGTTTACATAACACTCACACTCAGAAATGTCAAAAAGGAAGTTGACAGCAAGTCTTCACAAACCCACAGCCTTCTCATCCACCAAAATTTCCCTCATCCTCTACACAAGTGTCCTCACCTCAAGAAAACCTCCCTTCCTCCCCTTCTCTTGATGCATAAGGTGAAGAAGGAAGTGGCAATGAAGAATCAAGTGAAAATGAGGGAGATAATGATAATGAGTCAAACCAAAATGAAGAATATGAGGAGGTTGACGACAAGAATGAATTGAGCATTGATGAAGAGGAGGTCAGCAATAAAACAGAGGACACAGAGCCAGAGAATGAAGAGGAAGAAAATAATGATGAGGCTGCAACATAAAATGATGATGAAGAAGGGACAGATAATGAAGATATGGAAGAAGATGACAATGAAAAAGATGATGACAGTGAGGACAGTGCAAAAACTAAAGGCAACAGTGACACCAATGAAGCAAACCACGGTGACAAAGAGGCAGATAATAAAGAAGACAGTGAGGGACAAGACTACAAGGAAGAAAACAGTCATGACAATAGTCTGCTAAACAGTGATAATGAGGATGATGACAATGCAGAAGATAAAGAGGACAACAGCTATGATAAAGAACAAAATAACAATGAATAAAACAATGAAGAGGTTGAAAGTGGTGATGTTGTTGAGGAAAAAGAGTGCAATGCTGAAACAGGAAACATAATCACAGATGATACTAATGATGAAAATGAAGAGGGTGATTACAGCTACAAGGATCATAGCCATGATCAAGAAACCAACAAGACCAAAATCACACCTCTTTCATTGACCTATCAAAGAGGACCTAGGCTTGTGTTCTGCCTCTAAAAGGCAAGGGACCATGCCATCTACCTCAGCTCCACCACTAGACAAAGGAAAAAAAAAGGTAAAAGAAAAAGAACAATATCATGAAGTGGAAAGGGAGTTTGAAATCATTCAGGTGGAAAGTGATGAGGAGGATGAAGCAAGGATCTCAAACTTTCTCATCCAAAACAAAAATGCACTCATTGAAGACCTCCAAGCCAATATAAATAGGGACAAAAGTGTGAAGGATGCCCTTGACTTGGAAAATAGAAAGCTAGGAACACGAATTGCTATTTATGAGGCTAGAGCCATTAAGGCCCTACATAGTCCTCAACGTTACGGTGGTGTCATATCAGGCCACTAAACCAGCGTAAGAGCCACTAGAGTTGTGTGGATCGTAACAGTCGTTGTTTCAGATTGAATGCAAAGAAAATTGTTCAAGATTGAACGCAGAGCCTTTGTTTAAATGTGATCCTGAGTAGCTATTTAAACAAACAGAGAAGTTGGGGAACGCCGAGTTGTGAAGCTCCAGGCATGTGGATTTGATTGATACGCTTATAGAGTCAAGCTAATCAAATTCCCAAACAGTCGTGTGGCAATTGCTCACTCCTTCTACGATGCATAAGGCAGACTGTGTAGGATAATGAAATCACATTTTTTTATGCAGAATTAAATCCGTGTTGTTTTGAAGTTGAAGAATCCGTGAAGAAACCTCAAATTTCTGCGTCCATTGATGACCTGTGTGTGGAGATATGTGAGGAAATCTTGTTGAGTCAAGCTGTGAAATGCTTAAAATTTGCATAGAGATTTGTGTGGATGGAGAATCGTTTTGCTGAGCCATACTTTGATAGTTTTTTTGTGCTTGTGTGGGTTAATCAAAATTTCGAGGCTAAAATTGTTCAGAATCAATGTTTGGACACTGTGTGGAAAGCCAGCACAAGTGAATAACTCCAGAGATCCATTTATGAAGAACGGAGGTTTCGAGCAACCAGAAAATGAAGAAACAACTGCATTACATTTGGTAAGTTTGCATTTTATCGAGGATTCAATTCCCAAACAACATTTCAGAAAGTTCGAATGTCGATGGTAAGAAAGCATCCAGCCCATATAGATTTTAGCATGTGAATGCGCCCAACACATGATGGAGTGATCATCACCATATGCAAAGACGTGAAAGTAATTATCACCGTATGCAAAGACATGAACAACACTTTCTGGTAGTCACATGTGTTGAAATGATCTATTTTGAAAGTTTCCTCTCATTTCATTTCAGAAGGTAAAATTTACATTTGAGAAAGTATGCCATTTAATGGTACACCTTATATATTTCATGAGAATACGTCTGAAGCACATGAAAAATCATAAGTGACATGGTATATAATGAGTGGAACTTTATTTCTTAATGATATTTAATTTGTGAGAAGCGTTTAATTTTTTTTTTTGTAATGAGTGGGAGGAGAGATACTATGAGTGTAAAGCTCATGAGAGATAGTGAGTGGAGTAGGTGCTCATATTCTATTCTTTGGATATAGTGTATATTTTTCATGACATTACATTTTGTAATTTGGAGTGATAAGTTGAAAGATGAGAGTATTGAAGTGTTTTTTTGAGTGATAAGGATTCATTTTTGAAATCATTGGAGTGATAAGCTGAATGTTGAAAGCACTTTTTTGGAGTAATAAGGTGCATATTTTGTAAATTTGGAGTGATAAGGGAAAGTCATTATTGTGATTCCAAGTGCCAATTTTTCTTTGTGAAAAATTGAGTTGGTGAATATCCAGATTTTGAAGACAAATTGCTTCTAAGGGTTGTGAGCTTGGCATATTCATTACTTGAAGGTGGAGATTTCTTATGTACTCAATACTTAATAAAGATATCATTTTTTGGTGATTGTGTCCTAGATCCGCCCGAAATTGAATAAGGGGATCTTAGGTACACCATGTGTGTTTGTGATGGCGAATGTTTTTATGGCTTCATGTTGTTGCTTTTTTATTTGTGTCTAGTTGTGACACATCAATAATTTCATTTAATATCGCATACATAAATTTCAATATCAGCAAGCACAACACATGTAACGAAATAGCTGCAAGATCAACACATGCATTTGCGCCACTACAACATATAATCAAAGATTGTCTACATCAGCATTCTACATCAACAATCAAATTCACTTAGTCAAGTTAATGCATTTCAAAGAAAAGTCTATATCAACGTTCTTACAAATCCATTTTAGAACTTGTAATCAAGTTCATTGTTTTAAGTGAATCATTAAAACTTCATTGTTAATGAATTTTTAAGAGGACAAAGGAATTCATTGTTTTAAGTGAATCATTAAAATCATTGTAAGCTTTCTTGGGTGCATTGTCGACAGTGTTCGACACCCTTCCTTTACGCAAAATCAAGTGAATGCACGAATTTCTAAAGCAAAAAAGCAACAATTTTACATCTCCAAGCGAGCGTGATTATTCATTTAACCAATTTTGCGTCAAGACAGTACAACTTTCAAACCTTCAAGCGAGCCAGAGTGAATTTCATTGTAGCAACCATCAAAGAAACAAAACAAGTTAAAACAATCAAGCAAGTTGAGATCGACATCAAGCGAGCGTGGCTATTCATTCAAGTGAGCGTGAAGTCATCAAGTAAGTCAAGTGACCACTTAAACAAATGTGATCATCATCAAGCGAGCGTGAATTCCAAAGTTTAAGTGATAAAATTCTACAATTCTAGAAAGTGTTCCAAGCAAGCGCAATAAGCAACAAATCAAGCGAGTGTGCCATTCACACCACATTCAAGCGAGTCTAACATTCAAGTGAAATAGTTCAAAGTACGACATCTACAACAAGGGAGCCTGATTTCAAGTGTGCAAGTTCAGATGGCGCAACATATTCAGTTGTTAAACATTCTTCACAGTTTTATCATTTCCAGTGATGAAGACATGGTGCACATCAGCAAAGAAGCTCTTGCTAATCTTTCACGGCGTCTACAACAAACACATGACACCATTTATTTTCTTCAACTTGAGTCGCAACTTCAAAGGATTGAATTGCAAGAAAAGAGTGATCCTTTCAAGTCTTTGAACCATCCAGATGATAAGTCATTCATCCCAACAGCTTCAAGTGTCAAAGTTGTTTCAGTTCCAATTTCTTCCAAGCCCATCATCAAGCCATGGGAAGAAATTCAAAACAAAAAGAATCGAAGAGTCTTAGGATATGTCAACAATGACACCAACCTGCATATCCCAGATTATTCCAAGCCAATTAAGTTCGTCAGTGCAGGATTTCTTGCACAACTCACCTCAGCAAGTTCTGAGAAAGTTGCAGACAACCAGCAATGCACAGAACCCAAAGTTGCAGACAAACAGAATTGCACGCAACCTGAAGTTGAAGTCCAACCGAAATGTTCTCATTGTCAAAGAACCAGTCATATGGAAGATCAGTATTTTGATCTCCACCCTTGTCGCCATTGTGGCAAGCCCAATCATTCCTCAGAAAACTATCGCAATCAACACCAAACAGCCAGATTGAAGATACATTATGAATGGATCGATCCTTGGAAATGGTCATCCACAGTCAAATGATTGTCTCAGTTCTACAACCAAATACAATCACACATAGTGTAGCCAACAGTGAAAAGATGATAATACTCTCATGTAGTTGAATGGAGGAGTACATCAGTGTAAAAATCCTACACCTGAAGGGGGGGAGTTCAGGAATATTTTCCAGAGAGGTGTCTCTCCTTTCAGCTGACAAAGGGGGGAAAATGTCAATGAGATTGACAGTGGTTGTCAGACTGAAAGTCTCGACAAACCATCAAAAGCAGCCAGTGGGCATCTTCAACAGCTAGTGGGCATCAACAAATTTTCCAGTGGGCAGTCGACAGCAAAGAAGTAGTGAACAGTTTTCAGCACAGCAAAAGCAACAGTGAGTTGTTTTTTACATCATCAGCCAATGGGCTTTGAACAAAATTTTGATGCTGATTTCATGCAAGGGATAGATGGATCCTTTTGTAACTTGGCACTTGATGGAGTTTTCAAGCAACATTCAGAGATGAATCAGACATACAGCTGACTCATGGTCTCTTGAGATTGAAGATTTTTTCATCATCAACTTGAGAACTTGGAAGATGGTTCCTCGTTCTTATTTTGGATTTATCCTTGAAGGGGGGAATGTTAGCCTCTTTCATAAAGGAAAATATAAATCCAAAAATACATAAATTAAATAATGTAAAGTTAGGATAAATATATTTATTAAATTAGAATATTTAATAATTATTAGAGATACTTAGAAATAGTATTTTGTTAGTAAAAATAGGACTCTAGAATAGAGTCGTTTCCTAGGCTCTAAAATAGGAATAAAGTTAGTAGAATGGTTAGAAGATAATTTATTGTAAATGAACACTTGTTGGTTCTCCAAGTGATCCATAACTAGATTAAGTTAGAACATAGAGCTTATAAATAGGTTAGTTTCCCAATTTCATAGTAGTGAGAGTTTACTTTTGTAAACTCCTACAATTTGTTATGTAATCTTTTTCCATGATCAATAAAGTTATGTGTCTGAGGACACTTCTGTATCTACAGGCCCGGAAAGAAGCCCAAAGGGCACAGGTGAAACTATAATATTTAATGGGCACTTATGAAGAGAGCGAGGATGAGGAAGGTTAATCTAGGAGGAGGCCTAGAACCATGGATTAAAGAAGGCATTGGAAAATAAAAAAGAACAAGAAGTAGCCCTAGCAGAATAGCTCCCCTTAAATGATTTGTTGGCCATGGAGATAGCACAGGATCGAGAGCCTTGGTTGGAAAGAGCCAACATACACTTGGAGACTAAATTGGAGAAGGCTAACAAGAATATTGACATCCAAAGAAGGATGACTAAGCATTATGCCCGGAGAAACCAAGTTGCAAGGGCCAAACTGAAGAAGGCCCAAACAAAGATCCAAAAAGTAAAAGAGACAAAAGGCCAATTTAACCTTGGAATTTTGGCACAATATTATATACAGGTCTCTAACACCCCATGAGGGAGACATCCACCAATTTTGAAGAAATTTGGACAATTTTTTGTTTTTTGTGAATTTGGAGGCTTATAAGAGCAACACCCCTGGCGCTATGCTTTTTCCTCAGGCATCCTCAGAGGGATAGCTTTACATTTTTGGATTTCTCATGCCTATTACACTATTCTCACCAAATTTTAGAGCATTTGGAGCATTTTTGACCCCTCAAAAGGTCAAGAACCAACTCATTTTCTACCATTCTACCTCATTTTCAGGCTTGGCACTATGCTCATAGAAGTGTTGGGAAAATTTCCTTTTGGATAGGTTGTAGGAGATCAATCAGAAACCCAATGGTAGATTTGGAAATTAGACTCAGCCATCTTTCCAACGGGCCATCACGGGGAAAATTTTGACATCGGTAAGGTCACCAAAAGTTGGCTGCAAGTGGGCCTATTTTCTTCCTATCAAGGCGTTGCGCTTATAGACAGCACTATGTGTTTTTGGCCAAATGTCAACAAAACACACTCATTTATTGAAAAATTATATTTTAATGTTTTTTTAGGCAAATGACTCTAGAATTAGGTGCTAGAAGTTATTTTGGCATTTATTTCATGGGATATTTTGTGCCTTGGGCTTTGGATGGTCTCTCGGGAATTTATGACATTTATGAGTGGTTTTGACATTTTCCAACCCTATCTAGGGTTTTTTCCCTCCTTTTCTAGATAAATTTAGCATGAGGGCTTCATTTTAAATGTTGGCATTTGATGATTTTTGAGAGAAATACATGGTTTTCTTGAGTTTAAAGAAGAAATTAGTGTTGTGGAATTTGTGAATGGCCTACTTTGATTGATGATGAAGGAGGATAGATTGCAGGATCCCTAAGTCTGGTTAATGGTGATGTGTCTATGTTTATCTCTTGTTTCCTTATGCATCATTTTGTTACATCCTTCTATGTTGTAGTAGAACAAAAAATTATAGGCTAAGAAATGTTGTTTGAGGCACCTTAGTCCTTCCTATTTTCTATTGTCTTTATGTTTTCCTCTGCTGGGTTAGTTTAAGGAATTCTTAGTTGCTTCTTAGACCTACCTATGCTTGTTTATTCCATGAATGGTTCAATACAGTAGTTTTCAAATATTTTTTATGGTTATCCCTACTTATTTTATGCTATTTAAACTCTGTTTTGGAATCTCTTTTTGAAGTACTACTTGTTAGGTTTTAGCCAAAGAGGCCATGCTCTAATCATGCCCTTTGTCCATGCTTGAGAAGTTGCCTTAAAGTTCTTTGTAGCTTGATCATAGATTCTTAGGAGTTCCCTCTTATTTGATTAAAGTTATGTGTTATCTTGTATGTTTTCTAAACTTGAAGGTGAAATCACTAGAAGTTAAATGAGTTTCTCGCCTTCTATATTTCATTGGAATGTTTGTCTTGAATACTTATTTGCTTAAGTTGAATCAAAGAGTTATTGGTTTACCCTGTCTAGTTATTACTTCTTCATGCTTATGTATTTAAGTCCCTTCTTGTTAAAAAGGTTACATGATAGATGATGCTTGATTGCCCTTTACCCTACCTTTGTTCACAAACTTGATGTCCATCTTATTTCCCATAAACCTTGAAAATCCATTGACCAATGCTATATTTGTCCCATGATGCTCCCCAATCCATTATTGAACTTTCCATGACTTTTATAGACTCCATAGCCCAATGACTTGAATATTTCCTCATTCCATCTTTTCTACTTGATCATATTACCTAACCAAAACCAAAAAACAAACCCTACACTTAAAAACTAGCCTAAAATAAAAACCCTTGAAGAAAACAAGTTCACATCCTTTGGATAAATAGAGAGAGCCCTCTCTGATTCTAGGAAGGCTAGGTCCTAGGACTCCAAAGACTAGTCTGATGTTACCCTGTGCATTTGATCTCACCAATCTAACAAATCACAGGAACCTAATATAATGGTGATCACGGTGAGACCTTCTGAGTCAATAACCATATAAGTACTTCTTATAACTTCATAAACCTTTATCAAACCATAGAGAACTCAAATTGTTAGCCAAGAGTAGAATCTAGTTGTTTCACCATCCTATAAAAATGATGACTCAACTATAGGACACTCATAGAAACCTTAGGGCTACATAAAGGAACTCAAAAAACCCTAAAACATCCCTAGATTGGTTTTTTGTCAGTTATTGGTGGTGGACCATAAACATACATCCTTAAAACAACAAAAAACATCCACCTGGTGACTCCACTAGCCTCCAGTAGGCCTTTTACTTCACTAGTTCTCATTAGACTTCCCTAGGATTGTGTCAAATCATCCCTGAGAAGTTTATAAGCCTAGCCACACACTGTGTGAGTTTAGAAAACACTAATAGAGGTCATCCTTCCAAAAAAAAGTCCTAAAACTTTCAGCCTCTCTATATTTTGAGTTTGAAATCTGGCTTCACAAAGGATCAGTACCAGATCTCATCCGAACCCAAACCCTCCTACCATAGTTGATGACCCAAAAAATATTGTGTGGCAAACTTCTAAAACTGGAAACTTAACTACTGTTAGGACCATTCATAGAGAAATATTTGTCCCTGAACATCTTACAGCCTTGCAAGACCCTCAGTTTGACTTGCACCATACAAGAAATATATTCATAACCAAGTCACAAAGTGGGATTGACCAAACTGACCTTCAACCCTTAGATTTGCAATAGAGTTCAAGCAGAGAATCCCCTCCTTCCACTCCTCCTAAATTTTATCTTCTCCATCACTTTAGCTCTTTTCATACCAAGTCTGCTCAAAACCAGTTTGCTAGTCCAAGTACCTCTACCACCCCCATCCACACATCCACTGTCCAAACCACTCCACTTCATCCCCCACCCCCTCCCACAAACCCTCCCCTTGTAAATCAGCCTTGGATCCCATTCACTCCCATAATGGAAGCACGGTATGCCCCCCTGGTACTACCACAGCCTTTGTTACATTTAACACATGATTACCAGTCCAAAATCCCTCACTTTGCTGGAGCCGAATCCATCACTGCCCAACAGCATGTAGATAGGATAAATTATGCCTTTGATTACATGGAAATAGAAGAAGAAACCATTAAAATGAGGATTTTTGCACAAAGCTTAGGAGGAAAAGCCAAAAAATTGTTCAAAATCTTGACTCCTAACACCATACATGATCTCCCTTCACTTTATCAGACATTTATAAAAAAATGGGAAATCAAGAAAAACCCTCTCCAAATCCTCTCAGAATACAACAACCTTAAGAGAAACATCAAGGAAAGTGTCCAAGACTATTGTACCAGTTTCAATAGTGTTTACAATGCCCTCCCACCAGACATGAAACCCCCACAAAGCTTAGCTTTATCAAAATTCCCAGAATGTTTAGATCCAAACATGGCCTATCAACTAAGAGAAACAGAGCCCCTAAATTTATAAGACATGAAAAATGGAGCTATAAGTGTAGGGGCCAACCTAATGGAAAAGAGGGCTAGGATGAGATCAGAAAAGAGAGTCACCTACAAATATGAAACAATGCCCTCAACCTCCTCATCTGATGCCAAGATTGATAATTTAGTGAGAGTAATGGAAAGAATGATGGAAAGAATAAACTTGAGTTTAAGAACACCTCCTAGGGAAAACCAAGCAAATCCCAAAAACAGAAATAGGAATCCAAACTTCAGAAGAGATCCTCCCAAAAACAGACCAAGATACAATGACCAACAAATCAAGCCCCCTTTACAAGAAAATTATGTAGATGAAGAGGGAAGAACGTCTGAAGAACCTGTAGAAAACCATGTAAACTTGATAGGTTCCGACAATGAGGGTGATGTTTTTCTCACTAAAGAAGAACAATATTTATTTTCCTCAGATCAAACTGAAACAAACTATGAGGATTATGAAGATTACTAATTGGGATTTGAAAATGCCATAATGGAAGTCCATAGGCAGTATGACCTTAGCAGTGAAAAGAACCAAGAAAACTCCAAAAAGAACAAAGAAGAAACTGATGTTAGGAAAAAACCTAAAAACACTCCTAAGAAGACAGCAGACAATACCAACACCATGGCTAAGAAAACTGATTCAAACAAAGACAAAACTAGCCAACCAAGTGGTGACACAAGCTGTCCTAATGCCTCTACTAGTGGCCCTGAGAAAACTATTTTGTCCAAAGTTCGAAAACAAAATCAGCAAATTAAACTTCTAGAAAAAATTATGGCTAATAAAACTTATGTAAATATGTCCAAGACACAAGTTCCTTTCATTTTTGAGGGAGAGATTGCTAAAATCAAGATCACCATGCCTCTCACTGAACTGATAACCCAAGACATGTATAGGTCCCAATTTCTGAAAGTCTTAAACACGGGAAATGATGTTGATACTTTAAAATTGACAGATGATAAACCAGAGTTGTTGTTTGGTGCTGAAGTAGAAGGAAAATACCAAGAAGGAGCCCTTCCCCCTTTCTATGTTAGCTTAAACATACATGACAAAACCTTGCATAATGCCATGCTAGACTCTGGTTCCTCTCACAACCTCATGCCAAAGGTAGTGATGGAGTGATTAGGCCTAGAAATAACCAAGCCTTCTAAAGACCTGTATTCCTTCGATTCAAGCACGGTCAATTGTTTGGGCCTAATCAAGAATTTATGTTTCAATCTGGCACAAATCTTGGCTAAAGGCCTGGTCATGGACATAGTAGTAGCTGACATTCCCCCTAAGTATGGCATGATTTTATCCATCTATTGGGGAGCCAAGCTTTAGGGGAACCTCCAACTTGACATGTCATATGCTACCATCCCTTTTTTCAACCAAACAAGGAGATTGTACCGAAAATCACACATGAATTTTATGGTTAACAGCCAAGAAAGGCAAAACAACACACCTCTTTATTCCATCCATTCGGATCTTGACTCATTCATTTTGTATAATGAAGAAGACATGGATGAAAAGTTAAATGAAATTGAGACAGATCCGGACATACCTCAACAGCCAAACCAAGCACTGCATGAAGAACTCAACAGCCAAAACTATAACAGCCCTGAACAACAACATGATGTCAAAGTTGAACTTAACTTTCTGCAAACTGAAAATGAAATTGCAAAACCAAAAACTAGTTTGGAATCTGAACTAGGTTGCTCAAATGAATAAAAAACCTAAAAAACAGAACCAATTCTGTTTGCCAATCCAAAAATGCTGGGATACTTCACATAATATAAATTTTAAGAAATATGGATCAAAAGAGTCTTAAGGTTTTACCATGCATAGACAAATCATCATCAAAAAGTTTTGTCACTTCAGAAGAGTTGTTGAATCCCAAAAATGTTGCTAGGGACCCTAAATGAGTATCTACCGAGACTGATGTAGAGAGTATAATTTAGGCAGCCCAGAAAGACCCAAAATTATTAAGTTATCCTAGACTTTACCATTTCACACAAAACTGAAATACATAAGGTTGTGCAAAAAGTTTCAGAATGCTTTTGTATATCATGATTACAACTCAAAACCTTGTGACACAAACATTGTTCAGAGTATGATCCCTTTTAAGGAAAATCAAAAATCTTTGAAACAGATTATGTCACTAAGAAAGAAAACAAAGGGATGTAGGCTATATATAGACTTTAGAGATCTAGATCAAACCTCCTTAAAGAAAAAATACCCTTTTTTCAAAACCAAACATATGTTGCAAAGGGTAAAAATTTCTAACAAGATGTCATTGTTTAATATTGTTTCAGATTACAATCAGATGATAATACTTCCCACATATCAGCATGAACCCACTTTCAAAGCACCTTGGGGTACCTACTTGTATGATCAAATGCCTTCTGAGTCATGGAGTTCTGAAGCTAATTTCCAAAGATCCATGGCTCCTGATTTGAGCTATTCTACCATGATATACATTGATGACATCATTGTCTATTTTAAAACTCATAAAGACTACCTTGTTCATCTTAGAGAGTTCTTTAACAGAGACCAAGTTTAGAAGAAAAAATCAATGAGAAGGTATAAAAGAAAACATGACAAGTTTTAGAGTTTGTGGGAAAATCTTCACATCATGCATTCCAATAGGTGTAGAAATGTTTTTTGTTTACCAAAGCTGAATGGAAGAGAGTTTGGAGATCTTTTTGATGACAGGATGCTCAAGTACCATTTATTTCAAAATCCCTAGTTTAAAACTTTCATTCATTGTACATAACATTGCATGGGAAAATTCATAAAAAACACAAAAACATAGAAAGAAAGAAAAAGAGGGAAAACTTGAAAAGACGTAAATCCCCATACCTAAAAAATAGTACTACTGAAAGTGTGAAAGCCTAAATTCCACTGCTTGTTCAAAAAGAAGATCTTGTTCAGTCATATAGCCTAATCATGGCTGAACATGTTTTAAATTTGTGTTGATAAGTTAAATCATGTCATATAGACTTATCAGAAAGGATAGATTAGGAATGAAAGATACTGGTTCCACATGCTCAAATATGAACCAAAGAGAAAGATGAGGAGGCTTAACAAATGATAGATCACAACCCTCATATTTCTAGTTTTGTTTGTACAAAAATAATGTTTGTGTGCAACTTCTCCTAATGCCACAACCCATGGTGAAACAGATTACTTAATCCTAATTCAAGCCATGTTTTCAATTTCATGTCAATATCTTAGAGAATGAAGTCTGTCATACAGCTTAATCTTGACAGTCTGTCAGTCTCGGTAGAGAATAAAAATAGTTCACTAGCATAATTTGGACTAATGGAAGTAATAAGGATAGAAGTAGATAGTTTTTTTTTGTTTTCAAAATAAAACAATGTCAAGGGTTTGCTAGTTCAAGTGAACCCAAGGAAGAAAAAATGCTAGGCCAACTAGGATGGGTAGGTAGAGATGAGTTTGAAGTAGTCATGTTTTTCAGATTCTTGAGATCATACTTCAAAAGAGACATCAACAAATGAGGGAAGATAAATATGCCCAATGGATGAGGCATTGGTCTTCATAAACCCAGATATCTAAAGTTCTAGACACCTCCTGAAAAGGAGCTTCCCTCCCCAAGTGGAGCCATTGTTAGTCATCAATATTTTTTTCTTTTTTGTAGATGACTAAATACTTGTCCTAGATTTCTAAAAAAAAAATTCATGAATATTGTGAGTTCTATAAATCTCACTGCCTTCATTATCCTTAGGATAAATTTTTCACTATTTCACTACTCTATCATGTCATGTTTAGCCTACCACTCCCAGAAGACCCATCATGGGCTCATGTCACTCACCTTCATTATGTTTTGCGACCTATGACCTCAGCACTCTATTTTGCCTTTGCCTCACCCCTCCACTTGCCACCTAAGATCACCAACTAGCCTACTCTTCCCCCTATTCATCAAATGCCTCAAGCATGGATGGTCGCAAAACTATCTCTGTAAGCTATTTAGATAAATCAAGTACATTGGATTTTGGATCTTCAATACATCAAAATATCAAAAACTCTATTTTTCATACTTAAGGCCCCCAAGCCAAACTTTCAATCAAAGACCAAATCCAGAAAGCCTCCCATTAGGTCATGTAGGGTTTCATAAGTTGTAGGATTGTTTTGGTGTTCTAAATCATTGTTTTTCTTGTGCCAAGAAGATGAAATCAAATGAAAAGTAGGGTCAGCATATGATTTTCCAAAGTAGGTCAAAGGTCTCCAAAAAAGGCTTCCTTGTTCAAGGACAAATTCTGCAAAAGGCATCTGTCCATGTTGACATTTCTGCAGGAGTGTCAAGGTGGCTATCAACAGAAAAATAGGTAAGGTAAGAGGCCTGCCCCTCATTGAAAGATACACTGAAGAAAGAAGAAGAGGAAGCATGCCTATGGTCAAAGAAAATCAGGGTTTCTAGGACTGATTAGACCAGCAGCTTGCCAAGCAAGAAGCCAATTCAAAGGACCACAAAGACAGAGGCACATCAACATAATCAAGCATAATTTGAATATTTTTAAGTTATAAAAGAAGAAGGGAAAAAGGTGAGGTAAACTGAATAGAAATGAATGAACTTGAAAGGGCTATAGAGAACTTAGAAGACAACACTAATTAATCTTGTCTAACAACACTAAAACCTAATATTTTGGAAAGATAGGTAGAGTAAGTGAATTGATGACTATGAGCCTCCATCATGACAACAAAAAGTTTTTAGAAGTTGTTGAAGGTAATTTCTATGGTTTGCCAAGGTAACCATGCTTCACTGCATCAAAGGGAGGAAATGCAAAGAGTATTAGTGTGATGGGTGTTAGTGTCAGCCTTTGCAGCCTTCCTCCAGTGATCAAACATGCTCTTACAAAGTGATCTTAAAGTGTCAAGGTCAAATTTTGTCATTTCAATGAGTCTTCAAGCAAAATTTGGTCACTAGGCATTAGTTCTAGGGTTTGCTTTCACTCCTTCCAGAGTTGTCCAAATGTCGGTCCACGTCACCATTCAGCTGAGTTTACCATCATTCAGAGGGTTTTCATCATCATGTCAAGTTCCATTGGGTCATTTTACATCTTGTTCATGCTTTAGTTGTGCCTAGGTAAGGTCCATTTCCCTCTCCTAAGGTTTTGGAGGTAATTTCTCTTGAATGGTCAAATCATCGAAAAAACTTGTATCCTGATGTTCACACACCTTCCCCTATCCTTAATATACCTTATTAAACACTTCCCATCACTGATATCCCCCAAATTCCTCATTTTTCCACAAACCCTAGTTTCTTGCCACAACTTGGCAATTTTCTAGGCTAGGCCTGTGTTTTGCCCTTTTGGACCCCTTACCCTCACTCAATATCTAATATTCTACTTTCCCCTGCTTCCTAACATCCCCCCCTACTTCCCAAAATTTCCCCAAGAATTTAGAAGCCCCTTATCCCCTTCATTTCGCTTCATTTCGACAAAATCCCTTGTTTCACACATCGGGATAACTTTCACTAAAATGATGTTTCAGAGCAATCAAAGATGAATTTTGGAAAACTGAGAGAGGTTTTTGTACAGAACATTCCAAGGAATAACAACCTCCTTCACGTTTTACACAGGTATAATGGTTTTGGAGAAATGTCAAGAATACCATTGCCTCAGGAGAATTGATGCATCTGCTGGAAGTAGTGTTGGGAGATTTGATTTATGACAAGGTAAATGAACTCCCAATTGAACAATTCTACTTGGGTTGGAAAGTAGACTCCAAGATCTTTCCAACGAGCTATCACACGCTCAATTTGGACACCAGGAAGGCCTCCAAAAGCCTCCTGCAAAATGAACTATGTAGCGCGCTACGCATATAAAGTGCGCGCTACGCATTGGGCCAGAACACAAAAATTTTGCCACTGCTCTTCAAAATTCAAATTCTCTCAGTCTCCTTTGCCTCATGTAAGTTTAAATCATCTTGCTATTATCTTTGGTCAGTGTTTGGATTTGTTTGAAGATCGGTTGTAAGAGTATGAACGTTGAAGAACATAAATCCTACTCTCTTGTAAAGAAATGCCTCTTTAGGGTTTGAATTTGAAGTTTTAGAATTTGACTTTGGTGCCAAAACATTCCATATATCACTTTTATTTTCCTTTCCCCACTACTTTCATATCATCATACAATGCCTCCCTTTTCCCTATTCCCTTTAAAATCACTCATATCACTTCGTCCCTCTCCTATTTCCCTATATCCCATCCCTAAAACTTGCCATTTGTTACCATTTTCCATCCTTCATATCAGTTATAGGTTCCAAAATTCCATATAGTCAAGTGACTGTACTCACATCCTTAATTTCACTTGACTCAAGCATATTTTCTTCACTTAATTGAATCATGTTGTTCCCATAGCTCATTTTCCCACAGTCCACTATTCACACGGCCCTATTTCCCACAGTTCCTCCCACATTTGGCGTTTGAAACAAAAGCACCAAATCCTCATTCTTCATCTCATTCAAGCCAACACAGATTTTGCAACATCATGGAGGCGGACATCGATACATTATATGACCAAGACAGAGATTGCACCACTGAACTGCATACACCAGCAGGACACTGAAGCGTCGTGAAACGCCTGATCCACTCCGGATTTTGGCCGAGGCTTCGTTGGCTGGGCATGATACATGATGGAGGGTCTTCGCTCCGAATTTGAGAAAATTTGGAGAATTTTTTGTCATTTTGAAAAATTTTGGTCTCAAAACAGATTTTTCAGCCATACGAGTAGCGCGTTGACGCGCTCGCTTATGATTGGGACACTTGCTGGAGGAAAAATTTATATTTTTTGGTTTTTCATGGTAAGTTATGCACGCTCCAGTATGGCCAAAGCATTTCACCAAGTTCTGGATGATCAAAAGGGCCAAAAACACCATGAAAACCACCTTTCTGCCACCTTTTGCACCAGCAGGAAGTACTTCTGGGAGAATGAAGTTTTGGAGGGGCAAATGAGCTCCAAATTGGGAAATTACACTTGGGTTGGATAGCCAAAATCCAGGGATTTCCAACGAGCTATCATGAGCTCAATTTTGATTCCGGGAAGTGCCCCAAAAGCAGGCTGAAAGGCGCGCTACGCATATAGATTTTTGGTCAATTTTTCACCTTCCAGCTCAGAATTTCGGCCAGTTGGACCAGTTTTTCTTGTGGATGTAATTTTTGAGTTATCTTGATGTAATTTTATGGTTGGCATGTAACTTGGACTCACTTTTACCTATTCTAGATGATTCACTCCTAAAAAAGTAAAAATCAAATGTAAGAATCAGTTTCCTTCCTTTTAGAGGCAAGTTGTTTGGCTGCCTAGATTCTAGCTCCTTGTTTAGAATTAGTTGAAACTACTCCTAGAAGGAGGAATTCGACCCCTGGAGGCATGGGAAGGAGTTAGGATAGTCTATATGATGTAATTTCTCAATCATTTTCAGAGGTTGGATAGGTTGGACTCTTGGGAAGATTTTGGCACACTATTGTACATATTTTTCATATTTTGGCTAAGGAAAGATCAGAGGTTTTGCAGCACCTGTTGGGATTCTTGTGGCTTTCAGTTCTTGATGGTGTTTTCTCTCAGTTTATTGTAAGTTCTTTCATGTTTAATGTATGCCATTCCCTTCATATGCTTCTGAAACTAAATAAATGAGTAAATGAGGTTGAATCCATTGTTTACAATGCTCTGCCTTTAAATTTGTTTAGTTTTACATGTTTTCGCCTGTTTGGAGAGGATCCATGTTCTCCCTTGCCCTCTTCAGCTCCTTGTCGTTCTGATCCATCCATACACCTGATCAAAAGCATCAAGACTACTGCCTACCTCGCCCCAACTCGAATTCTGCAAAGATCTGGCCTCATCCCCGAGCCCAAAATTGTTTTTCCCATTTTTTCAACAAAAACCCAAAAAATCAAAATCAAACTTTCCTATCTCTTTACTAGCCTAAAATTAGTATTCATTATAAGTCATCTCAGCCCCTTTGAAGACCTTTTTCTGAGATAGACCCGGAGAGAGCCCTCTCCTGTCCTCGTAGGGCTAGCTACGAGGCTGAGCGTGGTTTGATGTAGCCTTGAGTTTTACCTTATTTCAGCCTAAGGTAGATTTGAGCGTTAACATAGTGGCGACCATACTGGGGAGAACATGGTTTGCCTGTGGGTGTTATTTGTTTTATAAGCTACAGACGGAGTCTGAAGTCACGCCAGGTAGCCTTCGAACTGCACATTGCTCTGCGAGTGCATAGTAGATAAACGCTGCTTCAGTCGATCTCCGGTCTAGCTTGTAATCGTAACACTTAACTTATAAATTGCCCCAGTACATGTATCGAGTTCAGATCTGATGGTTGATGGTGGACAACGATCAGACATAAGAAGGCTGAAATCTTTCACCTGGTGACTCCAATTCGAAATAGAGACTCCACTGGAGGACTGACTTTTTCTCTGAGAAAATGGAAGGATCTTACACAAAGTTCAGGTATCTAAAGTGGAATGGTATTCAGGATCTAATTTGCTTTCTTGTAAATTACTTCTTTGTTGTTCTTGAACCTGTCCTGAAGGTTATTTTGAATTTGTTGTATGAAAAAGGTGATCAAAATCTTCATTCGACCTATTCAAAAAGTGTAAATGTTGAGTTTCCCTTTGATCCTGGTCTCCTTACTTTTCCCACATATTATGATGACTCTCTTCAGAGTGATGAGCCAGAAAATCAAGCTGATCCCGCAGCTCTTGTACATACCCCTACATCTTGTAAAATTCCAGATCGGTACAAACCTCTTGTTTTACCTTCTGTTCTTCATGCTTTCCCTAAAAATTATGACCTATATCTACCAAGATTTGACGGTGAATGTAACAATGTCAACGCTGAGCAACATGTGCAGAATGTTGAGACTTTTCTGGATTTTTTCGAAGTTGATGATGAAGATGTTAGTATTAGGCTTTTTGCTCTTTCTTTGCAAGGCCAAGTAAAGAGTTGGTTCAAATCCCTGCCTGATGCAAGCATCACAGATTTCCAGCAATTTGTCAAAGTTTTCCTTGACAGGTGGATGATTGGACAGAACCCTTTCTTGATTTTAGACGAGTATGCCCAGCTGAAGAGACAGTTAGGAGAGACAGTACAACAGTTTTCTGCCAGATTTAACCAAGTTTATTATTCGATGCCAGTTGATATAAGACCTTCTCCTAGATCTGCTCTCTTGCACTACCCGGGTGCCTTTGATCCGGAAATGGAGTTTCAGCTGAGAGAAAAGAATATTGCAACGCTTCACGAAATGCAGAACAAGGCAGTAAATGTAGAGGCTCATATGCTGATCTTGAGGGCAAGGTTGAAGGAAGAAGAAAAGAAGAATGTTTCAGAGCAGCTGACACTTTCAGAGGAAAAGCTTGATCTTTTCGTAAATGCAGTAGAAGAGATGGTGCGGAAAATAACTGCAAAAAATGAAAATGACATTCAAGAACAAGTTGCTGATCCAAAACATTTTGTTTCTGATCCCAGTAGTCATAGTGATTGTTTTATAGATCATTGTGAAGAAGAGAGAGCTGTTGATATGATGTGTATGTTTGATGATGAATTGCCTCAGTTTGATCGGTATGATGATGATTATGTTCTCCAAACAGAAGCTAATCTTGCAGACAAATCAGTAGCTAGTTTGTGCGAGGAGGAAGTTCACTTTCAGCAGCTCGAGTACAGTGATCAACCGATGCATATCAGCTATGGCAATGATGAGGAAAGTGTAGAAAATTTTGAAGTAAGTGAAGGATCTTTGCCTTTTTGTTTTGATTCGTTTCAGTTCATTATTAGATAACTTCCATGCAATCAGAAATCAAACGTCAACAAGTCTTGATCTGGATCGTCTTGAGGGCAACGAAAACTTCTCATATTCAGACTTGCAGCCCCCAAAAGTCATTGATTTTCAAGTTGCAGATGAGGACATGGAAGCTGGTATATGTGATCAAATGATACAAGGTGACTCTGTACCATTTTTTTTTGAATCATTCCAATTTTTGAAGGGAAAATTGCATAGTAAATCTTCAAATGAGCAGTCTGTAATAAATCAGCAATCTCTCAGTGTTAATGTTGAGGATGAGACAGATAACGAAATTCTTGAGCAGCCTATAGCATCAGATTTGCAGCCACCAAATGAAATTGAAGGTCAAATTACAGATGAAGGTGTGGAAGATGAAATACATGATTTGATGATGCAGGAAAATGTTGTACCCTTTTGTTTCGAAGCATTTCAGTTTATAAGGCAGAATCTTCGTAATATCTCTCAAGAAAAAGATGAACAGCTAGTAGGATGTCATACAGTTTCAAGGGGTACAGTGCAACAGTCTTCTCAAGTTTTTGATGATCCCATTGCTCGTCTGTTGGATGATGTTTGCTGTAAAAGTTTTCCTTCATTAGCTAACCATGTGCCGGAAAAGAATGTTGATGATAATCTTATTCAAAGGTCGCCTTCATTCTCTTGTTTAACAGATTTTTCATATGAGGAGATTGATGAAGGAGACTTTTGTTCTGTTTGTAATCAGCAACAGTGTTTGGTTATTCACGAAATTCGGGATCCTTTTGGCAGCTTGCTGCAATCACCAAAGAAAAGCACCGCAGATGTGACAAAAAGTTTAAGATTAAGGTATGGAGATTATCTGGACCAGAGCAGTGAGGTGTTAATGGAAATGAATAGCTATGTTTATGAAGATCCTTTCGCAGTATTCTTGCAGTCATCCAGTCAATTTCTGCTTTGCAAGTTTATCAGCAATCCACTTGATTCCAAATTTCCATGGGAGTTGCCTTTCGATTCTTTCCTTTTCCTGCGCATCAGTAAGCATGTGGGAAGAAATCAAATAGCAGCCAGCATGCTTACATGGTTGCATTGGCTGTTCCATTACACTTGATCAGGTGGTGAAAAGAACAATTAGAGTAGGTTGTATTGAATAAGCTCTACTTTGAGCATCTTTTTCAGTTTGTCAGTTGTGTTTAAGTATCAAGTCAGTTTTTAGTTGAGTGAGAGTCATTTTGTGTCATCAATTCATCAGTTTTCAGTCATGCATTTCAGTTTGAGTTTTTGATTCCATTGCCCAATGGATAAGGCACTGTCTGCTTTCCAAAGATCTGTAGTTCTTGGCACCTCCAAGGAGCTACCATCCCCATTGGAGCCAATGTTAGTTTCATCCTTTGCAGCCTTCCTCCAGTGATCAAACATGCTCTTACAAAGTGATCTTAAAGTGTCAAGGTCAAATTTTGTCATTTCAATGAGTCTTCAAGCAAAATTTGGTCACTAGGCATTAGGTCTAGGGTTTGCTTTCACTCCTTCCAGAGTTGTCCAAATGTCGGTCCATGTCACCATTCAGCTGAGTTTAAAATAATTCAAATGGTTTTCATCATCATTTCAAGTTCCATTGGGTCATTTTACATCTTGTTCATGCTTCAGTTGTGCCTAGGTAAGGTCCATTTCCCTCTCCTAGGGTTTTGGAGGTAATTTCTCTTGGATGGTCAAATCATCGAAAAAACTTGTATCCCGATGTTCACACACCTTCCCCTATCCTTAATATACCTTATTAAACACTTCCCATCACTGAGATCCCCCAAATTCCTCATTTTTCCACAAACCCTAGTTTCTTGCCACAACTTGGCAATTTTCTAGGCTAGGCCTGTGTTTTGCCCTTTTGGACCCCTTCCCCTCACTCAATCTCTGAGATTCCACTTTCCTCTGCTTCCTAACATCCCCCCCTACTTCCCAAAATTTCCCCAAGAATTTAGAAGCCCCTTATCCCCTTCATTTCGCTTCATTTCGACAAAATCCCTTGTTTCACGCATCGGGATAAGCTTCACTCAAATGATGTTTCAGAGCAATCAAAGATCAATTTTGGAAAACTGAGAGAGGTTTTTGTACAGAACATGCCAAGGAAGAAAAATTTCCTTCACTTTTTACACAGGTATAATGGTTTTGGAGAAATGTCAAGAATACCGTTGCCTCAGGAGAATTGATGCATCTGCTGGAAGTAGTGTTGGGAGATTTGATTTCTGACAGGGTAAATGAACTCCAAATTGAAAAATTATACTTGGGTTGGAAAGTAGACTCCAAGATATTTCCAACGAGCTATCACACGCTCAATTTGGACACTGGAAAGGCCTCCAAAAGCCTCCTGCAAAATGCACTATGTCTCGCGCTACGCATATAAAGTGCGCGCTACGCATTGGGCCAGAACACAAAATTTTTGCCACTGCTCTTCAAAATTCAAATTCTCTCAGTCTCCTTTGCCTCATGTAAGTTTAAATCATCTTGATATTATCTTTGGTCAGTGTTTGGAGTTGTTTGAAGATCGGTTGTAAGAGTATGAATGTTGAAGAACACAAACCCTACTCTCTTGTAAAGAAATGCCTCTTTAGGGTTTGAATTTGAAGTTTTAGAATTTGACTTTGGTGCCAAAAAATTCCATATATCACTTGTATTTTCCTTTCCCCACTACTGTCATATCATCATACAATGCCTCCCTTTTCCCTATTCCCTTTAAAATCACTCATATCACTTCGTCCCTCTCCTATTTCCCTATATCCCATCCCTAAAACTTGAAACTTTCCATTTGTTACCATTTTCCATCCTTCATATCGAGTGATAGGTTCCAAAATTCCATACGGTCAAGTGACTGTACTCCCATCCTTAATTTCACTTGAAGCTCAAGCATATTTTCTTCACTTAATTGAATCATGCTGTTCCCACAGCTCATTTTCCCACAGTCCACTATTCACACGGCCCTATTTCCCAGTGTTACTCCCACATTTGGCATTTGAAAAAAAAGCACCAAATCCTCATTCTTCATCTCATTCAAGCCAACACAGATTTTGCAACATCATGGAGGCGAACATCGGTACATTATATGACCAAGACAGAGATTGCACCACTGAACTGCATACACCAGGAGGACACTGAAACGTCGTGAAACGCCTGATCCACTCCGGATTTTGGCCGAGGCTTCGTTGGCTGGGAATGATACATGATGGAGGATCTTTGCTCCAAATTTGAGCAAATTCGGAGAATTTTTTGTCATTTTGAAATATTTTGGTCTCAAAACAGATTTTGCAGCCATACGAGTAGCGCATTGACGCGCTCGCTTATGATTGGGACACTTGCTGGAGGAAAAAATTATATTTTTGGATTTTTCATGGTAATTTATGCATGCTCCAGTATGGCCGACGAATTTCACTAAGTTCTGGATGATCAAAAGGGCCAAAAACACCATGAAAATCACCTTTCTGCCACCTTTTGCACCAGCAGGAAGTACTTCTGGGAGAATGAAGTTTTGGAGGGGCAAATGAGCTCCAAATTGAAAAATTCCATTTTTTGGATATCCAGCATCAGGGAGCTTTAACGAGCATCATGAGCTCAATTTGGATGCCGGGAAGTGCCCAAGCGAGCTGAAAGGCGCGCTACGCATAGAGATTTTTGGTCCATTTTTCATCTTCCAGCTCAGGATTTCGGCCAGTTGGACCAGTTTTGCTTGTGGGTGTAATTTTTGAGTTATCTTGATGTAATTTTATGGTTGGCATGTAACTTGGACTCACTTTTACCTATTCTAGATGATTCGCTCCTAAAAAAGTAAAAATCAAATGTAAGAATCAGTTTCCTTCATTTTAGAGGCAAGTTGTTTGGTTGCCTATATTCTAGCTCCTTGTTTAGAATTAGTTGGAACTGCTCCTAGAAGGAAGAATTCGACCCCTAGAGGTGTTGGAAGGGGTTAGGATAGTCTATATGATGTAATTTCTGAGACATTCTACAGGTAGGACTCTTGCGAAAAGTTTGGCACACTATTGTACATATTTTTCATATTTTGGCTAAGGAAAGATCAAAGATTTTGCAGCACCTGTTGGGATTCTTGTGGCTTTCAGTTCTTGATGGTTTTTTCTCTCAGTTTATTGTAATTTATTTCATTTTTAATGTATTCCATTCCCTTCTTATGCTTCTGAAACTAAATGAATGAGTAAATGAGGTTGAATACATTGTTTCATTGCTCTGCCTTTAAATTTGTTTAGTTTTACATGTTTTCGCCTGTTTGGAGAGGATCCATGTTCTCCCGTGCCCTCTTCAGCTCCTTTTCATTCTGATCCATCCATACACCTGATAAAAAGCATCAAGACTACTGCCTACCTCACTCCAACTCGAATTCTGCAAAGATCTGGCCTTATCCCCGGACCCAAAATTGTTTTTCCCATTTTTTCAACAAAAACCCAAAAAATTTAAATCAAACTTTCCTATCTATTTACTAGCCTAAAATCAGTATCAATTTTGAGTCATCTAAGCCCCTTTGAAGACCTTTTTCCGAGATAGACCCAGAGAGAGCCCTCTCTTGTCCTCGTAGGGCTAGCTACGAGGCTGAGCGTGGTTTGATGTTGCCTTGAGTTTTACCTTATTTTAGCCTAAGGTAGATTTGAGTGCTAACAATGGGGATGAATTCTTTAAGTGCCGTCAATTTGTCTCCTATGGCGATAGGAATGAAAGCCTAGGGTTGAGTTTCAAAATGAGAGGTCAAGCTAATCATGAACTTATTGTTATATGAATGAAAATGTCGAACTCCAAAATTGTCAAAAAGGGGAAAATTCAGTATGTCATGACACCTACAAACAAATCAGAAGTGGTCAAAACGGAGATATGGCATACATAATGAAAGAGAAAAAACACTTGTCAGAAATAGGTTTACTATGCCTCATTGCCAAAATTAGTAAAGAAGGAAGAAAACATGTTTACATGACACTCACACTCTGAAATGTAAAAAATGATAAAGAACATGTTTTTTAGTTTCCCAGTGCAAACTAAGGTTTGACAGTGCCTAGGCCCTCAAAGGTTAAAAGGGACCTCTTCATCTCTCCACCAAGCCATCACCAAAGGAAGAAGAATTACTTTGAAAAGTTTCAAATCACCTGCAATAAAGGGTCAAAGGATATCAGTCAAAAATGATAAAGTGATAAAACCTTAGCAAAAGTGGTTGTTCTGATTTTAATTTATTTCTCAAAGGATATAAAAGCATCTTAGTTATCATTTTTAGCTCATTTTTCATTTGCAAGGAGAGATAACAACTTCCAGGAGAAAATTCTGAGTTTTGGAGAAATTTTGGGCAAGTTCACTGGTGCTGCACTCATAGACCCCGATGCTATGCGTAGAGAGGTCCCCACAGTGTAAATTGTCCACTACGCTGCATGTATAGTGGGAGGTGTTGTGCTTATAGCCTAGCGCTACACACATGCAAACCCAGCACGCCCAGGCCCGACTCACTCATTTTTTAGCCTGGCGCTGCACGCAAAAGGTGACCCGATAGGCCCGTCGCTGCACACAGAGGCCCAGAATGCCTGCATGCTGGCAGCACTACGCCTAGAGCAGGGCTTGAATCGCCCGGTGCTGCGTGCAAAGGGCGACCCAACAGTGCGGGCAGGGATCTACGCTTATGCCAAAATTTTTCAAATTTGCAAAGACGGTGCCAAAGGCTCAAGAAAAACCCTCCAAGATATTTTCAGGACCCTACAAACAAGCTAATTTCGTAAGTGGCTTTTCATCCTTGCCCTCCAAGTATTTTTTGTGTTTTAATGGTTAAAAGATATTATTAAACCCTAGGCTTTGCAAACCCTAGGTCTTCATGATAAGTAAACCTCTATTTTTTACCTCCAAGCTAGTAATTGCCATTTGAAAGGGGGTGAAACTAGGGAAAGCACATATCAGTTCAAGTAAAGGCCCTCATCAAGCTCAAAAGCAGCCAATCATATACCTCACCTCCATATCACTTATTTTGCAAGAGTTTCTCACAGTCATTTCCATTTCACTCCTCCTGCCTAAATATCACAAGTAGACCTAACTTTGTCTAAAGGCCACCAATCACCATTTTAGGAGCAGAAGATAGTGTCAGTAGTGAAGGAGGGCAAGTGCCTATAAGGCCAAAACACAAAGGAGGGAAAGTGAACAGATTTGAACCCCAAAGCACAGTGGATATCACCTTATCTCCCATGATCCTCTCATGTTTCCAGAATGTAGGGTGTTTCCAATTTTGTGAGAGAGTCAAACAAGTGCAAAGCCACCCAGAGCTTACAAGGTTATTCATCCTCAACTTGCACAACAAACAAGTAAGCCTTGCAAGGGTGGATTTTGAACTATCAACGGATGCCATCTCTAATGCTACAGGTATACCTGCTGTTGGTGAGAAATGGTTCAAGAAGGCAAGGTTGGACATGAACCATTATGAGCCATTTGTCAAAACTAGGTACAGAGTAGGCTGCAGGGCTATCTTCCCTTTCTCACACCTAAAACAGAGGTTTGCACCATTGATGAGGGTTATCATGAAGTACTTTACCTGTGAAGGGAGGTACTCCAGACTTTATTCCTACCATGTTAGACTCCTCATGCATTTCACAAGGGTTAAAATGCTTCACTTGCCTTACTAAGTATATAGGAGCATTGACAAAATGTCTTCTGTTGCTTGGAGGAGAAGTTATGCCCAACAAATGCAAAGTTTGTTCCACCACTCCTTGATCAAGATGGTGGTTCTACATAAGTTGGAACGGAAGGGCATACCTTGGGAGGTATTCATAGCCCATGAAGTCTTCACAAGCCCACAACCTTCTCATCCACCAAACTTGCCCTCATCATCTACACAAGTGTCCTCACCTCAAGAAAACCTCCCTTCCTCCACTTCTCTTGATGCATCAGGTGAAGAAGGAAGTGGCAATGAAGAATCAAGTGAAAATGAGGGAGATAATGATAATGAGTCAAACCAAAATGAAGAGGGTGCGAGTGACAATGAATCAGTCCAAAGTGAGGCAGAGGCAGGTAATGAGGAAGAGGAAAATGATGAGGAAGAGGAAAATGATGAGGTAGAGACAGAAATTGATGAAGAGGAAGAAGAAGGAAATGATGATGAAGAAAGGGGCAGTGAGCATGACAATGATGAAGATGAAAGTGAGCATGACAATGGTGAAGATGAAAAAAGTGAGCAAAACAGTGACAAAATGGAAGAGGATGATGAAGAAGATGAGGAGGTTGACAGTAAGAATGAATTGAGCATTAATGAAGAGGAGGTCAGCAATAAAACAGAGGACACAGAGGTAGAGAATAAAGAGGGAAATGATGAGGCTGCAACAGAAAATGATGATGAAGTAGAGACATATAATGAAGATATGGAAGAAGATGACAATGACAAAGATGATGATAGTGAGGAAAATGCAGAAGCTAAAGGCAACAGTGACAAAAATGAAGCAAGCCTTAGTGATGAAAAGGACAGCGAAGAGGAAAACATTTATGACAGTCATGAAAAAAGTCAGCTCCACAGTGATAATGAGGATGATGACAATGCAGAAGATAAAGAGGAAAACAGTCCTAATGATGAACAAAATGAAAGTGGAGAAAGTGTAGAGGGTGATAGTCCAAATGATGATCACAGCAGTGAAAGGGCAACCAGCTACAATGAAGGACAAAATGAAGAGTTTGATGACAACAACAAGGATAACAACCATGACAAAGACACCAACAAGATCACCATCACACCTCTTTCATTCACATATTAGAGAGAGCCAAGGGTTGTGTTTGTTGCCTCTAAAAGGCAAGGGACCATGCCATCTACCTCAGCTCAGCCACTAGACAAAGGCAAACAAAAGGTAAAAGAAGAAGAAGAAGATCATGAGGTGGAAAGGGAGTTTTAAATCATTCAGGTGGACATTAATGAGGAGGACGAAGCAAGGATCTCAAACTTGCTCATCCAAAACAAAAATGCACTCATTGAAGACCTCCAAGCCAATCTGAATAGGGCCAAAAGTGTGAATGATGCCCTTGACTTGGAAAACAGGCAGCTAGGAGCACGAATTGCTATTTATGAGGCTAGAGCCATTAAGGCCCGGAAGGAAGCCCAAAGGGCACAAGTGAAACTAGAAGAGTTCATGGGCACTTATGAAGAGAGTGAGGATGAGGAAGGTCAATCTAAGAGGAGGCCTAGAACCATGGGGTTGAAGAAGGCATTGGCAAAGCAAAGAGAACAAGAAGCAACGCTAGCAGAACAACTCCCCCTAGATGAGTTGTTGGCCATGGAGATAGCACAGGATCGAGAGCCTTGGTTGGAAAGAGCCAACATACACTTGGAGGCTAAGTTGAAGAAGGCAAATCAGGATCTTGATCTCCAAAGGAGGATGACTAAACATTATGCCCGAAGAATCCAAGTTGCAAAGGCTAAACTCAAGAAGGCCCAAACCAAGATCCAAGCACTAAAAGAAGCAAAAGGCCAAGCTAGACTTGGAATTTTGGCACAAGCTTCTCTACAGGTCTCTCAAACCCCATGAGGGAGACATCCACCATTTTTGAAGAAATTTTGCCAAGTTTTTGTTTTTTGTGAATTTGGAGGCTTATAAGCGCAACACCCCTGGTGCTACGCTTTTTTCTCAGACATCCTTAGAGGGAAAACTTTACATTTTTGGATTGCTCATGTCTAGTACACTATGCTCATTAAATTTCAGAGCATTTGGAGCATTTTTGACCCCTCAAAAGGTCAAAAAACACCTCATTTTCTACCATTCTACCTCATTTTCAGGCTTGGCGCTACGCTCAGAGCAGTGTTGGGAAAATTGCCTTTTGGACAAGTTACAAGAGCTCAATCAGAAAACCAATGGTAGATTTGGAAAGTAGACTCAGCTAGCTTTTACAACGAGCCATCACGGAGCAAATTTCGACATCGGAAAGGTCACCAAAGCTTGGCTGCAAGTGGGCCTATTTTCTGCCTGTCAAGGCGCTGTGCTTATAGACAACACTGTGTGTTTTTGGCCAAAAGTCAACAAAACACACTCATTTATTGTAAAATAATATTTTTATGTTTTTTGAGGCAAATCACTCTAGAATTAGGTGCTAGAAGTTATTTTGGCATTTATTTCATGGGATATTTTATGCCTTGTCTCTTGCATGGTCTCTTGGGCATTTATGACATTTATGAGTGATTTTGACATTTTCCAACCCTATCTAGGGTTTTTGCCCTCCTTTGCTAGATAAATAGAGCAGGAGGGTTTCATTGTAAATGTTGGCATTTGATGACTCTTTGGAGCAATACATAGGCTTTTGGAGGTTGAAGAGAAATTTGCTGTTGTGGAGCTTGTGAATGGCTTGTTTTGCTTGTTGAGGGAGGAGGCTTTCTTTCAGGATCCCTGAGCTTAGTTAATGGTGAAGTGCTTCTATTTCAGTTATTGTTTTCTCATGTTTCATTATATTTCCATCTTTCTAAATTGCAATAGGACAAAGGATTTAGACTAAGAAATGTTCTCAAAGGCACCTTAGCTCTGTTTGTTCTTCACTACCTCTATGTTTTCCTCTGCTGGGTCTTTCTAGAGAATTCTTAACTGCTCTCTAGACCCCCCAAGCTTGTTTATCTCATGAATGGTTTAATACAGTAGGTATCAAAGATGATTTATGGTTAGCCTTGCTTGTTTGATGTCTCTAAACACTATTCTTGAGGTCTCTCTCCAAAGTACCATTAATTAGGTCTGCCAAAGAGGCTATGTTTCGATCATACCCTTTGTCCATGCTTGAATAATTGTTTTGGAGATCTTCATAGCTATGATCAATGATGTTTAGGCATTCCCTCTTATTTGATTAAAGTTATATGTGTAGCTTGAATGTTTTCTAACCTTGAAGGTGAAATCACTAGAAGTTAAATGAGTTTCTCGCCTTTTATATTACATTGGAATGTTTGTCTTGAATGCTTATTTGCTTAAGTTGAATCAAAGAGTTACTGGTTTGCCCTGTCTATTAATTGCTTCTTCATGCTTATGTATTTAAGTCCCTTCTTATTAAAAAGGTACATGATAAAGGATTCTTGATTGCCCTTTACCCTACCTTTGTTCATAAACTTGATGTCCATCTCATTTCCCATAAACCTTGAAAATCCATTGACCAATGCTAGATTTGCCCTGTGATAATCCCCGATCCATTGTTGAACTTTCCATGACTTTTATAGACTCCATAGCCCAATGACTTGAAGAGTTCCTCATTCCATCTATTCTACTTGATCATCTTACCCAACCAAAACCAACAAACAAACCATACACTTAACAACTAGCCTAAAATCAAAACCCTAGAAGCAAACAAGTTCACATCCTTTGCATAAATAGAGAAAGCCCTCTCTGAGTCCAGGAAGGCTAGGTCCTAGGACTCCAAAGACTCGTCTGATGTTACCTTGTGCATTTGATCTCACCAATCTAACAAATCACGGGAACCTAACAGCTGGACTTTGGGTTTTTTTGGGAAAATTAAAGGTGAAAGAGGAAAAATGAAATGAATAAAGGTAGAAAATGAAATTTTCTTACCACTACACTTTGATAGTGACACTTTCATCTTATAATCAAAATGAAAAGGCAGATTGATTCCTTAGAGAATGATGACCAAACTTTGAAAATATTTGGAAAATTTGCAGTGCTGATAGTGTATCCTATTGGGGATGAAGTCCTCCTTGTGAGGCTTCAAGGATTGTAGACTCAGTGCCTTAAAAAATTTTGAAAATCAAGGGACTGACCATTGACTGACTGGACTCAAGACTAACCATATATACAGACATAAGTACCATTGGGCATGGATTTTATTGACACATTACATCAGATATTTACAATGGAGTGACTCAACTAAATTTACTAAATAAATAACCTTTTAAGAAAATGACCATTGATTGGGCCTCGAGTCAGCTGATCATCATCTAAATGTTTGAGCATAAAATTATTATTCTCCAAAACTTTAGCAATTTTAAATGGCCCAAACCAAAGATTGTCGAACTTACCATGCTTTCCATGGTCTTCTCTCCTAACAGCCCAACGCAGCACCAAATCATTCTCTTGAAACAACTACTGAATTTCACTTTTTATCAAAAACATATTTTACTTTAGCCTGATATTTCTGAACTTTTTTCAGCAATGATTCTCTGATTTGGTGTGCCTCTACCAACTGTAGCATTCTCCTTTGGACTGGGTTTTCATGATCAACTTCATCTTGTAGGAAATTCATCACAGGAAGGGCTAATTGCAAAGGAATTACAGCTTTTGTACCATATACAAGCTAAAATGGAGACATTCCAATTGATTTTTTACCACTTACTCTATCTACCCACAGAGCATGTATCAGCTGAGTGTCCCAATTCCTCTTATTTTCAGGCAACATTTTCTTAATAATCCTTACCAAGCTTTTATTGGATGACTCAGCCAAACCATTACCTTGAGGGTAATAAGGTGTGGAATGAGTCAATTCAATCCCATATTGCTGACAAAATTTGTACATCTTGGTGGACTTAAAGGCCATTGCATTATCAGTTATTAATTTCTATGGACAACCAAATATTTACATAATATTTTCCAACAAAAATTTAATAATTACCATATCAATAGCATTTATAGTTGGTACAGCTTCAATCCATTTGGTGAAATAGTCTGTAGCTGTGATAATCCGTCTATGATGTCCTGATGAAGGTGGATGAATTTCACCGATGAAGTCTAGCCCCCACTGCTGGAAAGGAACATCTGCTGAAATAGGAATGAGAGGTAATGGTAGCAAGTTCTGTTTGCCAGAAAATTTCTAACATTCGACACAGCTCCTGACTTTGGAAAAGACATTAGAGAACAGAGTTGGGCAATAATAGCTAGCTCTTAAGATTTTATTTGCAGTGGCTCTCTAATATAAATGCCCTCTGCATACTCCTGCATGTATCTCTACCATAATATTCTGGGATTTTGCTTCATCTACACATCTTAACAAGGCTCCAACAAGATCTTTCCAGTAAAGATGGTATTCCAAAATGCAATACTTCACAGCTCTCAATTTAAAAGCTCTCCTTTTAGACTTCTCCATTTCAGGTGGACAATTGAAATTTAACAAGAAGTAAAGTATATCCTTGTACCAATCTAAATTGAATATTTCAGGATAATTAGCAATACCTTCTCCATCTTCTCGTTCAGCGGCCTCTACATTCAGATTTAAAGCTTTGCAATTAGATTCAGTCATCAAGTGAGCCAAGCCTTGACCCTTTATCAATTTAGTTGGTTTCATTTCAACATCAAATTCAAAAATCTTGGTCAGCCATCGTCCTCTCTTTCCATCGGTATCTAGCTGCAACAACACATCTTTAACAGTGATATCGGGCACAAAAGCAATTATTTTTTAATGCAGCACATAAACTTGAAAAGACTTCAAAGCCTTAACTAGTGCATACGCTTGTTTTCCAGTAAAGTTGTACTTTAATTTTTCATCCCTTAAAACACGACCGAAAAATGAAATTGGCTGCTCTAAACCTTCCTTATTCTTCTGTAATAAGACAGCTACAATTGTTTCTTCTGAAGCATATGAAAAAAATCAAAAAATACTTTTCAAAGTCAGGACTTATTAAAACTAGAGCTTCGGTAAAGGAAGATTTAATTGCTGAAAAGAATTCTTTGCTTCATCTTGCCACTTAAATTCTGCATCTTTTTTCAGCAAAACATTTATATGTTTGAGAAGCTCTGCAAAGTTAGGAACAACACACCTCAGAAAATTGATTTTCCCTAAAAATGACTACAATTCCTTCTTATTTCTTGGCAAACCAATCTTCTGAATAGATTCTACTCTTCCCGGATCAATACAGATGACACTTTATGTTACAATATGTCCCAATAACTTACCTTCTTGGACAACAAAAGACGACTTTTTGGGGTTTAAGGACAACCCAAACTTTCTTCATCTGTCAAAAAATTGCTTTAGATGTTTCAAGTGGTCCTCATTAGATTTTGAATATACTGTGATGTCATCCAAATAGATGACCACAAATTTTCCATTTTCTCCTGCAAAGGCAATATCCATTTCCCTTTGAAAGGTTGCACCTGCGTTCATCAAACCAAATGGCATTTTGTTGTATATGAATGTGCCCCAAGGTGTGGTAAATGTTGTCTTTTCTTTGTCTTGCCTGTCAACTGAAATTCGATTATATCCTAAACAGCCATCAATCATTGACAGTCTTTTGGATCCTACAACCTTCTACAAGATATAATCCATCTTGGGCAGTGGATAGTTATCTTTCAAGGAGCACCGGTTCAGGTTGCGAAAATCAACACAAATCCTTATTTCTCCATTCGTTTTCTGAACTAGGACTATATTAGCTACCCAGTTAGAAAATCTCAAAGGCATAATAATCCTTTCTTCCCATAATTTTTTGATTTCTTTCTCAATGATTGGAAGCAGCATGGGATTGATGTGTCTGATTTTTTGTGCTACATAATTTGCATCTGTTTTCAAAGGGATCTTGTGCTCCATTATTCATTTATCATAAGTTTTCAACTCACTATAATACCGTGCAAAAATATCAGTAGATTCCTTTAGCAGTTTGATATATTTTGTTCTAGTTTCCAGAGGAAGGAATTTGAACACTTTGACTAATCTTGGCTGATCTTTTGTACCAATGTTACACTCTATTGTACTCTCTCCATCAACCTTGCTTTCAGGCTTGAGATAAACATCATTATTATCAAACAGTATTTCTAAAGGAACCAAACCCTTAGGAATAAAGTTAGTTTTCAGATCTATAATGCTTTTCCCAGCCATAGTTTTCTTAAAAGGGTTGTTATTTTGGTTTTCAACAATTTTTTGTTCATCATCAATTTGTATGTCTGCAAACTCTTCTACACACTCCAAAAATTTATAAATCTCCCTGTCATATTAAAATACTTGCCAATGCTTGATTTTATTAGGAATTGAAGGTCTGTTTTTTATTTGAACATCATAGACTGCCTTAACATCTAGAGGAACTTTGAAATTACTAGTAGCAACAGCTAGTGAATCAACAATTTGATTTTCTTCTCTAGTGACAAAATTTATATTAAATTTTGAAAAGTAATCTTCAATCAAATCCCAGACTTCATTCCTATAATTATTCAATTTTGAATTTTTCACTTGGTAATTATTTCTCACCTGCTTAATCACCAACTCTGAATCACCAAAGGACATTAGTTTTTATGCTCCTAAACCTTTCGCCGCCTTCGAACCCAGCACAAGTGCTTCATATGATATGGTTAGTGGTAGAAAATTGCAGTTTGTATGATATGGTTACCTTCTGATGAGTAGGATAAATGAGGATTACACTGGCTCCTAATCCTTCTCTTGAAGAAGCTCCATCAAAGTACAATTTCTATATCTGTCCTCCTTCTAAATGCTGCTCATTTTCACTTTGAGAGTGTTGTTTTTCACTTAATTCAGGTTGGAAATCATTGTCATCATTAGCAAGGTGTAGAATTGATGACCCCAATTCCTTTTCTTCGGCATATATGGGATGGTTTGATGGATTTTCCTGATCAATAATGATGTAGGCCATTTGAGTTTCCCTATACAACCTTTTGAATTCCCCTCCAAATACTGGGATGGTAGCATATGGCATGTCCATCTGGAGGGTACCTCCCAATTTCTTAGACCAAGATCTGAAAAGTAACATCCCAAATCTAGAAGGAATGTCAGCAACCACAATGTCCATCACTAAGCTCTTCATAGGCAGCTGGGTAAAGGAAAATCCTTAATCACTCCTAGACACTTGAATTTTTTGGAGTCAAAAGTGTAAAGGTCATGGTATTGCTTGGTGATCTCTAATCCTAATTCATCCATCACTTTCTTTGCCATGAGATTGTGGGAAGCTCCAAAATCTAACAAACAATTATGCAGCAATTTTTCATGTATATTGAGTGGCAGGTAGAAAGGAGGTGAGTTATCATAATTTCGGTCTAGGACATGACAACCTAGATAAATGGTGGGATGGTCATCTTCAAGGTTGATTGAATCAGGGGCGAGAGGAAGCTGCAACAGACTCTTAAAAGACTCTTTATATGCTGGATTTTTCAATAATTCCAGGAGTGGAACTGGAATTTTGATTTTATTCAATTCATATTTGAAACTTAAATAAATTGGAACTAATTCCTTATTTTCTGCAGTAATTTTAACAATTGGGACAAAATTTTAAGGTGGAGGAACCTCATTTACCTTGGCCTTCTGTTTAGCAGCTTGTTTATCTGAATTTGATTTTTGTTGAGGCTGTTGAACAAGACCTTTTGACCTCAAAGGGTAATTTTTGTTTTGAACTTCTTATTGTTTTTTATCATTCTGTGCATAAATTTGAGCATCCATATCATCATAAAACAAACAAATTCTTGATCTATCTTCATATTCCTGCAATGTCAAACATGTTGACTGTGAAGTTTCTCCCACATAGTTTATTTCTTCACTTTCTTCCTCATTTCCTTGTTGTTCTTCTTCAGCAAAATTATTCAAAGGAGGCTGAACATTTTGATCATCAGCGTTCCTCCTTGGGCACTATAGGATTTGTTGAGCCTGAAAAGGCCTCCTAAAGGGAGCTTGATTTCTATTAGCTTCGTTTTGATTGGCTCTAGCAGCTGGTTTATTTTCTACCTCTAATTTTGACATCTTAGAGTAAAGTTCCCTGATCAAATTGGACATTTGATCGATTGTTTCTTCTGCTGAAAGAGATTTATAAGAAGAAGGCTTTTCTTCTTTCATCTTCTTTTTGTCTTTTGCTGCCTTTTCTTCCTCCATTTTTAATTTATTAGAAGCCATGATATTAGACTGCACTCCAATTGCAGCCTCTTGCATATTTGTCAATGTCTGTGCTTTTTCATCCCTCAACCATAAAGAAAACTCACAATCTAAAGAATTTTCAAAATTTAGCATAGCTGTGGTTTTAGTAGGTTTAATCTCTTCAGGAATTTTCTGATAAATTTTATTAAACCTCTTAGTAAAATCAGCTAAAGACTCATCTGCCTTTTTCTTCAGAGTTCCAAATTCTGTAAGATAATAAAAATAGTCTTTCCTATCACCCCAATGCTTCACAAATATCTCTTCTAAATCATCAATTCTTGTAATTGAATTTGGAGCCAAACTTCTAAACCATTTTCGAGCTTCACCATCCAAGCTCTGAACAAAGGGTCTTAACCAGACATCTGTATGTTTAATATTCTGATTGTCAACATAACCATAGAAAGCCACTAAATGTTCTTCAACAGAACCTCCTTCTCCCTCCCCAATGTATTTTGGAAGATATTTCAAGTAATCTCCCTGGGGAAGTGCATGCATGTGTTGAGGGAGAACAAGTGGTGCATATCTCGCAGCCATTATCTGTTGCATCCTTGTAAGGGCGGGTTTAGCCATATTTTGCTAATGTACAATTGATGTAGTTGTTTAAGAAATAGGAATTACAATTGGTGAATTCTGATTCTGATTTAGGATAACATAGAATTGGGGGCCTTGAGTTGGATTTTCAGGCTTTGGAACTGAGAAGAGTGGGTTTTTAAAAAGATGAACAGAGGATGTCTTGACTCATCCTTTAGTAGAAGAATTAGAATCTAAAGTTGTCTCTTGAGGGGATGGAGTTAATTCAGCTTTATTTTGTTGAGCAAGGAAATCAGATAAATTAAAAGTAAGACCTTCAGGTACAGTCTCTTCAAGTGGATGAGAGAAAGATGACCCAATAGCTCGATTTGGAGAGAAAGGAAAATATTCTTGCTAAGGGGTGACAAGAGACTAGTATTAAGGATGAGTCTAAAGGAAATTTAAAATAGCCTTGAAATATTCTTCAGTCGAAATATCCCTATCAAGGAAAGGTGCAATAGCTAATACTTGTTCTAATTCCCCTTCAGTCAGTAGAAACTTTTATGACTTCTTTTCAACACTTAGAAATTCAGTTTCTCCTTCTTTGACTAGAACAATACTTATTTCATATTTACTAGGTGATGAGTAAGAAAAACCTTCAGCTGAGCCTAGGTTAACAACATTGACTTTATTTTTTAGAGGATTAGCTTCCACTTCAGATTTTTCAATAGAATCTTTTGAAACTAAAACCTCTTTAGATTCTAAAGTATATAGAGGTACCTTTTTCTTTGGAACATACTTTTTGTGTACCTTCTTCACTGACTAAGATGTGGCTTCAACTGATCTTTGTTTTCCTTTAGCATCTTTGATAATTTTCTCTGGGTCAGTAACTGGAGTCACAGTTGGAGATCTCTGATTCCTCCTTATAGAAGGAGGTCTTGAAACTCCTATTCCTCTTCGTGGAGTCGCCGAGTGAATAAATTTGCAGTATTATTCAGGTCACCAATTCTTGTTCACCATCAAGAACTGATTATCAACAGTTCATAACAATAGAAAGGAGAGAATACTTCGTTACAAGGCCTTCGTCTCCCAACAGACGCACTAAAAGATGTTGGCACCGGAACCAGCACTTGGACTATAGCAAGCGCCTGACCAGACACATCTTAAACTATAAAGCAATTTAATGATTTTTTTTGTGAGATTGGTAGGTGGTACAAACTTTGATTCACTAAAAAGATATTTCAATCAAATCCACGGTTCTACTAATGAGGATATTGTAACTTGATGTGGTAGCAAGGTGCAAGTTTGTAATCTATGAGGAGAGGAAACTGTAAGATGAGAGAAGAATCAGTACGTATGTAAAACATAAATCTATTGATTTAGTAGAAATTCACAAAAGTAGAAGTTTGACAATATTCCATTGAGAGATAGCTATTTCTAGTATGACAATATTCTCACTGAAAATCATGAAGATTAACTATCATGAGTGATGTTCTTCCACTGTTATAATATAGATTTTATCAGGAATGCTCACTGTGTGAGACTAGCAAAAAACGATAAAACACATAACAAGCTTAAGAGACTAATAAAAACACATAACAGTATGATGATTTTCAAACTGGAACTGGAAGAAAGGAGATATGGAAACACAAGTAAAGTAGACAATACACATAGCAAATTGGTAACAAGTCCTCAGTAGTATTATTCCATTTTATTCACAAAAATTATTACTGTTCGTATAAGTCAAAATTCTATAACCACCAACCAACCCTGACTTCATATCAATTTGGCATATATATAAAAAAATATGATACTGTCATCTTCCACAGAAAAAGGTAAATCTGTTTCAACAGTCATTACAACCTCGTTCAAGAGGTGAGGCTTATCTAAAACTTTAATACGGAGTGCCATGACATAATGAAAATAAACAGCATTAAGGCTAACAATTTGGAGTGTTTTGTATGATGTGGCAGTCTATGGGAATACTCCTCTTCTGTTCTATTGCAACCAACTCCAAAAAAAGTGTAAACAACAGTGAAAATGGTGTGTGGCTATTCCATGAATGCTGCTTGGTACCTTGTAAAAACGTGCTGGTGCTGAGAGTAGTGGAAGAAAACTGTTTCAGAGAAAATCTGCTGATGCTCTGTTGTTCCTTTCCTTCTTTGATGGAAAACCCTTTGTAATGGCGAAAAACCCGAAATTTTTTGGATAGAATGGTAGAGGTTCATTTTATGAGATATTACAAAGAAAGCCTTTGAAAAAGGTTTAATTGATAGGGGAGAGGTGGAGCAGAATGAATGATAAGCGGGAGGAGAAAAACTTTTAGACAAATATCGCAATCACAAATCAGGGTCGGAGCATTTAAACTTAAGACACAAATGGGAAAAAATATTATTTGCGATGGGGTGATGACATGGCAAAGAAGTGGGGCCGAACGCAAATCGTGCATCGCAAGTTTTGTTATGAGACATAAGAGTTAAATGTTAAAACTCGCAAAGTGCGATGTGCAATGAGAGTGGAGGTGATGTGGCATAACAAACAGTGGGGTCGCCCGCAGATCACACATCAGAAGTTTTATTATGAAACATGAGAGCTAAACGTTGAAACTGGTGAAGTGCGATATGTGATGTGAACGGAGGGACGTGTCATGAAAAAAGATGGGACTGCCCGCAAATCGCAAATCAAAAGTTTTCAGGAAGCATAAGTAAATGCGGTAAGTGAAATTTGCGAAAATGCGATTCGAAAAGGTAGGTGGGGCCCTTTAAACGGCCTTTCAAAGTAGAAATTGAAAACCTCATTAAGTCATGGTAATATGATAAAAAGACACTCGAAGGAAAAAAAAAGGCTTTATAACATATTGGAGGCGTATCGAAGGGAAGTATGGGTCCCAGACCATACCGCAAATTTCATTTCAGGGGTTTTGTAGGAGATGGAAATTGTAACGTGAATGGGAGTTAAAACTGCGAAGAGTCGATTGCGATGAAAGGTAAGGGGTCCACAATGTTTATTAAGTGCGGTAAGTTATGTCATATAATATATGATATAACCAAGGTTTTATTGTGGTGCAGGTAAAAATTGCGATATAAGAAGTATATGGTAAGTTTAAAAGGAAATATGATATGGTTGTTGATGGGTGTGTGGAGTTTCTTTTTAACTATAAAAATTGGATTTTATGAGTTAAAACTGGTTTTGAAAAGGGAAATGAGAGGCTAGACTTTTGGTTTTTTGGAAAAATGAAAGGTGAAAGAGGGCAAATGAAATGAATGAAGGTATAAATTGAAATTTTCTCACCATTACACTTTTACTGCGACACTTTCATCTTATAATCAAACAAAAAACGTAGATTGATTCCTTGGAGAATGATGACCAGGCTTTGAAATTTTTTGGAAAAATTGCAGTGCTAACATCGCCCATACTAGTCTTTCCAAATTATTCAAATGTGTTTCATGTGCATGTTGATGCCTTGTGTATCACGCTCAAAGCTATTTTAGCACAACCAGGAATTGGAGAGATTGATCACCCTATTTCTTATTCCAGTCGAAAACTCTCAAGCACAGAAAGAAATTATTCAACCACAGAAAGAGAAGGATTAGCGATGGTGTATGCTCTGTAGAAATTCTGCCACTACCTGTTAGGAGGCCATTTCAATATGTTTACTGATCACTCTACTTTGAAGTACCTGGTCAATAACCATTTTCTAGGGGGGAAGATCTACAGGTGGTTGTTCCTATTCTAGGAGTATGACTTTGATATCCTTGTGAAACCAGGAAGACTGAATGCTGGGAAAGACCATCTGTCGCACATTAAGACTCGTGAAGAACCTACGAACTTGGAGGATGGAATACTTGATGCGCATTTGTTTGCGATCATGGTAATTGATGAGAATTTTCCTGATATTATTTAGTTCCTGAATACTGGAAGCGTCAATGAATAATATACCATACAACAGAAGAACTATCTTGTGGTGTGCGCAATAGACTTCACTATTATTGCTCGTCAGTTGTACAAGATGGGTGCAGATGAAGTTCTGCGACGATGTGTTTTTTATTATGAAAGGGGTGAAATATTAGATGAAGCTCATGGATGGGTTTCCGGTGGTCATTATGCAGGTAAGGCAACCGCACAGAAGAATTTGTGAGCTAGGTTATGGTGGCCCGCATTGTCACGCATGTGATGTATGCTAGAGGACCGGAAAGCCGTCGCGCAGATATGATGTGCCCTTGCATCCACAAATGGCACTGCAAGCATTTGAGAAATGGGTTATAGAATTTTTTGGACCTATCAATCCTCTAGGGAAGAAGAGTGGTGTGCGTTACATAATCACTGCGATAGACTATGTAACCAGATGGGCTGAAGCTACACCTGTGAAGGATTGTACTGCAGATACAGCTGCGCAGTACATATTTAACAATATTGTGACCCTCTTTGGATGTTCTAAGATTCTAATAAGTGATCAGGGTACTCATTTTGTGAACGAAACCATTGAAGCATTGACATATGAATTCTGGATGCATCATCAGAAGAGCTCTCCTTATCATCCATAGGCCAATGGCACGATAGAAACGTTCAACAAGATATTGGATACTACGCTTACCAATGTGTGTAATGCTAACCGAAATGGTTGGGATGAGTGTACTTGCATTTATCTGGGCATATCAGACCACATGTAAGAAGTTGACTGGTAAGACACCGTTCAGGATGGTATATGGGAAAAAATTTGTGTTGCCAATAGATTTCATTGTTCCTAGTTTGCGCATTACAGCATTCACAAATATGGCAGAAGAAGATGCTATGGAGGAATGGTTGTCGAATTTGGTCATAGTTGAGGAAGATCGCTTTGTTTCCAATTATCACCAACAAGTTCAGAAGGCACGTGAAAAGGCATGGCATGATAGGCATATAAGACAGAAGGTGTTTAAGGAATATGATTTGGTCTTGTTGTATGATAGAAATTTTTTGCGCCACCCAGGGAAGTTGAAGATGCATTGGCTAGGGCCATATATTGTTAAGGAGATCACTAATGGAGGTGCAGGGCACCTGGCCACATTAAGAAGAGAATATCTTCCTAGGTATGTCAATGGAAGTTGATTGAATCCATACAGGGATGACCCTATGTGCACCAAATGACTATATGGTCGAAGTATCAGATCTACATAGACTGGATGGTGGCTACGCAGGAAGGTGTGACGCGTGCGCGAGAGTTGTGCGAGGAGGTTGACTGGGTTGCAGAGGTGCCCAAATCTAGTCATTGGAATAGTAAATCTGGAAAATACAGCTTTATTAACATTTATGGGAGCATATAGGTTTCATTTAATGAAGGGGTTTTTCCAGATTTGGGACCATTTTGTCATTTATGGAGATACATTAATGCATAAGGGACCATTGAGGATGCGCCAAAACTATAAATATGACCTATTTCTTAAGGGAAAAGTGGTGACTCTACTTATGAGTTCAGGTGAAAGTGTGATGTATAGGCCCCTAACCATAGTGGTGGCTCTCTCCGATGAGTGTGATTGCAGAGCCACTGCAAACTCTCGAGCTATATACTCATCAAAACCTTTCAAAAGCTCGAAGAAACCTAGTCACTAGTGATTTCTGAAAATTTCCATAACTTGAGGATGTTGCCTAATTCTTTTAATATTAGTGGGCTCCCTTTTGTTGAATCCCCCTCCCATTTTATGGCTATGATAGGAAGGTTGTAAGGTGTTTTAGATTCATGTGAAGAGGTCTTGTAGATTGTGGTCTCAACAAATGAAAAAAAAAAAAAAACCCTTTAATTGCTAAATTATAACTTGTTGTGTCAAATTTCATGGAAAATTTTGAATTCTAGAGGATGGAGACCACTTACCTCTGTCCTCTAGTGTTTTTTGTTGATAGATGGTTGCCTTAGGAAGAAATTTCACCCACAGGTGACTCTGTGTTCCCCTCTGTATCCTTGTTGATCTGCCTGTGTAGTTTCTTGTAGCAATTCTCTGTTTCCTATAGCACGATGGTGCAAGCAAGCTCTGACTTCGATTGTGCTCTCCTTGATGGGTCCCACTGCTCTTTTTCTCTCACTTCTCTCAAAATTCTTAATGAAATGGTAAAAATGAGGTAGAAATTACCTTTAAGGTCTTTTTAACTAAATTTGGAGTGGGGTGTTGACTCGTACTTAACACGAGTTTATCTCTTTGAGACCGTTGGTCCCACTCCAGTTAATGATTTATTAATCTCATAATCACTTCTTCGTACTCATTCACTCCCTCTTAAATTTAATTGACTTGCCCAGGTGACATGTACTCTTCACTTTTCAATCAGTTTAACTTTACAAAGGTGGCCAAGTTAACTAGCCACCTTTTTTCCTTTTAAATCTCTAAACCTCGACATTAAACTATTTTTGTCATTACGAATGCATAGCGAGAGGTGAAGGTCATATCTAAGCCTACCTGGTGCTGGTGTGGTGCAGAATAATCTGGTAGAAGGAGCTGGAGCTTGTGGTTGCAGCCATGATCTTTCCCTTGTTTTTTTTCTATTTTCTTGTTTATGTTCTGAGTGAGAAGCTTTTTCCGAGTGAGCTGCTTAATCTTTTTTTTGTCATCTCTTCTTTCAAGTGTTGCATGGAGGTCTCCAGGTTCCTTGGCTAGTGTGCTTTCTCTTCTGGAGTCTTCTGGTGGTCTTTTGAAGCCATCTTCATCAAATTTTCTTCAGCTTATGGCCTTGCTAATCCATACACCGAGTTTCTACAGGAAACTTTCCAATTTCTTATAGCAGTCTTATTTTTTCTTCTTCTTGCTTCATCTTGCTTAAGAATGAAGTGATATGGTTTATGGAAGTCATGGTGTTGATCAGCGGTTGTCATTGATGTCAACCCAAGTAGCACCAGGGGCTAACCCAATATTGCATGGGAATTTTGACCTACCAAATTAATATATTCTGGGTCAATAATGCTTTTTATGGTTTCTACTTGTCGAGATGTTTCCGTTGATATATGGTACGCCATGTAATTCTTCACGGTTTGAGAGATACTCATGTTTGAAGTTTGTACCCCCAGTTAGTGGGCTAAAACCCCATGGGGTTGGGGCATGGGTCATCGAAAAGTCATAATTAATATTTTTTATGCTCCTAAAATCCCTCCCTCATTCACTTGTTGAAGCCCCTCTCAACTTAAGCATTCATATAAATTGTGATCTTCATTTCCTCCTTATGTAAGGGATTCGGCCATCTAAAACAAGTCATCTTGGAATTTTCGCTCTAACTTTTTTTCTACGAAGGTTCAGAAGCTGAAATTTTTATGAGGCAAAGCCGAAATCCTGAGGAAGCTTCAGTAACAATTTCAGATCAAGATGCACAATATTTTCGGAGATATGATCTGTGTAATTCAGGGTTTTTGCAGGCTCCTAAAATTCATCTCAAAGAAGTGACCTTGGTAAACTCGTCATAACTCTCTCTCTGAGTATCGGATTGGAATTCTGTAAAAAGTAATGGATAGTGCACAGTCTATAATTTTCGCTCTATCAATTTTAGAAACAAATGAATAAACAGTGACATGTGGCACGCCGCACAAGTGCTATCTTCTGAAACAATCCATAATTAGGGCATTGTGAGAGATTGGGTATAACTCTCTCTTCAAGAATCCAAATTGGGTCAGACCTGTGGCATTGGAAAGATGACTCAGAGGACTACTACAAGACCAAAAATCAGATATTGAGGATCTGAAATGATAGAGATACACCAGATTCAATATCGAGCTCCTATAATGCGAGAAAAAGTTGGATCATGTGTTGTTAAGGGTTGCAAAGGACCGGACTTTCTACGGCAAAAAAGCAAAGCAAGGTGCAGCAGAGGGTAGCATGAAAAGAGCAGCAACCAAGGTGCATAACAGCAATAAGAAGTTCATCATATGAAGTCTTCAAGTGGGCAGCACTGCATACAATCATTGTAAAGGTATCATTGTAGTTAGTCATTGTAAATACATTATTGTACAAATTGTACTAGTGTCTATCTACCAAGGGTTGAAGAGGAAGTGTTGGGAGGTCTAGGATCATCATTAGGTGGTTGTATCAAAGTTGGGGTTATGGTCTAGTATATATTCTTCTTCTACATCATTCTATATCATTGTAAAGTGGATCATTTTCCCTAGTACGGGAGTCCATTCTTCTTTTATTCTTCTATAGGGTAGTAGGGTGGTGCTAGGGTGAGTTGTAGCTCATTGGGTGTTGGGGCATCCATTCAGTTGACTACTGAAGAATCTTGGGCGTTGGAGCGTCCATCCAGTGGGGGCTGGAGAAGAATGCTTTTCTAGATTCTAGGAAATTGGAGCTTTATTTTCAATTGGAGTTGAATATTAAAGAATTATTAGAAAAGCATTAGGTGGTTTTTGTCTCAGAGTGGGTTTCCACCTTAAAAACTGTGTACATTTGTGTTCCTCTTGTTTACTGCTATCATTGTACAAACACTGATAATAATTGAATATTGACTAATGCTCTAATTGAAAGGAATACTGATTCACCCCCCCCACCCTCTCTTAGTATTTCCAACACATGGATGGAGTCATGGAATGAATGGAGTGGTGAATATGTAAGTGGAGAGGTCTGATTCCAAGTTTCAGATGATCTAACTGCTAACGACGCAACATAGTGTTTAGATAGTGAATCCTTGTGCATGGAATGAAATGAGGGGTTAGGAATGGTAGGTATAGGTAAAACATAAATTATCATGCTCTCCTTGCAGTTTATAAATCCTTGAGAGATATCCTTCCTTCATGAAGAATTTTCCTGTAGCATTTACAAGAGTTTCCTGTAGTGCTACAAGAATCTTGTAGCTGCTAGACTTGCCTATAGAAATTACAGTTTGGAGAAAAAAATGAAATTTATGTCTATCTAAGGGGTGAGATGAATGAATGGGTGTCTGATGGAGTGTTTCATGGAGTGTGCAAGAAAAGGAGAAGGATAATTGAAGAAAAAATTCTCCTTTGGATCCAAAAACCATCTTTGATCAATAACCTGCAAAAAAAAAAAAAAAAAAAAGTGCATAGGTATTTTTCTGTATTTTTTCATTTTTTATTTCTTTCTTTTTTTCTCTCTTTTTTATATTTTCTGTTTTTTAAGGCAAGTGGACTAACTCCACAGAGGTTTTCAACCCACATTTATGCCTTGGGTGCCTCAAAGAGGTTTTCACCCAAGGATCTTTTATTTTCTGTATTTTTTCTCTCTTGTTTTTTGCTCCAGGATTGCCTCATGGAGGTTTTCAACCTTGGAGTTGGCCTTGGGCGCCTTAGAGAGATTTTCACCCATGCCTCTTCATTTTTCTTTTTTTTCTAGGAGGGGGAGGCACTAGAAACTATGGAGTCTCCCATGACATACACCTCCATGTTTATGGAATTTGTAAATTCTTCCCTAGACAGGGGCTTTTTGTAAACTTTAAGCATGTAACCATTGACAAGTATGGGAATCCCCTCCTCACCTATGGTTCTGATATGAACCATGCCATTATCATAACATTTGTCCACTTTGTAGGGTCCCAACAATCTTCTCATCATTTTTCCTTTGAAATCCTTAAACCTTGATTCATACCGCAACGTCCAATCTCCTTCTCAAAAGGTCTTTTCCTTAATGTACTTGTCATGCCAGACCTTCCTTTTCAGTTGAATCACTTCTGTGTGAAGGAGTGCTTGCATCCTGAACTCATATAATCCATTTAATTGCAGCAACCTCTCTTGTTGGGCCTTTGATATATCTAGGTCTAACTCAGCTGCCATCCTTAAGGTGTTCAACTCAAATTCAATTGAAAGCAGAGCTTTCTTCCCATAGACCAAGTCATAAGGAGTGAACCTTGTTGTTTTTTTCCAGGTAGTGTTTTAGGCCCAAGTAGCTTCTACCAATTTTTCCACCCAATATTTTTTTCCACTACTCACAACCTTGGTGAGGATATTCTCGAAGGCTTTGTTGGTCACTTCCACTTGGAAATTTGCTTGAGGGTGGTAGGCAGTGGAAGTCTTATGCTTTATATTATGCCTCCTCAGAAGACATTCAATGAGATGGGATGTGAATTGTGCCCCCTAATCAGTAACTACCTCTCTGGGGTATCCAAATTTATAGAACACATTCTCTCTCATAAATTCTAATACGTTCTCCTTGGTTGCTACCTTCACATCTTTTGTTTAAGCCCACTTTATCAGGTAGTCAGTGAAGACTATGATATAATTTTTCTGGCCAAATGGTGGATCAATAGGTCCAATGAAGTCTATGACCCACTTGTCAAATGGCTCAAGAGCCACATGAGGTTGCAAAGGCATATCATCCCTCTATGTAGCTTTCCCCATCCTTTGGCACTAGTCACACCTCCTAGTGTATCTTCTAGCATCCTGGTGAAGGGTAGGCCAATAGTAACCTGCCTGCAAATATTTGAAGGTAGTCCTTTTTGTAGCAAAGTGATCTCCACAAGGGCTATCATGACATGCATAAAGGATGTAAGAAAATTCTTCCTCCCTCACACATCTTCTGAGAATTTGGTCAGGGCCTAGCTTGAAGAGATTTCCCCCAATACAGGTGATAGGGGTGCTTTTTCTGATGATCTTGCTCTTCTCCTTGGGTGAGAGGTTAGGAGGGAACTTTTCAGCAAACCATGGTAAGAGTGTTGATATAGCAAGGATATGTTCATCCGGGAGTTTTTCATCCACCATTCCTTCTTCATATGCATATAGAGCTAACCTGGATAAAAAAATCGCAACAACATTCTCCTTTCCAAGTTTATCAACAATGGTTAGGTCAAACTGTTGTAATAGTAACAACCATCTAATTATTCTAGAATTAACATCTAGTTTGTTCATTAAATATTTGATGGATGCATGGTATGTGTGTACAAAGGTCTGATAACCAGTTATATAATGTCTAAATTTGTTTAAATCATGGACAATGGCTAACATTTCCTTCTCTGTGACAATATAATTGACTTCGGCCTTAGATAAGTTCTTACTGATGAAATAGATTGAATAAGGTAACTTGTCTTCTAACTGCCCCAATGCTACCCCCACAACTTTTTTTGATGCATATGTGTGGATGTGGAAAGGTAGAGTCCAATTTGGACCTCAGAAAATGGGGCAGTAGTTAACTTTCCCTTAATGAGCTCAAAATATTATTGACAAAGACTGGACCAAGTAAACTCAGAATCTTTGGCCAACAAACCAAATAGTGGTGAAGCCAACTTGCTAAAATATTTGATGAACCTTCTATAGTAGCCAACTAAACCCAAGAAACTCCTGACATCTCTCTGATTTTGAGGAGAAGGTACCCTTTTTATGATGGTTATTTTGTTCGGGTCCACCTATATTCCTGCTTGGGAGATTGAGTGTCACGATACAACTCCTTCTCTTTTCAGGAATTCCCACTTTTCTCGGCTCAGAGAGAGATGCATCTCAATGCATCTTCTCAGCACTTTTCCCAAATTGGAGAGAGATTCCTGGAAGTCATCCCCATAGGGTGTGAAATCATCCATGAAGATTTCAACCGAGTCATGGACTAACTCAGAGAAAATGCTCAAGACATCTCTTTGGAAGGTAGCTAGGGCATTGCACAACCCAAATGGTAGGACTCTGTAAGCGAAGGTACCCCAAGGAAATGTGAAAGCACTCTTTTCCTGGTCTTCAGGGCTGATTTGGATCTGGTTATACCCATTGAACTCATCTAATAAAGAAAAGAACTTCTTTCCTGCAAGGTCATCCAGGACTTTATCTATAAAGGGAAAAGGGAAGTAGTCCTTATTGGTGGCTTTGTTGAGTTCCTAATAATCAACATAGATTCACCATTTTCCATTCTTCTTAGAGACTAGGACAAGAGGAGATACCCACTCATTGTCTGATATATGATAAATGAAACCTGCATCCAACAATTTCTGGAGTTCTTCCTTGATTGTGTCTTTTAGAGCTGGGTTCATCTGCCTTTGGGGTTGGTGCATAGGATTGCATCATTCCTTAATGTAAATATAATGTCTACATACCAAGGGATGCACCCCTTTCATGTCCTTGTAATCCAAATCAAGTGCATCTAGGTTTTCTCTCGAAAGCTGCCATATTTGTTATTCTTCTATATCTGAGAGGTTTGAGTTAATCTTCAAATATTTGGATGGGAAAAACTCCACAACCTTGGTGGTTTCAGAGGTTGAATCAACTGAGTGAAGTTCCATCCAAGGGTGGCTTTCATATTCTTTGACTGGGTTTTCAAGCAGGCTGTCAGTGGGGGATTGGTTCTGAATGACATGGTTGATGAGTTCATCTCCATCAAACCGCCCCCCTTTAAGAACAACATGTATGGTACAAATGGGGGTAGTGTTGTGTACTTCATCTTATTCTTCATCCTCCAATCATATAGGTAGGTCATGGTCAATGGAAGGCTGGGCTGGAGGATATAATACCAACTGTTTAGACAAGGGCCCATTCTTAATAGTCATGTTTCTGACCCGACAACTAATATAAGCATCGGCAGTGGCTAACTAAGGTCTCCCTAAGATGAGAGGATATCCATTAAACTTGGTTTTTGGCTACAGAACTAGGAAATATGTAGGATACTCCCAAGATTCAATTGAAACCATAACATCCTCAACAATTACTTTTGGAGTTACTGTGGACCGATCTACAAGTTGCAGAAATGTTGTGGTTTTCCTCAAAGTCCCTTGGAGGTTGAGTTTAAGCATAGTTTCTTTGGTCATTACATTGATGGCAGCCCCGAGATTAATCTGAGTATTGGGGACTATGACACCATCTATGTGAACATCTACAACTGGACTACCAGGGTCTAGGTACTTTGGGAAGATCACCCTTCCAAACATTAAGTCGGACAACTATCCTACTACATTGATGGTGGGGGTATCTTTCTTCTTTCTCCTAGGTTTCTTGAAGCACTTTTTATTGATGAGCCTATTGTAAATAGGGACATCCTTAATGGCCTGGAGAAGGGGTATTTTTACACACAAATTTTTCAGTTCTCCAAGAATTTCGGTCTCCTCTGGGGTGTGATGATTGGAATGGATCAAGTGCTTAGGAAAAGGAGGTTGTTGGATCTAAGTGTTACTTTCTTCCTTTTCCTCCTCAACCTCTATAGGTGGAGATGGAGGGTGGTTTTCTAGGAGTACTCTTCCCGACCTGAGATTAATATCCTGTATCTCCACATCATAAGCTAGATAGGATGTATCTCCACTGTAAACCTGTTGTGTATGTCTGTTGTTTAGGTTTAGATTGGGTTGAGTAGGCATCTGGGGGAGATTGGGTGGAGAAGCATGAGTAAGCTAAGGTTGAGGTTGGGGTGGAAGCATTAGAAGAGGTGGTTGATTATGTTGAGGCCTCCACCCTTGGGATGGGGTTTTCCACTGATGTTGTTGAGGAACATACTGCTGAAATGGTTGGTTCACATGCTGAGGATGATATGGAGGGTTGTAAGGAAAAGTAGGAGTTGTAGGCTAGGATGAAGGAGTGGGGGTGTACCAAGATTGCATAGGTGCATTCCGATTGTTGTGATAGTAGGAGTAAATTGCACCTTACATACCCTACCGATATGACCAAGGTCCTTGAGCCCTTCCCTAGTTGATGAAACGAAGTTGCTATGGTCTTGCTTCCCCACCCTGATATACAACTTTGAGTTCAGGTAAGGAGGGACACTTGTGTATGGCATGATTCTCCACACAGACTAAGAAAACATCTATAACATTTAATGGACATTCATTTCTAAGGTATTTTCTAGTAAATATAGGGCAGAATATAGCCAAGGCTCTATCTTCTTCCTCTTGCTTCCTCTTGATCTTCATTATGTCCATTTCCAAGGCAAAGGTGTGCAGCATGTCACCCTTGAAGTCCTCGAACATATTTCCAATCTCATGCTTGATAGAGGTGGAAGAGGAACTGTAATATTCCAAAAATTTAGCCTTCAAGCTAAATGGAATATTAGAGTTGTTTTATCACTAGGTAGGTGAATAAATGGGTAGGGAGGCCCATTAACCTCTTTAGAAGGATCAATAACACTCCTAATGTGAAAGGATGAAGAACAAGTAGCTAATTTGAGCACCCTTGGGTGTGAATAGAGATGGGATCATGTTGATTCAGTCAACTTTGACCAAGTCAACAAAGCTATCTAGATACATTGAATCTCCTTGATGAACAGCGCAGTTTTGGTGGAGGACAACTTGCATGAGCTTGATGACACATATGGATGGGACCCAATGTGAAGAGGTTCACTTGCTATATATGGAGAGGATGGGAGCCTTTGTTATTCATGCTTTGGATAGTATCATTTGATATTGGTATGTTTAGACTTGGCTTCCTCTTGCTATTTAGCAGGGTTGCAATGTTGTTTAGCACCGGGTGTTCCCGAGCAGGAATCCCACCTCTTCCCTTGAGAGGCCTCTTGGGAGAGCTATGTACTGTATTGCTCCACATCCAGGCTTGAGGCCAAGCACCAATCTCTAGCTTCAGCGTTATTTCTGTAGCAGAATAGTGTTGTGTTGCAAGGTGTTGCAGTGGAGGTTTGATAACACCACTTCCGGGTCTGTTTCTCAGTAGAGGGTGCCTTCCTTCTCTTGAGAGATCAACTAGGAAGATTTTTGGGCTGAATTCACATCTTGGTAGTTGGCCAAACCATTCCTCATCTCATATAGTGCAGTCCCTTGTAGGAACTGCGTCATTTTGCATAGAGTTGCTGCAGCAAGGTCTAAGCCCTTGTTTTTGAGCTAGTTTCCTAGGGAAAGGGCTAACCCTTCTCTCGGAAAGCTAGAGGAAGGGATTCTCATCCCTCTTTTGTATTATTTAGCTATATTTCTGTAATGTTGTAGTAATACTAAGTTTTTTAGAGCTGAATATTTAGATCTGCTCTTTTTGTTCTCATGCTTTCAAGAAACCCTTGCCAGGTTACCTTTATAATGCATTAAGGAGGCCAGATCTTCATTTTCTTACAATACTGTTCTATAAAGTTCCAGATCTATGATTTTCTATTATTATGTTGCAGAAGCCCTCATAAAATAATGTTTTCATGTGCTTCATAAATTCTGCATAACTTGAAGTCATGGGGTTTGGCTATTTTTAAGTTGATTTAAGGCCGGGAGGTCTATTTAACTCATAAAAAGAGATTTTTTATGTTTCTCTTTGGTATGTGAGGGCCTAATTCTATATACTAAGGGAACCAAGCATTATTTCTCTCAGTTAAAACGTAAATCTCCAGAAATAACGTTTTCAGGGTTGAATTGCTGCATTTTCCCCACTTGGGAGGATGTAGAAGTGCTTCTTTTTGCTACAGTTTCATTCATTTGATGGATATGTGTTTTTCAACACATTTTGTGACTTAATTTCACCCTTCTATTCCAGTATTGTTCTTATGCACTACTGAATTCCCATTTGGGGATATTACAAAGGGGTATTGGTTGTACTTTGGCTAGCTCTGTGTTTCTTCATAGCCACCATAGAATGGTTCCTTAAGATAGTTTTGATTGTCTCATAAGGCAGATGGTAGATATCTCCTTCTGATAACATATTGATGGTTTCTATCACCTCCTCCCTAATCCCTCAGATAATTACTTGTTTAAGTGATCCGGGATCAAGGGTACAGTTGGATCTCTTATAGTTTAACTGGAACCTCTCTTCATAGTCCTCTAGGGATTCATCAGGCCCTAGATTCATCCTGAATATTTCATATTTAGTTTCCTTGGACCTACAGTAGTCCCTATTGTTGTGCTATACAACAACCCCCCATTTCATAAAATTTTACTTTAGAAAACTATAATATGAAATGGGTACCTCTTAGATTAAATTGGTATTAACTCATCATTATTCTAAGAAGTCAAAAAACAAACAAAAATCATTATAAAACCTTTTTGATTTCATAAATCATCGGCAATCGAAAAATAAAACAATCACCACTGAAGGCCCTCTCCTGGCTCCGATGCGATATCACTATCGGCAATCGGGGAATGCGATATGAATACAATAGAACTGTGCCTTAAAAGCTTCCGATGCGAGTCAAGCGATATCGCTATCGGCGATCGGGGATTCTACGATAACTCAAATAAAACTGCCCAAGTCTTCCTCCGATCGCCGATCGCGATAAAGCCAAGCACGACTTTCAAAAAGGATTCATATGTCTTCGGCATATTATGTTAATCATTATTTAAAATCCTTTCCGCTTTCCAATAGTAATTCACTTGCGCCCAACCGCCAAATAAAAATCAAATCCGCGCTTAAATAGACTATTCGGCAAATGAAGGATATAATGAGCATTTAATTGATTGACAGGTTCAAACGGCCAATTAATGAAGCAGTTACGCCTAAATCCCTCCAGAGATTACATCCGCGGGAGTCTTATGATTATTTTCCATTATTTATTGATTGACATAAGTCTTCTGTACTTAGTTTTCGCCATCTATTCTCCGCATTACGTCCATTTTTATCTCTTGTGCATAGTTTTTCCGCAGCAACAAGTTCAGACCAAATGGGGAAGAAATCTAAGAAACCGGGAACAGCTTCAGCTTCTGTAGTAACAGAACAACATGCTACCGATCCAGGACCAAGCAAAAAAGGGTTAATCTCAGATACCACATGTCTTGGTCTCGGTAATACTACTTGGCAGAGCATTTACAACCTGGTTGAAGCCGAGGAACCTCAGCAAACAACAGTAGAAGCTTCAGCAGACGCAAGCCAGAAATCTGACGCTACTTTGAAAGATTTGGCTGATTCCTACCTGCACAGGATAGCGGCTCGGGAGCAAATTCTTCCATATACAGATGTAGTAAGATGGGCCATTGAAGAAATTCCAATTACGAATAGAATATTCTGCACTATTGATGGGAAAGTTTTTGGTTCATTTCAGCCTGATGATTTGAGACAAATGTACCATTTGCCCGAACCAGAGAAGAAGTATAATAAAGCATTCCTGGAGAAGTTTAGAGAGGAAAATGAAATTGATTCAGAACCTATACGAGAATGGAGACAAAACCCGGCAAAACACAAACATGATTCTTCGGGTAAGTACTCCGTCAGTTCCTTATGTTCTCCTTATTGTTATGCTGGAGCTATGATGTGTCGAATGTGGGGATTGCATGATTCTTCAAAAATTTCCATAGAGATGGTACCTTTGATGGAAGCAGCATGTAATAGTGAAATCATGGATTGGGGGAATATATTATCGGATAAGTTAGCAAATGCTATTCTTGACTTCAGAAACAAATCCCGTGTTACTGATAGAATCATCCCTCCATTTTACTTTAGTGCCTACATTTTAGATACCCTCTGTTTTAACTCCGAGTTTCCAGTGTTAGGGTGGAGATGGACTCCACAAGACCCCATGCCTATTCATATATATCACCAGAAATTATGGAAAGCCCATTATAAACACCACCTATATCAACTCTGCAATGGACTCATGCTACCTATTTACTATGCAATTTTTGCTAGACCTACTCCAAAGATCTCCTCTCAAGCAGAGATTGACTTGACAGCCCTAGGAACCTGGTTCGGAGAGAAAAAATTCACTTATGTAAGAGTTTTCGGCAGCCAGACCAGACCTCATGTCCTCCCCTTGTATATACCAGACAAACTTTTAGCTCGAGAGATAGCATACCAGCTTACATCCGCATCAGCTACAAAGACTCTCAGGAATTCAAAGAAGCAAGTCTGGCCTCCTTTCCCTCTAAGGTGTGGCGTCTATACTCTGCGTGATTATAAACACGCAGAGAAAGAAGCAGAAAATATTAATATGTTAAAACTCGCCACTCTTCCTAATAGACGCTTTGATCCGAAAAAGGCCGTCTATAATGTTCTAGATCAGGCCAAACTCACTAAATTTGAACATAAGGAAGACGAGTTTGATGACCTTTTCTCCTCGGCGGAGTCAATATTTCAGGTTCAAGAGATAGCTAAGATTAGATACCATGACGACGGGTTAGTTGAATTTAACAAACTTAGAGAGCAGAGGTTGCAAACTCTGCCTCTAGATTTGTTGGCCACTGCCCCGATGATACAATCAAGCGAGCCTGAGCAGCAGCTTACCAGCAAACATCCTGCTCCATCCAAAATCTCTGAAGAAGTCAAAAGAAGAAAGCAGGAGGAACTCCAGAGGAAAGAACAGGAAGAGGCAAAGAGGAAAGAACAAGAGGAAGCACAGAGAATACGTGATCAGGAACAGGAAAGGCAGCAGGAGCAGAGCAGCAAGAAGGTGAATGTCGACACTCAGATTGACCCAAGATTGCTCCAGGAATGGCAACAATTTGATTCAATTATAAGCAATCTTGAGAGCTCAAAGAATGCCGATACATCCAAAGCGGCCAATACACAGGATACAATATCAAAAAGGGTTTCAAGCAAAGAAACCAGTGGTCTACCCCCAACTACAGGATTAGAAATAATTCCCAAGGATCCTTCAGATCAAATTATTTTGCAGGTAGAAGATATTCCTCCATGGGATGTTTTCTATAGCCCAAAACACAAGGCTGTAATAAAGCAACAACGAAAAAGGAGAAGGATTGATCAACCTTCCCTGTTCCCCGAACAAACAGTAACAGCCAATGTAGTGTGGAAGGAAGAACTCAACCCCTCCGATGACCTGACAAAATTGTCCCAATATGCTGGTGCCTATTCGGCGGCCACCATGGATAAGGCATCGGAGGTGAGCAATTTGTTGAAAGAAAAGGATCAAGTGATCGCTTCACTACAAACACAACTATTGGAGGCACAACAGAAAGCAGATTCAGAAGCGATTCAGAAACAGAAAGAATCATCGGAGGCATTAGCAAAATTGAAAGCAATGAATGAACAGATGGTAAAAACAAAAGATGAGAAAATTGCTCAATTAACAGCTCAAGTAGAGAAGTTCAAGAATCTTCCCCAGCCTGCCAATTTTAGAGAAGAAGCGATACAGATTAATAAGGCACTCATAACACAAATAAGATTGTTGTGTCATGAAATTGCCCAAGTTCAACCTCTGTGTGAGATATCCACTTCTATAATAAACAAATCAGTTGATGCCAGACAGGACTTAGAGCAAGCCGATGAGACTTTAACAGATTTTCTTACTTGGCAGAACACTAATGAGGGACAAGCAGCAAACTTGCCTAAAATCTTAGAATCCCATAAAGAAATTATGTTTATGGAGTGGCAGTCCCAGTTGATGAAAGCAGAGAGAGAAGTTTCTAGATGCAGATTATCTACGAACAATTTGATTGACTTGATTAATAATTCTCTCTATTTGTCTAACATGATCTCTCAATGTACACCAGGTAAATTATTATCACCCAAGACATTGGAACAATCATGTTGTCAAGAGCTAGAAAGAAATGGGAAATTGATTCCAGGAATTACAAGTTTAACTTGGGACACCTATTGGTTGTTCCTAGTAAAACCATACAGCCAGAAAGCCGCCCTCAAATGCTTAACGGATGCAATCGGGTGTATCATTCCCGATATACACGATGCCACCTATGCTGCTCAAATCAATTCTCGTCTCAGCCGCCCTCAAGAAGTGGAACCAATGCTAGCAATATGCCAACTCAGGACAAAAAGCAAACAGTCAGAATGACGAATCATGCTGCCGATTACCAGATTGCTGTAGAGAATATATTCAAGATCGAGTTATACCAATTTAGTAGCATTTTAATTTTGTAGTTTGTTAGTTTAATTTAGTATTTATAGACCCTTTCATGTATTTAGAAAGGGTCGTAAGTTTTTGTATATGACTTAAACCTGAAATTGCACTACTGTACTTCAAGCATTTTTTTATGAAAACTGGACCAATTTTTCCAAATTTTGATTACGAAGCTTTTATGTGGATGTGCACTACTGCCTTTATTTAAAAGTATTTCTGAGTCGGAAGAAGGAATTCAAATTGCGATTGACATTGGGAAAGATTTGCAGCTCATATGGTACTATTATCTATGTTTGAATTCATTCTTTTTATGTAAATTGTTGTTTGATTACTCTTGCTATTATTGAATATTTGAATGTGTTTTAACAACAATCTTTATACTTTCCACTACTGGATGTTTACAGTTTTCTATTCTTCTAATCATTCATATGTTAGTAATATAAAAAAGGATAAGTGTAACAATGTTTTATCAATTACTTCGTTCAACTAATTGAACGAAGTAATTATTATTTAAATGAATGTCTTTGTTTATTGAATAGTGTCATCTATATGCCTGTTGAAAAACACAGATCATCAAACGTTGCACTTAAGAATAGAAGCTTCCCGGGATATAATAGTCATTTACGTTTTCGCTTAAAGATTAAGTACTCCATTCATTATCACTTATTAGAAAACCAATCATTCATTCACCCCTTTTATTCTTTATCGGGAAACTGGTCCCATTATATCCAGTCGGAGCCACCATCCCAAACGGAAAAGGAGTTGTTTAAGGTCCAGACTGGGTGGTTATCCCCCAATGTTGATGTAATGATTTTCGGGGCATCAACACCTGTACAAGTTTTTAAAGGCCTCTTGCATCTGTTCCAAGGTAGTGATGTTGTTCCCAGGTAGACCCATGAACCAGTTCAAGGTTGCATCCTTAAGGATAGATGGGAATAACTTCAGCTTTTGATCATTTAAGGCATAGTCATAGGTCCTACAGACAACAACAAATTCAAACATGAATGTGTTAGGATCCTCAAAGGTAAGTCCATGGAAGTGTGGAAGGGTTGAGGGGCTAATGTTTTTCATTTTAGTTTCCCCATCTGCCGCTCTAATGGGAAATTCTCCCTAGGCTTCAATTTCAACCATGGTTTGAATAGGTGAAGCAGGGTCCTCTGGTGAAACAAGATGTTCTTATTCTACAATAGGTTCTTCAAAATTTTCAGAAGGCTCACCTATGGTGTGTTCAATCTCATAGTCCCTAAAGAAGAGTGAAGGGTGACTATGTGGTGATGTGGGGGTTTTAGGTAAAATTTTTCCTTAAGTATCCCTACTCCTACAAGGCATGAAAATCATATTTTTTTTTTCAATATTTTTTAAACAACATGTAAATGTAAATAAAAAAAGAGTGTTAAAACAAAATCAAAGCATCTACTAGACACCTACCCGGAAACAACGCCAAAAATTGGTGAGCCCTGGTATTGCACCAAGAATGCTGCAACTACCAGATGCTACTATACTTTACTTTATCAACCCGGGGTTCGTACAAACTTGGAGGTGACAATGCTATATACACAACAGATGCATTCTACTTATGTCACCCTCTTCTGAGCTCTACGAAAGGGTGATATCTCTAGGGTTTATGGATGAAGTCCATCACACTTCTAAATTTAGACCTAGGGCTACAAATGATTCAAAGCCATTACTTTATAAACAATCAAATAAATATTCTACAGTAAGAAAGTACATCTAACTACTCCGCAATGAAATAAATCTGCAAATTAAGTTATGGCAAGAAATGAAAGCAACCTAGGCATCTTTCATGAAGTAAATTGTTGAATTGAAATTTCATAAAGAAGACTAACCTAATCACACTTTGCTGGGCCAAATGGCTAAAAACACTCTGTCTACTTCATGATCTAGTTATCAGGATTTTACTCATGTAGCTAATCATGACCTAACTATGCTTGTAAATGCATTGTTTTTCAGCTAGGAGGATAAAGTGCTAAGGTTTCTTAGGAAAGGCTTGAACTCATGGGTGCAAGGCTGGAGGTGGCTGGGTAGTTTTGGCAGATCTGGATGAGGTGGATGGTGTCTTCTTATCTTAGGGAGGGGCCCAATAGTGTTGCTGCAAGTGCTACTACAATTTTCTTGTAGTGCTACAGGAAACAGTATGAGGGAAATCTGAGGCCAAAAATGGGTGAGAAAAGCGTAGGGAATGTGGATTGAAGGTGTGTTTGGATGATTTTATGGTGTCCAACCCCATGTCCAAGCTCAAAACCTCTTTAGAAGCTTCTCTTGCACCTCTAAGGTTTGCTCACGCTATGAAGATGAAAAATCTGAAAACAGGGCTGATGGCGATTTGATGAACAGAAGGCTGATGAAAGGTGAGAAATGAAGTTGAAGATGCTGGTGACGTCCTCCTTTGTTGTGCTACTTGAACCTTCAAGCAAACTACCTATTCATGCAACAAATATTGACAAATTAATGATGAAGGAAATGGAAAAGATGAGTTGAATTTGGAAAGAAAACCTACTTTAGCCTACAAATAGAAATCTAACTCGGCATTCTAAACATGTTCATGGCACTACACCAACCTAACTATTCTTTCCAAGAAATCATAAACTAAAAAGCAAATTTGGCCTGTGGAGAAGGTCTACCCTCCTCAAGCTCCAATGAAAGAGATGAGAGAGGGAGGCTTGACACACAACTTTTTGAGTTTATAAACTATTCTACCAACATGTAAGCAAGCTTAATCTACAACAAAATATAAGTGGAAGCAAACTAAAAACAATGAATTGGAATTCAAGCAAACTAGCTAAAAACTCATAAAGCAAGCTAGATACAATGACATAAAAGTAAAGAATGAATACACAAGAGAGACTAAGGCCAATAGATTTGGCCCTAACCCACAAGCCTAGCCCTCTTAAAATAAATCAGTGAAGCACAATCTGAATACTCATCTTATTGCAAAAAATAGTCTCATTACATAAAAATGAAAGTCTCAAAAACCTATTACAAGAACTAAGAGTCTATTAGCGTCCTTCAACATTAGGGTAATTTTGAGGTATAAAATGAGCCTCCTAAGGAAATTATAAAATAATAATGGAAATAAAAAAGTAAGATTACATTACATAATGAAATTTTAGAGGGAAAAAGGAAAAAACTACTTTTTCAACACGTATTTTCAACTTATCTTCCTATGGGTTTACTCAAATTTCAAGCGGGAAGACTCGTTGGATGCATAACTTGATTCATCATCCAAGGAGTACCCATGTTGCATACTTTTGATGAACCCTGATACATGAAAAATCAGAAATACATGAAAAACATAATTGTAATCACGTTTTTCATGTATTTCTCATTTTTCGTGTAGTAGGGTCCATCAAAAGTATGTAACATGGGTACTCATTGGATTAGGAATTAAATTTTTCATCCAACGAGTACTCCCGCTCAAAATTTTAGTAAAACCTCAGGGAGATAAGTGGAAAGTACAAGTTGAAAAAGTAGTTTTATTATTTTATTATTTTATTATATTTTTACTTTTTCTACCCCAAAAATAGTGAATCATCCCCCATGGTTGACATCATCAGCATAAATCTTATTGTTTGTTATAAAATTTATTTTAGTTCTACATTTTTCTTGGGAGGCCTATTTTAGACCTCAAAATTTCTATAATGAGTTCGAATCCTAATGAGCTCTTTCTCAGCCCTATTTAACCTAGAGGATAGCTAGCAACAACTCCCTAAAATGTAGGTGATGTGTCCACTTTAACTACAAGTGAAGTGTAGCTTTGGTGCACTTAATCTTGAGTTTTCTTGGCTGCCTTTGATTTCGAGCTATTGGAGGGAATCTCGAGGATCCCTTGGCTACCTTTGTGATTTAAGGAGGTGGAAAATCCCCCTAGAATCTCTCCTTGCTGTCTACTCCAAAATTTAATGGAAAAATCTTCGTAAAAAATGCAATCGTGATTTTCCTACATTTAACTCATGTTAGGCATTCGAAGTATGAAAAGCCTTAATCACCATCTACACTAGCAACATAAGATAATAATATAATTAAATGTGATAAAAATAGACCTAATAAGGCAAAAAGGTGACAATTGACCCCTCCAAATGTACCTAACAATGGAACTCATCACATACCTCCCCACTACAAACTTTTGGACCCCAAAATTTTATCTTCTCGTAGCGAACAAAATGATGAAAAAGCTCATAAATTTTTCTGATATCAATCCTTTATGTTCTCTTTCAATTAGTGCCTTTAAGCTCCAATCAAGGTACTCCACCTATCCTCTGCATGAAGCCCTTACCTTCCTATCAAGAATCGAACCACAATTCTTATAAACATGCAACAACAAAAAATTCAATGAATGGAATCTGAACATTCTCTCCAAAATCATCTTTCTTGGCTCAAAAAAACTTCTTCTTGAAGTCCATATTTTCTGAAGACAAACTTGATATTTCCATCTTGTAAATCAGAAGAAAATCAATTATTTCCATGCAATGATTCATACTTTTCTTTACTGACCTCAAATTGCACTTGTACTCTAAGGTACTCTGGATGCAATGATTCAATGACACATTTGGCTTTTTCCATATAAACATAGTCATTTTCTGCACAATATTTATTAAATATTTCATTCTCGACAAGCTTCATCTTGAAACACTTGTATCAGTGAGTACATGACACAACTATAGACATACTGGATGATGTACAAATATTCATCCCAAAACATTCTCAAAAAATTGGGCTCATTAACAAGCCAACACAACATGACATGTCAAATAAAACATTCTTGTTGAAAATAAGTGATTATTATTTTATTCACTTTACAAAGTACCCAAAACGGAAATGTACAAGAAGTATTTACAAGTTTACAAAGCATGAAAACTATACAAAATAGTATTACCAATATTTTCCTCTCCTAGGCTCATGGGTTCTCTTTCTCCATCCACTCTGCTTTGAAGGTTTCCTTAGGAACTGCATCAATTTCCTCTTTGCCACCTTTCACTTTCCTTGTAATGGGTTTCATGACCTCTTCACCCTTCTAGGGACTAAGTCTCAAATGAATTTTCCAACACCTTTCATTCCCATTCCCATTCATGTTACAATGGGTACAAAAATACTTTCACTTTCCCATCGCCAAGGAAGTCTTAAAACTTGAAGGAGGTTCTTCATGCTTTATTCCAAGAATTTGGTCCATTCTCTTGACCATCACTTTTCATTGCTCACAATCAGCCACAAAATTTGCAAGGATACATGTCCCATAAATAATCAAAATTACCAACATTTTTAAAATTCCCATGACACTTATACTTATCCCTTGGGTTGTGAATTTGACAATGAGGGTTGGAATTTGCATGTCATTTGAAAATTTTATCTCTATTGGGAGAAAAATTTCCATTATCACTAACATCTTGGTGTGAAATATCATAATTTGATGAATTATTTGCCTCAAAAAGTTTAGAACACTCTCCAAAATCTCCATGACCATGACCCAATCCTTCATATCTTGGTCTCTCCTACACCTTTATAGGATTAGTGATACCTTGGCCATAAATTCTGAGGCCTCATCCTTCATAACCCATATGAGCTAATAGCTTCATAGAAATTCCTTTATTATGTTTTTCAAAGGCTACAAAATATGTGTTATAAACATAAACTGAAGGAATAGAACTAGAGATGCTAATTAACTCCTTAGATTTTCCACCCATATTTTCTATTTCAGATGTTGATGATGAATTTGAAGATCATTCAAGCCACCCAATTTTACCAACAGACACATAAGAATAATCTTTTAGATGATGACAAAACTCACAATCATAATTCTCCACATAGGGCCCATTTCGTGTGTTTGGACCATGCCCATAAATTGGCTTTATCTTGGAGGAATTATTTGTTACTTCTGGACTGGAGCTTTCACCAACTTGTTCCTCTAGCACATGTTGCATCTGAAGGCACATATGCCTCTTCTCCTCCTCAACAACTTCAAGCAATCTCCTTAGCTCAACATTCTCCATTCGAAGAGACAAATTAATATCCTCTAACTCTTGGAGTTGTTCAAGCTTCAACTTCTTGCCCATTCGTGCAACTTGGTCTAAACCAGTTATGATACCAATTGATCTAAAATTAGACGAGAACTTCTCCTTCCAAAAGTAACCATCCTCTGATGTTTTGCAAGTAAACAAAATGGGTCTTATTATAAATAATTTTTATAATCTCTTCAAGAATGATGAGTTAGTTTTCATATGAAATTTAAATAAGCAGCATATTCACATAAAACTCATAATAGTAATCATGAAGAGAAGGAAAACATAATTTGATGATGGAGTTCACCCCTCCTATGCTACATCTTCGGGCCTGCTAATACAATTATACCACTCCATATATTTTAGTGGTAAAAAGTAATTGAAATTTGTTGATAACTGAGTGGCTTGTTTCCCCTACAAGGAAACATTCCCCTACAAAGAAATCTCACTCAAAAATAATATGGCCACCTACAGTCAGTCATAAAAATGGTCAACATGAAAAGGGCTCTCACATCAAGTCCTTATACTCCACCTGAAACTGAGCAAAAAATTTACAACAACTCCACATTGAAGTACTAAAAAAATCTTTCCTCAAAACACATAATGAAAAAAGATAAAGAAGAGTTGCAACATAGAAGTCATTATTTTTGCGGATAAAACAAGAAGGCTGGAAAACCCCTACAAGGTTCTCTCCATGCTCAAAATTCTTTCAAAACTACTTCAAAACTCTTATTGTCTCTAGCACTAAAATACCAAATCTTACAAAAATTCCTTCCAAAAGTGCTTAAATCAGTAAACTAAACTTGCTAATGGATTCAAAATGACCAAAGACTCCTATCTAGGCTCCTCCTGGTCTCAAAATGACCAAAACTTGATCAAGTTATGCCTCCATGAACAATTTATGCTATTTGTCCCTCAATTTGACAGAACTTGTTAACTCTGTGACATTTTCTCCCTTTAAATAGTTTAGGAGGTGAGAATTTCAGCCACAAATGGTGCATTTTGTCACTTCATTAATTTTCCCAATAACACTTGAGCACAAAAACAGGGTCACGTGGACGCCCATAATGTCGGGGATTGGGACCAACAGTCCACCCCCACCGGCGTTGGCTCCTTCCTCGTTGGGAAAGTGGTCATGTGGTAAGCGATGTGGACCTTGGTAGGGGCTAACCACCTGCCCCTGCTGGATAAGCTCCCAAATTTTGTTTGTTGGTTATGCACCGACAACATGACTGGGGGTTGGTCTTAACTTATGCCCCCGTTGGACCCAAATCCACGCAAGGTCATATGGAAACCATAGCACCGAGAGCTAGGAATGAATCCCTGCCCCCACTCTGGTAGCTCCCTTAGCTTGTGGTAGGGGCGTATGAACGATGCAATGACCAGGGGTTGGGTTGGTCCCTACCCCCACTCCACCTTCTCTCTTCGTCGGTGATCATATGGTGTCCAATGGAACCATAGTTTAGGGCTTGCAAACCCTCCCTCTCTATCAAGCACCCTTAACCCTTCGTTGGTGGTCCTGTGCTCTGGTAACGTGACCTAGGGCTAGAGCTAATCACCTTTCGGTGCTTCGTTTCCTTTTTCCAGGGTCTTGTGGAGGGTGACACGCGCAAAACATACGATTTGAAATATATGTGGTGACCATAATGGGTTAAGAAATAACCTGGTGGCGTAGTGGTGGAGATCTGTACTATGTTGCCCAGTCTATTCCTAGAAATGTTGGATAGGGTTCTTTGTCTCCCATTATATCTATTAGATTGAAGTTAACGTAAGTCTTTACCCCTGCTATGTCGACCTATATATCCTCCAGATGTCCAATGGGGAGGATACAATACTGGTTCACCATGTGTAACTGAATAAGAGAGAATGCCATCTCAGGCCTTCCCAAGGCTTCCTAGTTTTTCCTCGGTAGGATATTCACATATGAACCCAAGTCTAGCATTGAATCCTTGATCTCAAACCCTGCAATATGGGCATCAATCTAGAACTCTCTCCCTAATATTTTCTCATTTTTGTGCACCCGTCTAGAGTTTATTTTGGGTAAATTGTCAGAAATGTGTCCTTCCCCAACCGCCCCATCCTTGACAACAACTTTAATATTTTCTCGCAATTGTCCTAGCATTTTCTCATCATTCACAATTTTCAGAAACAACCTAAACCATTTTTATATAGGTTGTGTATTATGTTGTAGGAGGTTCAAGCTTCTGGCTTTTGAAGTTTCTCCTTAGAGGTCAACAATTGGGGTTAATTTTTAAAAATATTTGCATCCTCTTTCTAATATTGCTTTCACTGGTTGGAATCATACGAGTGCTTTGGTGAGGTTGGATTTATAATTATTGGTTGTTCAACAACTCCCAATTCAACTCTAGTCTTTTGCCCTCCCCAGGTGACTATATTAATGTTTTAAAGGAGATTTGTATTGGGTTCCCTTGGTTCAACATTAATTATATTTTCTCCCCTTTGGCGGTTTCACTCCTCCCATATGGCAATTATCTCTTTACATTCCTTTGTTTCATGCGTATTGATCCTGCATTGAGATAACTAAGGTCTTATGGGCAGTGGAAAGTCTCTTGCAACATGCCCCTCTTGATCAAAATTGTAACAGTGGATTGGACCTCTACCTCTTGTTCTTCCCCCCTCCTTTCTCCTCCACCTCTTGTCCTCTAGGACCTTCATTGAACCTGTAAGTAGACTGATCCAACCCATCAGCTAGGGAATCTAATACCCTGCATTAATCAGTGTGGTGGGTATGTTAACCATAAAAATCACAAAAGAAATTGTTTGGGATATTTGAATACTTTTATAAAATGGGACATAGGTGAATAAATGCACATAGGTCCTATAGATTTCACAATATTCGGTTGGAGTTGCACCCTGTTGGTTAGGAAAACCGTGGAACTGCATGTGCCCTACATATAACCCTTGCGTACCAACTTGCATAAATCTGGTGGTGGGTAAAGATGTAGAGGGCCCCACCAATACGGACGGAGTTATGGGGCCTCTTAGTCCTGGGAAATCTGTGGTGGGATGGCCCTCGACATGGAAGTTGGCACACCATATGTGCGGTCATGGTGGTCACACTGGATGCATGTCCCTTAACTTCTTTTTCATTAGGGGAATTTTGAGGTCTAAAATGGGCCTCCTAAGGAAAATATACAATCAAAATTCACTTTATGAGAACCAATCACATTTTAGGGGATGCCATCATCCCTAATGGTTGAGGTGGCATTGATTGAGTTAAAGGTACTTACTTATCACATTCTCAATGGTGGATAAAAACTCATGGTTAACCATGGTAGTGCTCCAAGTACCTTTAAAGTCAAAGTAAAGTACTCATAATAAATGTCATTTCACACTTTTTGAATAAAAATATATTATTGTCATTTCACATTTCTTGAAAAAACAATGCATATCCCTATACATTTATTATGTTATATTATATTATATTATATTATTTATATATAGTATATTAATTACATGTTATTATACAATTTAAATAATATAAATTTTAATTAATAGCATATAATAACTAAGAATTTATAAATTTATATTTATATTTTATTTTAAGTTATTTAAGTACAAAGGACAAATGCATTAGTTGTTCAATGATAATGACTTTTTCTTGAAAAGTTCATTCTTATTTATAGTCACATAAATACAATTTTTTTATTAATTTTATTTTGGTACAATTTTTGAATTGAATTTAACTATGGTTACATGGATTGTGGTGCAAAAAATGAATTTCAAATTCATAAATATTATTTTATTGGTTTAGCTATTATTTTATTATTTCCTTAGGAGGCCCATTTTAGACCTCAAAATTCCCCTAATGTCATATCAGCGATTTTATGGTGCGGTCCTATGAGAGTGGGGTTGTGGGAGACCATTCCTCCTTGATGTTCATGTGGGTATCCTGTCATGGCCTCAATTTGAGTTGCGTGTTTTAGGGCTTCCTGGAGAGTATCAATCTTATATTGAGTCAGCAGTGTGTGGGTGAGTGGTAGTAGTTCCTTGATAAACCAATATCGTTGATGGTTGGGGTCAATATGGTAGCTTAGCTTGCCAATGGCATCCTGAAATCTTTCATTCCTTTTTTGTATGAGTGCCTCCTTGAGAAAAAACTTGAGAGGATATCATTTTATATCATATATTTTCTCCTCCATCATGGGAGGTGACTTGGGTTGGAAAGAGCGATCATATCCAAGTGAAAATAATTAGAGACCAAACTCTTTATACCCTAACATCATCAAGTTCATGCACCAGAAAACAAGAAGGGGTAGATTGCTTTGTTTCCCTTAATATAGGTTTTACATGGGATGAAATGAGATATAAGAAAGGGATTGAAAAATATACATAGATAACATAGAACATGATAATATATTAAAAATCCAGCTTATATTAATAAATAAAATAACATAATACCATATAACACAAATTAGCTAGAATAGTGGTACCTATCATTCAAGAGAGAGAGAGATGGAAGCTATAAAAATATGAAAAATTTATTACAAGGGGCTAGAAGAATGGCCTTTTAACATAAAGAAAGAACCCTAGAGGTCCAAAACCCTAACATTCGAATATGAAGCACAAAATGGTTTGGATGTGTTGTAATTATTAGTTGGTATATCAAATTCCCGAGGGCACAACCTTTCCATATGATATCCATTTGATGCACATAATATATTTTTGGAAAGAAATATCTAAGGACTAAAACTTTTTACTAAGTCTATGAAATGCTTTAGCAACCACTTTCCCCCAAATTTTCCATAAAAAAAATTGTGTAGGACCTCAAAACAACCCTGACAGTTTGGGACCCAAAAAACCAAAGAAAAACTACCAAGAAGATAGAGAATCATTGAGTTAGTGGAGGAGGTGGGTGACCAGATGTTGGCTCGAGGGGTCCAGACCTAGGTTTAGAGTGTATTTGTGCAACCAAAAAAACCCTCCAACTACTTTCCCTTTCAGCAGTGATCTACTTGCACAGACCAAAGTCTCAGCCAAAGTAGCAATGGGGGGGTGTTGGAACCAGGTTTCTGCACCCAGAGGGGGATTTATGATGTGGGTCTAACTCTTTCTGGTATGATATAATCACGATTGTGTTGCGCTATTTCTCTTAACCCAATTCAACTCTAACTTCAACAAAATGCTTAACATAGAATTTGTAGTTATCGCACAAACACATAGATCTACTCTTATTCTGATTTACTTAACAGAAACCCTTAATACTGATATAATTCTTGCGCAAACACAAAGATATATTATTATATGATTAACCCAGATAGATGTGTATTACATAACAGAGACTACAACAAATCTATAAGAAAATCATTAACATTAACACATAAGAACATAAATTACGCAAGTGAACCAGTGATTTTTCCAAAACTTCTCTTTATTAAGCAGATCTTAAACAAATACAACTTATTTCTCCTACACACACAGTCGCAGATTCCTCTCACACAGCCCAGGACTTTCCTTATGTATTTATGCACACAACTATAGGATCCCGTCCCTTACCCAGACTAATCACTGAAACTTGCCCAAAATCGCATTACATATGAGATGTTAGATGTTTCTATTAGATCATATTCTCTATTTTTATTGACTCATACATGCCTATTTATGTGACTTAGATGCACAAAAACCATGGACTCAAATAGTTGTTTGAGCCCCATGTTTTATCCTTTTACTCGTTAAAATATGAAGGAGCTTTGACCCACCCCAAAGCCCCATGACTTGTGTGATGTGCTTTAACAAAATTGACTCAAGGCTCGACCTAGCGTACCCTCAATGGACTTTGATAATTGAAGTGCTTCCTCGGGCCAAGGTTGGATCCTTGCTACCACAAGCTGCTCCTTGCGGCACACCGTATCAATCTCGCCCTAAATGCTTAGACCTTCATGTAACCTTATCAATATTTGTGTGGGAACTAGGGTCCGTGCAACGACCAGAATTTCATCAAATTGTTGTTACTTAGCCCGCAGGTCTGTCCATAATTTCTGAAGCACTAGATCTTCCTGGATGGAGGACCATATCCCATTGGTGTCTTCTAACAAGGTGCTGCACTTGTCCACAGCTGCAATAATGCTAGATGTTGCTTGTTGAACAATGGAAACTCGTTGCGCTCAGACGTCTAGTGGTGTCTATCATTGTAACTTGGTCTGTAGGTCAACAATCTTCTTTTCCAAGTCAGCGTGCACTGTCTAAATCGCTATATTGGAATCCTTCAGTGTGGCTGCGAGGGTCTCAATCTTTGTGGTAGGTGTAGCATCGGATGGCATTGACAATCCTGAAATATCGGTGCAGATTCGGGTGATAAGTGCTTTAAGATGCTCACGCTGACTCTCTATGGTGTGTTGCGCCTGTTTGGCCTGCTGTTGGTCCTAATGTAAATGCTCATCCTGATTTTCTGCTTCCATTCTGGTGCATGAAGCATGGTAATATTTATAATGCAACTCATCCTTCATTATGGTATAAATCATGTGTAAGTGGGAACTGGGGCACACGACCAAGTTCACTCCAATGTTTGACCAAGATCGGGAAGTTACGCATTACACTGGGTGTGATGAATGAAGTGCTCCACCAGGTAGCTGGATCAATCTACTTTCGATGGTGGCTTCTAGGACCGGGGTACTAAATGTAAGCGCGCTCGCTTGAACCATGCTCACTTAAATCTCACTCGCCTGAACCTGGAGTTGTTGGATGCCTTGATGCACTTCATCGAGGACAATATTGTATTTTTGTTCGATATTACTCCATGCATCTTCAGTGACTTCCTCGACAACATTGACAATCTCATCATAGTCTTCTTCTGTGAACACAAGGGGCTCAGTCCTTGCCTTCTTTCATTCTTAATGCTTCATGTGCGGTCCTACCGGGGACTGGGGCCCTCTATTGATGCCTCGGCGGGGTTCTATTTGCGTCGAAGGGGTGTCAGAACTTTATACAACACGGTCCTCCAACTCCTCATCATTTTGAACATATATAATGTTCTTTGGATGTTATTCCATCTTCATTGTCATCGTAGGCTCCTGGGTTTCTTTCTTAGTGCATAGCTTCATCGCGGATGGCTTGGGTGGGGCGGATGAGGTGGAACCAGTGTCTGTTGCTACATTCAACCAGGAGGGATGCTAGTTGGTGGTTACTTGGATTAGGTCATATTTTGTGACGAGATAAGGAAGGTCATACCATACCCCAGACATGTCTACCTTGGCGCGAATGTGAACATTGTGGAATGAGTCTTTGAAATCCACTATATTCTTTTATTGGTCATATAACGTTGGCGAGAGGCATGACTTTGACAAAACAACCTGGTGAAGTTCCATTTGGAATAAGACCCAAAAAAAATTGTTTTCTATCACCCGCGTTGGATTCTTTGTCGCTCACAGTGATGCATAGCATGCAACTTCACATAGATTAGGTTCTTTGTGGGGAGTTGTGAGTGTGACAACAACTTCCATCCAATGAGCACCACGAGCAACAATATCCATGCATAATGGAACAACTTCCCTTCTTCCTGTGCCTCCCGGACATTCTCCAAAAACTCTTGGAACATATATTTTTCCCAGTTGAATTTTATGACTCTAAAGCATTGCATAGCTAACGCAATGACCGGTGTTGGTAATTCTTTGGCGTGACACTTCCTCATCAGCTTGCAAGCCAAGATCTGCATGGAAAATCTGAAAGTGGGGTCGTTGATGGTACTGATGGAAAATCCCCACACATTACTGACCACACCATGTGTTTTCTTCATGTTATCTGCGACTTTATTCTCCTGACCCTTCCCTCCAAAGGCTTCTATAGGGTCTTCTCCTTGATATGGCAAACCCATGATATGGTGGATGAGCATGTCATCAATTGGAATACACATTCCCAACCATAGGTAGTTTTCATGCACTAGAGTCAGCGACTGGCGTAGACATGTATCATTAATATTTCTGCAGTCAAAGTGGGGGACATTCAAAAGGCTTAGGAGCTTGGAATTGCGCAGTGCTAGAGCATATTGCATAGAATCCACCTTAATGATGTAGGCTTCTTCATAAGGGACTTGTTCCAAATACTGCGACGACGCAAGCTCAGGAAACTTTGTGTGGTATGCTAGATCCCAATCCTCCAGTTTCAGAGAGGGGACCCGTCCCAGTAGTTCACCCTCGATGGGAACATTCACAGGCAGCAAGGGTGTAACGACGTGTGCCTTGTGTTAGTACTCTGTAATTTTAAGTCTAAAGAGAAAACCTCAGAGGTAACATCAAAACCGCTTTGGAAGCTGGGATCTAGTCCTGCCAGCTTCAGAGAGGGATCTCTCTGTAAAATTTAGCTTTTTTTTCTTGTAAATTTTAGACTAGTTAATGGGCTCAAATTTTTGTTTTTGAATTTTTTTTGGTTGGAACATCAAGGGAATTCCATTGGGAAATGGATTCAAAGAGGCTTGGGGTGATCAATTTGCAGAAGTATCAAGCTTGAGTGAAACAGGGCAAGATAGGTTGCACTACTTTGGATATTTTAGGGTTTTAAATGAATTATGGAAGTGGAAGAAATATGGAATTCAGTAGAGATTGAAAAGCAATTAAGTATTCTTCAATATTACCTTAGTAGAAAACATGTAAATTGAAAACATCCAAAATAAGGTGTTCTAATTAACATATCCTATTCATCATAGTTTCTGTTATACAATTAAGATTTGCATATTTACAGAGAAAGAAAAACAATGGATAAACACGTTAACATAAGACAAACATCACCATTTCGTACACCACATGAATCCTGAAATAGCTAGTCTTGTATTACTTCCAAATGGTCACTTGAACTCAATGAACAAATTTACACTGAATGGTATTCTTCCTTATTAAAAATCCCAACATCTATTACTTCAAATGATGAATTATTTATACAAATTCTAAAATAAAATATCTTGAAAAAATATCAAGATTTATTACAAATATCTTTAATTGTGTTAGACAAATAGAACTTAAACATAGGACATTCAAAACTAATGAATCTACTTGGCACTATATTTGTTTATTTCTGGTGACAAAGAAGAGAAATTTGAATTTGATAGAAATTCTTATTTGATGAGGTCGCCTCCAAGCACAGGGGCTTCACTAGGGGAGAAATACCATACCACGTGGGTTCATATTGGGGGATATATATTGAGGAAAAAATGACATAATATATTGGGGGGTATATAAGGGGTAAAGGGTTTTTATTTTAGCGTGTATATAAAATGGATCTCAAAGTCAATGAAAAAATATAAAGGGTATAAAAAATGTTAAGGAAAAAATGGGTACCTACAATATTTAGTGGAAGTAGGGGTTTTTTGAATTAGGAAGGTGTATTGGGTTCATTTTGGTAGGGGGTTAAATAATGTGATTTTTAGGGGTATTTTCCAATATGTAGTCAAATTAAAGGTATTATTTAATATTCCACGAACGCACGCGATAGGTCAAAGGTTCATTGAGTGAAGTCCCTATGCCTCCAAGTCACTAACTTTCTTTGAGCATTTTCCTCCCGAATTTATGAAACATAGGGTCCAGTTGTCCCTTTGAATATCTCAATCCAAGATATATATGTAAAAAATGAAAGAGGTTATTGTACATGAATATTCTTGTGAGATAAATGTCTCTCCGTTTCCCAAAATTATGCTCCCGTTGGTCACAACATTCTCTGCAAAAATATGTCTAAAACAGGACTTTGCATAGTTAGAAAAATAATCTGTGAAGATGTGAATGTATCTCTCATTCTGTAATACTTGTGTGAAATGTAAGATATGTTTTTGTATTTTGGAATCTTAGCAACATAAACCTCTTCCAATTTCTCAATATTCATCTTTGATTGGCCACAATCAGCTCTGCAAAAATATGGATAAACGGGAAATTTCTGGAAAATGTGCTTCCAAATATTCTTTCAAATTTCCCAAACCATAATGTTTGTGTAAAAATGGATATATTTTTTTGTACATATGGATGTTAGAAACAAAAACCTCTTTCAATTTTTGAAAATTCATTTCCACCTGCACGGAAACCATATTTTAAAATACTGACTAAAAATAGGAAAAATTGGGAAAATATACCTACAAATATTCCTCTGAATCTCCCAAACCATAATAGCTGTTAGAAAAATGAGAGAGGTTTTTGTTTATGTCGATGTTATCCACAAAAACCTATTTCAAGTTTTTAAAATTATTTCTCAGTTGTTTGGAAACTATGTTTAAAATTACTATGTTGTATAGGGAAAAAACATAGTTTTAACTGGCCACAAAACAGACATATGACGTGGAGGCGGGAGGTGACATGGAGGTGGGGGTTGATGTGGAGGAACATCGTTGGCAGAAATAATTGATGCGTGAGTATGGAAGGAAAGCACGAGAATTGAACAGTAAGCGGGAGCGGGATCAAGCGGGAAAGGGATGAGGAGGAGCAGCTTTCGGAGGGGGTCAGGCATGGTAAGTGGTTTGAGGAACAGGGGGTGAAAAATGCGGTGAAGGCACCACGTAGAATGGGACCTGCTGGGGGAAAACCATCTTTTCGGAACTCCCTCCCCCCCACCCGACGGTAAAGCGAGGATGGAGAGGGGGGGACGAAAACGGATGTACGCCGTTAATTTGGAGATCGGGAGGATCGTTCAGCGGATAACTGCGAGCCCTTTAACCATATGCGGAAGAATAATTTTTTCGGGATGTGCCTTTTTTCGCCTTCAAATTTATAACAAAATCAAACTATAGTTCCAAATCCTTATTACAATTTATTTAATCACATTTAAATGATGTGATTAATTTTATCTAAACATACTTAATTATCCTCTAATGCTGCATTTTGAGTTGCAAGCATAGTTTTTTATTTTTCTTAAGGTTTTGAACTTTTTTGGAAATAATTTAGAATGTGGAATATTATTTAAAACATCTGAAATATAATAATCATCTTCTATATTCAAGTGACCCAATCAAAATTTATAGGACCCTAACATAGGCTCCATCTAGGGATGTCACTCTCCTTGTGAGGTGCCAAGAACACCGTCGACTAGTAGCCTGATCCATTGGGCTGATCCCAAGCCTGTAACATGATCTGCCCTAAAATATTTGTGACTAAAATCAAAACCTTTATGCAAACTGAAATGTAAAACACACTGAACTAAAATCTTAAATTCAATCTAAAACTGAAACTCAAAAGAATGCTTGGAAAATTTCTCAAAGCACTGAGCTTATTTGCACACTACTACCTACCTTATACTGCTTAAAATCATGCTGAATCAGGTAATACAAAAATGCTAATGAAGTGATTCAAGTAGTTGTTGAAACAAGTAGAATACTTGAATGCTTGTTAGCATAATCAAAAGGGCAACTTAACTATTTTTCCACAAAATCAAATCTGTAACATGTAATGGAAACTCCTAATGGATCTGGTCCTTATAGTTAAAACATGGTTGAACACTTAAGTTGAAAAGAACCTCCATGTAGTTTGCTATAGGATCAATAAAAGCATGATTTATTATATTAGCTTTCAAGCCTTCAATGACCAGTCGATCATGGATGATTTCATCAATTGTATCCTCAAGGTTAAGCCCTGATTCTAACTCTACAGTTTTAGTCTTATAATTGAAAACATAATTCTAATAAAAAGGAAATAAAATCTCCTCTTGCTTTGGAGAAGGAATATTTCCAAGAATTGTTTAGGATCTTGGAAATTATATGACTGAATCTAAAAATCCAAAATTTCAATACCCTTCTCGAATGTTTCAGCAACTATCTCAAGAAAATAAATTTTACTTTTAGGAGAAAATTTTCTCAATTTCAAACAACGAAACACGACTGTTAAAAAATCTTCATCAATTTGAAATTATGCTAACTCATCCCTGAATTCTTTTAAAACTTCACAAGATAGAGGATTTGCCACATACCCTGTCAACTTTTTCAGCAAGAAATCCAATCAACATGTAGTGGAGTCTCCATGAATGCTCTAAAACCTAGATTCGCTAAAAGTGGAGTCACCCTGAAAACTTTGAAGCTCTTGATACTTTGAATATGGAGTCGCGAGGTGAATAATTCAGCCTTCTTGTGTCTGATCACTTTCCACCATCAGTAATCAGATATGGAACTTGATACACTTTTCTGAGGAAGATAAAATGTTTTTCCCCGGTATGGTCGCCACTATGTTAGCACTGCGTAATTTTAAGTCTAAAGAGAAAACCTCGGAGGTAACATAAAAACCGCTTTGGAAGCTAGGATCTAGCCCTACCAACTTCAGAGAGGGATCTCTCTGTAAAATCTAGCTTTGTTTTCTTGTAAATTTTAGGCTAGTTAATGGGCTCAGAGTTTGGTTTTTGAATTGTTTTGGTTGGAACATCAAGGGAAGGCTATTGGGAAATGGATTCAAAGAGGCTTGGGGTGATCAATTTGCAGAAGTATCAAGCTTGAGTGAAACAACACAAGCTAGGTTGCACTACTTTGGATCTTTTAGGGTTTTAAATTAATTGTGGAAGTGGAAGAACTATAGAATTCAATAGAGATTGAAAAGAAATTAAGTATTCTTCAATATGACCTTAGTAGAAAACATGTAAATTGAAAACAACCAGAATAAATTTTTTTAGTTAACATATCCTGTTAATCACAGTTTCTATTATACAATTAATATTTTTATATTTACAGAGAAAGAAAAACAATGGATAAACACATAAACAGAAGAAAAACATCACCATTTCGTACACCACATGAATCCTGAAATAGTTGGTCTTGTATTACTTGCAAATGGTCACTTGAACTCAGTGAACAGCTTTACAATGAATGGTAGTCTTCCTTATTACAAATTCCAACATTTATTACTTCAAATGAAGAAGTATTTATACAAATTCTAAACTAAAATATCTTGAAAAAATATCAAGATTTATTACAAGTATCTCTAATTGTGTTACAAAAATAGAACTGAAACATAGGACATTAAAAACTAATGAATCTACTTGGCACTATCTTTGCATATTGTTGGTGACAAAGAAGAGAAATTCGAATTTGATAGCAACTCTTATTTGATGAGGTGGCCTCCAAGTCACTAACTGTCTTTGAACTTTTTCCTCCCGCATTTCTGAAAAATAGGGTCCAGTTATCCCTTTGAATATCTCAATCCGAGATATATATGTAAAAATTGAAAGAGGTTACTATAGATGAATATGTGTGTGAGATAAACCTCTCTCCGTTTCCCAAAATTATACTCCTGTTCGTCACAATGTTCTCTGCAAAAATATGTCTAAAATAGGACTTTGCACAGTTAGAACAATAGGTTGTGAAGATGTGAATGTATCTCTAATTATGTAATACATGTGTAAAAGGTGAGATAGGTTTTTGTATTATGGAATATTAGGAACATAAACCTCCTCCAGGTTCTCAATATACATCACTGATTATCCACAATCGGCTTTGCAAAAAGATGGCTAAACAGGAAATTTCTAGAAAATGTGCTTTCAAATATTCTTTCAAATTTCCCAAACCATAATGTATGTGTAAATATAGAGAGAGGTTTGTGTACATAAAGATGTTAGAAACAAAAAACTCTTTCAAGTTTTGAAAATTAATTTCCACCTGAACGGAAACCATATTTTAAAATACTAGCTAAAAACAAGAAAAACTGGGAAAATATTCCTGTAAATATTCCTCCGAATCTTCCAAACCATAATAGTTGTTAGAAAAATGAGAAAGGTTTTTGTATGAGGATTTTATCCATAAAAACCTCTTTCAATTTTAAAAATCCGTTCTCATTTATTTGTAAACCATGTTAAAATTATTGTGTTGTATAAGGAAAAAACATAGTTTTAACTGGCCATGAAACGAACATATGACGTGGAGGCGGGAAGTGACATGGAGGTGGGGGATGATGTGGAGGCACATCTTTGGCATAAATAATTGTTGTGTGAGTGCGGAATGAAAGCACGGGAATGGAATGGTAAGCGGGAGCCGAATCAGGTAGGAAAGGGATGAGGAGGAGTGGTTTTCGGAGGGGGTCGGGCATGGTAAGTGGTTTGAGGAAGGGGGAGTGTGAAATGCGGTGAAGGTGCGACATAGCATGGGATCCGGCGAGGGAAAACCATATTTTTGGACCCCCCCCCCCCCCCCCCCCCCCCCCCCGGCGGTAAAGCGAGGATGGATAGGGGGGGGCCAAAAATGGTTGTGCGTCGTTGATTTGGAGATCGGGAGGATCGTTCGACGGATAAATGCGGGCCCTTTAACCATATGCGACAAAATAATTTTGTCAGGATGTGTCGTTTGTCACTTTCAAATTTATAATGAAATCAAACTGTCATGCCAAATCCTTATTACAATTTATTTAATCACATTTAAATGATGTGATTAATTCAATCTAAACATACTTAATTATCCTCTAATGTTGCATTTTGAGTTGCAAGCATATTTTTTTATTTTTCTTAAGGTTTTGACCTTTTTTGGAAATACTTTACAATATAGAATATTATTTACAACATATGAAATATAATAATCATCTACTATAATCAAGTGACCCTATAAAAAATTATAGGACCCTAACACCTTGACCTTATCGAGATCCTTGGAAACATCCACGATCGGCTTCCGCGGAGCCATATATGGAGGCAACTGTGATATGGGGTAAACCTCCTCAAAAAACCCTTCTTTCAGCGCAGTTACCTCAGCCTCTTTCTCAATTTCTTCCATTGGTTGCTTCTGTATGTTTTCGCAGGAATCCTGCTTTTGTTTTAGGGTCACTTTGCGTGGGGACTTCCGAGTACCTGACGAATGTCCTTTCTTTTATTTTTGCGGCACAGTAGGGATGGGTTGATTCGTTGTCATTGTCTCTGGAATTAAGTGGCCTAAACCCTTTTGGCACAACATTTCTTCAAGAGGCTCCTACAATACAAACATAAGAGATAGGAAAGGGAGCAAGAGCAGAGAGAACGATTCAATTGAATTACACAACAAGCAAAGGAAACTTGTGTAGACCTTCATGCCATATTTATAGTGATTTCGTGGCTTAAATTACCTTATGTCAATTTATGTAGCTCCATAAATGCTAAAACGACTCCAAATCTAACGTAATCTCATCCTTAAATGCAAGTTACCCCCTCCCTTAAACAGTAACAAAGTTGTCATTTCCAAATTTACTATTCCAACGGCTAGTTTCTGGCATGTCTGCTACTGTAACAACCTCCTAGCTTAGCCTCTACAATAGTTTCGCAGATACCTGTGCCCCCTCAAACTTCTTCGCACAAAATTTTGGCAATAACAACTAACAAACTTCTTTAAATTCCTACACCCTCTCGCAACTGGTTGGGGCGCTAAGACATTCTTCAGGCTTGTTGTAGCTACTACAACACCACCCAAAATTTTGAATAACCCAAAATTTTGGGCATATTCAAAATTTTGGGTTTCCTCCTTATGCTCACTCAGCCATTAAGATTTCTATCAGACTCTTAACTAGTTGTTTCCCCCCCCCCCTCCTTTCTGTCAAACTCTGATGTTGTCCCCATTTGCCCTTTACGTGCTACACCCACACATCATATGTTGCCTCAGATGTTGACCTTATAACTGCATCAGGGTTTCAAAGGTGTGTCACTTCTGTGACATGCCAAGAGACTCCCACTACTTCCAAAGATTATCTTTCTTGAATATGTATCACAATCAGCAGAAGCACCACATGTGGACAAGCAGGTTTTCATTTTGCCTCCTAGGGTTTGGGAGAAACCCTACTTTGGAAAGAAAGTGACCCCCTTTATGTTTGTAACCTATTCCTCTAAGGGATAATTCTCATCAGCATCACACCACACCATGGTGAGGGTTAGTGCATAACATATTCCCCTAGTTTCCTTTCTTGTCCTACGCCTCAGCACATGCATTAGGGTTTGCGAGAATTGCATGCTCCCCTTACATCCTTGAAACCCTAGGTGTTCAAAATGAAAGACACCTTTGTGTCTTAACCTCACTCATATGCATCTGAGTGTGCACTCTAATTGGCGTCACCTTTCACTCACATTGCATCACTACAATAACCCCTTGGCGTATCAACACCACCGTGACCATCGGGTCAATGCATGTGCATAACTAAACAAGCTTGCATAAATGAACACAAAGCTATGACATGCAATATCACAATTTCAAAAGGAAAATTGAGCAATTATGCACACATTTATGTGCCTCAGGTTTTGGTTTCTATCAAGTATAAAGTATTATCATTATGTATAAATCATGTAATTGACCCATGATATTATTTTTCTATGTAGGGAAAGTGACGCAACCCTTTTTTTTATCAAGGCATAGTCAAAGGGTCATAGGCCCTATATCCACAAAGGCTATATATTAAGCAACTTTAAACATTCAACACTAATGTCTACTATCATGGATGTGTTTGGTTTATGAGCATACAAAAAAGTGATTTAATCTTATCTCCAACATGTGCAAAGAAGTGCAATATTTTGGCAATGCACAAAAGACACAAGAAAGAGAAGAGCAGAGAAATGAGAAAAGAAAAGGTAAATAACGATGTCAATGATAGTGACACACCTAACCTGGACATTCTTTCTAATCACTATCATGAAAAAGAGCACAATCACAGATCAAAAGGAGAAGAAATAATAGAAATGCAGGTGGTCAATTTGCGTGACAACTCTGTTTTCATCCCACTCTTTCAGGAAACCTGAGGCAAGTCTCACAGATTCAACATGGGGATGACAGAAAGTAAAGATTTTTTTTTGGTAACTTGGGTTTGGTTTCACCTCATAATTATGTAAGTTATTTATATTTCAAGGTGGCTACACAACACAAACTCTATGCATTAACAATGTCGAGGAAAGATTTACTAGGAGTATATGTTTTGATTCAGCGATGGGATTATTGGTGGAGTTCTGCCTAAGCTTTATTGTCTTTGTTACACATCCATGAGGTATGTTCTTACAGGGACATGGCCTCTAGTCCTTGTATTAAAATGTCATGATGAATGCACATATCGCCATCTTGTTGACCAGCGCACACTTTTACATTACGCGAAAGTCACAAGTGGCACCAAGGAGGCAAAACCGGTCAACTAAGGCAGTGCATACCTAGGAATGGAATGCATGATCTATATGCAAGAGAAGGAATATTAAAAAAAAAAATCCATCACATCATTCAGTGCGCCAACGCATGCCCATGGCATATATGTATGAATATGCCAGCACATAAGGAAAACTCAGAAACTCAACTCTTCGCACATGAAATGGAGAGATGTTTTAATTGCAGCACAAGTTCAAATACATTTGTAATCGGTTGAGCATGAATTCCATGTCGTGTCGAGGCGTGGTGGGACAACAAGCCATAGTTTGCATGAAATAAATTTCTCTTCCATATATATCTCCGCATATACACAAGTAGTTACCCCATTGGCAATGTGAACGATTATATTTTACCCAGTAGCAGTGGGAGCACGATGTATATATGTTTGATGAGGCAACACATGCCCAGGAACGGAATGCATGAACTATGTTATCAACAATACATTTCTGATGTGTAGAAAACTAAGCTCTACATCCAAGCTTCTGGTTATAAACTAAGAATGTCTGTTATGTGCTCAGATTATGAGGAAAACCCAGTGAGACAGGATAAAACCTCTCAGAAGGGAATGTGTGGTGTTTGCAAGGTGTATTAAAAGGAAATGGAATAAGTGGGTGAACACAAATAGTTTTGCGTATGGAGAAAGCTATATGTACCACCGAGGATCAGGGCCAGGACCTGATATTTGTGCGCTAATTTTCGCCCAAAAGCCCAGGTGTAGATATGATAGGTTCTAAGTTTACTTCTCCATGCCACTCAGATGGCTTTTGTTGTCACATACTGTTAGGCCCGCCGAAAGTTTCAGGATCAGTGAAACTCGATATATCACCCTACTTGACGCATTTTATTGAACTTGTACCGGACTCTCTGAATATGAATGTTGCAGCCCTTTAGAGGAGTTAAGAATGAGTATAACTGACGACCCCGAGCGCAGATCACCCATACACTACAATTTTTCCATGTAGGTCACATGACACAGTTGCTTGGAATTTCAACAGGAAGTGCGACCCATTTGGGAGTTGCGACTATGCGACCTCCATAGGTCGCACCAGTTGCACCACAAAGGCCCAAGTTAAGTAACAGAAATTTGCGACTATGGGACTAGTCGCAGAGTCCCATGGAAAAGCCTCGGAAGCAACCATAAAATGCGACCTCCCCTATGATGCGACCTGGCGACTTCTCATTCCCTGGTTTATCTTCTTAACATCGCAGGTCGCATAATCGCAATTTTACTCCTCATGCAAGTTGTGGCCGGTGCAACTCTCATTTAGAAGATGACCTCTGCATAACTTTGCGTCCTTCTCTCCGAAAGAAAGCTGTAAGTTGTGCTAATGTATTAAATGACATCTCATCGAAAGGAATATCATGGATTAAACAATTGTAATCACTCCTGGGACCAAACTTTATGACAATATTATCAATTTACCTCCCATATTACCTACACATAATATTAAACTGCAATCCTGGTCGATGAAACATCAAGGACATTTTATATGGTGCAAGCGGTCCAAGTAAAGGTTGGGAAATCATCTTGTCAAAATATATTTTGATACCTTGATGACAACAACCTTTGGATGGAGAGATATCCCAACCTATGTGTTGTTGGAATATTGAGAATTCCAAATGGAAAGAGTAAGCTCCTCTCCTCTAAACACAGAAAAATTTAAAGTTTGACAGGAGAGAGAGTTTTTTCAGACTTTTAAAACAACTTCTATTCCTTCAAAAGACTGTTGCAAATTATTCCTCTTAACAGAGGGATAACAAAAGAGTGACTGCTTCAGACGCAGTGCACAAGAAAACCTTCACTGTTCTCTCAAAAACAATACTCTGTCTTCATACAGTCAACACACTGCTGTGTATTTTTTTTTCGCGCTGCTGTGCGAAACACCAAAACAGAACAATACAACATTTTTCAGGCTCGCTGGCCCTTTTGGCTTTTATATGCCGCAAAAAAAAACATTACATAAAACCTTTTTAAAAAAAAAATCAAATGCACAACGTGCGAGTGGGGACCACATCGCAGTCGGCGGATCGGAGGTGTCACACAAAAACTTGCGATTGCGATTGAGGACCCGGATGTGATGGCGCATATAAACTCCAGCCTATAATATGGATCGGGTCCGCCACTCCAATCGCAACATATTACAAAAGGGTGCGATCAATCGGAAAGTTCCGATTGCGATTACACAACAGACGCGATGGCCCGATATAAAACATGGCACATAAAGCGATCGGGTCCGAAACTTCAATCGGGGCATATTACAAAGGTGTGCGATCACACAGAAAGTTCCAATTGCGATTCGCCAACGAACGCGATGGACTCATTAACTCCATCGTGTATAACGCCATCGGGTCCGCCAATTTCAAAGGTGCGATCGGGCCCTACACTTAAGAGCTTCCGATCGCGATTGAGAACCTGGATGCGATTGCCCATTTAACTGTGATATATAACCGGATCGGGTCCGGCCTTTGATCGGAGCACAAAACAAAACTCCGCCGATTGAACCTTGCGATTCAAGACTTGCGATTCCATTGAGATTTCGCCACATGGTCAAGTGGACCCACGGGCCTCCGCTGCTGTGGTGGGGGTGATTTTTATATATATGTTTCGGTTGTATGGTGTACAACCGTTCCGCTTGCGGAACTCTGCCACATCAACAAAACACTCGGTCCTTGCATTATTTATATGTTGCGATTTGCGATTGCGATTGGATCGCATCGCATCGCAGAACTCCTCATCAACAAGACACTTAATAAAAACTTTGATTGTTTTATTCACTTTGGTTGTTGAAGGCTTTAAACGCCTGAAATGACTGTTTTTAATTACTCTGCTCCTCCGTAGAATAGATCTACGAGGATCTTCATTCCTCTGCAAAAAAATGACTTCACCCATATCAAAATTAATTTCTCATCTGCAATCTGTGGCTGCGGTCCATCAAAAATAAATTCATCCTTACGGATTTCTCCACACTTCTTCAATACAGAGTGCTGTGCACTCAGAATTCTGCTGCTCTGCCTTTGTACTCTTTTCTTCTGCTCAAAGGCACGCAAATGACTTTAATATTTTCAACACTCCCCCTTAAAGTCAGCTGCTGGGTTATCCATCATACCCAAGCATTTTCTTAGAAATTCAAAGGTCTTCTGTCCCAATGGTTTAGTTAAAATATCTGCATATTGCTCCTCTGTTTTACAATGCTGTGAAACAATTTATCCATTATTCACCAATTCTCTGATATAATGAAATTTTCTGTCTATGTGCTTTGTTCTTTTATGAAACACAGAATTCTTTGACAATGCAATAGCTGAGCTATTGTCACAATAAATCACTGTCCCTTTTACCTGTTCTTGACATAGACTTCTCAACATTCTTCTCATCCAAATTGCTTGACATGCTGCTGCTGTAGCTGCCACATATTCTGCCTCTGCTGTAGACAATGCTACAATCGGCTGTTTCTTAGAAGCCCATGAAATGGCTCCTAAACCCATATGAAAAACATAACTGGAAGTGCTCTTCCGATCATCTACACTTCCAGCCCAATCACTGTCAGTGTATCCAACTAATTCTGAATTTTCTGAAGCTGTATACAAAATACCAAATTTTTTTGTTCCTTTCACATACCTCGGAATTCTCTTTGCTGCTTGCCAATGTGCTTATTTTGGCTTCTGCATAAATCTGGAAATTAAACTAACAGCATGCATAATATCTGGCCTAGTTGCAGTCAAATACATGAGGCTGCCAACTATGCTTTTATACAAACCTGGATCAACATCCTTGCTGCTGTCATCTTTACTCAACTTCAATCCCATTACTGTGGGAGTAATTGTAGCTTTGCACTCCTGCATATTAAATCTTTCTAAAACATGATTCACATACTTTGCTTGGGATATAAAAATCCCTTTCTCACCTTGCTCTACTTCTATTCCCAAGAAGTATCTCAACAAACCCATGTCAGTCATTTCAAATTCATTTTTCATGACTGTTTTAAAATTCTCAACAAGGTAATCATCATTACCTGTAAAAATTAAATCGTCAACATATAAAACAACAATCAACAGCTTACCATCCTTTTCTTTCATGTAGAGGGTGGGTTCTCCCTCACACTTTTCAAATCCATTCTCCAGTAGATAGGAGTCTATCCTAGTGTACCATGTTCTTGGAGCTTGCTTCAGCCCATAAAGAGCTTTCTTCAATTTGCAGACCTTATGCTCTTGGCCTTTCTTCTCATATCCGAGAGGTTGTTCCACATATACTTCTTCCATTAAAACTCCATTTAAAAATGCAGATTTTACATCCATTTGGTATACTTTCCATTTGTTTTGTGCTGCCATGGACAACACTGCTCTTACTGTCTCCATTCTTGCAACTGGTGCAAAGGTTTCTTCATAATCAATCTCATGCTTCTGCTTATATCCTTTGACAACAAGTCTGGCCTTATGTCTTTCTATTTTTCCTTCAGCATTGCTTTTGGTCTTATAGACCCATTTAACTCCAATGACTTCTTTTCCTTTTGGGAGATCAACCAACTCCCATGTTTTGTTCTTCTCTATGGCTTTAATTTCATCATCCATAGCTTCTATCCATTTTCTATCTTTAATAGCATCTTCAAAATGAATAGGATCATCAACTTGACAATACAAAGCAAATAAGGAATTCATACCTTCATCTACTGCTCCTTGCTCATAGATTTCTCTAAGACTTCTGAACTTTGTTCCTCTTTCACTTGGTGTAGCAGTGCTTGATGAAGCACTCAATTCTGCTCCATGTGGTGTGCTCGGTGAACCACTGCCGCTTCTCCTCAAGGGTGTTCTAGCTGCCGCTTGAGGCGTCCCTTGCTGGCCTTGTGCTGCTGGAGGTCGTGCAACGAATGGGTTGTTGATTTCAACCACATCTCCCTCATCTTCATCATGAGATAAAAAGTTTTTAACATTGACTGTTTTCTCAATGCTTCCATCCCACGCTTCCTCTTCAATGAATTGCACATCTCTGCTTATCACAAACTTCTTTGTGGATGGGTTATACAATCTGTATCCTTTGGATTCTTCACAGTATCCAAGGAAAATGCACTTCTCCCCCTTACTATCCAACTTCTTTCTCAATTTGTCTGGAATGTGTGCATATGCCACACACCCAAAAACTCTCATGTGGGTGACTCCCTGTTTTCTGCCACTCCACGCTTCTTCTGGAACTTTTTTCATCACCGCTTTTGTGGGGCACCTATTCAAAATATATACAGTGCAGTTTGCTGCTTCTGCCCAATACTCATTCGGCAAGTGTTTCGCCTTCAGCATGCTTCTCACCATCTCCATTATGGTTCGATTCTTTCGTTCAGCGATTCCATTCTGTTGTGGCGTGTACCTGGTGGTAAATTTCTTGTGTATGTCGTTCTCTCTGCAAAAACGCAGAAACTCCTTTGATATGTATTCTCCTCCTCTGTCGGTTCTGAGGACTTTAATGTGAAGTCCGCTTTGTTTTTCTACGAGAGCTTTAAAATGGCGAAATTTTTGAAAAAATTCACTCTTATATTTTAAGAAATAAACCCACACTTTTCTTGTGAAATCATCTATAAAGGTCAGCATGTAACTGCTGCCTGAAACAGATGTTGTCTGCATCGGCCCACACAAATCTGAGTGAATGATTTCTAAGGGTGCTTTCGCCCTTATGCTTTTCCCTGAAGGAAAATTTTCTCTGTGTTGCTTTCCCAAGATGCAGCCTTCACATAGGCTGTCAGGCTTCTCAATCAATGGCAAACCTCTTACCATTCCTTTTCTATGCAGCAAATTTAATCCTCCGAAATTGAGATGTCCAAATCTCAGGTGCCATAACCAATTTTCATCTTTTGCTTCCTTCTGAAAGGCTTCTTGTGTTACAGCTGCTATGCTTTTTCCTTTTCCCTTCAAGTCAGTGTTGAGCTTGAGAGGAAACATTCTATTGCTAGTCATTTGTATTTCAGCAATGATTTTCTTGCTTGGAGGTATATCTTTAATTGTGCACACATCATCTTTGAATACTACATTGTAACCTTTGTTTATGAGCTGCCCAACGCTCAAAAGGTTACACTTCAAACCTGGAACATAATACACATCAGGAACAAATTTATGCTCCCCATTTCTTGCTCGAATACTTACTCTGCCTTTCCCTTTGACAGAGATCTTAGTATCAGTCCCTGTGGTCACTTCAGATTTAATCTCTTCATCTAGATTGGAAAACATTGCTATGTTCCTAGTCATGTGATTACTACATCATGAATCTAAGAACCAAACATCATCTTCTCTGTCTTGTGCTACATTACATGCTAGCAGCACATTACTTGGGTTCTTTTCTTCTTTTGCTACATTAGCATTCTGCTTATTTTTCATGTCATTTTGCTTCTTTCTACATTCAATGGCATAGTGCCCATATTTTTTGCAATAATGACACTGGACATTGGATTTGTCATACCTTTGTCCATGAGCATGTTGGTGTTGATGTCCACCTTGCTGGCTGTTGCCTTGGCCGTGGCTCTGATTTTGATTGTTGCTCCTTCCATGTGAATGTGAAGGGTTGTTCCTTCCACCTCTATTCTGGCTTCTGCCTCTTCCTCTTCCTTTTCCTTGACCTCTTCCTCTTCCTGAAGGCATCTGGGTCTTGAAGGCGTGCTCAAGAGATGAGTGTTCATCTCTGCTCAATCTCTGTTCATGAGTTATCAGCGAGGCATGAAGTTCATCCACTGTGAACTGTGAGAGATCTTTGGTCTCTTCTATGGTGGTTACAATAACATCAAACTTTGAGGGTAAACATCTCAAAAAAATTTCCACTATCCTTCTCTCTTCAAGAGTTTCTCCATGGGATCTTATCTGATTTACAATCCCAACCACATGTGTAAAAAATGTGTCTACATTATCTGACTCTTTCATGCAAAGAGTTTCAAAATATCTTCTCAGCAACTGAAGTTTTGCTATCTTAACTTTCTCCATACCTTGATAGACTACTTTCAGAGTTTCCCATGCCTCTTTGGATCTCTTAGCTGCTGCTATCCTTGGAAACACACTCTCATTTACAGCTTGATACAATAAGAAGAGAGCTTTAGCATCTTTCTTCCTATTGCTCTTCAATATGTCCTTCTCTGCTTGAGTCAAGGCATTAAAGGCCTGCTCATCAGCTGGTTCAACAAAACCATCTTCTACAAGTTCCCATAAGTCTTGTGAAACAAACAGGGCTTTCATGGTAATGGCCCAATAATCATAGTTCTTTCAATTAAATTGTGGAAGCTGAACATTTTCAATGTTCATACCAGTGCTTCGTCCAGCCATTGCTCTTGAACTGAACACTGAACTTAAACAAACTGTCTTTCCTTTTCTTGAAAGAACAAACTCTTTTAAACAATAAACAACAACTCTATTATCTTTGAGAAATACCTGAACTTTGACTTCTGTTGAGCTTTTACTCCGCTGGAGAAAACGCTGCAACTAGTCTTCTTCTTCTTCAGCTTCTTTGAGAACTTCAAAGAGCCTAAACTTGCTCCGATACCATGTTGGAATATTGAGAATTCCAAATGGAGAGAGTAATCTCCTCTCCTCTAAACACAAAGAAATTTAAAGTTTGACAGGAGACAGAGTTTTTTCAGACTTTTAAAACAACTTCTATTCCTTCAAAAGACTATTACAAATTCTTCCTCTTAACAGAGGGATAACAAAAGAGTGACTGCTTCAGACGCAGTGCACAAGAAAACCTTCACTGTTCTCTCAAAAACAATACTCTGTCTTCATACATTCAACACATTGCTGTGTATTTCTTTTTCGCGCTGCTGTGCGAAACACCAAAACAGAACAATACTACATTTTTCAGGCTCACTGGCCCTTTTGGCTTTTATATGCCGCAAAAGAAAACATTACATAAAACCTTTTTTAAAAAAAATTCAAATGCACGACGTGCGAGTGGGGACCACATCGCAGTCGGCGGATTGGAGGTGTCACACAAAAACTTGCGATTTCGATTGAGGACCCAGATGCGATGGCGCATATAAACTCCAGCCTATAATATTGATCGGGTCCGCCACTCCAATCGCAACATATTACAAAAGGGTGCGATCAATCGGAAAGTTCTAATTGCGATTACACAACGGACGCGATGGCCCGATATAAAACATGGCACATAAAGCGATCGGGTCCGAAACTTCAATCGGGCATATTACAAAGGTGTGCGATCACACAGAAAGTTCCGATTGCGATTCAGATCCCGGACGCGATGGACTTATTAACTCCATCATATAACGCCATCGGGTCCGCCAATTTCAAAGGTGCGATCGGGCCCTACACTTAAGAGCTTCCGATCGCGATTGAGAACCCGGATGCGATTGCCCATTTAACTGTGATATATAACCAGATCGGGTCCGGCCTTTGATCGGAGCACAAAACAAAACTCCGCCAATTGAACCTTGCGATTCAAGACTTGCGATTCCATTGAGATTTCGCCACGTGGTCAAGTGGACCCACGGGCCTCCGCTGCTGTGGTGGAGGCGATTTTTATATATATGTTTCGGTTGTATGGTGTACAACCGTTCCGCTTGCGGAACTCTGCCACATCAACAAGACACTCGGTCCTTGCATTATTTATATGTTGCGATTTGCGATTGCGATTGGATCGCATCGCATCGCAGAACTCCTCATCAACAAGACACTTAATAAAAACTTTGACTGTTTTATTCACTTTGGTTGTTGAAGGCTTTAAACGCCCGAAATGACTATTTTTAATTACTCTGCTCCTCCGTAGAACAGATCTATGAGGATCTTCATTCCTCTGCAAAAAAATGACTTCGCCCATATCAAAATTAATTTCTCATCTGCAATCTGTGGCTGCGGTCCATCAAAAATAAATTCATCCTTACGGATTTCTCCATGCTTCTTCAATACAGAGTGTTGTGCACTCAAAATTCTGCTGCTCTGCCTTTGTACTATTTTCTTCTGCTCAAAGGCACGCAGATGTCAAAGGAATTACTCATACCTAAAGTGCAATCATGGGCACATGTGCAACACTCTTTGCGCCATAGTCCGTGCGAATCTTCACTCAGTTCATACAATACTTTTTCCCATTTGGATTTAGATAGGATACTGTCGGGAAAATTACGGCTCAGAGGAGTGGGCTATTCTTTGAACCCCTAAGGTAGAACTATATAAGAAAATTCCCTTGAATCGAAGGTGCCTGTGCAAATCAAGGCAAGCCTATAGATGAAAGCATCTTTGAAGAAGTCTAGGAAGGCCCTACAAAGCCGCCCATTCCGAAAACGCCATAAGCATGAGAAAGGACTATCCAGGGTTCCAAAATTGATTTTAGTTCTTCATTATTATTTTTGCATATATGAAATTATTCTTTGATTACCAATGTGTATATCTTTTGTGATTTTCTTGTAGGGTAAAGACTCAATGAGGATGTCGAACTATGAAGAAGGAATTAGAGTGGCGCGCAAGAAGCTGTAGTCAAGATGGCTTCGAACAATCTCCAAGAACCTTTCAATAAGCTCAAAGGCACATTACCGGAAGATGGATAATGGCAGGAGAATAGGTTGGTTGTAAGACTTAGCAACTGCATCATTGCAGCATACGGGTAACCAGCACCCTAGGGTTTCCAAGAACCCTCAACATCCCCTCTTCTCCTTCATTCTAATGAAAATATTTCTCACCATAATGTGAGTAGCTACGTTGAGACTGATCTAAGCATGTAACGTTCAATAGGCACGAGAGAGCAGTGAGGAAGCTGAAGAGTCATAAGGGGAGGTCAAGGGTCATGATAGGTGAACACTCACCCTATCTCTATAATATTTTCCGCATGCCTCATGGAGAAGGAATTTTGGCCCTTGAGTGGAGGCTAGGATGAGATATCTGATGAGCGCTTGAGAGATAAAGGCACTCAGCTCTTGGTAGCTAGTAGAGGGAGTTGTATTGAGGCTAGGGTTTTGCATCAGGCATTGGTATGAATAGCCCATGTTCCACTATTGGGTTTTAACGAGTTGCAAGATATGTATTTGAAGTTGCAGCAACATTAATATGATATTCTTCTTTTCTGACACTAATTAACATGCTTTCTCATGGTGGTAATATTAACTTTTTGATAGTTCTCCGTGTTTGTATGGGGGCTTTCATATACACAATTATGTTATGGGTTGATTCATAGTGGTTTCATTTATGTTTTTCTTTTGAATCGGTGTTTACTTGTTCCTTGCTATGCCAGTTATCGATTGTGAAATACTTTGTGATTAACTTCTCGCATGCTCATGTTTATGTATGTCTGACTGGGTTTTGGCTCACCATTCCCTCCCATGGCGTACCCCTTCTTATTTCTTCTTAGAATTGCTTGTATCGTTGTCTGTAGTTTTTCAAACTTGGGCTGATTTTGTTTCATTGTTTTGTCATTTCACCCTTGTCCCCACTTCATCACTTTCTCATCTGACAACCAAGAGTGAAAACACTTATGGTGGAAGTCAGGCCCACATACTAGATGGGTCTCCTATCCCAAACAGTGTGAGGTCTAATTAAGACCTCCCACCGGGGAGAACCCCTTGTTGTTGGCGTTACAATTTTTCCCATCAACAGAGTTGGCACTAGAAGGAGGGCTAGATGACAAGCTGAGCCCTTAGAGCTTGCAGTTAGTCTCATATATATAAATGGCTCATCCCATAATCATTCTCCCGAGACTTTTATCAGATTTATCCATTTTTCAATGCTCAATCCCTGATGAGCCTCTTTATCACTTGTCTCAATTAAAGTTCGAATGTGAGAATGGAATTTCCATAACCGAGCACCTTTTTTATTTTCTTGAGTTTTTTGAATATTACGAAATTCATGATGAGGAGCTTGAATGTGTGCTTTTCTCCCTCACCCTTGAAGTTTGCGTTAATAAATGGTGCTGCACGTTGCTAGCATCTTCAATCCATTCATTCAAGCAACTCGTCGGTGAACTTCAACAAGATTTTCACAAGTACGATTTTCAAGATGTATTAATAAGGATAAATGAGATCAGAATGAAACCTCAAGAATCTCTAGAGGATCTTGCTATTATATCCGTTCATCCTTGTTTTGAGTTCCTTGAAATAGATTTCAATTGGTCATACTTAATTGAATAGTTTCAACAGTTGGTTTTCATTTCTTTCCAACACCTCCAATCTGAAACAAATCTTGATCCTTATGTTTGTCATGATAATCTTCAAGTTACTAATTTTCCATATTTTGTCCCTAATATTGTCTTGCCCATCTCTCCGAGTCTGGAACAACTTCAAACCTCCAAGGAGGAAATGACTATTTGTGACATTTCTCATCCTCCTTCATAGTTTAACTAATGAAAAATACTTGTAGGGAAATGAACTATGTTGTATCCCCTCCAAATATTTCATGTACCTGGTCAAATAAAAACTCGAAAACCAAGTTGATTTAACATCTCTCACTATCGATGAAACCAATCTCGTTTCCATCGAACATATTCTTGGGTCAAGTCCTAAATCTCATTCACGTACTGGTAATGACTTGGGCCTTGTCTTGGATGAAGTTTACTGTCCTCTAAAATCCATGGACCACGACAGGCATGCAGGTTCATTGTTCCCTATGGATGACACTAATGTGCAAGATGAAGGTCCTGGTATGATTGGTACCTCCTCATCCGAACCATTTCATCCATTATTCCCTGATTCACTTCTTGAGCCTGCCACACCAGTGATTTCTACAAATCATTCAAAACTTTCTTCTGCTGGTGTTGGTAGCAGTGATGAAAATGAGGGTAATGTTTCACAATCGCACTATGAGAGTGATGAAGCTCTTATTTATGATCTCTTCCATCTGCAATCCTCAACCGGTCAAGAAAGAGACCTTATGTCTCGGTAATCTCGGGATGTTTATCCCCCGATTTATCCTCATTTTTAATCCAAGAAGAGCCTAATGTACCAGATACCCAACCTGATCAAATTTTTGGCTTAAATTATTGTAATTCCTTCGAAAACGTATTCACTCACACCTCTGGCGATTGTCACTTGTATCTATTTGTTGATCCTATGAAACCACCGAAATTTGATGATTCACTTTTCAAGGATTCGGGGACTCATCAAGAAGTTGAGGCACTTCAACTTATGATGATGGTTATGTTAAGTTCTCACGATCCTGATGAGACCCCTAAACCAAGTCAAACTAGGGTTTCTGAAATCAGGGTTGTTGAAACTAGGGTTTCCGCACACCACACTCCTCTCAGCATAACCGTGCTGGATGCCAGCTCATCTTGGCAATCCTATGATTCGAGTGATGTTTCTTTGAGCGCGTCTTTTTCTCCCCTATCAACTGATATGCATCAACCTCTATACCCTAATTTGTTCACTAGAGGGAGGACACAGACCATTGTCTCATATATTTTTCATTGTTACCTAGCCGATACAAATTGTAGTCAGGTACAAACAGATGATGTTTTACAATCAAATCACTCAACCTCTCTGTTGCCTGAGAATATTATGTCTAATTCATCTCATCCTTGGGAATCTAAAAAATATGATCTGTTGAACTATCAACCTATCAGTGGGAAAACATCTGACCAAATTAATAATATGCTCACTGATCATTATCTAGTCGCCGCAAATAATGACTACATGCATTCGCTAGTTAATACCGTGAAACCACCGAAGTTTGATAGCCCCCCATTTGAAGGTTCAGAGTTCTACCAGAGTAGTGAGGCACTTCAACTCCTGCGGATAGTTACATCAGGCCCTCATTTCCTCGATAAAACCCATAGACAACTTCAAACTAGGGTTTCCAAAATTAGGGTTTCTTCACTTGAACTATGTGGCATCTCAATTTCACCTGGCGAACACCTATTTGTCCCATGCCATCAAATTGATCATCTTAACCATTATGATAAGGTTGTTTCTCCACTTGAAGGATGTTATCCGAAAAATGTCTCTACAAGAAGAAAACATCTTACCTTGAACTTGCACCAAATTTAGGGTTAAACATGAATTGGTGTGTGTCATGGCTAGATCATTACAGGTTTCAAGTACGTCTTCTTGTTTATCAGGGTTGGATTGTAGTTCAGCTTGAACAATCTATTTTGGCACGTGCTCTGGTAAGTAGCCATGACCTTCTTCTTGTTGTGCATATTTTACGGGTAAGCTATGTTGTTGGTGCACAATTTTTTATGATGGTTCTGATTGTGGACATCCTTGTTCTTGTAGGTCGGTAACTGATGCGATGGCTACACTAGAAATCTAATTTCACATGACCCGACTGCCTCTCTAGTTAAATTATGGTTTTAGGTTTAGGCTAGCTAAGGTTTTTTTTAATTAAGGTTTACCTTTTCAAGTTGTTAATTAGGGTTTACTTTCTATGGTTTTCTTTCATGGAAAATTTTAGGGGCTAATATTCGCAGGTGGGCTAATTTTCCATGGTTTTTCCAAAAAAAAGATTCATCAATTTCCATTTTTTTATAAAAATGGTTCGCCCAAATTTTACAATATAAAATTATTTTAGGTTAAAAATCGCCAACATTATATAGACAATATATATAATATCATTCTAAATTTGAATAATTTTACAAATACATCAATAAACATTTATAGTTTGCATATTAGGGACTAGTGAGATTCACCAAATTTTTAAACTTCAAGATAATTTTCCATCCTTAAAATTTTCCCTGTTTTCTTTATGGTTTAAAACTATTTGTTTTCTTTTCTTTACGACAAGTAGTTTTATGCATTGTAATTTTCCATTGGTTTGCACTCATTCTCTTGCATTTTCTCATTAATGAATGAAATTCATACAATCACTTCATGTACTTTGCATGGTTCTTTATCTGCAATTAGTTGATTTCTCTAACACATAGCATCACAAACCTCGTCTGTTGCATCACGTCGTACATTTTTCTTCTTGCATAATATGTGTTGTTCATTGACCTAACCTGGAAATTTTCTATGTATTACATGCCACTACATGAGCCTTCATTGAACCGAGAGCCTTCAAACCTTCGGTGCCCTGACTAGCCTTCTTACCTCTGCTTGCACATGCTTGAATCTGGATGGATTTATTTGACCTCTTTGTGCCCACCGAAACCCTAAAGGTCCTCCTTGATTTCCTTGCCATAATGTTGAAGCCCTAACCCTAATAATTGGAATAGGTTGTGATGGTTACTCCAAGAGGCAGTTTATCTTATAACCGGTCATCTAAGTCACATCCCAGACATCATTCCTACAAGTCTAATTCATTAGCCAGGGAGATACGAGCAAGTTTCTTGTGGGGAACCCTAATCAGTTTGAACGACCTATATCCATAACCTAAACCTTGTGCTCGGCGTAGTCTTGAATATCTCAATGACTTTTTTGCATGTTTCACCTGTTGGCGAGAGACAGGATGTGAAAGCTTGGCATGAGGGAAAACCCAAATCAAAATATCTTTTAGTTTCTGTCAAACTAGAAACAACCTCTCTTGCCCGTAAAATAAGTCGGGATCCCTCATCTGCCATGGCGCAATGAAAGCTCAGTAATAAGTGCTAATGTGCACATAAAAGAAAAATGTAATTAAATTAAGGGTAAAGGATTGATAAAGGCTTCTTGTGCATAGAGGTAATGCAACTACTATGCCTCGGTACTGACCAAGCTCGCTGGAAGCAGATAAATGTTTGTGATTTCTTGAAGTGACTCCACTAGGGTACTGTCCATGCCTGCTGGCAGCCGAGAAACACTAGAAACATATTTTAAAATTTTGAATATAATAAGCCCTCTTCCTTGCTCTTTGCATCATCGTCAACTACTAGCATGCATGAATTTATACTTGGGTGTTTACTGATTAACAAGACCTAGCTGAGGCACAAAGGAAAGGCATATCTATAAAGTTCAGAGCGACACAGGAGGTACCCACAGTGCCTGTTCAATATTCCCTTGCATCACTATCTAGACTCAGACTATTGTAGGTATTTTGGTAGAGATGTTGGATTCTATCGTTGGTTCACCAATTGTTGTAGCTGCTACAACACCACCTAAAATTTTGGGCATATTCAAAATTTTGGATTTCCCCCTTGTGCTCGCTCATCCACCAGGGTTTCAATCAGACTATTAACTGGTTGCTCTCCCCTCCCCCTTTCTATCAAACTTTTATGTTTTCCCCATTCGCGCTTTACGCGTTGCACCCACACATCATATGTTTCCTCAAATGTTGACCTTATGACTGCATTAGGAATTCAAAGGTGTGTCACTTCTGTGACATGCCAAGAGACTCCCATGGCTTCCAAAGCTTATCTTTCCTGAATATGTATCACAATCAGTAGAAGCACCGCATGTGGACAAGCAGGATTTCATTTTGGTTCCTAGGGTTTGGGAGAAACCCTACTTTGGCAAGAAAGTGACCCCCCTTTATGTTTGTAACCTATTCCTCTAAGGGTGCATTCTCATCGGCATCACACCACACCATGGTAAGGGTTAGTGCATAACATATTCCCCTATTTTCCTGGCTTGTCCTACCCCTCGGCACGTGCATTAGGGTTTACGAGGATTGCATGCTCCCCTTACATCCTTGAAACCCTAGGTGTTCAGTATGAAAGTCACCTTTGTGTCTTAACCTTGCTCATATGCATCTGAGTGTGCACTCTCATTGGCGTCACCTTCCACTCGCATTGCATCACTACAAGAACCCCTTGGCATATCAACACCACCATGGCCATCGGATCAATGCATGTGCATAACTAAACAAGCTTGCATAAATGAACACAAAGCGGACATGACATATCACAATTTCAAAAGGAAAATTGAGCAATTATGCACACATTTATGCGCCTTAGGTTTTGGTTTATGTCAATTAAAAAGTATTATCATTATGTATAAATCATTTAATTAACCCATAATATTATTTTGCCATGTAGGGCGAGCGAGGAAACCATTTTTTTTATAAGCCATAGTCAAAGGGTCATAGCCCCTATATCCACGAAGGCTATATATTAAGCAACTTTAAACATTCAAAACTAATTTCTGCTATCATGGATGTTTCTGGGTTATGAGCATACAACAAAGTGATTTAATCCCACCTCCTACAGGTGCAAAGAAGTGCCATCTTTTGGTAGTAGACAAAAGACACAAGAAAGAGAAGAAAAGGTAAATAACGAAGTAGATGATAGCGACATACCTAACCTGGAAATTCTTTATAATCACTATCATGACAAAGAGCACAATCCCAGATCAAAAGGAGAAGAAATGATAGAAATGCGGGTGGTCAATTTGCGTGACAACTCTGTTTTCAGCCCACTGTTTCAGGAAACCTGAGGCAGGGCTCACAGATGCAACATGGGGATGACCGAAAGTAAAGAACATTTTGTTGTAACTTGGGATTGGTTTCACCTCATAATTATGTAGGTTATTAATATTTCAAGGTGGCTACACAACACAAACTCGATGCATTAACAATGTCCAGGAAAGAGTTACTAGGAGTAGATGTTTTGATTCAGCAATGGGATTATTGGTGGAGTTTTTCCTAAGCTTTATTGTCTTTGGTACACATCTATGAGGTCTGATCTTACAGAGACGTGGGCTCTTATCCTTGTGTGACAATCTCGTGCTGAAGGCGTTTCCTTTCCCTGTTGGAGGCATCGAATACTCATATCCCAAAGCCCTCTCAGAACGCACATATCGCCATCTTGTTGACCAGCTCACACTTTTACATTACGCGGAAGGCACAAGTGGCACCAAGGAGGCAAAACCGGTCAACTAAAGCAGCTCATACCTAGGAATGGAATGCATGATCTATATGCAGTGGAAGGAATATTTAAAAAAAAAAATCCAACACATCATTCCTTGTGCCAATGCATGCCCATGGCGTATATGTATGAATATGCCAGCACATAAGGAAAACTCAAAAACTCAACTCCCCGGACATGCAATGGAGAGATGTTTCAAACCCCATCACCAGTTCATAGGCATTTGTAATCGGTTGAGCATCAATTCCATGTCGTGTCGAGGCGCGGTGGGACAACAAGCCATAGTTTGCATGAAATAAATTTCTCTTCGATATATATCTCCGCATATACGGAAGCAGTTACCCCGTTGGAAATGTGAACGATTATATCCAAGCTAGTAGTGGTGCGACCACGGTGTATATACGTCGGATGAGGCAACACATGCCCAGGAACGGAATGCATGAACTCTGTTATCAACAATGCATTTTTTATGTGCAACAAACTACGACATAGATATTGATTATGTGCAACAAACTACGACATGATATAAACTAATCATGTCTGTTCTGCGCTCAGATTATGATTGACGAGTTTTATTGAACTTGTTCTGAATTCTCTACAGATGAATGTTGCAGGCCTTTAGAGTAGTTAAGAATGAATGTAAGTGACGACCCCGAGCGCAGATCGCCCTTACACTACAATTTTTCCACGTAGGTCCCATGATCACTGCTTGGAATTTCAACATAAAGTGCATCCCATTTGAGAGTTGCGACAATGCGACCTCCATAGGTCGCACCAGAAAGGCCCAAGTTAAGTAACAGAAAGTTGCGACTATGCGACCAGTCACAGAGTCGCATGGAAAAACCTCGGAAGCAACCACAAAATGCGACCTGGCGACTTGTCATTCCCTGGTTTATCTTCTTAACATCGCAGGTCGCATAATCGCAATTTTACTCCTCAGGAAAGTTGTGGCCGGTGCGACTCTCTATTAGAAGATGACCTCTGCATAACTTTGCGACCTACTCTCCGAAAGAAAGCTGCAAGTTGTGTTAATGTATTAAATGACATCTCATCCAAAGGAATATCATGGAGTAAACAATTGTACACTCCTCGGACCAAACTTTATGACAACATTGTCAATTTACCTCCCATATTACCTACACATAATATTAAACTGCGATCCTGGTTGATGAGACATCAAGGTTATTTTCTATGGTGCAAGCGTTCCACGTAAAGGTTGGGAAATCATCTTGTCAAAATCTATTTTGATACCTTGATAACAACAACCTTAATATGGAGAGATATCCCAACCTGTGTGTCAAAGGAATTACTCATACATAAAGTGTGATCCTGGGCACTTGTGTAACACTCTTTGCGCCATAGTTACCATGCATCTTCACTCAGTTCATACAATTCTTTTGCCCATTTAGATTATGATAGAATACCATCGGGAAAATTACGGTTGAGAGGAGTGGGCTATTATTTCATGATCCCCTAAGGAACAACTATACTAGCACATTCCCTTGAATCGAAGGTGCCTGTGCAAATCAAGGCAAGCCTGTAGATGAGAGCATCTCTGAAGAAGTCTAGGAAGACCCTACGATTGCCATCCATTCTCACAATGTCATAAGCATGAGAAAGGACTATCCAGGGGTCCAAAGTTGATTTTAGCTCTTCATTATTATTTTTGCATATATGATAATGTTCTTTGATTGTCAACGTGTATAAATTTTGTGATTTGCTTGCAGGGTAAATAAGAACGAGGATGTCGACCTATGAAGAAGGAATTAGGGTGGCGCACAATAAGCTGTAGTCGAGATGGCTTCGGACAAGCTCCAAGAAACTTTCAATAAGCTCAAAGGCACATCACCGAAATATGGATAGTGGCAGGAGAATAGGTTGGTTGCAAGACTTAGCAACCACATCATTGTAGCATACGGGTAACCAACGCCCCAGGGTTTCCAAGAACCCTCGACATCCCCTCTTCTCCTTCATTCTAATGTAAATATTTCTCACCATAATGTGAGTAGCTATGCTGAGACTAATCTAACCATGTAATGGTCAATAGGCATGAGAGAGAATTGAATAAGTTGAAGATTCGTGAGGGGAGGTCAAGGTTCACGATAGGTGAACAATCACCCCATCTCTATAAACTTTACCTCATGCCTCATGGAGAAGGAATTTTGGCCCTTGAGTGGAGGCTAGGAAGAGATAGTTGATTGGCGCTTGAGATCTAAAGGCACTCAACTCTTGGTAGCTAGTAGAGAGAGTTGTAGTGAGGCTAGGGTTTTGCATCAGGCATTGGTATGAATAGCCCACGTTCCACTGTTGGGTTTTGACGAGTTGAAAGATATGTATTTGAAGTTGCAACAACATTAATAAGATATTCCAGCACTGATTCACATGCTTTCTCATGGTGGTAGTATTAGATGTTTGATATTTTGTCGTGTTTGTATGGGTGGTTTCATATACGCAATTATGTTATGGGTTGATTCATATTGGTTGCATGTATGTTTTGTTTTCAAATCAATGTTTACTTGTTCCTTTCCATGTTGGCAATCTATTGTGAACTTCTTCGCAATTAACTTCTGGCGCGTTCCTCTTTATGTATGTCTGACTGGGTTTTGGCTCACCGATCCCTCTCATGGCGTACCCCTTCTTATTGCTGCTTAGACTTGCTTGTATCTATGTCTATAATTTGTCAATATTGGACTAATTTTGTTTCACTTTTTGGTCATTTCACCCTTGTCCCTGCTTCGTCACCTTCTCATCTGACAGCCAAGAGAAAAAACACTTATGGTGGCAGTCGGGCCCACATACCAGATGGGGCTCCTATCCCAAACTGTGTGAGGTTTAATTCGGACCTCCCACCGGGGAGACCCCCTTGTTGTTGGGGGTACCATTTTTCCTGTCAACAAGGCCCTATAGTCTTTTAGCGCGCGCAGGGATGGGGTCATCCTTGTAAGGTTTTAGGAAACTACCATTAATATATCTAGGAAGTAATTCACCATTTAACTTAGCCAATCGCACCGCACCTCCCTCTGTAATTTCCTTGATAATTTACGGTCTAAGCTAATGCATCTTGAACTTCACTGGAAAGTGTGAAAACTTACTGTCATAAAGCAACAACAAATCATCATTCTAGAAAGAATTTTTCTTGATGTGTCGGTCATGCCAGGCCTTTTCACGCGCCTTCTGCACCTGTTGGTGGAAACCAACAATGAATCTATCTTCCTCCAGTGTAACAAGTTGTGACATATGCTCCTCCATAATGTCCTGGTAAACCATGTTGGTTATGGCTGCGAAACATGGACTAGGGAAAATGTATTCCATAAGAATCATGACCTACTCTCCGTAGACAATCCTGAGAGGTGTTTGTCCTATCAGCTTCTTGCACATAGTTTCGTATGCCCATAGAACAAGAGGTACGTGCACACCCCAGTCATTGCAATTAGCGTTGCATATCTTCATGAGAGAATTCTCCAGAATCTTGTTGAAATCTTGTACAGTTCCATTCTCCTAGGGATGATATGGCGTACTCTTCTGATGATGTATCCTGAACTCTTATGGTAGCACCTGAATGGTCTCATTTATAAAATGCATACCCTGGTCACTCATCAGAATCTTGGGGCACCCAAACCTTGTCAAAATATAATCAAAGATAAAGTGTGCAGTCATCTCTGTGTTGCAGTCCTTCACAAGTTGAGCCTCCGCCCACCTAGTCAAGTAATTTATAGCAGTGATGATGTATCACACTCCACTCTTCTTCCCTTGGGGGTTAATCGTCCCTACAAAATCAATTTCCCATTTTTTGAAGGCGTGCAAAGTTACCTGCTGGTGTAGTGGCATCTTGTCTCTACACGAGGGTCTTCAAGTCCTTTGACATACGTCACAAGCGCGAAAGTATTCCTTAGAATCAATGTGCACATTAGGCCACCATAAACCAAGCCTTAAGATCTTCTGCACAGTTGGTTTACCAGGGTAGTGACCACCTACAATGCCTCCATGTGCTTCTGCCAATATGCTATGTCTCTCAAACTCAGGAATATATCACCTCAAAACTTCATCAGCGCCCATCTTGTATAATTGACATGCGATCAAAGTGAAATCAATTGCACGTAGTACCAATTATTTCTTTTGCTTCATCGTATATTTTGTAGGTGTACTCCCAGTGGTTAGAAAATGGATGATATCAGCAAAATTATCATCAGCTACCTTAATAGCGAACAACTGCGCATCTGGTAACCCGTCATCCAAATTAGTTGGCTCTTCACCATTTTCAATGCGTGATAAGTGGTATGGACCCACGTTCAACCTTCTAGGCTTCATAGTCACCTCAAAATCATATTACTGTAACAAAAAGAGCCACCTACAGATCTCCCCCCCCAACACAAGCCTGTTCACCAGGCATTTCAAAGCAGAATGGTCTGTGAACATCTTGAAATGACCTCCAAGCAGATAATGACAGAACTTTTGCAGCACATACAACATGGCTATCCCTTCTCTTTCTGTGGTTGAATAATTACGCTCAACATTTGATAGCTTCTGACTTGCAAATGCAATCAGATGATAAATATCTCCAATACCTTATTGCGCTAACATAGCTCCTAACACGATACATGAAGCATCAACGTGTACTTGGAATCCCTTCGACCAAACTGGGAATACCAAGATGGGCGCAATCACCATATTTTCGTTAAGTATGTCCAGACTCTTCTGACAGTCTTCATCCCAAAAGAAAATGGTGTCCTTCTTCAACAACTTTTCCATCGGTGCAGTGATCTACGCATAAGCTTGAATAAAATTTCAACAATATCCAATATGTCCCAATATCGAGCGAATATGCTTCACACTCTTCGGAGGATCCAGATTAATAGTGGCAACAATTTTGGCTAGATCGACCATCAGTCCCTGTTTACAGACAATATGTCCCAGCAAGATACCAAAAGGAACGCAAAACATGCATTTTTTCAATTTCAGATATATCTAATACTTCCGACAAGTATCTAGCATTAACCGTAGGCTAAAGACATGTTTCTTTAATAGTCCAAAGATAGTCCAAACGTAAAAATATACTTCTAAAAACTTATGGATATAATATTTGAAAGCAGCAACTACTATGCATGAAAATATGGTTGGCGCATTCTTCAAACCAAATGGCATCACAATATATTGGAATGAACCCCATTCTGTCGCAAGGTAGTCTTGCTCCGACCTTCTAGTGCGATCCTGATCTGGTGATACCTTGGAAAGCGATCAATAAATGAATATTCTTTCTTTCCTCCTACATTGTCCAAAACTTCATCTGAGAATGGGATCAGGAAGGGATCATGTACACATGCATCATTCAATTTGTGCGGGTTAACACATATCCTTATTTCACCTGTTGTCTTATTTTCTTGGACTACCACGATACTCACCCAATATGATTCGTCCACTAGCTCAATAATTCCTACATCAACGATGTTTTCCAACTCTTCTTTGACCTTTTTCTTATACTTTGGGTTCAATCTGTAATGGCACTGCTTAATGGGACTATCATCTACTTTTAAAGTGATCCTCATCACACCAAGATCTCCAATAATCCATTTTAGCTCAGAAAATTTAGTGGGGAACAACTCTTGATATTCAGTGAGAAGCTCTACAGTCATTTCCACAGTATCTTCATCTCAATAATCCCCTATATTGGAAAAATTAGGCTGCTCTTCTGTTCCAATATTGATTTTTCTAGTCTTAACATGTTCAGTAACATATGGAAATTCAATCTCAGGTCCAGTGACTCTGCGCTGCCCCTCAGACTTAGGAATGTTAATATTTCTTAGATTCTCATCATTTTCTTCAGTAGTCACATTTTGACATTCAACTGCATCCTTCATCTGTGCATTCCATTCTAGGTCCCGTACTACTAGTTCCTTTGGCACGTCAGAAATAACGTCTTGAATCTCATGTAACGCCTCATCAATGCAGTGGAATCCAATTTCAAAGCTGAAAGTCAAAATGAAGCTCTCTTTCAGCGCAACCCATTCGACAGTACCATGTCGCAGCTTGGTCTCCGGATACCAGTTCATGGGTACCCTTTCCAATGTGTGAATGAATATGTGAACCCATTCCGGTAGCGACTCCTCTCCCCAAAATGCAGTCCAATTGACTAAATTATTGTGCGGATCATCTATGCCTGAATATTTTTCTTTCGTGCAGGTGTTGGGGCTTCTGAATCACTATCGTAGCATTCGATGACATTCCCTCCAATAATCAATATTTCTTTGTGGGTTTCCCACCAGCATGTTGGGGTTGAGCACAGAGCTAAATCAAGCGCGTGGAACCATTGATCCTCCGGAACATCCCTTTCAAATGTATCTAAAAACATATTGACATCTCCTATACCATCATAGTGTGGCAATGCACGTACCTCATAGGATATACAACGCAGAGATCTGGTTACCCGATTAAAGCGCAATGTGGATACTTCATGTAAGTGCTTCTGCCAGTGTTCCAATGCTTCATTTGAGTATGATAAGAATGAACTATATATTTCCCAACTAAGTTGGCCATATGTCGTGGGATTGATCCAATCCTCATCCATCATGGTTAGTTTGTAGACATCGTCAATATCTTCACTTGCATACTCGTCGCGCACCGGTTCTATATACCTTTCTCCTTCTGCAAGGTCTAGGGGGACCACAACTCTCGTCCCATTGTTTTCAAATACCATGCTCCTGTGTTTGAGGTTAATAATAGCATCCATGTTAAAATACCAATCTAGACCTAGTAGCACAGGATACAGATTTGCATCATCAACAATTTCAATGACTTCAAAGTCAACAAACATCTTGAATCCTTCAATGTCAACTACTACTCGAGAGAGTCTGCCCATTGGGATAATTTTCTACTTGTTAGCCATGCGTAGTTGAATTTAGGACCATTCTAGCTTAGGTTCTCCCATTTTCTGCCCTGTTTGTTTAGGTAAGACATTTTCATCGGATCCCATATCCAGAATAACTTGATCTATCTCAAAGTCTCCTATCTGAGCAGTTAAGTGCATATCTCGTCCAGTTCTTCTTTTATTCTTATGGATTTGTTGACGACCCTTTGTTCCATATAAGGTTGATCTTTATTGGCACAGTTATCAATTAATGTTTGAAGGTTGTCAAGAACCATCTTATTGCGCAAAATATTGATAAAAGCCTGCAGGAACACTTTCATCTCAGCTGGAATAGTCTCATCTATGACATTCACAATAGGCCTAGTCGGTGATTTTGATGTCGACGCACCGAGGTCCATAAAATTCTTATTTGCTTCAGTAAAATTATCCTTCTCCCTTTGTAAGTTAAATACATCCTTCTTCTTAGGGGCTTTCCTAGCCTAGACATCTGCAACAAGTTATTTTCATTCTGCTTTATCTGCACTAGTTGTTGCACCACTTCTGGACACAATATTAACAATAGGCTCTTCGTTACATGACTCTGCCCTCATCATATGAATGTTCTATATAGGCATTCGAGTCTTCCTTTCCTTCCTTTTCGCAAACAACACAGGGAAGTATAATTTAGAATAGACATGTAATTAAAATGTATTTATCAATTTAGGAAAGGAAAACCAACTCCAAAAATAGAAGAAAAGAGAGATCAACGCCTTAGAAATAAGCCACTTCGAGGGGGCAACATCCTTTACATTACATAAATGAACAATTCTTGGATGATACAAGCGAAAAAACCTCCTTTATATATATAGGAGTCCATGGGGTCACAATATAATCCTAGCCAACCTAACAATAATAATGTAAGGGCACAATAATAACAATAAGGGGGTTACAGGGGTACAATAATAACAGTAAGGGGGCTACACTAATAACAATAAGGGAATGCACTAGTAATAAAGGGACCTAACATGCCCCTTTCCTTCAAAAAAGTGTTGTCCTCAATGCTTGAGTAGCTCTGGATGCTTCTGTATAAAATTCTCATCCTCCCATGTAGAATCTTCAGTGGGTAAGTTCTTCCACTTGATGAGATACTCTGAAATTGATCGATTTTGTAACTGTCGAGTTCTTGTTTCCGTGACTGATTTAGGTTCCAATATGATTTTTCCTTCCTCATCAAGTTCTGGCAATATTGTTTGAACTGGAAGTTTGTCACTGTTAATTTTGGCAACTAGGTCCAAACTCCATGTTATATTACTCAGATGATAATGCCAATATTTTTATTGGATTCCTCTTTCGGAGAGGTGTAAGATTGATCTAAAGATCATCTTGATCAGATGAGCTATACATTTATTTTGAATTCATTCCACTTATGTGCAAGGTCGGCCAGATTTGTAATGTAGGCTTGAGAGCCCAACAAATGTGTCACACACCCTCATAGATGGATATAAATTGGAGAGAATTGGAGGTCATTCCATCATCATCTAATCACACACATTCCTCATGATCTAATTGGTTCGTTTAGCCTAGAAGATGCTTCTCTCTCTCCCACGCGTAAGTGGATCTCATAAATCTGGATGCCAAAAATCTAGATTATGCCGAAAATGGATGTCGTAAGTCTGGATGATGCCGGAAATGGATGTCATAAACTTGGATGCCATAAATTTGGATGATGCCGGAAATGGATGCCGTAAATCTGGATGATGCCGGAAATGGATGCCATAAATCTGGATGATGTTGAAAATGGATGTCGTAAATCTGGATGATGTCGGAAATGGATGTCGTAAATCTGGATGTCGTAAAACTGGATGATGCTGGAAATGGATGTTGTAAATCTGGATGATGTCCTAAATGGATGCCGTAAATTTGGATGATGCTGGAAATGGATGCCGTAAATATGGATGATACCGTAAATCTGGATGCCGGAAATATGGATGATGCTGGAAATATGGATGCCGGAAATATGGATGTGGGATTCTTTTGTTGAATTATGTTGACTTTTGATGAGTTGTCTTTGAGGGTTGTGTGTGTGACACTTGGAGGGTTAGTTGACCTGAGAAAGACTTTGCTGGTTGAAGCATCATGTCAACTGCCATAACGCACAATATTCTACATCTTTGCTGGGCAAGAAGATATGTAAATTTGATCTATTTTATTGGCTTGTCTTCTGTTGATCTATTGGTATGTTCTATCAGCATTTTACTTTCATGTTTATGTGATTGCTATATTGTATCAGGCCCTAGAATATTGAAGTAAATTTTCATTAAGCATATAACATTCCGTCTATCCAAAATTTACAGTCACCTATAACCTTCTTTAAGCATGAAACATGGAAAATTGGATGCACTCAAGAAGAAGCAGGAAGCTCCAATTTGTATGCCATAGTACCAATCTTTTGCAACACCTTGTAAGGACCATAGTACTTTGGCGATAATTTATTATCCTTCTTAGCTTGCTTGAGGGAAATTTTTTGTATAGTTGTAGCCGTAAAAATACTTAGTCTCCTACATCAAAACTTCTCTCGCTGCAATGTTGATATTCCTGTTGTTTCATTCGATTTTGTGCCAAATTTAAGTTATCGTTTAAGAGTTGGAGAACTTGTTGTTGATGCTCGATGTGATATTCCACTGCTTGAACCTTAGAATTTTCTCTTAAATATTATGTGATGGACGATGGATGATACCCATAAAGTGCCATAAATGGGGTCATTTTTGTTGTAGTTTGGAAGGAAGTGTTATACCACCATTCAGGCAGAGATAACCACTTAACCCATTGTGTTCGTTTATTAGATACAAAACAACGAAGACATCCTTCCAAACATTTTTTCACTATCTCAGTTTTCCCATCGGATTGATGATGATAAGATGATCTATGAGCTAGTTTAGTACCCAAACAAGAAAATAATTCCGTCCAAAAATTTCTTGTAAAAATTGGATCTCAGTCGCTTACAATAGTCTTTGGGTTTTCGTGTAGCTTTTTAATTATTTACATAAATGCAGTAGCAATTGTACTTTCTTTAAATGGATGAGATAATGCACAAAAGTGTGTATACTTGGTAAGTCGATCAACTACCACCATGATGACACTCTTTCCTTCGGAATTAGTTAAACCTGTGATAAAATCCATGGAAATATCCTCCCAACGTTGACTTGGAATGGATAAAGGTTGTAGAAGACCCGAGGTCTTAATTGTCTCAACTTTATTTTGCTGGAAAATAAACATTCTACCACAAAATTTTGAATATCAGATTTAAGGCCATCCCAAAAAAATTCTTTCTTCACCCAGTGGTAAGTTTTTAAAAATCCTGAGTATCCTCCTAAGGGAGAAGTGTGCAATTCCAAAAGAATCTTTTGTTTTAGTTGGGAATTCTTACAAAGATATAAGCGATATTTGTACCATAAGGAATCATTATTCCCATTAAATGTATTAGATGTACTAGGATCTTGCTGCAACTTTTGAATGAGTTTCCACACTTCTTCGTCCTTCTTCCATTCATCCCTTGCTTCGGTTATCCAATCTGGTTGGATAATAGAAATGGCACAAAGAAATGCTTCCACCTCTTCATCCTTTCTTGAGAGTGCATCTACAACAACATTTAGCTTCCCTTTTTGTAGATGATTTCAAAGTCATAACCCAACATCTTTGTGACCCATTTTTGCTGCTCTTCTGAAGATATTCTTTGTTCCAAAAAGTATTTAAGACTATCATGATCAATTTTTACCTTGAAGTGTCTACCCATTAGGTAAGGTCGCCATTTCTTTAGTGCATGTAGTATTTCCAACATTTCCTTCTCATAAATAGCTTTCTGTAAATACTTTCCTTTGATTGGACAACTTTCAAAAGAAATGGGTTTTCCTTCTTGCATTAAAACATCACCAATTCCATTTCCTGAGGCATCACATTCCACAATAAAGGTTTTTGTGAAGTCTAGCGTAGCTAAGACCAGTCCTAGGCACATTGCCTCTTTAAGATGTTCAAAGGCCTTAGTTGCTTCAGGAGTCCATGAAAATGCATCTTTCTTCAATAATGTTGTTAGAGGTGCTACTATTCTCCCATAATGCTTAACAAACTTGCGATAATACCCTATTAACCCGATAAATCCTCGCAACTGCTTTATGGTTATGGGGACTTTCCATTCCTTAATGGATTTAATTTTGTTAGGGTCTACATTAACACCCTCATGAGATACAATATGACCCAGATATTCCACCTCTTGTACTCCAAAGAAACATTTGGAGGTTTTTTCATATAATTGTAGAAATTTGCTGAATAATGATATTTTATCCACCGAGATTATCCTGATCACATACAATTCGAATTTATATGCAACACATAATCTCTTCCACTCAGATCATCAAACATGCGGAAATAAAATCAAGCGATAACACATCAAATCATCATACACATTAACATAGTATGTATGGGGAAAGCTTATAGCTGAAAACCCCGCAGCTATTGTGTATATTATAATGGAGAAATCATGTAACAAACTCAGTACAATACTCCTCACAAGTACTCAGTACTTTCTCATAAAGTTACACAAAAACTAGCTTGGTTTTGAACAGGTTACTGGTTCAAAACTCACCACTAATTGCCTTGCCTCTATTGCGCAATCATGGCCTGTCTAAATAGAGATCCAAGGTTCGAATCTCCTTGGCTTGACAGCGCAATCATCATGGGAAATTCCTCCAAGTGTGGTGCAAATATCATGCACAACTGATGTCGCCACTGATAGCTAACTCAACCCTTTCATCTACCTCTTTCACTGGTCTCCACTGAACTGTCCATGCACTGTAGTGAACTGATGTGTTCTTGAGTTGAATAATGAGTTACTAATTAATGAATTAAATAATATTTAATTCACTCCACTCATTACTAGTTGATTAGATAGTTAAACTAATCTCAACTAGTTCAACTAAGTTAAACCGAACACAACTCCACCAACTGTCTCATCAACTCCACCAAACTTCTGCCACTGAAGTCCTAACTGAATTCAACCATGCATGAGCTCACCAAACCCTTAGGAATAGCGTAATTCCTCTGTCGGATGCATGAGCCACTTCTGTAGCTCGAACTGAAGTGCTCCAAGAGAGTAAACTGAAGTTTAGAGTCCAAATATTATTAAGGGTAAATAATATTTGACTTCCTTATTTTTAGGATAGGCAGTCTAAAAATAGACTTCGACCTATAGGTCCAAAAATAGAGGTCCATCTATTTTTACCAACATGACCAATACTCCAAGAATAACATACTGCAACCCCTGGACCATGCTCCATATGTCTAAAAACAGACATAGTCTAAAAATAGACTTTGCGCCAGAATTTGCCTGCGGGCCCACTTAGTGAAGGCGACTTCATTTCACTAAGCTCCATCATCTTGCTGCATTTTCAACACTCCCTCTCGGCAAGATATGGATTATCTGCAACCCCTATCCTGCCTCTGTGGAATTCGAACTTGCTCTTGGTGAGCGCCTTCGTCAGGATGTCGACATCCTGATCCTCCGTGGGAACATATGAAAGCATCATGATTCTCCGCTGAACACAATCTCTGATATGATGGTACCTGATGTCGATGTGTTTGGACCTATCATGAAATACTGGATTAGTCGAGAGTTTAATGCAACTCTGGTTATCACAGTAGATCATTGTAGGCTCCAAATGCAACCTGAACAATCCTGCGAGGATCTTCCTCATCCAAATAGCCTCGCATGCAGTTAAGCTAGATGCCATGTACTCGGCCTCTGCTGAACTGAGTCACGGATCTCTGCTTCCTGCTGTACCAGGAAACTGCTGTCGACCCAATGCTAAAAACTCCTCCAGATGTGCTCTTCCGGTCCGTTGGACTCCCTGCCCAATCTGCATCAGTGAAGCCAGAAAGCTTCGCTCCATCCTCCTGTTTGTACCATAGACCATATCCCGATGTGCCTCTGATATAGCGCAATACATGCTTGCCTGCCTTCCAAAAGAGCTTGGTAGGCTTAACCATAGCTTGCGAAAGTTGGTTAACTACATAGCATATATCGGGTCGTGTATTGACCAGATACATAAGCGACCCCACCAACTGTCGATAGACAGTGGCATCCACTACCTCCGCTGAAGTAGCATCCTCCTTCATCCAACCACCGGGAAGAGGAGTGTCAACAGGCTTGCAGCCTTGCATGTTGAACCTCTCCAGAATCTCCCGAGCATACTTGCCCTGAGAAACAAACAGTCCTCCGTTGCGCTGCCAAATCTCCAATCCCGGGAAATAATGAAGGATGCCCAAGTCCTTCATCTCAAACTCTCGTGCAAGATCCTCCTTGCATGAAAGTATCAACTGCTCATCGCCAGTCAAAATCAGATCATCTACATACAGTACGATGATCAACGGCTTCCCCTCCACCACAATCTGGTACAGGTTTGGATCCGCCTCACTCTTGGAGAATCCAAGCCCGGTGAAGTAGCTGTCTATCCGAGTGTACCAAGCACGAGGTGCTTGCTTCAGCCCGTACAGTGCTCTCTTGAGTCGACACACATGCGAATCACTGCTGAAGATCTCGAAACCTTCAGGCTGCTCTATGTACACCTCCTCCTCAATGACTCTGTTGAGGAACGCAGTCTTCACATCCATGTGATGAATGTGCCATCCCATCTGCGCTGAGAGAGCAAGGATCGTCCGTATGGAAGAGTACCTTGCGACAGGTGCAAAATTTTCCTCATAATCGATCCCCTCGATCTGTGAGAAGCCACGGGCGACAAATCTCGCCTTGTACTTCTCCACACTCCCGTCAGCCGCCTGCTTCACTTTGTAGATCCATCGCGAACCCACCATTGATTTCCCCACCGGTCTTGGGACAATCTCCCATGCACTGTTCCTGACGATCGAATCATATTCTTCGATCATGGCATCAACCCATGCGGGTTCCTCCACAACTTCCTCAAAAGAGGATGGCTCCATCATGACACATTGACTCACAAGAGCCATGTATCCAGTGTACCGATCCGGTGACTGCCTCTGTCTGCGCTGTGCTGTAGGTGGTCCTACAACCTTCTCTGCATCCCGAGCTAGTCGCTCAGCTTCTGTAGTGCGCATGCGCCCTCTGATGGTTGGCGCTGCCTGGGTGGTTTCTTCCACCTCCTGAACCTCCTCTTGTGGCTGATCCACATCAGGAAGCTCCTCCTTAGGAACTAACAGCTCCTCATCTGCATGCAAGTGTAGCTCCCTCTCAAGCGAACACTGCATGGCTTTCTCCTCCTGAAATTTTATATCCCGTCGCACAACAGTCTTGCGACTGTCTGGCACATACACCCGATAGTTGTGAGGTGTATCGGTGTACCCCACAAATATTCCAACTTCAGCAGTTGGATCCAGCTTCCTTCTTGCATCCTTCGTCACATGCATGTAGACAGGAGATCCGAAAATCCGCAAATGGGAAATATCGGGCCTCTTGCCAGAATAAGCCTCCTCTGGTGTACTCATGCCAAGAACCTTGTGAGGACAACGGTTCTGCACATACACTGCTGTATTGCATGCCTCAGCCCACGAGTGAAGGGGTAGGCCCTGATCATGCAACATCGCCCGTGCAGCACCCACGATCGTTCTGTTCTTCCGCTCAGCCACCCCGTTCTGCTGTGGGTTATGGGGTGCGATGAGCTCTCTCCGAATCCCTTCGGCGCTGCAGAACTCCTTGAATTCAGCCGAGATGAATTCACCACCGTTATCACTCCTTAGAGCAATCACCTTCTTCCCCGACTCCTTCTCGACCAGTGCTTTAAACTCACGGAACTTCGCGAATGTATCGCTCTTCTTCTGCATGAAGAAGATCCAGCACTTTCGAGAGAAATCATCAACAAAGATCACATAATACCTGTGCTTTGCTGTCGAAGCAACTGAGAAAGGACCACACACGTCTGTGTGAACTCTCTCGAGGATCGTCGTGGCGCGACTATCCTTCTCGTGAAAGGTGGCTTTCACATACTTCCCTAAAGTACACCCCTTGCACTGATCTGACTGCGCAAGGGTGCCCTTAGGAAGTCCAGTAGAAATCTGCTGGAGAATCTTCAAAGCTCCATGGTGGTGGCCCAATCTCAAGGTGGCCCAATCCTGTGCCACGATTCGCCCTCATCATCCTTCGCCCTCATCATCTAGGCTCACCACTTCTCCTTGCATGCCATAGTACAACGACCATCTACACACGTGATAAAGGTTCTTGGTTGAACCCCTATCTTCGGGTCTCTCCGGTAGTGTTAACGTGCGGGAGAGGCTTTCACCCGGCGAAGACCACATCATACCCCTTGTCTTCCAACATCGCCCGAGAGATCAGATTCTTCTTCAATCGGTACATGCATGACATTCCTTGATACAAAGGGTTTACCAGACTCCCTCTGAAAGGATACGGTACCGATACCAGATGCACTGTATCTACCGTCATCGCCCATCTCGATGTGCACACACAAATCTTTGTCCTCCAGATCTGAGAACAACTCCCGATCTCCCGTCATATGAAATGACGCACCGCTGTCCAAGAACCACACCGATCCCATCACACTTGAAACCAAGCATGCAATCAGTAAAAAGTCAAGCTCGAACTGTGAAGCCAAAGCTTCTCCATCTGCAGATCTTCCCGCTTGCTTGTTCTTCTTCTTCTTTGGACAATTGGTAGCATAATGTCCGTGATCATGGCAGTGAAAACACTTCACTTTCGCCATATCCTGCTTCTTGCCCTTTGCACCAGAATGAGAGGTTTTCTTACCCTTCCCCTTCTTTGATTTGGCCACCAAAGCGCAGTTTTCTTCATCAGCTCCCTTTGATGAAGATCCATCTCGAGTAGTCCTCCTTATCTCCTCCTGCATGAGATCCGCCCAAAGGCGCTCCCATCCCGGCAGCTTCTCCAGACCATTGACACTATCTTGATATGAGTGCCAAGCCTTCGGAAGACCAAGGAGAGCCAGGTCGACCATGTCCTCGTCTTCGACAGTCACCCCCACACTTCCCAGCTCGTCTCTGCATTGAGTGAACTTCGTGAGGTATTTGGCGATACTGTCGCCTTTCTCCATCTTGATGTTCCTGAGCTTATCTTTGAGCGCCAGCTTCCTTTGGTCACTCTTACTCTGGAATAGATCCGTCAAAGCTTTCCACATTAAATATGGAGTAGCCTTTCCATGCAGGCTGGATACAATATGATCCTTGACACCCTCCAACAGGATCCTTCGACATTTCGCCATCTTCTTTTGCCATGCATCGACTTCAGTAGGATCAGTGGGCTTTTGGACATCCGTATCTACGAACTCCTTCAGACCATTATCTTCTAATACTGCCTCCATGCGATCCTTCCATGCAACATAATTCGAGCTGCCTTCAAGAGCATATTCGAGTCGCAAACCGTTGAAAGACATTTTCAACACTGGCACCAAGAAAACAAAACTGCTGCAAAATTTCGAATTCCACCTCAAAGCTCAACCGCTCTAGATCTGTGAGAACAAATTATTTCTAGCATAGAGATTGAATGCAAGGGGCATTTACCGGACCTTTCACTTTCCGAAGAAAGATGAATCCGGAGGCTACCTGGCCCGCATGCAGACTCTGTCTACCGAAATAAGTTTGTAATCACTGTGATGATCAATCTCTGCTTCAATAGCTCCGATACCATGTAGAAATTTGCTGAATAATGATAAATTATCCACCGAGACTATCCTGATCACATACAATTCAAATTTATATGCAACACATAATCTCTTCCACTCAGATCATCACACATGCGGAAATAAAACAAGCGATAGCACATCAAATCATCATACACATTAACACAGTATGTATGGGGAAAGCTTATAGCTGAAAAACCCGCAGCTATTGTGTATATTATAATGGAGAAATCATGTAACAAACTCAGTAAAATACTCCTCACAAGTACTCAGTACTTTCTCATGAAGTTACACACAAACTAGCTCAGTTTTGAACAGGTTACTGGTTCAAAACTCACCGCCAATTGCCTTGCCTCTATTGCGCAATCCAGGCTTGTCTATATAGAGATCCAAGGTTCGAATCTCCTTGGCTTGACAGCGCAATAATCATGGGAAATTCCTCCAAGTGTGGTGCAAATCTCATGCACAACTGATGTCGCCACTGATAGCTAACTCCACCCTTTCATCTACCTCTTTCAATGGTCTCCACTGAACTGATCATGCACTGTAGTGAACTGATGTGTTCTTGAGTTGAATAATGAGTTACTAATTAATGAATTAAATAATATTTAATTCACTCCACTCATAACTAATTGATTAGCTAGTTAAACTAATCTCAACCAGTTCAACTAAAATAAACGAACACAACTCCACTAGCTGTCTCATTAACTCCTCCAAACTTCTGCCACTGAAGTCCTAACTGAAGTCAACCATGCATGATGCCATAAAACCCTAGGAATAGCGTAATTCCTCTCCATTAGATGTGATCCCTTCCAGGCTAGAGCGAAGTGCTCCAAGAAAATAAGCTTGAAGTTTATAGTCTAAATATTATTAAGGGTAAATAATATTTGACTTCCTATTTCTAAGGAGAAATGAGTCTAAAAATAGACTTCGACCTATCGACCTATAGAGTCACAAAAAAATAGAAGTCCATCTATTTTTCCCGACTTGACCAACCATCCACAAATAGCATCCTGCAACTCATAGAACATGCTCCATATGTCTAAAAATAGACATAGTCTAAAAATAGACTTTGCGCTAGAATTTGCCTGCGGGCCCACTTAGTGAAGGCGACTTCATTTCACTAAGCTCCATCATCTTGCTGCATTTTCAACAATAATTGTTTCTCCTCCAATAGTTTGAGCACCCTGTCAACATATTGAACATGATCCTTCCAAGACCTAGTGTAGATTAGTATATCATCAAAAAATACTAACACAAATTTTCTAAGGAAGGGTTTGAAAATGAAATTCATCAACCCTTGAAATGTAGAAGGTGCATTGGTAAGGCCAAAATGCATGACCAAACATTCATAATGACCCTCATGAGTTCGAAATGATGTTTATAGAATATCTTCAGTCTTCATTCTAGTTTGATGATATCTTGAATGAAGATCCAACTTGGTAAAATAAATTTCTCCATGTAATTCATCCAATACTTCATCAATCACAAGAATGGGAAATTTATCTTTAATAGTGAGCTTATTGAGGTCCCTATAATCCGGACACATGTGGCATGATCCATCCTTCTTGTGCACCAATACTATTGGAGCAAAGAAAGAACTTTGACTTGGTTGAATTATACCAACCTCTAACATTTCTGCAATCATACGTTCAATTTCGCTCTTTTGGACATAAGGATATCTGTAAGGCCTAATGTTTGGAGGAACACTTCCTGGAATCAAATGAATAGCATAATCATGATAACGAATAGGTGGGAGTCCTTTGGGAGTTTCAAACACCTTGGAATGATTTTCCAAGACTTTTTGGAGATTTGGAGAAATATATGATTTTGATGTTGGAACTTTTAGTGAGCATAATTGTGCAATTACTCCTCATTTTTATTTCTTCAGAATATTTGTCATGACATTAGAGGTTATTATATTTCCTGGATTCCCTGTGATGCCCCATAATTCAACTTCCTTTCCTTCTGAAAAAAAATACAAGAAAAGTTCTTGAAAATTCAAATCTACCATCCCAAAAGATTGTAACCATTGTACTTTTAGTACAACATCAACACCTCCCATTGGAATGGAAAGCATTGGACTATTCAATACATATTCCCCCATGGTTAGCTTGATATTATGTCATTTTCCAGATAAATTTATAGTTCCTCCATTTGCAACCATCACTTGACATTTTGGTGTTGGGTATAGGAAGAAATTCAATTCCTTGGCTACCTTACAGTGAATAAAATTACAGGTACTACTTGAATCAATCAACACTATTACCTTTTTCTTCTTGATATGTCCTTCTATCTTGAGAGTTTGAGGAGTGGTAATTCCTACCAATGCATTACAGGATATGGTCAGACTCATTTCTTCTTTCTCTAGGGTTGGTTCTTGGTGTATATCCTCTTCTTTTGAAATTTCTTGTTCATTTTCTTCCTCATCTTCACAATCTATGTAAAATAATTTCTTCTCTGCACACTTATGTATGTTAGTGTATTTGCTATCACAACTGTAGCAAAGCCCTTTTGCTCTTTTTTCTTCCAATTGTTGTGGTGTCAACCTTGTAGGTTGTGGAAGTCCAGGAGTAGCAACACTTCCATCTTTATAGATGTGAGTGGTAGGCTTCCTTGCTGCCATAATTTTACATTCAAATTTTCTTTCCAACCTGAATGCCTTCTCCAATGAATCAGGTTCCCAAAGGCAAACCTCATGTTGGATGTTATCCTTTAAATTCCCTATGAAGACATCAATCCTGTGTTCCTCTGGAATATCAGCTACCCTTATATTCAATTTTTGTAAGTCCTCAATGTGCTCCACCACTGAACCCTTTTGTTTGAGATTTATCAATTGGATAAAGAAGGTGTTACTCTTTGTATCCTCATAATGTGCTATCATTTCCTTCGTAAAAATTTACCAAGTGACAATTTTTTTACGGGATCAAAGCCATCGATACTATACAAATGTATTTTGTTCTAAATATAAAGTTGCAAGGCGTACCTTTTGTGTGTTTTGCACATTATTGAGATCAAAATATTTCTCCATCTGTAGTATCCATGTTACGGGATCCTTGTCATCAAACTTCCTCATATCAGTCTTTGGAATATGGTGGGTATTCAATCCAACATTAGGGTTTATGAAATCACGATTAACATTTATTTTTTTCTCATCACGAGTTTCCTCTACTATATTTTTGCCATTAGGAATCATTTCTTGTATCAACTTTGTCAAACCTTTCTTCAAACCTTCCATGCCTGCTTTTATATCATTCTTCATGTCTTCCATTTTTTATTCCATGTCTTCCATGCCATTCTTCAAACCATACATTACTTCTTTGTTCAAACCATCCATCTTAGCTTCCATGCCTTTCTTCAAAAATTTAATGTCATTTTTTGTTGCTCTTTGCGAGAGCGAAATTTGGTGCACTTGCTCTTGTAATTTTGATATATCATGTTTCACTTCTTCCTCTTCATGAGTCATAGTAGAGTATTATGAGGGCTTAATGGGTGTTGAATTCTTTTTAGGGGGCATTTTAGAACCCAATACTGATATCTATGCTTCATTATGCCCTTGGAATCATTTCAAACTGATTTTTCAAACAAGACTTATGCAATTTGAAAAAAAAATGCACACATTTTTCTTGCTTTTGAAGATCTCGATATTGAAACTGAATTATCTCTGTGATTACAGATCTTCAATATCTGAAATTTGGTACTGTAGTAGCCCTCTGAATCTTCTTTCGAATGCCACAGGTTTGACCTGATTTGGATTCTTCAAGGAAAAGTTATGCCCAATCTCCCACAATGACCTAATTATGGACTAGTTCAGTAGAGCGAACTTGTATGGTAGACCATGTGTCACTTTTTCCTCCTTCGGCTCTGAAATTGATACACAGGAAACTATAGTCCGTGTACTTTCGGCCACTTTTTACATAATTCCAATCTGATGCTCAGAGAGAGAGAGTTATGAAGATTTTCCCAAGGTCACCTCTTTTAGATGAAATTCGGGAGCCTGCAAAAACCCTAACTTCCACAGATCATATCTCCGAAAAATATTGTGAATCAAGATCTGAAATTTTTACACGAAGTTCCTCAGGATTTATTAGAAATGGGTTTTTTCAGTGTCTGAACCCTCGTAGCAAAAAAATATAGTGTGAATTCCATGATGACCTGTTTGAAGTAGTGAAACCCTAGAATGCAAAGCTCTGATACCAAATGTTATGAAACCAGCTCCAAAAATAGAAAAAAAGAGAGATCAATGCCTTAGAAATAAGCTACTTTGAGGGGGAAACCTCCTTTATATTACATAAATGAAAAAATTTTGGATGATACAAATACCAAAACATCTTTTCTATATATAGGAGTCCACGGGGTCACAATATAATCCTAGCTGACCTAACAATAATAATGTAAGGGCACAATAATAACAATATGGGTGTTACAGAGGTACAACAATAACAATAAGGGAGCTATACTAACAACAATAAAAGACTACACTAGTAATATAGAGACCTAACAAGTAAGTGGACCATAAATCCCTTATTTACCAATTAAATGGATATTAATGTAAATTTATATTGATTTTAAATTTATCTAAAACTAAAAAAATATTATTTCACTGATATTCATTTGTATTAATATAATTAATAACTAGAAATATATACAATTATAAATACATAATCATTTAATTATTATATTATTATTACGATATTTATATTTATAAAGAAACAATAATTTTATATAAATACATATTTATTTAAATTTAGTATTTTTATATTTTCTAAAATTTAATTATGTGATGATGTTTTTATAATACTAAAGTTATAATACTAAAGTTTTTAAATATTACAATAATTATACATCAAATATAAAATGCTTAATTTTATTGATGCAAAAATAATTTATAATATTTTATAAATTACTACTATTAAATTTAATATCAAATGATTCATTATACTAACTATAAAGTTATTGATTAAAATACAATTTAGAATAGACATGTAATTAAAAATGTAGTTAACAATTTAGGAAAGGAAAATTGTGTTTTTTTTTTTTCGGGTTTGAATTAGTTCAAATTTATGTTAATTTTAAATTTGTCAATAATTAAAAAAAAAATTTGTTTGAAAACATAGTTTTTTTAATATAAAAATTAAATTTACAATTAAAATTACATTTTTTTTTAATAACTTAAAATTAAATTATATTAAAATTAATTTAATTTATAATTTTAATATATTATTATTAAATTTTATATAAAATTATTCAAAATAATATATCTCAAAGCTTATTATTTTTAAATAATTTAAAATGTCAAAATTATAATGAGTTTAAGACGCTTCTTTCCAGTTTTTTGAGCATAAGAGTACAATTTTAAATCAAATTAAATAATTCATTTTTTGGTCCAATAAACCAAAGTTTAATCTTAATAAACATTAACCATTATCATCATAGTATAATATAACTTATAAAACATATGAATGATGAATAATAAAACATTATCTATATATTTAATATTTTCTTATAATTTTAAAAATAAAATACTTATATATTAAAAATACATTATTTTCACTATCTTAATTAATGGTATGTAATTATATATTAATTGCTGTCCATAAGTATAAAAACCATGTATTGTCTTGCTAACTGGTCATTATGTAGATAAAAATACAGAAAAGGGAACTAAAGAATATTAGATTAAAGAGAAATAAATGTAACATGTCTAACTAAAATGACTTCCTACAAAATCAGTACAAAGATTCACTGAAAAGTGCATGTTAAAGACACACAATCCCTATTTCTTTGTTGGCCACAAAACTCTCCATAACTAATAAACCCAAACTAATAATTTCAAGGTGAAGAGGCCGCACCTTAAGTTTCAATTGATTTATCTCCTTGCAAATTGAACGAGGAACCATACTGTTAAATAATGATTTAGTACTACATATAATTATGTTATTTATTTTTCGAAATTACACAAAGTATGTTATTTATTTTTCGAAATTACACAAAGTTTCAAGAGCAAATTAATTATCATCTTTATCAAGAGATACCAAACAAAATAATAAATTAAAAAGTGAAATTATGGGTGTAACACATTTTCATATATCCTATGACATAAAAATATTAAAATAATGTTAAGAAACGGTAAATAACATATAGTTTATTATATATATATATATATATATATATATATATATATATATATATATATAAATGTAAGAATTTTTGCATAGATGTCCGGTGTTATTTTTATGAAAGTTACGAAAAGCTATTTTCAAGTTATAAAATGTATTTATTTAAAGTAATGGATAATAATACTAATGTTAATATTGGATGGAGAAGTGAAGGGTCTAGTATTGATATATGAAACGGTAAATGGAAGAAGTATAGTTTCATCCATACACATTTAAGTGATAGTATAATCATTACTCATTAAGTATAGTTTCATCCATCCACATCTAGGTGATAGTATAATCATTACTCATTAATATCACACATCTAGGTGATAGTATAATCATTACTCCTTAACATTATTTCATTGTAAATGGAAAAAGTATAATTTCATCATTACAAATGATTTTGGGTGATAAGTATATAATCATTACATATTAACAATTATTATATTAACAATTATTATACTTTTCAGGGTTAGCTACTATTTGTATTATTATTATTTTTTAATTTTGTATTAATTATTTTAATTAATTAAAAATAAATTTATAATATTTAAAATTATTATTAAATTTATAAATACTAAATTTAAAAAAAAAAAAACAAAAATTTTAAATATTTATAAATCTTAAAGCTTCCAAATAATTTAAAAAATACTATGTATTAAAAATATAATAAATTTATCCCTTTTAACTTCTTAAAAAATATTAAAAATAAATTTATCTTTTTTAATTTATTAATATATCTATAGATATTGAAATTTTAATTAATTTATAAATATTGAATTTTTAATTAATTGATAAATATTGAAAAGAAAGAAAAAAACATTTTTCAAACAATTTAAATCTCCAAATTTTCAAATAAATTTAAAGACACATCTATTCAATTAACATGTACATATTTACTTAATTTTTGTATTTATCTTATTGTATCACATTATTTAATTTATGTATTTATCTTATTGTATCACATTATTTCTTACTATTTTTTACACTTTTTTTTCTTCTATAAAGTTGAATTTAAACAAAGATTAATCTATTTATTCAATAGAAAAAAATGATCAACCAATAATGAAATGCTCATTTTTATAATATTATAATGAAATGTTCATTTTAACACAATTCATTTCAATATCACTTTACTCTAACTTAAGTAAATAAGATTTTGACTCACTGTTTCAAAGATACCTTAATTTTTTTAACATCAACAAAAAAATTATAAAATTTTAGAAGTTAAAGTCAATTAATAGTTTTTTTTGCAGAATGTTAGAGCGTTTGAATGGTTTTTATGCTAAAAATAAATTCAGCACTATCAAAAACTCACGAGACATCCAAAATCCTAAAATTTGACAGTTGTAATTTAGATTTTCAAAATATTCTACCAAAATTTTTCATAAACTTGACAAATTTTCCATTATTTTCAAAACTGATTTATAAATTTTTTTAAAAACTACTCTATTAAATTCAGATATGACCAACTTATCATCCACCCACAACATAACTGACCTGATTTATGGTCACTAATATACGTTGTCGAAGGACCAAGAATAGATGTTTCCATGTGCAGAAGTCGAAAGAGACAACACTGACCATGAGAACGCATTCCAAGAAATGGGATCTTTCTTCGAGAAATATGTTTCAAAAATTTGACACTAGATGTTTGTCCCAAGGCAAAGGTTGAGAGGTTCAAAAATTAAAGTTAAGGGAATAATCATGTAGAATTAAAGTTTAATTTAGGGATTTGAGATGTTATTGAAATAATTTATAAATATTATATAAATTAAATGAAAAGTTAAAAAATATCATAATAAATAATTATATTAAAGTAAAAATAGTTTATAATTCATTATATTAATAAAGTTGTTTAGTCGAATTGTTATTTATAAAGGTGTAAAGTTGGATTGTTATTTAAAGGTAAATTAGTGAAAATTGAATATATAAAGATTTTATTGCATATTATGATTAAAAATAAAATTTGTAATTAATGTTTTATCTGTATTTTTTTTTAGTATATTGGAGTAACTAAGGAGATTTAATTCTCAAATCTTTTGATCTAGATTTTCTAATTAAACTATGGTGAGAGCTATAATTACAATTAATTTAAAATTATATATATATAATATGGGTGAACTTTCTAAGCTAGTTTTAAATTCCACTCAAAACCAACAAAGGCTCAAGCGAGGTTGGTATAAAGATACTATGGTTTTGTTAAACCATTGGGAGATTGACGAAAATGTTGCATTGCAAAATATCAATAACATTAAAAATATTGTTACTTCCAAGTTTAAAGAGAAAATGTGGCGTAAGAAAGATTTAGAGGCTAAAAGACAATAAGATATTATAAGGAGGTCATCAACCCTACTCTAGAAGATCAAAAGTATCTAACTGTTTTAACTAACTCAAAGAAAAAAAATTATATAGTCAAGATAAGAACGACCTCTCATGAGCTGCATAGTGAAACAGGTAGTTGGGCAGTTCCTAAAACACCATGGGTGGAAAGGATTTTCCATCTCTGTGATAATATGACCATTGAGGATGAAAATCACTTCCTCTTTGTGTGCCCTACTTACACCCACATTAGATCCGGGTTTCATATTCTTTGTTGCAATACCCACCTTGCTAGCCTTTTAACATGTCAAAATTATAGTGAGCTCGGAACGCTTCTCTCCAAGCTCTTTAAGCATAGGAGTACAATTTTAAAACAAACTAAATAATGTGTTTTTTTTGGTCAAATAAACCAAAGTTTGGTCTCAGTGGACTTTAATCATCATCATCATCATCATATATATATATATATATATATATATATATATATGCGCCAAGTGGAGGTTTGGTTCCAGTGGACATTCATCATCATCATCATCATCATATATATATATATATATATATTTTTAAGTGAGTTTAATTTGTGCCAACGGGGGGTTTGGTTCCACGATGAAAAATGTTATATGAATTTATATTATGACCATATTGTTATTATAGATTTGAGTCTCATCATTTTTAAAAGAAGACAATAGCTCCACTATTAAAATCTAAAGGCTCCCTACCAATTCCAAAATATACACACTTAATTATAAAAAAACCAACTAAATAAAATTATTGTGAATCTAAAAACTCCCTTCGATATATATACTAGTTTTTCAATATATATATTGGTTTATATATTTTATTAATATAAACCAATATTTTTTTCATTTGAAAAAAACTGTTGTGAATCTAAAAACTCCATTCCAATTCCAATATATACACATAATTATGAAAAAGGCCAACTAAATCCAAACCTGTACACTCACCAGAATTGCCAAAAAGGGTTTGTAAGCTGAAAGAGAGAGTACAAAATATGCTCATTCATGAACAACTATATCCACCTATCTGCCCTAAGAGAATGGCCAAAAGGGTTTCTAGTTTTAAGGATAGTGTACAAAATATATTCCACAGGGAGCACGCCAGTCTGAGCACCTCGGTTACCAAAACGCTCAGTAAAGTCACGGACGCGTTATTGGTTCAGCAGAAAATATTGGGTGGGCGCCGGGGTATATGCTGGACTGCCCAACAATGAATCCAATATAGCAATGTTATCGAGAAGCATTGACAGAGAAGTGGTCAATCATTCTATAATATCTCCATTCACTACAGCATTTCTTTATTCCACACTTCAAACAATATCTGGCCACAACAATCGGAAGGATTCCATGTATCAACATATCCTCCTCATTGGTACCCGCATTTCCTTATTCCATGAAATCCTGCATATCTGCTCCCCTCTTACTGGACATGACCCTCGATCCCAGAGCTCAAGGGCAGTGAGAATTGAGCTTCTGCAGGCATGCATGCAGCTTCATATTCATGGTCAAACCAGTGAGCGTGGCAGTGACATTGGGATTTCTCGTTCTTGGCTAACATTGTTTGCCTGGAGATTTGATAAATTGATTTGTTTCAGGGCTTTTTGGCAATGACATCGGGGAGATTTGATAAATTGATTTGTTTCAGGGCTTTTTGGCAATGACATTGGGATTTCTCGTTCTTGACTAACATTGTTTGCCTGGAGATTTGAAAAGTTGATTTGTTTCGGAGCTTGTTTGCCTGGAGATTTGAAAATTTGATTTGTTCCAGAGCTCTTAAATTCATGATGTATGTAAACCAGAGCACAAATTATCAGAAGAAATATGTTTAGGTTAGGTTTTTAGGGTTTAGCAAGCCTGTCACTATTAGCGATTAGTAATTGTCACTGGGGATCTTGGTTTTTCGCTGGCTGGATCGAAACTCGATCCTGGGACGTGTGGCTTCTGGAAAAATCTCAGATACTGCCTAACCATGTCTTCAAATGCAATAGGCCGCGACTTTAGCAGCACTAGAGAGTTTCTATCATTGGGAGCACTCCGAGCTCTGGGCAGGCATCCAGATAATTTCTCTGAGAAACCCCCTGATGGGTACCCTCGATCCAATAAAAAGAAGAATTTGGTTGTCAGCATTGCGCGCTGTGTAATTAGGGCTATTAATTCAGTCCCTGTTTCAGCTTGCACTTCTTGTCCCAATATGAATTCTGATCACCACAAAGGGCCGAGTGCCTCTCTTGGAAGCCGAGTGACTGGAACCCTGTTCGGTTACAGAAGAGGGCGCGTGAATTTCGCAGTGCAGGAAGATCCGAGGAGCAACCCTGTTATGCTTCTAGAACTTGCGACTCTGACAAATTCTCTGGTGAAGGAAATGGCCTCTGGATTGGTGAGAATAGCTCTGGAATGCGAGAGAACTGTGAACAGAGAAAAGCTGTTTCAGGAACCCAGATGGACCATGTATTGCAATGGGCGTAAGGCTGGTTATGCTCTGAGGAGAAGCTGGTCTGAGTCTGATGTGAGGATTCTAACTATGGTGCAGGCTGTTTCCATGGGGGCCGGTGTTCTTCCAGTAGAAGAAGAATTAGGGCCTGAAGGGGAACTTATGTATATGAGGGCTAGCTTTGATAGGGTAGTTGGTTCATCAGACTCTGAAGCTCTGTACATGGTGAATCCTGATGGCATTGGAGGACCAGAGTTGAGTATTTTCTTTCTCAGGATTTAGTGCCTGACCCTAGAGAATGCAGAGGTAACTCTGAGAGGACACCATGTTTCAGCTCATGTGAAACTTGCTGAAACAATTGAAAAAGAAAGCTGATGTAATACCCACGCACAGAAACCTTGCTGCGAGGGAATTGGAATGTTATAATTTGCAGGATTTCTGTGTGCACTGTATGTTCTTTGAAGAACTTTCACAGCAAAAAGTGGAAACTTAATTCATAAACATAACGCTGTCTTCATTGTGGAATGTTTTGGGTAAAATAATAATGTATTTATGTAAAATTTTTAAATTTAAATTTGTATTATTTTTACTTATTTTTTATCTTTAAATTTTAAAACAGGTTGTATAAATTACATGTTTACTTATTTTTTATCTTTAAATTTTAAAATATGCTGTATAATTTACATACTTTACATAGATTACATTTTCAAATTTTTATGCATGTTTCATAAATTGTATCTTTCAATTAGATTATAGTTGTCGTTTAAAGTCACAATATACATGCCCTCATTTGGGACAATGAGCGATGGTTGTAATTGACAACTTTGAAGGTTATGATTTTAATTTTAAAAGTAGGTTATTATATAAGGAGAATTATTTTTTGTGATGCAAGAATGAATGCTAAGAATTTATGCTAGTCATATTGATTATAGTGGATGATATTAGGATCTCAAATTGGAAATATACCAATGAAACATGATAATATATTTATTTAATTGTGGGATATGATGAGAAATTCCTTAAAATGCATTATGTAAAATGGACCTTAATATTTGATTATAGGAGTTATGGTTAAATTTTGATCTCTATTTGACTTTATGACATCAAGTTGTCTATGATGACCAATGCCTTGATCACTACTTTTCTTTATGACAACATGTTTTCTACTACAACTAATTCCTTGTTCCAACTTTTGATTTAATCAAATTTGTACACTAAGCTCATTATCTGAGATATGCCACTAAGTTATGATCCAATATGCAATGTACCTAACCCCCTTGAGGCCTTTTTAATAGAATGGGGTGTCTATACCCAACCTCCAAGGTTCCTCTATGGAGATGGGGTTTTCATAGTTCCTCTTACTTAAAATACCTTGAAACTTTGTTTTCAGATCACCATCTCCTTTTGTACATCGTGAACTTTCGAACGATATTAATTTCATCCAAATTTGATCTCTAGACACAAAGTTATGCCTATTTGAAAAATTTCCCTCCAAGCACCACTTAGTATCCATACCATTGCCACGTGTTAGATGTTGAAATGTGTAACTAGGTTTGGTCTTCATAAGATATGAAATGTACTTTTGATTCTTGTATATTGTAAAATAAAAGAAAATTATTATTGTTATTTTTGTAGCATGGGTTTCATGCTCAAGGTCATTTTATTTAGAGGTCAAACACCCACTGAATGCTTCTAGGGTTTGTCCTAGGGTCAAGAAGTAAATAGAATCATTTTCATATGAATATAAGATAAGATAATTATATGTATGTCCAACTATTGACTACAAAGTAGGTCAAAGAGACTGTTGAGTACAATGATGTCCATACAATGTGGGAGAACCAAATTGTCTCCTATAAAAATACGATGCATGAATATAAAAGGTACAATGCAAGAACATAAAAATACAATGTATGGAATGCCCTGGCGGAGAAGATCCAAGAGCTAATGGGTTTGACGATCAAACCCATCTCTCCTAATATCTGAGGCTGAATAAACAACGAAGAAACTCCACAAAGTCTGTTGGCCCAATGAAGGGTCGGTGGAAAATGTAGACTGTCCACTAGATCATTGCCTAGGGGAGTTCGTGCACTGCTGAGGCCTGGAGGACCTAGTCTATCTCCCAAGAACGGATCTGAGACAAAATTGCTGCTGAAATCTCGTGTGGCGGGGCGAGGTTCCACTGATCCTCACTGATCTAGAGTCTGGATATGAACTGGTATCAATCGGTCTGTTGGTGCCCCTGTTTGAAGGTAGTACCTTGAAAAATGTCACAATCCTCTATACGGGGTCTGGTTTGATGGGAGGATGACCCCATTGGGAACATTGTAACATTTCAAAAGAATTATTTTTGTATTTAAAAGTGTCAAAATACCCTCCAAGACCAAGTTGGCCCAATAGCTGAGAAGTCAACCTCATTAGGGCATGTCCTCCTCCTTGGAAGCCTATATATAGGAGGGAACTCAACCTCCTATGGTCACTCACTTACGTTTCATCATCTAAGCGAAGGAGAAGAAGAAGAATGCTATCAAAGAAGGACGGAGGACAAAGGTTTGGGTTATTTCTCTCTCTCTCTCTCACACGTGTGAAAAAGGAAGGCTAGGGTTTTGATGCTGAAAGGTCAAAGTTGAGGAAATTGCAAAAAGAAGGTCCAAGAAAGGAATATTATGTCACTTACAATCCCTACAAGTAGAAGCAACCCAAGTGAAGGTCAAAGTGGAAGCTTTGGAAGCCCTAGAATTTCTCACACGTGTGGAAGCAATAGTTGTTGCAGGGGCCAAAATTTTCAGACCTATAGTGGAGGCCAAAATTTTGTTGTTAAGGGTCGAATTTGTGTAGCTAGAAGAGTTTTGAATGGGTTTGACTTGGATAGAAGGAGAAAATCATCAAGAAGGTTTGGATTGGTCTCGGAAGGGTATTTTTCTTGGTCAAGAGGTCTTGGAATTCGCCATGTGAAGAATCTATAAGAAGAGAAGAGATTTGTGGGCTTTCCTCTTAAGTGGAGAGGTTTGTTGGAAATGTATTCATTGATGGCAAAGAGAGCAGCATAGAAGCAGAGAGAGGCAAAGAGAGCAGCATAGAAGCAGAGAGATAGCAAAAGAGGTAGCAAAGATGTAGAGAGACCTAAAGAGCTGCAGAGGGTAGAGCAGAGAGATAGCAAAAGAGGCAACAAAGATGTAGAGAGATCTGAAGAGCTGCAGAGGTCGAGCAGCTGTGAAAAGGGCCATTTGAAGAAGCAGGGTAGCAAAAAGAAGCAGCCCAGGATGCAGAATTCAGAGAATATAGAGAAACAGAGAAACGGTCCTGCACTGACATGCACTGCCTATGCACTGTCATGCACAGTAACTAAATGCAGAGAAACGGTCATGCCAAATAGGGTTGAAATGGTAGTTAATTGCATTAAATCCCTGTTTGTGTATATCAGTTGAAGCCACAGCATTATTGAAGGAAAGGAAGGTGGAATTATAAACTAGGATGGAACCTTGAGATATGGAACTTTGATTTAATGAACAGTGAAAGAAATGGCAAGGCGAGTCAATTGTAGGGGCCCAAACTTGATTATATGTTGGCGTTTGTCTTTTATTAAAGCCCAGGTTATATATGGATGAATATTCATATGTGGTGGCGTTAAAAAACATATGAAGGGAATTCACATAAGTCGAATGCAATTCAATTAACCGTGCATTGGTTTAATGTTGGGCATAACAATTTAACCAAGCGTTAGTTAAATGTTGGGATTTAGTTAAACCTATTCGGAATATTGAAGGCATAGCAAAGTAAGAATATTTGAAGCGGAGATGAAATAGAATCGAAAGCAAAACTATGAGCTAAGATAAGGTGGAATCGTGACCTAAACAGTAATGGCGGTTTCCGTATTCAAAAGCGGCAGTGTCATGTTTTTTTTAAAATGGTAAGAGGATTTTTGTGAAATAACTCGATATGGGTCTTCACTTGCGACGTGTCCAAAGGCGGTATTACAAAATTGGGTTTATCGCAACTTTGGAGAAATAACTTCCATGCATCTGATTTGCGTGATATTATGCGACCACCGTTGGATTGTCAGCAGGAGCGCGATAGTTTATTAACCGTCGGATGAGATGGGTAGGTTAACACTGGGACCTAGTTTCATCGCGTGGGTTTAATAATTACATCTCATGCAAGTGTGTAACGCGATTACCATCGGATTGATTGTATGGAGCGCGAGAGCAGGTAGATAATTGGATCCAAGCAGAGTTGCGTACACGATAAGCAAGGTACGTTATAATTTGCTGTGGGCTCAGATGCTTTGTAATATGATGCGATGGTTTGTTTGGAAGCCAGAAGTTAATAATCTGTGATAAAATCAAAGGTTATATATGTTATCGATTGGTTATTAACCATTGAAATAAATGTTGAATGGTCGATATATATATATATATATATAAGTTGTGGGACCCCAATTATGTTGCGGATTATAGGTTTGTATTGAGTGCGGACTAATGGGAGGTAAGACATGTACATTGTATTATATTATAATCGAGGGCGAAGATTAAATTGGATATAATACATGTTGCCGGACCACATTACAATTTGAGGTTAATACAAAGTCCAAGGTATACTTCTTAACCTTTGATTGGGGAATATATATATATATATATATATATATATATATATATATATATGGCGGTATATACATTATGTTTGATATGGGTCAAATGAGCGTTACAAAAGGAAAAATGATATGTTATGGGGTCCAGCTGTTTGTATGTTGAGTTGTATATGTATCTGTGTGTTGCACTATTATTCCGAAGTGAAATAAAACGCTTTCTGGGATTATTAGAAAAGCGTATTATATGCTTTATGGTTCTATAACCTTGATTATAAGAAGCCTCCACATTTATTTAATTTTCTAGCAGATGATAAGAAGAAGCTGCATTTTTATATGCAATGAGAATTTGAGAGTTATTGGGGAGCTAAATTTGTGAAACAGGTATATATACAGCAGAAACACAATTGAAGTGGAGAGTATGCAGAAACTAATAAAGGCACAGGGCATTTTACAGGCATGAAAATGCAAGAGAATATGACGAACAATTACACTACAGCAGCAGAAAAGACAAACTCACAGAGAGCCAAAAGCTGAATGGATTGAATTGAAATCATTATTGTAACTGAAAATGTAAATGTTTTAATTGTTTTTATATTGTTTGTGATGCAAAGGCAAGTCTCCGGAGGAAAAGAAATATCCCACTGTAATATTGAAATTTGTACATATTGTTATAATTTTTTCTGAATGAGCTGGACAAAGAAATGAGAAGGCAGAAAGAAAAGAGTCAGGGCTATTCACTTCGAATTCCCTGTGGAATACAAACAGTCATGAGGAAAGCTTTATAAAGGATATCACATTGATATGCATACAGAGGTTAGAGAATGCAGAATTGAGGCAGAGAAGATAAGAAGAAGGAGGAGCTGAAAGAGAAACTATGAAGAGTCAGAGATGATATAAGACATATAAGAAAGCTGGAGGACAGGAGTGAAGAAGGTACAGAACAGAGATGATATCCAAGGTAAATCAACAAGTGTTTTTCTTATGAAAGAGTGAGGAAGTTGGATCTTCCCTATCAAGTTGTAGCTTGATAGATGTCGGTGTGGCGGCGGCGGGTTGGAGGTTGGAGCCTCACGTAGGTTGGTGCCTACGAGAGAGAATTGATTTAAGTTGGAGCTTCACCCTGCTAGTTATAGCTTGCGGGGTGGGGTAGGAGCCTCCTGTAGGTTGGTGCCTACAGAAAATCAGTGGTGAGAGGGAGTTGGAGCTTGCCTTTGCATCACAACAATAATAAGATGTGGTTTTCTCCCTTTATGGGTTTCCACTTATATCTGTTGTCTCTGTGTGTGATGTTTATATGTTGATATGGTTTATCCAATCTACGTCATACTTATTGCTCCCACATTAAGTTTGCTGTCACATTATCTTAATACTTGCTGCTCACATATAAAGTTGATCATGAAATTAAGTTGTAAATAAGTTTAAATGTCAGTTTAAAAGTCCATGAATGTGTTAAACTGATTCACCCCCCCTCTCATTTTAACTAAGGGTTCAACAATTGATATCCGAGTAGGTTCCTTCTGTATCAGTCTAACAATTGAAAGGAGATCCTAGGTCCCCAGGATGGCTAGTCAAGAAGGATACTCAACAAAGAAAGCCCCTTTTTTCATCGGTGCAAATTATGCCTTCTGGAAAATCAGAATGAGGACATACATAATGTCTCTAGGAATAGAAGTTTGGGCTGCTGTGGAATTTGGATATGCCCCAAAGGCGACTGACTCAGAGAAAGAAGCCAAACAAGATTTTGTAGAAATTGCAAAGGCCATGAATGCAATCTTAAATGGACTGTGTGAGGTAGAATTTATCAAAGTAATGCACATCAAGACTGCCAAAGAAATGTGGGATACACTAGAAAACATCCATGAGGGAGACAAAAAGGTGAAGACAGCCAAACTTCAAGTCTATAGAGCCCAGTTTGAAAATATAAAAATGAATGATGATGAAGACATTGCCAGCTTCTTTTTAAGGGTTGCAGAAATTGTGAATAACATGAAAGCTCTAGGAGAAACCATATAAGAAGCTGTAATTGTTCAAAAGATTCTGAGATCTCTTCCATCCAGCTTTAACCCCAAGGTTTCTGCCATAGAAGAAATAGCTGATTGGGAAACCTTGACTATGAACCAATTACTTGGAAATCTAACAGCCTATGAGATGAGACTGTCATAGAGGAAGTCAAATGTGAGGGAGGAAGCCTTTAAGAAAAAGAAGAAGAAAGAAGAAAAGGAAGATATATGCTCTTGCTCTAATGAAGAAGAGGCCAAATTTGTCAGGAAATTGGATATAGGCTCAGGTAAATATAAAGGTAAAATTCCATTTAAATGCTTTAACTGTGGAAGAGTTGGACACTATGCTGCTAAGTATCCTCATAAGAAAACAAAGAATTAGACTCAATAATTAGAGAAAACCATATCAAAGAACTGGCAGAAAGGGAAGAGATTCAATAGAAAGTATTTCTATGCTCAACAAGACAGCAGTGCATCTGAAGACTCAGATTAACCCTCAAGTGAAGAAGGAACCTCTAAATTTATATTGATGTCTATAGAAGAACTTGAAGGATCCCTTCTAGAAGATGAGGAAGAAGGTGAAGTTGATCTTGAGGGGGAGCTAAGAAGTACCCTGGAGGAAATTGACAGACTCAAACTGAAGTGCAGAAAACAGAAATACATTCTCCTCAAATATGTAAGAGAAGAACAAAATTTAGAAGTCCTCATTTAGTTGAAAGTAGAGCTTGAAGAAGCCAAGAAGGTAGAAGACATTTTACTTAAGCAAATTAAGGATAAAATTCAGGAACAAGAGAAATTAGAAGAAGAAGTAGTGTGCTTGAGGAAGAAATTAGAAATGCCCAAAGGAAAGTGTCAATAAATACTCCTCAAATGACAAGCTCTGATAAGTTGAATGAAATTCTAGATGCTCAAAGATCTCCTCTGATAAAAACTGGGATAGGCTATGAAGGAGAATCAAGCAAAGGCAAAGAAAAGGAAAACAAAAATATCATTTTTGTAAAAGCAGATAAGGATAATAAAGCAGCTCAGAAGGTTCCTATAGAAGAAGAAACCTGCAATGAAGTAAACAGAAACCAGAAAGAACCTCAAATGACAAAGAATGAAGTAAATAAACAATCAACTGAAAAAGGCTCATATACTCCTGAATATGTCAAATTTGGAAGCCATCAAATGAGAGTCTCCCCCCCCTATGAAAAATGCCACCTGTTATGCCTGCCACAAACTGGGACATATTGCTTCATACTATCATACAAGGAGAATCAATTCAAACCAACAAAGGATGAAATTAGTGAAAATATTAACTCAAGCAAACAAATGGAGAAGACAACCCTTCATCAGGTATGCAAATTGTTTTCATGGATATTGTTTTTACTGTAAGGAATTTGGCCATAAAATCATAGAATGCAGATCATATGGACAAAGACTGATGTTTAAAACCTCAAGGAGGTTTATGAATCATGGAGAATTTACTTGTACTCATAATTCTGCTAAAAACATGATCAAATGCAGTGTATGCCATAAAATTGGATATATGTCTTCCAAATGTCCTCTCAGAGAATGTGGCCCATCATCTCAGAAAAGGTACCAAACAAAAGGATGCATGCAGTGGAAAAAGAAGGTGAAGAAATGTGACCTGGCTCTAATAGCTCAAGACCTGAAAAGCCAATGGTATTTGGACAGTGGTTTCTCAAAGAATATGACTGGAGATAGAAGAAAGTTTATAACCTTTGATGAAAAGAAATATGGAAATGTTACTTTTGGAAATGATAAAGCAGGGAAAATCAAAGGAAAAGGCTTAGTCAGTCTAGATAATGGTAGAGGAAAGGCCCAAGATGTACTATTTGTGGATGGGCTGAAAGCAAATCTGCTGAGTGTCAGTCAAATGTGTGATAAAGGCTATGAAGTTCTTTTTAGAGCACAAGACTGTGAAGTAAGATCAAGCACCACAGGAAAGACCCTGATCAAAGGTGTTCGAACAGAAAGTAATGTCTACATAGTGAAAGAAGGGAATGAAGCATGCCACCTTAGCAAACTTGAGGAGTCATGGTTATGGCATAGAATATTGGGACATCTAAACTTTGACCATATCATTTAATTGGGTCTCCTGATCAGTTTTTCATCAAGTCCTGATGATGAACCACACTAGCTGGTTCGAAACGCGTCGACCAAATTTATTTGGATGTGATTTTTACCGAAATATTTTTTCACAAGAGGAATGCAGTCAGAGATATGCCAGTCATAAAGATGCCTTCAAATACCATATGTAAACCCTGTCAACTAGGAAAACAAACCCGCACATCCTTTAAGACCAAAAATGAGCTATCAACCAGTGGGCCACTTCAGCGTGTACACATGGACCTGTGTGGACCTTAAAGAACTAAAACACCAAGTGGAGAATCCTATTTCAGGCTGATAATAAATGATTTTTCTAGAATGACATGGGTTGCATTTCTCAAATATAAATCAGAAGCACTTGAGAAATTCAAGACATTCAAGGCATTGGCAGAAAATCAAACAGGATGCAAGCTAAAGTGCATTAGATCAAATAGAGGAGGTGAATTCGTAGACTATGATTTTGTAGACCTATGCAATGAGCATGGGATAAAACAACAGTTTACAATAGAAGGTACACCTCAACAGAATGGAGTGGAAGAAAGAAAAAACAGGTCTGTACAACAGATTGCCAGAGCCATGATGCAAGAAAGTAACATTCCCCAAACCTTCTGGGCAGAAGCAGTACACACAACTGTGCATATTCTTAACAAAGCTCATTTAAGACCAAACAGTGACAAGACCCCTTATGAAATATGGCATGGTAAACCAGCATCAATCAAGCACTTTAGAGTCTTTAGAAGCAAGTGTTTCATAAAAAATAATGACAAAAATCTAGGAAAGTTTGATGCAAGAGCAGATGAAGGAATATTTTTAGGATATGCATCTAAGAGTAAGGGTTATAGGTGCTACAACAAAACTCTTCGCAAAATTGTGGAAAGCATTGATGTAAGATTTGATGAAGAACTACCAAACAAGACAAGAAGTACATGTTGCAGCAATCCTCCAGAAGATCATGAAGAAGAGAACCAATATGATGATGAAATAAGCAAGACAACAGAAGATACTGAATTGAACTCAAAATCTCCCTCAAGACACACTCAAAAGAATCATCCAGAAGATCAAATCATTGGGGACAAGAGTGTGGGAGTCCAGACAAGAAGACAGCTAGCTGAACAAACAGAAGAAGGACCTATATAAAGGAAGGGCACCAAATAGAATTAAGTCTAGATGTGATCTTTGATGAAAGTATTTCATTCAAGAAATCAAAGGCCCCCCCGATTGACTCTAATGATGAAGAACTTCCAATATTTGAAGAATGCACTACGGAGGAAGAGGATTCAAATCATGAAGAAGGATGGCCCAATGAACCTATGTAACAAGTCATCATCCCTGAAATAAAATAGAGACATAATTGGTTGAATTCTATTCTTCTATATGAGGAAGGACATGGAGTTTCCAAAGGTACGACAAGGGACAGTAAGAAGCCCAAAAGGTTTTGAGGGTATGCAACATATATGAAAAATTTAATCAATGAAATGTAAAAATTATATAGCTTATGTGTTATATATCCAAGATTCTCCTGATCACACACTATTTTAACTTCATGCACAATACATAATCTATTCCACCATTGATCATCATATGCGGAAATTAAATCAATTGCAATGCACACACGAAACCATAAAAATTCACACAAATTAACATAGTGATTTAATGGGAAAGCCTAAAGCTAAAAACCCCAGCTATCTGTATATAATATATGTCATAGAGATCATGTAACAATCCTCATACAAATCTGATCATATCAAGCTCTCAGTATAATACAATTGCTACACACTAATCAGGCCCGATCTTGCAAATCCATGCACCGATCTTTGCCACCTGCTAGCCTGCCTCTACTGCCCAATCCTTGCTGAAAAATGGCTCTGAATGAACTCGAATTCACCAAGCTTGCACTGCGCAATCCTTATTGGCATCTCCACTGAGTGTTGGATGCAATCAATGCATCATTATAGTCACAACTGATAGTCACACTTGCTCTTTCACCTATCTCTCCATTGGTCTCCACTGAAACTGCCATGCACTGTAGTTAACTGATGTATTCTTCCGTTGATTAATGAGTTATTATTTATTGAATTAATTAACTAATTAATTCACACCACTCTCACTAGTGTATCAATCAATTAGACTAGATACAACTAGCTCAACTGAGTCTAACTGAGTTAAACTAAATACAACTCTACCAACTACTTCTATAACTCCACCAAACTCTGTCACATGAGTTCTAACTGAAGTCCTCATGCATTAGCTCCAATAAACCCTCAGGAATAGCGTAATTCCTTCTGTTAGCTGCTGTGCCACATCTGTGCACTTAACTGAAGTGCTCCAAGAGAATAAGATAATGTTTAAAGTCCAAATATTATTAAGAGCTAATAATATTCGACATATCTATTTTTAGACTGGCAATCTAAAAATAGATTCCGCCCAATATGTCTAAAAATAGAAGTCCATCTATTTTTCCAACTTGACCAACCATCCACAAATAGCATCCTGCAACTCATAGAATATGATCGGCACTATTACAAAAATAGACTTTGCGCTCAAAATGACACAATGGGCCCACTTAGTGAAGGCGACTCTTTTCACTAAGCTCATCATCTTGTTGAATCTCAACACTCCCTCTCAACAAGATAGGGATTATCTGCCACCCTGATCCTATCTCTATGGTATTCGAATTTGCTCCTGGTGAGCGCCTTCGTCAGAATATCTGCATCCTGATCCTCCGTAGGAATGTAAGAAAGCAACATGATCTTCCGCTGGACACAATCTCTGATATGATGATACCGGATTTTAATATGTTTAGTTCTATCATGAAATACTGGATTAACCGAGAGTTTAATGCAACTCTGATTATCACAATATATCACAGTAGGATCTAAGTGTGAACCGAATAACTTGACCAGAATCTTCCTCATCCATATAGCCTCGCATGCAGCCAAACTTGCTGCCATGTACTTGGCCTCCACTGAACTGAGTGCCACGGATCTCTGTTTCCTGTTGTACCAAGAAACTTCTATAGATCTGATACTGAATATCCCTCCAGATGTGCTCTTTTTGTCTGTTGGGCTCCCTGCCCAATCTGCATCCGTGAAGCCATGCAGCTTCAGCTCATCCGACTATCTGTACCATAATCCATATCCCGATGGGCCCCTGAGATACCTCAGGACATGCTTGCCTACCTTCCAAAAGAGCTTGGTAGGCTTAACCATAGCTTGTGAAAGCTGGTTAACAACATAGCATATGTCCGGTCGTGTATTGACTAAATACATGAGCGAACCAACCAACTGTCGATAAACGGTGGCATCCACTACCTCTGTCGATGTAGCATCCTCTTTCCTCCAACCACCAAGAAGAGGAGTGTCGATAGGCTTGTAGCCTTGCATGTGAAACTTCTCCAGTATCTCTCGGGCATACTTGCCTTGAGACACAAACAGTCCACCCTTTCACTGCCAAATTTCCAATCCCAGGAAATAATGAAGGAGGCCCAAGTCCTTCATCTCAAACTCCTTTGCAAGATCTGCCTTACATGAGTGTATCAGTGGTTCATCACCTGTTAGTATCAAATCATCTACATAAAGTACAATGATCAGAAACTTACCCTCCACCATAATCTGGTATAGGTTTCGATCCGCCTCACTCTTGGCGAAACCAAGTCCGGTGAAATAACTGTCCATCCATGTGTACCAAGCACGAGGTGCTTGTTTCAACCCATACAACGCTCTTTTGAGCCTGTAAACCTCCTCCTTAATGACTCTGTTGAGGAACGCAGTCTTCACATCCATCTGATGAATGTGCCAACCCATCTGCGCTGAGAGAGTAAGGATGGTCTGTATGGAATAATACCTTGCGACAGGTGCAAAGGTTTCTTCATAGTCAATCCCCTCGATCTTTGAGAAGCCCCGGGCAATAAATCTTGCCTTGTACTTCTTGACGCTCCCGTCAGCAGCTTGCTTCACTTTGTAGATCCATCTCGAACCTACCACTGATTTCCCTTCCGGCCTTGGGACAATCTCCCATGCACTGTTTCTGATAATCGAATCATACTCTTCCACCATGGCATCTACCCATGTAGGGTCCTCCACAGCTTCCTCGATAGAGGATGGTTCTGTCATGATACACTTGCTCATCGAACGTATATCGATAAATCGGTTAGGTATTTGTCTCTATACGCCTTTGTGATGTAGGTGCCCCCGACCCGCAACTGCCGCTCCGGGTCCTCCACCACTCGGCTTACGCCAACCCTGCCAACCCTCGATGTTTGGCATTGTGATGAGTGGTTTCTTCACTCCATGAAGACTGATCTGTGGTGATCCATCACGACGCTCATATTTGGGAACAAGTAGCTCCTCATCTGCATGCAAGTGTAGCTCCCTCTCAAGCGACAACTTCATGGCTTTCTCCTCATGAAATTTGATATCCCGTCGCACAACAGTCATCTAACTGTCTAGAAAATACACACGATTGTGGGGTGTTTCTGTGTACCCCACAAATATCCCAACCTTTGCAGTCGGCTCTAGCTTCTTCCTGGCATCCTTCGTCACATGAATGTAAACAGGTGAGCCAAAAATCTTCAAATGAGAAATATCAGGCTTCTTACTAGAAAACGCCTCTTCGGGTGTCCTCATGCCAAGTACTCTATGAGGACAATGGTTTTTCACATAAACCTCAATGTTGCATGCTTCAGCCCACAAGTGTATGGGAAGGCCCTGATCATGCAACATCGCCCGTGCAACACCCACGATTGTTCTATTCTTTCTCTTTGCGACCCCATTCTGCTGTGAGTTATGAGGCTTTATGAGTTCTCTTCGAATTCCTTCTGCGCTGCAAAAGTCTTTGAATTCGCCAGAGATGTATTCACCACCATTATCGCTCCTTAGAGCTTTCACCTACTTCCCCGACTTTTTCTCAACCAGTGCCTTGAACTCACAGAACTTTGAGTATGTCTCGCTCTTCTTCTGCATGAAGAAGATCCAGCACTTACGAGAAATGTCATCAACAAATATCACATAATACCTGTGCTTTGCTGTCGAAGCTACTGAGAAAGGTCCACACATGTCTGCATGAGTTCTCTCAAGGATCGTCATGGCGTGACTATCCTTCTCATGAAAAGTGGTCTTCACAAATTTTCCCAAAGTACATCCCTTGCACTGATCTGACTACGCAAGTGTACCCTTGGTAAGCCCGGTAGAAATCTGCTGCAAAATTTTCAAAGCGCCATGGTGAAGATGGCCCAATCTCTTGTGCCACAATTTGCCCTCATCCTGGCTCACCACTGCTTCTGCTTTGCCTGCCATTGCTGCGCAACCATCTACCTGCAATTGATAAAGGTTCTTAACTTGAACCGCTATCCTCCTGGTTTGAACTGTTGCTTTACTACGTAGGAAAGCCTTTCCCTCGCTAAAAATAACATCATAACCCTTGTCTTCCAACATTGCCACAGAGATCAGATAATTCTTCAATCCTGGAACATGCATGACATCCTTCAAGATGAAAGGTTTTCCAGACTCCCTCTCAAAGGAAATGGTCCTGATACCAATTGCACTGTATCTACCATCATTGCCCATCTTGATGTGCACTCCAAGATCCTTCTCATCTAGATCACTGAACAAATCTTTGTCTCTGTTCATATGGAAAGATGCAACACTGTCAAGAAACCACACTGATCCCTTCACACTTGAAACCAAGCATGCGATCAGTGAAAAATCCAGCTCAAACTGCGAGGCTAAGGCATCTCTAGCTGCAGATCTAGAAGCCTGCTTATTTTTCTTCTTCTGTGCACAATTAGTGGCGTAATGTCCGTGTTGGTGACAGTGAAAGCACTTCACCTTGGATAAGTCTTGCTTCTTGCCTTTCGCACCAGATTGAGAAGGATTTTTATTTCCCTTCCCTTTCCTTTCTTTGGTAGCCAAAGTGTAATTTTCTTCATCTTCATTCTTCGATGAAGATCCATCCCTGGTACCCCGCCTTATCTCCTCCTGCACAAGATCCGACCAAAGTCACTCCCATCCCGGAAGTTTCTCCTGACCATTAATAGAGTCCTTGTAGCTATGCCAACTCTTCGGAGGCCCAAGGAGAGCCAATCTCAACAAGTCTTCTTCAGCTATAGTAACCCCCACACTTCCTAGCTCATCCTTGTAGTGGACAAACTTCGTGAGGTATTTTGGTATACTATCGCCTTTCTCCATTTTTATTTTTCTGAGCTTGTCTTTAAGCGCCAACTTCCTTTGGTCGCTTCTACTTTGGAACAAGTCTGTCAAAGCTTTCCACATTTAGAATGGAGAAGCTTTACCATGAAGGCTGGACACTATGTGATCCTTCACACCTTCCAACAGAATCCTTCGACATTTTGCTGTCTTCTTTTTCCATACGTCAAGTGCGGCTGCATTGCTAGAAGCAGGTTTTGGAATTTCAGCATCTATGAACTCCTTCAACCCATTCATGAAATATAATTCTAGCTGCCATTAAGGGCATACTCCAATCGCAATCCATTGAAAGACATTTCAATGAATGCTCAAGTTCGACACCAAGAAAACACTGCAGCAAATTCGAATTCCACCAGCACAAAACTCAACCGCTTCAATAATTGCAATCTGCTCTGATCAATATCACTCTGATACCATGTAAAAATTATATCACTTATGTGTTATATATCCAAGATTCTCCTGATCACACACTATTTTAACTTCATGCACAATACATAATCTATTCCACCATTGATCATCACATGCGGAAATTAAATCAATTGCAATGCACACATGAAACCATAAAAATTCACACACATTAACATAGTGATTTAACGGGAAAGCCTAAAGATAAAAACCCCAAATATCTGTATATAATATATGTCATAGAAATCATGTAACAATCCGCATACAAAGCTGATCATATCAAGCTCTCAGTACAATACAATCGCTACACACTAATCAGGCCCGATCTTGCAAATCCATGCACTGATCTCTGCAACCTGCTAGCCTGCCTCTACTGTGAAATCCCTGCTGAAGAATGGCTCTGAATGAACTCGAATTCACCAAGCTTGCACTGCGCAATCCTCATTGGCATCTCCACTGAGTGTTGGATGAAATCAATGCATCATTATAGTCACAACTGATAGTCACACTTGCTCTTTCACCTATCTCTCCACTGGTCTCCACTAAAACTGCCATGCACTGTAGTTAACTGATGTATTATTCAGTTGATTAATGAGTTATTATTTAGTGAATTAATTCACACCACTCTCACTAGTGTATCAATCAATTAGACTAGATACAACTAGCTCAACTGAGTCTAACTGAGTTAAACTAAATACAACTCCACCAACTACTTCTATAACTCCACCAAACTCTATCACATGAGTTCTAACTGAAGTCCTCATGCATTAGCTCTAGTAAACCCTCAGGAATAGCGTAATTCCTTCTGTCAGCTGTTGTGCCACATCTGTGCACTTAACTGAAGTGCTCCAAGAGAATAAGATAATGTTTAGAGTCCAAATATTATTAAGAGCTAATAATATTCGACATATCTATTTTTAGACTCGCAATCTAAAAATAGATTCCGCCCAATATGTCTAAAAATAGAAATCCATCTATTTTTCCAACTTGACCAACCATCCACAAATAACATCCCGCAACTCATAGAATATGATCAACATGTCTAAAAATAGACATAGTCTAAAAATAGACTTTGCGCCAAAAAATAGCTTGCGGGCCCACTTAGTGAAGGCGACTCTTTTCACTAAGCTCATCATCTTGTTGAATCTCAACATGAAGATGTTGTCAAACATCAAGAATGAAAATATGCTATGAATGAATAATATCAATCAATGAAAAATGAAGTTTGGGAAATAGTTCCTAGGATTGAAGACAAATCTATGGTAACTTCCAAGTGGCTCTACAAGATTAAACAAGCATCATATGGAAGTATTGATAAATATAAGGCAATATTTGTGGCTAGAGGTTTCTCCCAACAAGAAGGAATCGATTATGAAGAGACATTTGCACCTACAACAATGTATACAACTAGATGATTGTTGGTCTCTTTGGAACCATCGATGGGATGGAACATCCATCAAATGGATGTCAAGACAACATTCCTAAATGGTATTATCGATGAATAAATATATATAGAACAACCCTTGGGAGTTGAAGTGAATGATAGAGAGATTCGTGTGTTGAAGAAGGAACTTTATGCAATTGAGCAAGCACCAAGGGCTTGTTATGCAAGGATGGACACATATCTTCAAATATCGGGCTTCTCAAAGAGTTTTGTTGATCTGAATCTCTATATCAAGGTCGTGAAGGATGAGCCTATAATCATTCTTCTTTATGTGGATGATATTCTCATGACAAGTATGGAAGGTTGTATTTAATATTGCAAAAATCAATTGGAAACATAATTTGATATGAAGGATTTAGGGTTGATGCACTATTATTTGGGGTTGGAAGTTTGACAAGGGCCTGATGAGGTATATCTAGGTTAAGGAAAATATGTAATTGAGATGATAAAAAAGGTTTGACATGATGGATTGCAAACCTATGAAAAGCCCTATCATCACAAATTTGAAGAGGCTAAGAAGTTCTGATTCAAGCCTTGTGGATCCAACAAGGTATATACAATTGTTTGTCTCTCTAATGTATTTAGTAAATACTTGAACACACATTTATTTTGTAGTGAATAGCCTTAGTTAGCTCCATCTAGATCCCAAGTATTACCATTAGATAACATACAAGAATATACTAAGATATCATAAAGGAACAATCCACTACTGCTTGAAGTATGATAAAAATAATGATGTCCACTTGATTGGATATATAGATTCTAACTTGGGAGGGAGTGAGATGGATGGGAGAAGCACTACTAGAGGATGTTTTAGTTTGGGTTCCTCCATGATATCCTGGATGAGTAGAAAGAAAAAATTGATTGCTTTGAGTAGCGTTGAGCCTGAATACATTGCAGCCTGTGAAGTAAGCATAGAAGTTTTCTGGTTGAGGAATTTATTGTCTGACTTGTTTAAAGGACTGATGGGCCCTACGATGATACATTGTGACAACACCAACTACATAAGGTTGTTTGAAGACCTAGTGTTCCATGGAAATACAAATCACAAAAATTAGAACTACCATTACATACGAAAGCTAGTGCAAGATGGAGTGTTGCAGCTACAATATATCTCCACCGATGAGTAGGTAACTGACATTTTGACAAAATATATTCCTAATAAGAAGCTTTTGTAGTTGAGAGATAAGCTTGGATTGGTTTACATATCCTCCCTAGATGAGAGGGAGAGATAGACACATCATTCTTGTCTTCACTTTGTGAAGAAATAATGGAGTATTAGGAAAGCATATGGTTTTCGATACTCTTTGAGGATGAGGTAGGGCATCCAAGAGGTAAGAGAAGTCGAAGATGAAAATCCTTGAGGATGTGTTATTCCAAGATAGGAAATTTCCTAAAAGGACATACCCTGTGAACACTTGGGTGGGGTCTGTGCCTTGAGAGACAATGCTAATGGTGTCTATCAGTCATTGATATCACTACCATTGTGCTTTGATATTGTGGAGAGATATAGTTGTTAGTCAAGGCCTTAATATGTGAGAATGTTGGTTGGTATGATGCAAAGAGATAATATGAAATTATAGCTTATGGTATGGCTTACCAATATGAATATTGTTATGAGATCTCTTTAGTTTGATAATGTCCATGTACCATTATGAATACCTAACTAGTTAAGAGGGAGCGTTGAAATGTGTAACTAGGTTCAGTCTTCATAAGATATGAAATGTACGTTTTATTCTTGTATATTTTAGAATAAAATAAAATTATTATTATTATTTTTGTAGCATATGTTTCATGCTCATGGTCATTTTAGCTAGAGGTAAAGCACCCATTGAGTTCTTTTAGGGTTTTTCATAGGGTCAAGAAGTTAATAAAGTCATTTTAATATGAAGAAGACCCCATTGGGCACATTGTAACATGTAAAAATAATTATTTTTGTATTTAAAAGTGTCAAAATATCCTCCAAGAACAAGTCGGTCTGGCAGCTAAGAAGTTGGCCTCATTAGGGGATGCCATCATTTAAGTGAAGGAGAAGCAAAAGAAGGCTAGCAAAGAAGGAATATGGATGAAGGATGAAGGTTTTGTATCTCTTTCTCTCTCTCTCTCTCTCATGCAAAAAAGGAAGGCTATGGTTTTGATGCTGCAAGGTTGAAGTTAAGGAAATTGTAGTAAGAAGGTCAAATAAAGGACTATTAGGTCATTTACAAGCCCTAGAAGGAGAAGTAACCCAAGAGATGGTAAAAGGAAGCTTTGGAAGCCCTATAATTTCTCGCACATTTGGAAGCAATAGCTATTGTAGGGGTTACAAATTTCAGACTTGCAATGGAGGCCGAAATTTTGTAGTTGGGGGTCAAAGTTGTGCAACTGGAAGAGATTTGACTAGGTTTGATTTGGATATAAGGATAAAATCATCAAGAAGGTTTGTCTTTGTGTTTTAAGGGTATTGTTCCTTGTATAGGGGTCTTGGAATTTTTCATTTGAATAATCTATAAGAAGAGGATATTTGTGGGTTTTCCTCTCAAGTGGAGAGATTTTGGGACTGAATTGTAGCCTACATCCTATGTTCTTGTGTATTGTTGGTTTTCTTGTTTTGGTAGTTGTTTGATGATAAGAACAACATATTAATAATAAAATAAGCTAATAATTAAGAAAAGTAAAAATAAATCACAAGAAGTTATCAATTTTAAGAGAAATCATCCTAATTGTAGCCTTATATATTTTCTTAGCATTAGACAAATTGCAGTTCCTCTTGTTCCCATGTCCCCATTGTTATTCAGAATTATGAATTACGGATAAATAATTCTTCCCTAGACAAGTGCTTATCTAGAACAATAGATTAAAGAATTTGCAACTACTTTTCCTAACTATGAATAGGCACACATAATGAAATAAGAAGCTTACTTGGAGTCTAAGCACTTCCAAAGTCTTCTTTTGTCGCTTTTGTTATAGCTTCAAATTCCAGCCGGCTGTGCAAAATATTTCCTGCAGGAATGAACACTAAACAACAAGAGATAGAAATAATATATATGTCTATTCAAGTTATTTAGCTAAATCAATGAAGCATAAACCATATACATCATATAGGAATTCATAATATGGAAAACATGAACTTATACAGATACATATGTGGGAAAGTAAGAAGCAATCTTTATTAATGGATAGAAGGGGAGGTTACAACCCAGTGATTGATTTGAAGTGACCATCTCCAGCAACATCCCAGCCTCATCACAATGCAGATCTCTCGAGCAGCATGTTACACAAATCAACTCCTCAATTGAAATTCCACCAACATTTCTCTACTCAAATTCTTCCTTCTTCAAACACTAAGATCTGTGCTCAATTTATAGAGGAGCTGAAGGTATTTTTAAAATCAATGAATTTCCAATAATAAGCAAGACATGTTCCCATTATTGTAGATGTCAAATGGTCACATGGATTCGAAGTTTGACACATGTGAACTCTTCTAGAAGGCACTGGCCAAGTGGATATTCTGGAACAATGAGGATTTCGCTCCCAATGCGACCACCGCACCTATGAGTGTCAGGAAGTGCTTTGCAGAGCAGCCTTGAATGGGGCAGAGGCAGTTTTGATGAGCTCTCAAATGATATATTATAAACTTCAAATCTTGGAAACCTTTGCATATGAAAGTCATGAATTATTTGTCTTGTTCTTTGTATTAGGGCATGTAGCAACTAAAATGATAGGGGATGATAAACCATATTCATTGGTCTTGGAGATGATTTCCAGTTAACCAAGTCATTGGGAATGATGTCCAAATTGACCTATAACAATTTCCCCCCTAAAGCATGAAGTCAGAATAATAATAACAATATTTTGGCTGAGATGCTTTACACTGTGATGGCCTGAGATGAAGCGGAGTGGCCATGTGCATCAATCTTACAATATGTTACATCATGATATATCTTCTTGATCATAATTTTTGAGGGTAGGCATTCCAATGTTCAACACATAAACAATATAATAACATGTACATAATTCAGAAAGTCTTCTACATTGGAATGTTTCCCAATACATACATGCCTACAGATATAGGCCCATGTTCGGATGATGATCTGTATGTAAGGTCACTGTACATATGATGTGTACAATAATCCTGAAATTGTAGCCCAAATGGCTGAAACTAGATCCGGGGTCTTCTTATCTCGTTCACTCGATCATTCGTGTACAAGTCTAGCCATGCGAATATATGATTTGTAGTTGAACATGGAAAGACATCGTTTGATTACCAACCAATGATGTGAGATGTTTAACAAATGCAAGAGAACCACCATTGATGTCAATGGACCTGAAGGTATTGTAATACATTTCATAAGGCGTGAATAGAGGATTTGATGTCGAACGCCAAACAAAATCTTTCGGTCAAAAGTCTGGAAGCGAGGATATTGTCGATGCTGTAACAAGCCTCATGGTACTGGAACATAATGTTTCTAAGTGAACTTCCTGGATAAAGATCTGTCATTGACAGGAAGCCACCTTATTGTGAAATGGGAGTTACTGATTTCGGAGACAAAGGTATGACTTGATATAGCAATTTTCAGGGATGACGGTCATGAGAATGAAGGTTTATGAGTATTACAGAATGATGAGTATTCACTAGATGACTTCTCTTAAACATATTGGCGAAACTGAGATGAGTTGGCAGCATTCACCCGAAACCGAAGTGAAGGTATGATGAACCATAGGTGTTAATGAACCTTCAAGAATATTACCCAACCCAAATAGTCATGGTGATGGAGTGAAGTGTCATGTTCAAGAGTGAACTGCTACCGTAAAAATTTATGTTCACTTTCCAAAATTTTCCCTGGTCATTTGTCGGCCAGTACCTCTTTATTATTTAACAAGCTTGAGGAGGATAACATTTTCTTGATCTATAATTCAACCCTTCGGGTGAATAATGTATCGCTATTTAATAATTTAATGAGTCTAGCGATGAATGAAACTCGATTCTTGCCATGATCGACAAGCCCGTCGCTATTTTATGTTTTAACGAGCTTAACGACAGTGATAGCCCTATCCTTTTTCATATTTAGAGAGTTTGAAAAAGAGGACGAAAGAAAACTCCATAGGTAATTTTTCGTAAAGTTGTCGCTTAGATCCTAAAAAGTGTAAAATAATATTTGAGAGAACCTCTTTAGTCATGTTCGACCAAGGTATTCCTTTTTCGTAAATAATCTATCTTAGTCCGGAAAAGGGTTAAACTTATACTGAGTAGATATCAAGTCATTTACTTTTACGAGCTTGAAAAGACAAGTGCTCGGAAATTTTTTCACATTATCAGTGTTACAGGTCAAAATACCTCCTCATCAGCTCAGAGGAGAAGATAAATATGGAAGGAATACAAAGACCTAAACTAAACCTATTTCTGCCAAGGTAACGCCTCACGATAACAATATAAGAGCGTTATAACGCACCTGATCAATGAATAGGCTGCGTTAGTGGCTAGGGAAACACTCTATTTACACTAGAGGGCAGTGTTACCCGTGTTTTGAGTTTGGAACGAGAAAAACCCGCAGAGAATGATTTGAATTTCCAGCTTTTTCTCACAAGAGAGTCAGTACAAAAAAGGAAACTGCAAAGCACTAATCTCTTATTGGGCCTTGCCATAAACAACTGAACTCTCAAGGAAGGAAAAAACATGGAAGTTGAGGAAACATCTTGGTTTTTTCTATTCAGAACTAGTGGAAAGAGAAGGGCAATGATTGCTCTCTCCATCTCCTATAAAATGGAGTTGAAGGCTCTTGGTTCAAGGTCAAAGGATTGTCAAAGTTTTTGAATACTTGTGAAGTAGATATTATTGTTGTAGTGTGAAGGTCAAGAGTCAAAGAGGTCCATTGAGAACTTGTTGATCAAGACATCACCACTTTGAGAGATAGAGAGAATGGAAGGCTGAGGAGGGCTTGGTACAACCGACGGTTGTAATCATCCTTTTTATAAATCATTAGAAATGTATCTGTTTTTTCCATTCTATGCATTGATATTGTCATTGTTATTTAATCACTTATATAGCATGAGATGAATGGCTTAGATTTGCATAGTTTAAATGTTTATTATATATTGACTTAATTGATAGGAAATGTATGTTATGGTAGAGATTACAGGGGTGCTTTAATTGATTGCAGGGTCAAGATTTGGAGCTGGTGAAGGAGAACTCCTGCTTCGCTGCCTAGTGCTCTCCAAAAGACTCCAAGATCATTAAAGAGGTAATCTTCCATCTTATTCCATCAAGTTGTTTTAAATTGATATGAACATGTATATGCATTCTTTGTGAACTATAAAACTAATATTACTGTCTGCCTCGGGCATCGAAAAGCCCTGAGAGGGATATTTGATAACCAACAACCCAAGAATTTTACCCTATAGCAAAATTGGCGACTCTGCTGGGGATTTCCCCATAGTTTCCGGACTATTTCTTTGCTCCTTTCTTCTTTCCTCTATTCACAGACCCTTTTGACCAGTATTTATGCCCAGTAGAAATTTCAAAAGCTCACAGAGTTCAATCCTGTTTCTGTTTGACAATCTGAAGAACTTTACCTTGGCTAACGCTACATCTGTCGGTTTTCCAATGCGTTATAACGTAGGCTCTACTTAAATACAGTGCGTTAGTCTCTGGATTAACACTGTCTTTACTCAGAGACAGTGTGTTACTTAGCCAAAATTTGTTGTTCACTCCTGTGATTGTGTTTTGGTTGTAGAGTTTTTTGGCCATCAGTATCTCTCCTTGACTGAATCCCTGTGTTTGTTTACTAAGCTGGCATTTCTGTTTGTTTTCTCTTGTTTGAAAAGTTAGTGTCAAAAGCATTTATTTTTTAGAGAAGAATTTTTTTTTTTTAGTTTTTCTGCATCTAACTAAATTAATTCTGAAAATTTCAGTTCATAGACTATTAAGAAGAGGTAGATAGAAGTCTGAATCTTTAAAGTTGAACTGTGTTATTTGAATGTTAGTGCATGGATGTTGAAAAGAAACCTCTCCTTGTAGAAATAATCTTCATCGAATTGAATATTTAGAGCATATTTTTGCATGGTTTCTTGAGTCAGAGTCTCATTACATTTCATATGTCCACTCCCCCTCCGCAAGACTAATAATCAAGTACACTAAGAATCGAGCGATAATAAAATAAATCACATTACTCTTTTTGAGCTCACACCAACAGTAGTTTAGGCTAGGATCTTGGGTTAGGAAAAGTGAGAAAATCACCCAAGATCTCAAAACTTGAAACTAGAGTCATTAACGAGCGAAATCCTACTGCACTCATATTATCGGGACCGTTCCTTTAACGGAGCTTAGCGCGAGACAACAATTGGGTGCACAAGAAGGTAGCCCACCTTCAACTGCATCTGGTGGGTGTGTTATATATTGGGGTTCCCTTCAGGGATGTCGAAACTAGATCGGGGATATAGGTATTCTGCCCATATAGCATGCATTCCTTGACCGTGGACCCCCCTGATGATGTCTATGATTTGAGGTATCTTTAGTGGCCATACTTTTTAGGGACTTACACAAGGTGACTAGGACGGGCTGTCCTGGTACCTGAAACAGACGGACCCACTCTATCTTTGGTCTTTAGGAGGGTACTCGTCTTCACGAGAGTGCTTACACCTATCGTTTGAGGTTCAGGCGAAGCTCTAGAGTGACCGTAACTGTACTTTCGACCAACCCTCTCTGTATACTATTGTGATACTAGATTTCATCACCAGCAAATGGTAGTACTCAGACAGGGCACCCTATTCTGGCTGCTTGCTGATTGATTTTAGAGAGTCCTTTTTTCTTTTTTCTTTTTTAGGTGCGTGGTTACTGTCATTGAGACTTTATAATACATCACAATTTATTAAAATTTGTTAAAAATAAACAGGTCACCGTGGCATCATCCGACCCACGCCATCTGTTTCGATGATAGCAAGGTCTACCTCCTCTGACTCTTGAGGAACAACTGAACCTTGGTGAACCCGTGCCTTCTACGGAAGAGCAATCTCCATTGACGAACCCTGATTTACACATAGCCTCATATCATACAGAATTTCTGGAGGACCCATTCACGAAAGGTGTCATACCTCATTACAATCCTCCACTCACTGATCCATTGGGGCCTGTGATAGTTCAGTTTCCACCACGCCAAGACATGTCTTCGGCCACATAAACATCAATTTCACAACCGGCATCCACAGGGTCGATGCCAATGGCAACCATCCCAGGTTCGCCACCATCCTCCCCTCCGGTTTTCAATTCTATGCCATCACTTGGTAACCATAGTAGTCAACATATACTTAATCCCAACCCTACGGTCATCACAACTGTAAGTAGCTCGCTGAGTCCTTCGGGATCTACTCCTACCGTCACCACGTTGGGACCCACGGTTGCTCCTCCCACGAGTGTGACTACTTCGGTTCCTTTTAGCAACCCTTTCGGTAGGAACCCTTTGTTGAGTTTGAACCCCTTGGCCACTATACTAGGGGGCAGTGTGACCAGCGTGAAAGTAGCAGGGAACATTTCACTTCCCCTGCAATCCTTAGGACAAACTGGACAACCTATTGTTAATACTATTCCCTTAAGTGGTTTAAATATAGGTGTAGGGTCTATGCCGTTGTCAAACTATGCAAGTAGTAGCATGCCTCCGAGAAACTCTATTGCATCCATATGGACTAACCCACCCCAAATTCCATTTGGAATGGTAGGGCACTTTTATACTGGGGTCAACCAACTGTTCGCCCCGCAATACAATATGCCCTATGGACAGCAACCATATGTCCCTACCCCTCCACCTATAGGAAATTTTTTATCAAAGTCCTACTTATCCTCCTGGTAACTAATTGATGGGTGGACCCTATGGTCCAAATAGTCAGCCCATACTTCCTTGGTTAGATTCGGGGGCAAATCCATAATTGCCATTTTTGGCAGCTCTAGACATCCTCGACATCCATAAACTGACTAATGACCCCATCAATCACAACCCGCTCTGGCCTCCAGTACCGCACAATATTCCTTCCAACATCCCAAAGTTTGATGGGAAACAAGGGGATGAACCAGCCGCACACATCACTACCTTTCATCTATGGTCTATATCTAATTCCATGGTGGATGATAGTGTCCGGCTTCGATTGGTTCCCTGCACCCTTACAGGCAATGCCACCAAGTGGTATATTGAATTACCACACGCCACCATAAACACTTTTGGTGCTTTAGCGATGGATTTTTTAAAGAGATTCCAATTACCAATCAGATTTGAAACCGGAACGGAACTATTAACCTCGCTACACCAAGACACTGCCACCCACATCTCCGATCACATTCATGAATGGAGACGTAGGAGGAGGCTAGTCAAAGCACCAATCCCGGATCATCTCTTAGCTAATTGGTTTTGTAAGTATCTCTTACCCCACATCTCTAAAGACATTGGCCTTTCCGGTGTGGTTACAGAAGATCAATTCATTCGTCGTGCCCAACATTTAGATTTAATCTATTCACAATCTGGCACGCTATATGATTTACTCCCCAATGCCCTTGGTAACCCAAATCCTCCAGCTACTCAGAAAACCATAGCTCATGCCGACAGTCTCATTGGCACAATCTCTAGTGTAGCCACAAAAAAGTCTCAGGGGCAAGCCTCCCAGCCATCCTCGGCTGCCACCGCCCCTAACCAAACAACTACTCTTCCTACCACTGAGGTAAATTCTGTGCAAACTTCACAAAAAACTAGTGGAAAGAATAAGAAGAATAATAAAAAGACATCTTCTTCGGAAGAGCAGTCGGACAATCAGAATAACCCTAATCAGAAAAACGCTGCCAAAAATGACAAAGGGAAGGATAAACCCATGAAATTTCCTTGCAAGATCTATGCGGAGGACCACTTGACATACAAATGTCCTCGGCTGCAGGAATGCACCGATTTTATCGCAAACAAGGATTCTAGGCGGACACCTACTGTTCTTCATAATCCTTTCCCTAATCAATAGCAGCAACATCAACACATGGTTGACAACCCGCCACAACCCTAGCAACAGGGCAATGGTGGTTCACATCCTTCCGGTGAAGGATCATCTGCCATTTATGGCATTGAAAGTGTTGAACTTCAAACCCGAGCCAAGCTTTATGGAAATCCTACCATAGATGCTCAAGAACCTGGTACTAGTTCAAATCCACTGCCGCCCAACGATTTGCATATCGAATAGCATACTGCTGACCCCATGATTCATTCCCCCAAAGGGAAACTTCGACGCATGACTCATAACACCTCTGCACGTGCAACCCAAAAGTACAACATTGTAGAAGATTTTGCGCAGGAACCGTCAACTATGTCTGCTCTCGAAGTATTGCAAACTTGTCTAGCACAAAGGAAAGCCTTGCTTTCAGCCATTGGTGGAATAGACCCCCAGGACTCCATGCTAGCTATCTTTGATATGGAAAAATCTAAAACTAGCCTCTCACACCAACTTGCATTCCAAGTGCAGGTTGTGTCGAAAGGGAGACCAATCCATCGCACTGTCATAGACGAAGGTGCTTTGACCTGTGTTATGTCACAAGCTTGTTGTCTCAATTTAGGTTCTCTTATCTTAACACTGCCATCGAATTCCCTCAAAGCTTTCGATGGCCACACGTTCCTCCAAAAAGGATACCTTTCTAGCTTTCCCATCACTCTGAGTGGGAAAACGGTAACCATGGACGTTGAAGTCGTAGATCGCCATCTCGACTATAATCTATTGCTTGGTCGCAGATGGTCTTATGCCATGACTGCCATTGTTTCTTCGGTTTTCCGACTCATCCTATTTCCATTGGATGGGAAAATAGTCACAGTGGATCAGTTATCCTTTTGCACCCCTGATTATACCACGTTACCAAGTAGCACTGTACCCCTAATAGGAGGCTTTCCTGACTCTTATGTCAGTATTGGTATCGGTCTTCTGAAGGCATCTTCCATACTGGGTTGTTTTCCTCTCCTGCCGCTAGAGATCCCAAACACGGTTGCAATGATATCCACCACTTTGGATGGCTCTATCGACCCATGGAACCTTCTGGCGCCTTCAGACATTGATTCCTACGGAGATCAGATGCCGCTATCACCAACTGAGTTGGCCTACCAAGACATCCAAATTACATTTGAACCCTCCACTGCTATGGTTTCGACCAAAGGTACAAACCTCCCACCCATTACAGTTCTTTCTAAGGATCTCCTCAATGAAGTTTTGCCTACAGACAAAGCTATTCGAGAGATCATTTCTCTAGAAGAACGACCTTGGGGAGAGTTTCACCATCGCGCTTCGATGATCGACTCGGACGTGATAAAAACTGAAATCCCATCCTTTGACCCACCTGAGATGGTTCCCTCCACGTACACGACTGTTCAAACTATCGATTCAGAAGGGAACATGGGTAATATTTCTAAGACAATGCTCATTGATATCTCGGTCAAAATGGGTATCGTGGAAAATATTCAGATTGGAGCCGATTGAAATCTTGAGGAAATTGCATGCTTCACATCCCTTTTCAAGGAATTCCGTGATGTGTTCACTTGGTCTTATGAAGAAATGCCCGACACAGATCCATCTATATTCGAGCACAAAATCAAGATTTATGACAATGCCAAACCAATTCAACAACGACTCAGGCCTGTCCACCCGCGCAAAGCAGCCGCCATCAAAATTGAGGTAGAAAAACTTTTAAACGCTGGTTTCATCTATCCTGTTCCTTTGATGGAATGGGTTTCCAATCCGGTTCCCATTGATTAAAAACAAGGCACCATTTGAGTTTGTGTTGACTGTCGCGATCTGAACGCTGCTTGTCCCAAATACAATTATCGTACGTCATTCATAGATCAGATTCTCGATGATTTTTCCGAATGCGAATCTTTTTCCTTCATGGATGGATTCTCGGGCTATAACCAGATTGCAATTAAAAAACAAGACCAGCATAAAACCGCCTTCACCTGTCCTTGGGGCACATTTGCGTATTGTAAACTCCCATTCAGTCTGAAGAATGTTGGAGAAACTTTTCAACGGGCTATGGACTACACTTTTCACGACATTCGACATATTGTACAGGCTTACTTGGATGACCTTTCGGCCCATTCCAAGAAATGACATGATCACCTCGCTCATCTGAAAGAAATTTTTTCTAGGTGTAGATTCTACAATATACGTCTGAATCCTCATAAGTGCATATTTATGGTCGAGTCCGGGCGTCTGTTAGGTTTCATTATCTCCAAGCACAGGATTAGGGTTGATCCCGATAAGGTTAAGGAAATTTTTGAATTTCCGGCACCACAATCCCTCCTTCAACTCCAACGTTTGCAAGGGAAGGCAAACTTTTTACGTCGATTCATCGTTAACTATGCCGAGATGACGAAAGGATTTATGCGATTATTAAAGAAAGGAACACTATACTTGTGGGATGACCAAGCTCAACGATCATTTGATGCTTTAAAACATGCACTTGTTTCAGCCCCACTCCTTAGTGCCCTCGACTACGCACACGACTTTCTCCTCTACCTAGCAGCCTCACCATCCTCACTTGGAATGGTTCTAGTTCAAGTTCACAATGAAGACAGTAAACATGTGATATGCTATTTGTCCAAAGGTCTAATCAGACCTAAACTACGTTATTCACATGTGGAGAAACTTTCTCTGGTGGCAGTTTTCGCCGTCACCCGACTCCGACACTATATATTGCTGCGACAGACTACGGTTATTACTTTGGAGAAACCCATGTGACACATCCTGTCTCGACAAATTATTGGAGGAAAATATTCCAAATGGATCATAATCCTCCAACAATTTGATTTGGTCTTCACAGCTACCAAAGAAAAGAAATCCCTCGTCTTCGCTAAATTATTATCGGACCTTCCCAAAATTGACCCAGGAGAAGTAGCTCATGATCCATTTCCTGATGAATCTGTATAATTGGTCGACTCTTCGGACCCATGGTATGGAGAAATTTTGGTTTACCTACAAACCCAACGCTTCTGCCCAACTCTCACATCTGACGACCGTCGTCGTATCCGCCACCAGGAAAAGCACTACCTCGTGCTAAATGATACATTATATCGCTGTGGTATCGATACTATTCACCAGCGTTGTCTCACTTTCAATGAAGCAGAATGCGTTTTGAATGAATGCCACGCAGGGGCATGCGGTGGTCATCTTTTGGGCATAGCTACTACCCAAAAAATCCTACGCGCAGGTTACTATTGGCCCACTTTGTTTAAAGACTGCATTGCAGCGGTCCAGAGGTGCCACCCATGTCAAATTTTCACAAAGAAAATGCGTGCTCATCCTACCCCCCTTCATCCGGTTATCTCCATTAGTCCTTTCGCTAAATGGGGAATTGACTTCGTCACCTGCAATCCCACTTTGGAAAATGGACACAACTAAATCGTGGTTGCGGTCGACTATTTTATGAAATGGGCAGAAGCCATTCCCACTTTTAAGGCCGATGGCGAAACCACCACTCTCTTCCTATTCAATCAGGTAATCTGTCGGTTCGGCGTACCCCTATCTATTGTCACAGATCATGGATCCCACTTTCAGAATCATATGATGACCAAATTAACATCCATGCTAGGTTTTCATCAAGATCAATCTTTGTCTTATTATCCTCAAGCTAATGGTCAAGTCGAAGCCATAATTGGTGTCCTCAAAACCATGATTCTTCGACTGGTTGGAAATCATAAAATCACATGGCATCGGAAGTTGTATTCCGCATTATGGGCATACTGAACGTCAGTAAAAACTGCCACAGGCTTCACACCATTTCAACTTGCATTTGGCCTGGAGGCAGTACTTCCAATTGAGTCTGAAATTCCATCACTCAAACTCGCCGTTGAACTCCTGCCTAGCACCACCGCCACAGAAGAGCGATTTCTCTCGCTCGATCATTTGGATGAAACTTGTCGAGATGCTACACTAGCACTCGAAGCTCACCAGCGCCGAGTCAAAGCTCAATACGAAAAATCTGTCAAGCCTCATTCTTTCCAAGAAGGCGATCTTGTTCTACTCTATGATCAGAAACATGACCTCTTGGGGGTAGGCATGCTCCAACCATTATGGCTTGGTCCTTACATCGTCACTAAAGTCCTCTCAAAAGGGGCTTACAAACTTTAGGACTGTAATGTAATTCCACTCATGGAGCCCCGCAACGGGCTCTATCTCAAGAAGTATTTTGCCTAGTTTCGCACTAGGTGTATGCTTTGTAATTTTATGTATATAAGTTTTGCCTATTGTTTTCATGTCTCTGTATATTTTTTGGTTTTTGAGGTGTTTTTCTCATGTACACTTTTTTTTTCACACAGATGCCGTCATCCTCCTTATCATACGTCGGATATGCAGACGGTGCTAGTCATCACACTAGACACATTTCTTCAACTGCTTGGGTTCTCTACACTCCTGAGTCAGAACTTCTTGGTTCTGGGGGAATTTTCCTAGGTAGTGCCACCAATAACGTTTCCGAGTACATGTTAGTGATCCAACTCCTCAGGGAAGCAGCATCTCGTGACATCTCCAGTTTAGTGGTCAGGTTAGATTCCCAACTCGTCATTATGCAGTTAAACAATCATTACCGTGTCCGTCATCCAGTCTTGTTACGTTATTTTTTAAGGGTGCAACTTTTAGAATGTCAATTTCAAACAATCACATTTGAGCACGTTCCTAGAGAATTTAATGCATTAGCCGATTCTTTGGAAAACTATGTGTTAGATTGGCATTTGTCACATTTATTATAAAATATTTATACATGAGTATATATATTTTCATCCCATTGAAAAATACATAAAAAATTAAAAAACACAAAATCACCAAAAAGTATGTATATATAATATATGTCGTGTCCAGTATAATTGTTACATCAAAAAATCTTCCAAAACTTGGGTGTTTTGCAAAAATTTGGCTATACTAAGACACGCTCTGACACTAATACATCCGCTCCGCCAGCTAGGCCCGATGATCATGGTAACATACAACTGCTCTGGCTATCCTCCTTAGAGGCACCAAGTATCTCTCCGGCACACCTACGGTATGTTGCTGCAAACGAACTGGAATCTCCCGCATAGGAAGGGGTGGTATACCCATACTCAAACCCTCCAGGTTTCTAGAGAGTTCATGTACAATCTGGGCATCATCATCCTCAGTGGCTTCCGCATCCTCTACTGGTGCGCCAGCCCCGGGTAGCTGAAGTCCTTACCGTGCATAGCGAGGGGCCCCAACTGGGCGGACGGGTGCCACATCTGTGTCAAGCAAAAAAAGCTTCATGTCCAAAAATAATTTTCACCCTAATTCAACAAAAAAATTGCATAAACATTCAAAAGACAAAAATAAAGTACTTCCTAAAGTACACTGATAATTTCCTTCTTACCATCGAGTTCCCATTGGGTGCCAGGGGGCAGCGCTAACTCCAGATCATCTGTGAAGTTCATCCCTGCATAGGGATAATCCTCGATCATAATAATATAGGAGTTCAGCCAATCAAAAAATACATCATCAAAACAATGGCGGACGGGACCCTCTCTAGTCTGCGGAAGCAAAGCTGCCCATCGAGCCTGCCTCGGCTGGCATGGGCCCAACGATGCTATAATGATCCTGGGCCTCATCAATGGCACCCGCTCCAGTAAGAAAGAAACGATCAATGTACCATACTTGAACTCTCTCTGGGTATGGGTCTTGCATGCTGTGAGCTCTGCTCGGACCCGACAGACAACTCCATCACACCAATCAAACACTTGAGGTTGCATACAATCCAAGGCTAGTAGCATCTGGGCCTTGGTGGCCACATGCTGACTCTTGGCACCTGCCAAGCGAACAATAATCCATAATATAGAACTCAGTGGTCTCAAAGTCACCCGTGCGATCGGCACCCAGTTGCTCACAGCCTGTGTGTCGCGTATGCAATGCTCAAGAATAAGATCAGCAGTGGAACACGGGTCAGCTCTAGACCCCGTCAAGTTGGGCCTCGGTCCACGACATGATAGGCCAGTCAAAAAGTACACATCATCCTTCTCGATTGAGAGCTCATTTCCCCCAATCCAGAAGACATGGTGCCACTTGTCCCATTGCTGGATTAGCCACCTCAGGAGGTCCTCTTGACCCCTCATCAGTTCTAAACGGGCATATTTTAGCAAACTGCATCTGCGGAGAGCCATCAAGCTTGCAGCATTCGTAATCATATCTCGTTCTTCCCGTTCATGTTCTCTCTCTCGCCAAATACTCATGATTAACAGTTGAATATCTGCAAATGCAACATTTTTGACCGATTAAAAATTGCCTGGACCACTTCAAAACGTTGATAAATGAGTTGCTAAAAAATGTGTTGCGCCTAACGCTGGCTATAGTGTAAAACAGAGTTCGCTAACGCGGCATCCCTTCACGGGAAGTGCACTTAACACGGCTATAACACTACTGGCCCGCGTTAGCTGCAAATATTTTTTAGGGCCTCACAAATTTCCCATTTTGAACCAGCAAAACTTAACAAAAATACAATTAAATGATAACAGGAGGTTCTAGCTCTTACCTGGATCTCGCGGGAAGGAAAACCGTTGCCCGAATTGACCGCAATCGTCAGCTGGACATTTCACCCCTTTTCACCCCAGAGCTCCTTCACAGCACTCAAAAAAGTGAAAATGAAGGTCTTCTGACCTTCTTATAGCCAATTCTGGGGCATGACTCTCTTAAGATAATCAGCAAAAATCATGAATTATTGTTGCATATGTGTTGAAACTATTGAGATTTGTTACTGATGTTCTGATGAGTGATCAAGATTCATATGCAGACATACACATGTTTTGTCGAGCATTCTTTTTATGGTATTTTTTCTTGCTTGTTAATCCGAAAAACCTTGAGTTCCCTTCTTCGAACTTGTTAAACTTATACGAAGTTGATATCAAGCGTTCTTTTTATGGATTTTTTCTTGCTCGTTAATCCGAAAAACCTGGAGTTCTCTTCTTCAGACTCGTTAAAACTGATATGAAGAAACACTAAGCTTTCTTTTTAGGGACCTTTTTCTAGCTCATAAAACTAAAAAAACCCCGAGTTGTCTTTGTCGGGCTCGCTAAACTACCACGACAGAGAGTAAGGAGCCATTCTTTTCCTCTTTTTCAAAGATCTTTAAACCGAAAAAGTAAACTCGAAGCTCTTCTCGGCGACCGTTCAAATTTCATGAGGGTAACTTATTTTTTCTCTGCATGACTCTTTAAAATTTCACGGAGGGCACTGAGTTTTTCTTTGTTGGACTTGTTAAAATTTCACAAAGAGTACTGAGTTTACTCTGTCTCTTTGTACTCATAACAAAATGAGGTAGACGTCCATCGAACATAGATTTCTCACTTTTCCGGCTTCGATGGACTAACTCATGGAAAATGAACTGTTTCAGGCTTACTATTCTCCCTTTGCTATGCCTGGTTATCAAGACATGACAAAGGTAGCCCAATGGAGTTGTCTTTTACGACATTTTTCAGACTCTCTAAACATGAAAAATTCACCAAGTTTACTTGTTTAGACTCGCTAAACCTAATCAGAAGGGGCATGGAGTTGTCTTTTATGATAATTTTCAGACTCTCTAAATATGAAAACTTCACCGAGTTTACTCATCTGGACTCGTTAAACTTAATCAGATGGGGGGAAATTTGGAAAAAATGGATACTACCTCTGTTACATTTCAGAAAGGTCGATTTGGTAGCAAAAAATCTTGAACATGGCACTTCCCAGAAAAATCTTTCGCAGTTAGCCAAACCCTACCATCTATGAGTATTAGCCTTCATTTCCCAATGTTCCTACACTGGTCAAAATCCTAACACACTCTTTGGTGTTCATTAAGTCTCAACTGCCTAGTACCCTGTTACAGTGCCTTCTATTGTTCAGGAAGATCTCGCTATCTACTGCTCCTCTTATCAACCAAACCGGTCATTATGCCAGAAACTATTTTTCATCTGACATCCCCATTTACTCTTCATTATCTCCACCACAAAAAAAATCATTTGGTTTCCGTTTCGTGTTGAATGATGTAGGATGCGCCAGTGCCTACCTTTCAATAGATATCTTCCTATCGACTTCAACATCTTATGTAGGAAGATGATCCAGAAACCCATCAGTACCCAGATACTTGTAGACATCAGTTGCAGGTAGTCTTGTGTTTGATTAGGAGTCTTCATCATTGGCTCCCGGTCGTTAATTACCAGGTTTCAAATTCAACTTTGGTCTCACACTTGCTAGATTTTATTGTGCATCTTAGGGACCATCATCATTATCGATGGCCACCTTCGCGTCTGTTAACAATTTTCATTATCGACTGGTAATCAGACGATTTATCACATGTTCGATGATAGATCCTTCATTCACATGTTGATAAATATGCAGTTTAAGTGAATCGGTGGTCAAGACCTTGGGGCAAAGGTTACATCATTAAAGTTGTGTTCCCTTCCCCAAGTTGCGATATTTTTTATGGAGATAGCTTCTTCGCCTGATCCTGTTATGACAGACACTTCCACATTGTGCTCATCGGTGGACAGATTCTTCATATCTCTATTCTAGAGAAGTCATGTTGTTTAAGCTACTGAGCATGGGAATGCCTGACTCAAGGCAGATACTATATTTTCTGACATATGTTGTTGTTTCAGGTTTTCCTCAGTCTTTCAATATCTTTATCTCTACTACACACATTGTAAAGTATTTCAGCCATCATCTTCATCTCTGACCTCACACTTTAGGGCACATCTATTATAGGTCAAAATACCTCCTCATCGGCTCAAAGGAGAAGATAAATATGGAAGGAATACAAAGACCTAAACTAAACCTATTTCTACCAAGGTAACGCCTCTCTATAACAACACAAGAGCGTTATAACGTAGTTGATCAGTGAATGGGCCGCATTAGTGGCTAGGGGAACACTTTGTTTACACTAGAGGGCAGCATTACCCATGTTTTAAGTTTGAAATGGGAAAAACCCACGGAGAATGATTTGAATCTCCAGCTTTTTCTCACAAGAGATTCAGTACAAAAAAGAAACTGCAAAGCACTGATCTCTTATTGGGCATTGCCATAAACAACTGAAATCTCAAAGAAGGCAAAAGCATGGAGGTTGGAGAAACATCTTGGTTTTTTCTATTCGGAACTGGTGGAAAGAGAAGGGCAATGATTGCTCTCTCCATCTCCTATAAAATGGAGTTGAAGGCTCTTTGTTCAAGGTCGAAGGATTGCTAAAGTTTTTGCATACTTGTGAAGTAGAGATCATTTTTGTAGCGTGAAGGTCAAAGGTAAAAGAGGTTCATTGAGAACTTGTTGATCAAGACATCACCACTTTGAGAGATAGAGAGATTGGAAGGCTGAGGGGGGCTTGGTGCAACCGACGTTTGTAATCCTCCCTTTTATAAATCAATAGAACTGTATCTGTTTTTTCCATTCTATGCGTTGATATTGCCATTATTATTTAATCACTTATATAGCATGAGATGAATGGCTTAGAAGTGCATAGTTTAAATTTTTATTATATATTGGCTTAATTGATAGAAGATATATGTTATGTTAGAAATTACATGCTTTTTAATTATGATGGTAGAGATAACATGAAGAACAGGATATGATTTCCTTAAATTATCTGGGTACAGTAAGAGCCCTAAGAGATTGCGGACTTCTTAAGTACTTTAGGTTGTGAGGGATGAGGCAACAAATAGAAATTTTGGAGTTCTTATTTCGAGCATGGGATCCAGCTAACGAGGCATTTCATATTAAGAACCAAGTTTTTCCCATAACAGTCGAGGATGTATACTTTCTTACAGGATTTTCAAGGAGAGGCTTTCCTATTTCGCTCTTAGGGTCTATTGTTGGAGGAGAGACAGTGAGAGATTATGTTTTGCAACATTGTTATGCAGGGGCAGAGCCAAGGAAAGATGGAAAGATAAACATATGGGATGTTAAAGATTTGTCTTTGAGAACTATCCTTTTCACGATTGCAAAACTTTCCAGCGCCGTTACACTAGATGTAGCGAATAGATCATATATGCAATACACGCTAGAGTGTATGGAGCTAATAGTCTTCAACTGGTCTGAAGACTATTAGCTCCATACACAAAGCAAAGGGAGGAATGAATAATAACTTCAGTTATGGTTCGATCCTCATATCCTTCACCTTAGAACGAATTCCATTGATGCTGCCACAACATGTGACACTGGATATGTCTAATCCGAGAGATCCGTGGATGCAAAGATGGGTAGAACTCATGAGTAGGCACATAGGCAATCGACTATTGTGTTCTGGACTGCATTCTTCACTTGGTTCCGACGACTTATTTTCGCTATGCGTATGCATATGCAGGCATTGATTTTCGAGGAGATCCAGGTTTAGCATTATCAGAAGGCGCTAAGTGGGGTGCAATTGGTAAGAATGTTTTGACCATGTTTTTGATTTTCCTAAGGTTTATACAATGTTTTTGTATTTTTGCTGTTTTCCCAAGACTAAACTAAATGTTTGATTTTTAAGTTCCCGTGGTTGTCATTTTTTGAAGAGTTTTTCGGATATTCCATACACTAAAAATAATTAGCTATTTACTTGATTAATATTTATTTAGAAAATTAATATTAATACATAGTTATTTTATTAATAGTAATTAATTATAAATATTTATCACATAATATTTAAATAAATTAAAATTAGTTCATATTATTAAATTAAATTAAAATAAATTAAAATTAGTTCATATTATTAAATTAAATTAGAAAAAAAAATATAAAAATTGGAAACAAAATTATTAAAAATTGAAATAAAATTATTATCTATTGTTTTTTGGAATTAAATTAAATAATAAAGTTTTATATAAAATTAAAATCAATAACTTTGGTCGGCTCCTGTCATACCCTTCTTCACTATTAATGGCCTAAAACCCTTCTTCCAATTCTTCATTCAATTGTCCTGAAGATGGATCCCCGTTGGGATTCGAAACGTCGACAAGTGTTCCTTGATACTGTGGAAAATCCAAAAAAATTCTTCAATAAATGTTTTATGTAATGCAGATGTTGGTCGTGTTCAACCAGTAGAGGAACCAGAGCGTGAAGCAGATGTGTCAGCAGGGAGGGTTGTCGGGAGAGCAGTCCTTCAGGAGCTTGATATGGCTGAGACTCTGGCTGAGCTTCAACAACACATGGATGGTTTGACCTTCAGAATTCCAGATTTCCAAATCGAAGAGTTACCCATGCGACTGCAGCGACACACTATTGGGGTTCCTAACCGTTGGATGCGGTTACTTCATAGGATAGCTAGATCTATAGCATGTTACCATGAAAAACACTAGTTTACTTTTGGCATTTTGCATACATTTTGAGGTCAGATGACCAATGTGTCTTGGGCACAAATTTTTGTAAAAACCTATAACTATATATATATATAATTTCAGCGTTTTCCTATGTTTATTGTGAAATTCTATTCAATGATGTGAATATTTTCTTTACATATGTTGCAAATGTCTATATAAAACTTGATTAGCTAAAGAATCAGTTAATGTGTTCAAATTTCTGGAAATGTGTTGATATTGAATAAAATAAAAGTGTCTTTCCAAAAGTCGAACTCTTAGGAACAATCTATGCAGTGTTGGATTTCTAACAGTATAAACACTAGTAAGTTGCAATACCACAAGTTGTGAGTCTAACCTTATGATGATACTGTTAATACCAAATGAAATGGCATCAGAGAGAAGTTCGATCAATGCACTATACTCAACAATATTGTTCATCGATCTACCAATATAAATCCATTGAAATCTCACTAACTCGCCGTTTGGAGCGAAAATGGCCGACGTAGTAGAGGATAGATTCTGTGTACTATGACTAGCACCATCAGCTATCCCATAAAGGGTTCCGAAGATTCAGACATCTGCGATGAAATGTAAAGCGGATTACTAACGTCAAGAAAAATCTAAAAACAAATTAGGATAGTGAATGAAAATCAACAAAATATATATACAATATAATACAAAAAATTACTACGCTCATAATTAACCATAATACCATTTCAAATACAACCCGTTTCTAGGCTGCATCAATGGAATTCCATCGTAATCAACCAACTCATAGGCACCCTTAGCAAGAACTCTTTTGAAAATATAGGGGCCATGCCATAATGGCTCAAATTTTCCTATACTTGTTACTTCAGCTTCTTGATCGTAAAGAAGGACCAAGTCGCCCACTGATAAAATGCGAGGTTGGACATTTTTGTCATATTGTGCCATTATACGTCTCTTATGCGCTTCGTTGGACAATTGGGCTTCATGAAAAATTTCATCAAGATGGATGTGTAGAACTTATATACACTAAGAATGCATACATCCAGATTCCCCTCGTCTCATAATATTTAACTTCTTGCAAAATACAAAATCATTCCATTGTTAATCTTTTGCAGAAAATTAATTGCAAACACATGTGAAGAATAAATAAAAACAATCGCACATAACACAATTGTTTAACGGGAAAGCCTAAAGCCGAAAACCCCAAATATCATATATTATGTATCATGGAGATCATGTAACAATCTCATACAAAGCTTAGTACATCAAGCTCTCAGTACAATTAATCGTCACACACTAATCAGAAGAAATCTGCAATTCCATGCATCAATTTCTTGCCACCTGCTAGCCTGCCTCCACTGCGCAATCCCTACTGAAGAATAGCTCCGAATGAATTCGAATTACCATTTCCTTGACTGTGCAATCCTCATTGGTAAATCCAATGTGTGTGTGGTTCAATCAATGCATCACTATAGTCACAACAGATACTCCATCTTGCCCTTTCACCTATCTCTCCACTGGGTCTCCACTGGAACTGCCATGCACTGTAGTTAACTGTTGTATTGTTTAGTTGATTAATGAGTTATTATTTGTGAATTAATTAACTAATTAATTCACTCCACTCTCACTAATGTATCATTCATTTGGACTAGATACAACTAGCTCAACTGAGTTTAACTCCATTAACTGAGTTAAACTAAATAACAACTCCATGAACTACTCTTCCAATTCTGTCATAAATTTTCCACTTCAGTTCAAACTGAGTCCTCCATGCATGAACCACCAATAAACCCTATGAATTGTGTAATTCCTTCAGCCCACTGATTTTCCAAATCTGTGCACTGAAACTAGGTGCTCCAAGAGAATAAGTTGTTATTTATTGTCGGATTATTATTAAGAGCTAATAATAATCAACACTTCTATTTTTAGATTGACGATCTATAAATAGACTTCGTCCAATATTCTAAAAATATAATTTCATATATTTTTCCAACTTGATCAACCATCCACAAATAGCATCATGCAACTTCTGAAATATGATCACCATGTCTAAAAATAGACATAGTCTAAAAATAGACTTGTGCCAAAAATAGCTTGCGGGCCCACTTAGTGAAGGCAACTCTTTTCACTAAGCTCATCATCTTGTTGAATCTCAAAACTCCCTCTCAACAAGATAGGGATTATCCTTCACCTCGATCCTGCCTCTATGGTATTCGAATTTTCTCCTAGTGAGCGCCTTTGTCAGAATATCTGCATCTTGATCTTCCATAGGAATGTACTGAAGCAACATGATCTTCCACTGCACACAATCTCTGATATGATGATACCAGATATCAATATGTTTATATCTATCATGAAGCACAATATTAATCAATATTTTAAAGCAACTCTGATTGTCACAATGTATCACTGTAGGATCTAAATGTGAACTGAACAAACCGACCAAGATCTTCCTCATCCAGATAGCCTCACATGTATCTTGACTTGCTGCCATGTATTCTGTTTCCGCTGAACTGAGTGCCATGGATCTTTGTTTCCTGCTGTACCAAGAAACTGCCGTAGATCCGATATTAAAAATCCCTCCTTATGTGATATTTTTGTCTGTTGGGCTGCCTGCCCAATATGCATCAGTGAAGCCATGCAAATTCACCTCATCCATCTGTCTATACCATAAGCCATACTCAGATGTGCCCCGAGATATCTCAAAACATGCTTGCCTGCCTTCCAAAAGAGCTTGGTAGGCTTAACCATCGCTTGTGAACGCTGGTTCACCACATAGCATATGTCCAGTCTTGTATTAACTAAATACATAAGCGAACCCACCAACTATCGATAAACAGTGGCATCCACTACCTCTGTCAATGTAGCATCCTCTTTCCTCCAATTTCCTAGAAGAGGAGTGTCAATAGGCTTGCAGCCTTGCATGTGAAACTTCTCAAGTATCTCCCGAGCATACTTTCCTTGAGACACAAATAATTCACCTTCCCACTGCCATATTTCCAATCCAAGGAAATAATGAAGGAGGCCTAAATCCTTCATCTCAAACTCCTTTGCAAGATCTACCTTGCATGAGTGTATCTACTGCTCATCACCCGTTAGTATTAATCATCAACATAAAGAAAAATGATTAAAATCTTACCCTCCACCACAATTTGGTACAGGTTTGCATCCACCTCACTCTTGGTGAAGCCAAGTCCAGTGAAATAGCTATCGATCTGTGTGTACCAAGCACGTGGTGCTTGCTTCAGCCCATACAACGCTCTTTTCAGCCTGCACACATGCGACTCGCAGCTGAAGATCTCAAATCCTTCAGGATGCTCAATGTGCACCTATTACTCAATGATCCCATTAAGGAAAACAGTATTCACATCCATCTGATGAATGTGCGAACCCATCTGCCCTGACAGAGCAATGATGGTCCTTATGAAAGAATACCGTGCGACAGGTGCAAAGGTTTCTTCATAATCAATCCCCTCGACATGTGAGAAGCCCCGAGCAATAAATCTTGCCTTATAATTCTCGATGCTCCCATCAGCAGCTTGCTTTACCTTGTAGATCCATCTTGATCCTATAACTGATTTTCCCACCGGCCTTGGAACAATCTCCCAAGCACTGTTTCTGACAATGGAGTCATACTCCTCCACCATGGCATCTACCCATGTGGGCTCCTGCACTGCTTCTTCAAAAGAAGATGGATCTGTCACAATACACTTGCTCATAAGAGCCATGTATCCAATAAATCGGTCAGGTGATTGTCTCTGTCTGCGCTGTGATGTAGGGACTCCTACATTCTGTGCCGCATCAAGCTTCAGTCTCTTAGCTTCTATGGTACACTTTCTGCCTTGTCTGATGTTTGGTTCTGCATGAATGGAATCCTCCACTCTATGAATCTCATCCTGTGGCTGATCCACATCTAGAGGCTCATCTTTGGGAACAAGAAGTTCCTCTTCTGCATGCAAGTGTAGCTCCCTCTCAAGCGACAACTTCATGGCTTTCACCTCATTTAATTTTATATCCCGTCGCACCACAGTCATCTGACTATCTGGAAAATACACATGATAATTATGGGGTGTTTCTATATACCCCAAAAATATCCCAACTTCTGTAGTCGGCTCCAGCTTCTTCCTGGCGTCCTTTGTCACATGAATGTAAACAAATGAGACAAAAATATTCAAATGAGAAATATCAGGATTCTTACTACTAAAATCTTCTTCGGGTGTACTCATTCCAAGTACTCTACGAGGACAACGGTTTTGCACATAAACTGCAGTGTTGCATGCTTCCTCCCACAAGTGCATTGGTAGGCCCTGGTCATGCAACATCGCTCGTGCATCACCCATGATCATTCTATTCTTCCTCTCTGTGATCCCATTCTGCTGTGGGTTATGAGGCGCTATGAGTTCTCTTTGAATTCCTTCTTTGCTACAGAAGTATTTGAATTCACCCGAGATGTATTCACCACCATTATCGCTCCGTAGAGCTTTCACTTGCTTCCCCAACTCCTTCTCCACCAATGCTTTAAACTCACAGAACTTTGAGAATGTTTCGCTCCTCTTCTACATGAAGAATATCCAGCATCTACGAGAATAGTCATCAAAAAATATAACAAAATACCTGTGTTTTGCTGTTGAAGAAACCGAGAAAGGTCCACACATGTCTATGTGAATTCTCTCCAGGATCACCGAAGCATGGTTCTCCTTCTCATGAAAGGTGGTCTTCACAAAATTACCCATAGTACATCCCTTGCACTGATTTGACTATGCAAGATTACCCTTAGGAAGTCTAATAAAAATCTACTACAAAATCTTCAAAGCACCATGGTGAAGATGGCCCAATCTCCTGTGCCATAATTCGCCCTCATCCGGCTCACCACTTCTTCTGCTTTGGCCACCATTGCATCACAGCCATCTACCTCCAACTTGTAGAGATTCTTAACTCAAATCCATATCCTCTTGGTTTGACCCATTTTTTTATGTCGAAGGAAATATTTTCCCTCACTGTAAACAACATCATAACCTTTGTCTTCCAACATTGTGACCGAGACCAAGTTCTTCTTCAGACCTAGAACATGCATAACATACTACAAGAATAGATTACCAAAATCCCTCTCAAAGGTAATGGTACCAATGTCGGTCACACTTTATTGACCATCGTCACCCATATGTATATGCATCTGGAGGTCCTTCTCCTCCAAGTCACTAAACAACTCCTTGTCTCCCGTCATATGGAAATATGCACCACTATCAAGATACCACACCGATCCCATATAGCTTGAAACCAAGCATGCGATCAAAGATAAATAAATTTCAAATTGCGAGGCTAAGGCCTCTCCAACTGCAGCTCCAACAACCTTATTGTTCTTCTTCTTTTGTGGGAAGTTAGTGGCGAAATGCCCATGTTCGTGACAGTGAAAACACTTCACCTTGTACGAACCCTGCTTCTTGCCTTTAGCATCGGATTTTGAAGGAAATTTCTTCCCCTTACCTTTATTTGCTTTGGCAGCCAAAGCGCAATTCTCTTCATCTTCATTCTTCGATGAAGATCCATCCTTGGTACCCCGCCTTATCTCCTCCTGCACAAGATCCGACCAAAGTCGCTCCCATCCCAGCAATTTGTCTCGTCCATTGAAAAAGTCTTCGTAGCTATGCCAACTCTTTGGAAGCCCAAGCAGAGCCAAGCTCACCAAGTCTTCATCATCAAAAATAATCCCCACACTTCCCAGTTCATCCCTACAGTGGAAAAACTTCGTGAGATATTTTGGAATACTGTCGCTCTTCTCCATTTTTATTTTTCTGAGCTTGTCTTTCAGCGCCAACTTCCTCTGGTCGCTGCTGCTTTGGAAAAAATCTTTCAAAGCCTTCCACATTAATAATTAAGTGGATTTCCCATGAAGGCTGGACACAACATGGTTCTTCACACCTTCCAACAGAATTCTTCTTGTCTTTTCTACCTTCTTTTTCCATGCGTCAAGTAATGCAACATTGCTAGATCCCGACTTAGGAACATCGCTTTCGATGAACTCCTTCAGTCCATTATCCTCCAGCAACACCTCTGTCCTATCCTTTTAGGCTATTTAATTCAAGCTCCCATCAAGGGAATACTCCAATCGCAACCCATTGAAAGACATTTCAATGTATACTTAACTTCTGCACCAAGAATTTCCTGAAGCAAGTTCGAATTGTCCACCAGCACAAACTCAAAAATTCTTCACAATTGCAATCTTCAAGAATTAACACTGCTCTAATACCATGTAGAAATTATATACATTAAGCATGCATATATACATATTCCCCCGATCTCACAATATTTATCTTCTTGCAAAATACAGAATCATTCCACTGTTAATATTTTGCGGAAAATTAATTGCAAACACATGTTAATCATAAATAAAAACAATCTCACATAACACAGTTGTTTAACAGGAAATATTGAAGCTGGAAACCAAAAATATAATATATTATGTATCATGGAGATCATGTAACAATCTCATACAAAGCTTAGTACATCAAACTCTCAGTACAATCAATCGTCACACACTAATCAGAAGAAATCTGCAAATCCATGCACCGATTTCTTGCCACCTGCTAGCCTGCCTCCACTGCGTAATCCCTACTGAAGAATAGCTCTGAATGAATTTGAATTACCCTTTCCTTGACTGTGTAATCCTCATTGGCAACTCCAATGTGTGTGTGGTGCATGTTAGCGTTCGATTCTGCCACAGGCTGAAAAAGGCAAAACTCGAGGCAACATCAAACCAAGCTTAGCCTCATAGCTAGCCCTACGAGGACAGGAGAGGGCTCTCTCCGGGTCAAACTCAGTGAAAGATGTCCAATAGGATCTGAGATGACCTAAATGTAACACTGATATTGATTTTAGGCTAGTAAATTGATATGGATGAGGTTTTTAATAAATGATGGGTTTTCTGGGCTCTGTGGGGCAAAGACAGCAAGAGCAGAGATTAAATGAAAAATGCAGATTATCTCCCGAGGCAAGATAAGCATGAAGTTTAACAATCAAATTGGAATTATATGGAATGACAGACCGCTGAGAGGTTGACAAGGGCAATAGCTGAATCCTTATCAAATTGAAGAAAACATAGAAAATGAATACCTCCCAAGGTAGAGTAGTAAACTGGATTCTGCCTTTCTCACTTAAAAGTATTCAACAGAAAATGATTATGAAATGAAATGGAAAACATTACAAGCTACATATGAAACATAAGAAAAAACATATGTCAAATGTCATACCACAGGAATCTCAGGAACCAGAGCTGTATCTTTTCATTAAAATCTCTGTCAAGACTGTACAATAAAAGCTCTGTTTTTCTCCTACACCAGCTTTCAGAACTCTCCTCCCCCTACCTCTTTCAAATGATTTTCCAATACATTATATAAGCCTAGAGGTGGGATAACAAATTGACCCAAATAAGGAATGGTTTAATTATCATTTAACAAACAAAACTGCAGAGCCAATCATCTGTTATGAAGGCAGAACAACGCTTCCCCTAAACTTCTCTGATTACCAATTTAAAAAAGAAAACAAATCTGGAGCGTAGACCCTTTGAATTGAAAATGTCAAAATAGGCAATTTGTTCCTATTTTTCTGTTGTGGTCGATGTCATCGTTCTAATTTTGGCCTTTGACTTTGACTGCCCCTTTTTCTCTTTGAATGAAGAACAACCTTTAATAAAAATGGCTTCCATCATTGGATAATGTTTCGACCTGTTCAACAAATTTTCTAATTTTAACACATTACCATACTCTCGGATTCTCTCAGCAGCTTTCCCTACAACTAGCAACTTTCCTACCTTGAGCCTGACTTGCCCTGTTTCTTCCATGGAACTGTTTAAAGTAATAGAGTTTCAAAAGGGAAATAAGGTCTTGGTTGCAAGAAGCCAAGGAAAGAATCAAAGCAGATAGCATGTATGACCTTACAGCCAAGTGAAAACATTTGCAGAAAGTCAGCAGTACATGTATATTTTCCAGCGCAATGTCTTTGAATGCCACTCGCTGTTCTACAAAATGATGCAAAATTCCATCCAACCTTCCTCTACATGTCTAAAGGGAGCCATCTGGTACCCTTCAGTTTCAACAGGCTTATTCATGTTACTTAAAATATCGAGCATACATCTGGTAATCGCCACAAGGAGTTGTAAGTGAGAATTTGACTGGTTCACGATTCCATCCATATACTCGAGGCATAGGGGGTGATTCATGGACTTTGAGCCTGAAAGAAATGCTATATGCTATTGCTCACTCTGTCTAGAACTTCTTGGTTCTACCGTCTATCCAATTGAGATGACAAAGGGCGAAATACAACTCTTTTTTGGAATTGATTTCCAAAGGCGAATCGAGCCGTGCAAGAAGATAGGGATATTGATTTGGAAGCATTTTTTCCCACACGGAGTCCGAATTTCCGGCCGACCTGAATGTCTGATTGACAGCGCTGAGCCTACAAGCATCATGGCACAGAAGAGTGAAGCGGAACTATCGCCAAAAGCGCCAAAATTATCACCATATGGATTGCCAAGCCGGTGATGCGAAGGATGGTCAACAAATACCCAATCAACGTCTGCCCTGTACTCATGAAAAATGTGACTTCATGTTCCCCACCAAAGCTCGTGATTTTGATGCGACACTGAACATCAAAAGGCCCACTGTTCTTCTTATCTGTCACACCATTCATATATCTCGGAGATATTACCATCATACGATGGCCTAGAGCAGTAAGGGCAATAGGTAAAGAACTACAGACATCTCCAAGACCTCCTGTTTTTTAGTATGGAGCAACTTCAGCTGCTACAAAAATAATATTGTGTGAAAGTTTGGTGCGTCGATTTCCTCCTTTAAAAACACCACAATCATGTTAAAAAATCACTTGGCAACCATAAAAACCTGTTTTCAAGCTGCTGGAGTCAATCCAACACGAAACTGGGCACAAGAAAATGTTTTTTAAACTCTGTCTCTGTGTGGGTAGCGCGCCTGCCCAATGGGTAGCGCGCACCAAGTGGGTAGCGCTCGTCTTATTTTGCACTGGCTGTGGCGTTCAAGTGGGTAGCACGCACCAAGTGGGTAGCGCACACCTCCAAACGCTGTCCACAGTTATGAAAACTTGGTTTTGGCCTTCAAGAACTCGACTTCGACCTCTGCCTTGCGGATCTCTTGCAAATGAGATTGTTTGCCATGTTTATATATGAAGTAAATATCTTATCAAATCAGATTGTTTTTCAAATTTGTTTGATAACCCACTTTATAATGTTTTTGGCATTTTGACATTTGGGCTATTAATACAATGCTTTGCTTTGGATTTTCTGAATTTTGGACTGAAAATGCTTGTTGTCTTTTGCAGGGATGTGGCACTGTGGTTTTGCGAAGGATAACCAAGGCTTATTTTGAAACATTTCAAGGAAGGAGACTCTAAAATATAGATTTATTAGAAACATTAAAATTTGAAAATTTCCTTTCAAAACAAAGTTTTGAAAAAGAAATAACCTCGAACATGATGAAAATCCTAAAATGAAGCTTATTGGAAATCTTCCTCTGGCCTGCAGGTATTATGAAGCACCTTGAGAACAATAACTTGCACCTAGCCCTAAATACCAAATTAACTCCTTGCTGACCTAGACATCAAATAGGAATGTACATAACGAAAAATAAACTTTGATAATTTGACTCTGACAGCAGAATGCAAGACGGAGTCTAACAGTGCAATCAATGCATCACTATAGTCACAACAGATAGTCCATCTTGCCCTTTCACCTATCTCTCCACTGGGTCTCCACTGGAACTGCCATGCACTGTAGTTAACTGTTGTATTGTTCAATTGATTAATGAGTTATTATTTTTAAATTAATTAACTAATTAATTCACTCCACTCTCACTAGTGTATCGTTCAGTTAGACTAGATACAACTAGCTCAATTGAGTTTAACTTAATTAACTGAGTTAAACTAAATAACAACTCCATGAACTACTCTTCCAACTCTGTCATAAATTTTCCACTTTAGTTCTAACTGAGTCCTCCATGTATGAACCACCAATAAACCCTAGGAATTTTGTAATTCCTTCAGCCCACTGATTTTCCAAATCTGTGCACTGAAACTAAGTGCTCCAAGAGGACAAATTGTTGTTTATTATCGGATTATTATTAAGAGCTAATAATAATCGACACTTCTATTTTTAGATCGACGATCTATAAATAGACTTCACCCAATATTCTAAAAATATAATTTCATCTATTTTTCCAACTTGATCAACCATCCACAAATAACATCCTGCAACTTTTGAAATATGATCACCATGTCTAAAAATAGACATAGTCTAAAAATAGACTTGCGCCAAAAATAGCCCGCGGGCCCACTTAATGAAGGCGAATATTTTCACTAAGCTCATCATCTTGTTGAATCTCAATAGGATGAGGTTAATGAGACGTGCTTCTTCTTCTGAGGTTTCAGGTAATAAGTCGATTGAAAGTTTTAACAACGATGTTTCACATTGGATTGGTAAGATAGCTTCAGACCATACACTAATTGAAAAGGAGTAAATCTAGTTGCATTTCTCACCGAGGTTCGATACACTCATAAGGCAGAGTACAATATCAAATGACAGTTTATTTTACAAAATCCTATCATTCATTGAAGAATATGTTTAAGAATCTTGTTGATAGCCTCAACTTGTCCATTTGATTGTGGATAATAAGGAGTAGAATTATCATGTGACAATCCTAACTTGGTAGTCAATTCAGTCATCATATGGTTGCAGAAATGCTTCCCATGATCTGTAACTATAGCCTGTGGGACTCCAAACTGTGCAATAACATGATTAAAGAAAAACAATGCACCTGTCTGTCCTGTGTTGTTGAATGTAGGCATCGCTTCGGCCCATTTGGTAAAGTATTCGATTGCGACAATAATATAATCATGCCCCCCAGACGAACGAGGGTTACAGGTCATGAAGTCAATACCCCATTTCGAAAATGGTCCCAAAGAGACAACAAGATGCATTAGTGTTGGTGGTTTGTAGATTTTACGATAAAAAATCTGGCACGCATGACAACTTCTGACCGCGAGGATGTAGTCTCGAAAAATTGTAGGCCAAAAGTAACTGGCGTGGAGAATATTTTGTGGTAGCATATCCAAATAAATGTCCACCACAAGCCCCAACATGACAATAATTTAAAACCTTTTTGGCCTCCTCATGAATGAGGCACCTCCTTAAAATGGTATCGACACCGTGACAATAAAGTGTATCGCCGACGATCAAATAATCTTTGGTTTGGTATTGAATACATCGTTGTTCAGAGCGAGAGGTATCAGGATGAAAAGTTTGAGTTTGGAGATAAATGATGAAACATCCATACCAAGGATTAGATGATCCGATCAGAAACAAAGACTCGTTAGGAATTGATGGTTTCGACGTAGTTACAATACTATCAAAGGGAAGGTCATAGAGAAGCTCATCCAAAACTAAAGACTTCTTTGACTTAGATTTGATGAATTCCACAGCAAATTCCTACAAAATGAAAATCCATTTTGAATATTCCCCCCCAGAAATTGACATGATAAGATATAAGTCATGGGGTTGCAATCTGGAACGATAGTAGTCTTTTGGAGCAAGATATAATGGCAAAATATTTGGACAGATTGAACAGCTACCAAGGCAAGCTTTTCTATGTACGAATACTTAATTTTTGTATCATTGAGATTACGACTCAAATAATATATCAGATGTTCAATTCCATCTTCTACTTGGACCAAAAACATAGCAATGGTTGTTTCAGCCACGTCGATATGTATGAAATAATAATTTTGATAATTAGGGGGATACATTAATGACGCTCGGACAAGAGTATCCTTGACAACATCAAAAGAAGCTTGCGCAACTTGGTCCCAATTGTAGGGAACCCCCTTTTTCAAGAGTCGAGTAAATCCTTTAGCCATTTTGGCGTAGTTGGGAATGAACCTTCTTAGGAAGTTAGCCTTTCCTTGAAGTTTTTGTATCTGAAGTAAATTTGATGGCGTAGGAAAATCAAGAATGGCATGAAACTTCAATGGGTCGATTTGAATTCCTTATTTTGAGACTACGAATCCAAGAAAATGACTAGAACCAACACAAAACACACATTTATGTGGATTGAGGCGTATTTTGTAGTATCAACAGCATAAAAATATGGCTCTCAAGTGCATCAGGTGATCAGTCTAATTTCGTGAATGCGCTTGTAAATCATCTAGATAAGGTTGAACAATGTGCTTGATGTCATTGAAAGCATAGTCCATTGCTCTCTGAAAATTTTCCCCAGTGTTCTTTAAAACAAATAGAAGTTTCCTATAAGCGAATGTGCCCTAGGGACATATGAATTCTATCTTATGTTGATCCTTTGGGCGGATATTGATTTGATTGTAGCCGGAAAATCCATCCATAAACGAAAATATTTCACATCTGGCACAATCGTCAATAATCTGGTCGATAAAGGGAGTAGGATAGTTTTATTTTGGACAAGCAAGATTGACATCCTGATAATCGACGCACACTCTAATATTTCCTTGATTTTTCATGACAGGAAAGATGTTGGAAACCCACTTAGTCAGCGAAATAGGGTATATGAAACTAGCACGCAAACATTTTTCAACTTCTACTTTGATGGAAGTGGCTTTCTTCAGATGAATAGGACGAAGCTGTTGACGCACCAGTTTTACATCAGGATACATATAATAGTGTGTTCAACAATAATAGTATCTATGCCTGGAATTTCCTTGTAAGACCAAGAAAATACATCACGGAATTCACGAAATAGAGAGTGATATGTTTCGAGTTCTGATGGAGAACAAGATACACCAACATGAATATTTTCTACAATGCTAGGTTTTGTCGAAATATCGATAGAAATGGTTTGTTCAATATTTGACAGATTTCTCTCAGAATTGATTGCATTAATAGATAAATAATTCAAAAATAAATTTTGATTGATGGGTGATATAGTTCACGAAGATAGTTTTCTTCATAATCAGGAAGATGGGAATGATGATGATAATCTTCCCATGGTTCTCCTTCTGACATCATGGCTTCCAAAATATTCCCATCTGTCAAGAACATTAAGGAAAAAGGATCAGAGGGAGTACCAAAATCTAAGGAACTATCAACCCAAACACTTGGCGACGCTGATTTCATATTTGCCGCCAAAGCCAGATAGATTGATTGCTATGCCATCTCAATAGGCTAGGCGGCAAGAAATCATCCAACGTAACATTTTCAGAATCAATCGTACTCTCCCTTAAGCCAGATGGAGTGGAAGAGATCATGTAGCAGGTCTCTATACTTGCAATTTCTGCCGATGTCACGGGTGGTGGTAATGCAAAGGTTCCCATGAGAGTGGAATCCATTAAGAGTTCTACACCAATGTTCTGAAGTACTAGTTGGGGTGTGTGAACAAAAAGATCACTTCGAGTTACTTGCTAGGTAGAGGAAAAGAGGGATAGCTGATTAATGACTGTGATAGTACCTTTATATGGAAAGACAATCATTCTGAAATATGTAGAAACAATTGAAGTCATTGCATATACCCATGGCCTTCCAAGTAGAATATTATAGTCAATGGGTCCGTCAACAACCTAAACATCAACATTCATTTTTTTTCCCCCTAGTTCAACATGCAGGTTATTAATAATACCACAAGGCTTATATGTACATCCATCAAAATCCTTCAACGTCGTTGATGATTGTGATAAGCGCGGCGAGCCAAGTGACTTCCAACAATTTAGAGACATAATGCATGTAGATGCTCCCTCATCAATAATAGTGCGATGAAAAAGGTGATTGAGAACATTTACTTGTATGGAGAATGCCAATTCTACTGGTAATTGCAGCACATAGACCGTATTATTAAAGACGACAATATTAGAATCATTCGGATCGATTCCACCAATAGCCGACAATAAAGCCTGTTTTTGGTAGGGAAAATTTTGTAATACCTCAAGAGTAGACATAACTGAAGGGGATTTAGCTAAATCTTCAACTATATTATAATTTTATGCAGCTCTTGCTCGAGGATTATATGTCGATTTTTGAATTACTCCCTTTGGTGGCTTGATTGTCAATTCAGGAATAGCAGTAGGCGGTACTGACTTTGTAGATGGATTCATAGTCGAGGTAGTAGGTTGATCAGTGACCTGAATACCATAATATTTATTACGCGTTGACACCAAAATATCTATTGAAGGTTTTGTGATGGATAACATAAGTACTTGAGAACTAGAAGTTGGATCCGTAGCAACCATGTTTGTGTCCGGATTTGGAAATGGGTTTGTCAACACAGTTGACGCATGGGAAGTATTTATGATTTTTGAGACTTCAGCGCGGTGAGGAAAATCCCTAAAAAAGTGTTCCTCATTACAGATTATGCATGGATAATGAGGTTTCCTAGGTCCAGACGATTGATCAGATGATTTTTCCTGTGGGTTATAAGTTTGCTTTTCTTAGATTTCCCATTTTTCTTACTTCCGAATTGCTTGTCATTTTTGCCCTTGTCAAACGAGAGGGAATTAATTTCGGAAGAAGGTGTAGGATTAGATGCAGTAGTATGATGTGTGCTTGCAGTATTAATCAAGCCATCTCCAGCATGAGAGTCCTTTAATTGAGGAGGAACAATAAAATTAGATCTCGGCGTGTTAGGAATTTTTTCATAGAGCGTGCCAATCTGAGTGTAAATAATGTCTAAATATTGGGCATGAGTATTAACTTGATCTTCTGTGATGACGCCACCCTTAGCCACATCCTCAGTTATATATGGTAATAGGTACTTAATGAACCATTCAGCAAGGAGCTGATCCATAACAAATGTCTTAACCATTCTACGAGGATGACGCCACTCATCAATATGATCAGAAATGTGAGTAGCATAAGTCTATTTGAAATTGGTCAAGAGTTTTATTCCAGTTTCATATCTTATGGGTAATTGGAAATGAGTCAAAAAGACAGTATCTAGGGGCAGTGAAATTATCAAAAGAAGCTCTAGCTAATTCAATGTACCATTTTGCAGTCGGACCTATGAGTGTACGCTGGAAAAGACGTAGTTGAACAAAATCATCATTCAGGGAGTGTTGGGATCCTGTGATTTAGCAGATTGGCATACTAAATGACAAGGCAACACATAAACCAGTCTTTAGAGCTCTAGGATCTAGCCCTCCTAGTCTCAGAGAGGGATCTCTCAATTTTTTTACAAAGATATGACTTGTTTGCTTGCAAAGGGTTGATTTTAGGCTCGTTATTAAGCATGAGTTTGTTTGATTGTTTGCTGGGACATGATTATCTTGGAAGCATAGATAGAAAAGGGAAATATCTAAGTCATTGGGTAATGGAGTCAAGTAGAAGTTTGTAACAAGTTTGTAGATGAATTAGGGGTATCAAAGGGCAAATCTAACTTGGCTATTGGATCTACAAAGTTTTCAGATGAAATGAAATGAAAATTAAGGGTTTAGAATGAAAAGTAGAACTAAGGGCAGTTAAGAATCCTTAATTATATGTACTTTTCAACAAAGAGACTTAAAACATCATTTGAACATGAAGAAGAAGTATTTTATAGACAGGGCTAACCATGAATTCTACAAATCACACTTCAGCAAATAAAAATTTCAAGACAAACTTTCAAAATGAAATATGAGAGTCGAGGAATGCTCTGTTTCATCAAAGATTTCACTTTCAAGGATAAGAAAACATTCAAGATTCACAAATAACTGCATTCATAGAAGAGGGAACTCCTAGACATCTTTGATTATAGCTATAAATACCTTTAAAACAATTATTTGAGCAAGTACAAAGGGTATGATCAAAATAGACCTCTTTGGCAGACTTTGGACAATGGTACTTTAAAGGGAGACTTCAAAAACAGTTTTTGAGTAGCAACAAGCAAGCAGGGGAAACCATAAATCATTCTTGAGGCCACTGTATTGAACTATTTAGGAAATAAAAAAGCATAAGGGTTGAAAAGCAGTCAAAGTACTTAATGAAACCTTCAGCAGAGGAAAACATAAAGACAATGAAGAGTAAATAGGTCTAAGGTGCTTCTAGGAGACATGTCTTAGCCTAAAATTTTTACTCTACTACAAGCAAGAATTGATGAAAACAGAATGGAAAATAGGAAAAACATTAACAGATTAGAATACTTCACAAACAACCAAGCTCAGGGATCCAATGATAGAGCTTTCTCCATCAACAAACAGGTCAAAACATCCACAGGTTCCAGAACATCAAATTTCTTTCAACTTCAACAGAACTATGTATTACTTCGAAGAGTTATCAAATGCCCGACATACAATGAGTTCAAATGCAGTATTTATGCTACAAATGAGGAGGTGGAACCATCTAGGGTTCAAAATGTTATTAATGACATAGTAAATGCACTCCTATCCTTAAAAACCATGCAAGGCATAAGGTAGGAATGTCTCTCAACTACTTCTCTATGTAATAAATCTATCTTTACTTCCTGAGGATGAAATAGTTGAAAAGATTGACTTTGAGGCCTTTTTCTATCTTTATGTTAACTGTTCTAACAATTTATAATATCTTCTTTGGTGTAATAACTGTTTATTTGTCTTTTGAGGTATAAATTAAGTGAAAGGTGTCACTTTTGATTTATCAAGTGAATAACTACTCCTTTGATGTATCCGAGGCTATCTTTAAGCCTATTTCTCCTTTAGTTCATCATTTCAAATGTTTTTAAGGCCTAAACATGCTTTAACAATCTTATCCTTCAATTAACCCGCCTCATTGTCCTTTCTCTGTTTCTGTTTAACACATTTGTTTATCTGTCTATAGCCTTTGACCTTTAGCCTTTATAATCATCCTTTTGCTGTCTTTTAACACATTCAGACTCTTTTAAACCTTCTGTTCCTTTGTATTTTAATTAATTTTATTTGATCTACATGTAGGGTTTCCTTTGGTGCGTTGGAAGTTTTCATAACCCGTTGAGGGTTTGAACCTTTATACAACCCCATTCCTTTTGTTTCAGACTCTTAGAGTTATCTTGAGGCCATCAGTTGTGACCTCGACTGTGGGATGGCCCCTTGGGTTTCAGGTGCCATCAAACCTGCAAAATAAACCAAACAATTAATGAAAACCCTACGTTTGCGTGGGATAAACTGCTTACAGAGGTTGAGGAGTGGCGGAGGAGTAGGATATGCAGGCGGAAAAGGAAATTTCATGGTGGGGAGGTGAAAACCTGTGAAAACAGGGTTCAAATGTGAATTTGGGTGCGAAATATGGATTGGCGGTTTTGCAAAAACCCTCGGCGGTTTTCACGCAGCATCCAGGCGGTAAACGGTTTTAACACGATCGAACGTGATTCCATACATTGATCGCCACATGTCCACCAGGAAACTAGCGGTTTCACGTGAGTTTGGGTGGTTAAATCTCAGATGGAAAAGTTACGTGAAACATGATGCGAATCGTTGGATCTGGAAGCGTAGATCCAACGGTGGGGGAGGAGTGCGATGGAGAGAGGTGCACGAGCGAAGATTGTAGTGGGAGCTAGGTGTCAGCCAGTGATTGGACGAGTGGTTGGATAGTTGGGGGTGGGACCGATGGTGACGTAGGCTATTTTTTTGAGTAGCGGGTTTGTTGATCGGCGGGGTTGGCTGTCGGGTTAAACGGGAACCGTTAGATCCATAAGATCTACGGTGTAGATCGATTTGCGAGGATGAATGGGTGGGAGGTTGGACGATGAGGGGGAAGTGCGGAGCTATTAGATCAATGAGATCTATGGTGGGGATTGTCCCAAGGAATACATAGCGCAGGGGATGGAATAATGAAGGAAGGGGGCTAGGATAAGGTGCGGTAAAAAGGTCCCATGGGAAGTAGATACAACCGGGAGTTAGGGGGAGAGGAGATGGTCATGAGAGCGGACAAGGAGAGAGTGCCGAAAACTGTCGATATTGGTAGATTGAAGGTGGGTATACAATCGGAGGTTGATCATCGGCAGGGGAGAACAAAAGTGAAACGAAGAAAAAGATGAATTTCCGATGCCGATGGGGGCTAAAGCCTGGTGCTGGGGAACGGTCCCGTGGAGAGATAAGGTGATCAGGAGCCAAAGAAAAGGGGCCAAGGGCTAGCACAGAGAGTTTAAGTGCTTGGTCGGGGGGTGAGGTTATATGAACATAAAAGGGCAGAGGATTTTAATCCCAAAGGGGCTTTAAAGCCAAATTTTATAAAAAGGGCAGAAGAGGCTAAAACAAAAGGTTTTTTGGCTTTCTTGGAGTTTTGACAAGGGAAAAAAGAGTTTTTAAAACCATATAAAGGATTTATGATGATTTTGAGGGGTTTTTGATGTTTTTAAAAGGGTTTTTTAGGGAAAATGGAGAGTTGATAAATGGAAAATGGGCTATTTTTCAGAGGAAAATGGACTAATAAAAATAGGGATAAATAGTTTGAAATGAGATTTCTTCTTTGAAACAACAGGATAACCTTTCTAGGATACATAGATGAAGATTTTGGTGAACTGACAGACTCAGAGTGATGAAGGCAGTGAGATTTCAAGAACTCATAATGCTTCTTTGAAATATTATTTCTAGAAATCTAGGATTGGCAATTTAGGCATCTTTGGATATCATCAAAATTATGGATGACTAATAGTGGCTCCACCTGGGGAGGACAACTGTCCTTTTAGGTGTCCAGAACCTCAGAAATATTTGAGTTTCAGCAGACCAGTGCCTTATCCATTGGGTAGATTTCTTCTTTTCTTGCTGATCTTTCTCTGAAACGGACAACTTTTATCAATCTGCAACATGTAATTTCTTCAAAACATCATCTCTACCTACCCAATCTTACTTGTTCTAGCATTTTATCTTCTTCCTTTGAGTGCATTTGAACTAGTAAAATCTTTGACATTTTTTTTGAAAACAGAAATAAACTATCTAATCCTATCCTTATTTCTTCCAAGAGTCCAGATTAAACTGTTGAACTCTTTATTTTTCTACCTAAGCTACTATCTGTCAAGATTAAGCTATTTGACAGATTTTATTCTCTATTTCTAAAACAGGAAATTTAAACATAGTCAAATCAGGATTAGACTGTCTGATCTACTATGGTATCTATGGCTATATGTACAAGCTTCACATAGACTTTATTTGCAGAAAAATAAAACAAAATTGTGAAGGCTTAAGATCTGAAAATTATAAACATCCTTCTATTATTTTCTCAGCTCTGATTTTGATATATTTAGAGCTATCTTTTTCCTTTTCTTGGTTCATGTTTTGAGCTTTTTAGAACCATTTTCTCTTCTATCCTAATCTATTCTACTGATAAGCCAAGATTAAATTGTTTGGAAAATCTGACTCACTAACCTATCAATAGTAAATTGAAATCTATTTAGTCATGATTAGGCTATATGACTAAATAGTAGTGTTTTCTTTTAGTAGTGGCATTTAAGCTTGCACACTTTTAGATTTTCTCTTTTTTGGGTATGGGGTTGTACCTTTCTTGAATCTGCCCTCTTTTCCTTTCTATTGTTTTTGTGTTTTTTTCTTTTTTCAAATTGAGAAGCAATGTTATATACAGTGAAAAATAAAAGCTTTGAAATTTTGGACTCTTGGCAGAAATAGTGCTTGAGCATCCTGCCATTGACAGGACCTCCAAATAGATCTTCTCCATTCATCTCTTGCAGAAGAAATGCATTATGACCCCTGATAGAATGAATAATGTAGGGCCCTTTCCACAGATTTTCAAATTTTCCATGTTTTCCCTTTTCTTCCCTTCTAGAATCCCACTTTAGAACTACATTTCCAACTTGGAAATCATTTTCTTTAGTCCTTTTGTCAAATAACTTCTTGATGCTTTCTTGGACTGTTTGTGTTCTCTTATATACTTCCTCTCTGGACTACTGTAAATGGATGGTCTGATTGATCCTTCTTTGCATGTCATTTTCCTCAATTTGTACTTCTTGGAGGAGTTTCATGACTGGAACTCCTAAAGAGGTTGGGAATACTGCATCCATGCCATAAACCAACTGATAGGGGGAAATATTTATTGAATTTTTGGTGGTTAATCTATCAGCCCATAAAGCATGAATAAGCTTACTATGCCATGATTTCTGATTCTACTCCAACAGTTTTTTGATAATATTGAAAAGGCTTTTGTTGGAGGATTCAACTAATCCATTTCCTTGAGGACAGTAGGTAGTGGAATGACCCAAGGTAATATGATACTTATGGAAGAAGTCAACCATTCTTTTAGAATTGAAGGCAACAACATTTTCTGTGATAATTTTTCTAGGACAAAAAAATCTGGATAGTATATTGGTTTCAAGGAACTTGATAATGACAGAGTTAGTAGCATTCCTAGAAGGTATGGCTTCTATCCACTTGGTAAAATAATTAGTGGCAGTGAGGATCCACTTCTGTTGGGCCGATGAAGATGGGTGAATTTCCCTAAAGAAGTCCAAGCCCCATTGTTGAAGGTGAGCCTCAACACTGATGGGATGTAAGGGTAAAGGTAGGATTTTCCTCTTTCCATAAAAAAATTTACACTTATGGCAAGACATGACAAGTTTCTGAGTATCTGGGAAAAGGGTGGGCCAATAATAACCAAATATGAGGATTTTATTTGCTGTACTCTTCCAGTATAGATGTCCACCACATTCTCCCTCATGCAACTCATGCATGATTTTTCCTGCATTAATCTCAAGAAAACATTTAAGCAATATTCCAAGAACATTCTTCCAATATAAAACCCCATCTAGTATGAAATAATTTAAAGCCTTCTGCTTCAAAAATATAGCTTTAGTTTTCGACAGAGAACTTGGAGGGGTATTCAGATAAAGTAGCACATATATGATATCAGCATGCCAAGGTGAATTCACAAAATTTTCTTCAATCAATGGAGCTGTAAATTCTTTTGTTTCTTCTAAGACATCAACCATATTCATATCTAGTGCTTGGAAGTTTGACTCAGCCATGAGTTTTGCTAATCCCTTCCCTTTGATTAGTTTGGTAGGCCTGATTTCTAAGTCATATTCTAAAATAACAGCAATCCATTTTCCCCTTTTACCATCAGGGTCTTGACTTAGAATATCCTTGACAATAGTATGTGGGACAAAAGAAATGATGTGAGAATGCAAAATATAGACTCTTAAGTCTTTTAATGCTTTTACCAAGGCTAAGGCTTGTTTCTCCATGATGTTATACTTGAGTGAAGTATCTCTTAACGCCCTACTAAAAAAGGATATTGGCTGTTCATGCCCCATGTCATTCTTTTGCAGTAACACTGTAGCTATTGTATGTTCAGATGCAAAGGAAAAATATAGAAATATTTGGTGAAATCAAGACTTATGAGAACCAGTGTTTGAGTAAGAGCTTGTTTTACTAGTTCAAATGATTGTTTAGCTTGTATTGTCCATTTAACACCTACTTCTTTCTTAAGCATGTTTGTGATATTTCTTAATATCTCAGCAAGGTTGGGGATGAATCTCCTTAAAAAATTGATCTTCCCAATGAAAGATTGTAATTATTTGAGGTTTCTAGGATGGCTGATTTTCAATATGCCATCAATCCTTGTAGGGTCTATTTTGATTTCCTCTTCATAAATTATGTGGCCAAGAAGCTTTCCTTCCTAGATACCAAAGAGTGTCTTTTTGGGATTCAAAGATAAGCCATATTTCCTACATTTATCAAAAAAATTTCTTCAATGAATCAAATGTTCTTCATCAGTTTTAGAGAAAACAGTAATGTCATCAAGGTAAATGATTATAAAATAGCCTATGTATTTTGAAAAGGCTATGTCCATGGCCCTTTGGAAGGTGGCCCCTACATTCATTAGAAAAAATGGCATTTTGACATACATGAATGTACCCCAAGGTGTAATAAAAGAAGTTTTATGTTGGTCACTTGGGAGTACTAAAACCTGATTGTAACCTAAGAACCCATCTAGCAGTGAAATTATTTAGACCCAACCACGCTTTGAAGTATATGATCCATTTTTGGCAAGGGATAGTTATCTTTAAGGGAGGCTCTATTTAGGTTCCTGAAATCAATGCAGAGCCTAATTTCTCCAGTCTTTTTCCTAACAGATACTAAGTTGGAAACCCATTCTGAATACCTGATGGGAACTATGATCCCATCATCATACATCTTCTTAATCTCTTTCTCAACTAAAGGCAATAAAATAGGGTTTATCCTTCTGAGTTTTTGCTTGAAAGGTTTTTGATTTTCCTTAAGAGGAATTTTGTGTTGAATGATGTTGGTATCATATGATTTTAGATCCTTGTATCCCCACAGAAATACATCTTTAAATTCTATGAAAAGTTCTATGTATTTCTGTTTGATATGAGTAGGGAGAGTGCTGGATAGCTTGATCATTTTGGGTTCTGCTAGGCTGCCTATGTTATGTTCTTCTATGTTTGTTTCCATAGGCTCCATCCTTGATTCTTTGGCTACATCATTGAAATAAAAAATCTGTTCTAATGGTGCAAGACCTCTTGGAATTGTATCATTTTTACATTGTAAAACTTCCAGGTCTTTCTGGTTTGCATTGTCAACTATTTCTGCTCCAAAAGGATGTTCAAAATGGTTTACATCAGCAGAAAAAGATAGCTCTGTTTCAGGGATTTTTTCTTCATTAAAACAATTTTCCTCATGGCTTGAAAAAGGTGTTGGTATGGCAAAGTCATTCTTTGATTGCATAAAATCATTTATGTGTTTGTATCCTTCAAATACTTGCCAATAATCCTCATTGTTAGGTATTGCAGGTATGTTTTTTACCTTTATATCAAATTGTTCATTTGTCTATGGTATTTGGCAATTACTAGCAGCAAAGGCAAGTTCATTTGCTAGATGATTTGAGCTCTTGGGATGAAAATGTTTTCAAAGGTTTTTAGGAGATCAAGGGCAGCATTTCTATACTCTCTGAGTTTTGGGTTTTTGGTTGAGTACTCCCCTTTAATTTGTCTGATAATTAGCTCAGAATCTCCTTGGACTTATATTATTTTGGCTCCTAAATATTTGAGTAAGTGTAGGCCAATAAGGAGGGCTTCATATTCAGCAATGTTATTTGTGCATGGAAAATCCAGTTTATAGGAGAATCCTTTTTTTGTGTTCTATATCCATACACCAGCCCCTGCACTTAATTTGCTACAAGAGCCATCAAAGTTTATTTTCCAAGGTATTTCAATCTCATTTTCATTTTCTTTCTGTTGTTCAAGGCTGCTAAAATCTGGACTTTTATTTTCTTGAGTTGATGGTAGATTTGACTGTTCTGGTAGACTAAATTCTCCTTTGTTTTCCTTTTCTTTTTGGCCGATTTCATCTTCATTATATAAGATAAAGGAATCCAAATTTGAATGGATGGATTAGATAGGAGAAATTTTTGGTCTATCTATATTGCTCACCATGTATTTCATGTGGGATTCCCTATATATTCTTCTAGTTTGGTTAAATACTGGGGTGGTGGCATAAGACATGTCCATTTGAAGGCTTCCCTATAGTTTGACTCCCCATGATCTAGATAGAAGCATGCCATACTTAGGGGGAATGTCAGCTACTACTATGTCCATTACTAGACTCTTAGCAGGAATTTGTGCCAAGTTGACACACAAATATTTGATTAGGCCTAAGAATTTGATCCTGCTTGAATCAAAGGAGTATAGGTATTTGTATGGATTAGTAATTTTTAAGCCTAGGCTTTCCATTACTACTTAGGGCATAGAATTGTGTGAAGCACCTGAGTCTAGCATGGCATTATGAAAGATTTTGTCATGTATATTCAGGCTGACATAGAAGGGAGGGACAACCCCTTCTTGGTATTTTCCTTCAACTTAAGGACCAAACAATAACTCTGGTTGATCATCTATAAAGTTTAAAGTATCAGTGTCACTGCCTATATTCAAAGCTTTCAAAACTTGGTTTTTATATACATCCTGAGTTACTAGTTTAGCTAAGGGTATGGTGATTTTGATTTTGGAAATTTCCCCTTCAAGGCTGAAAGGAACTATTGTTCTTGACATATTTACATCTATTTTGTCATTTACAATTCTTTCAACAATTCTGATTTGCTGAACTTTATTTGGACTGTTATTTGGGACAGATTTGTTAGGGCCACTAGCAGAATTACTAGGGCAGCTTTGTTCAACACTTTGCTGACTGTTTTTGTCTTTATTTATATCAGTTTTCTTGGTCACAGTGTTGATGTTACTGGCTGTATTTTTAGGCTGATTTTTTGAAGTTTTCTCAACTGCAGTACTAGTGTTTTTGTCATTAGAAATCTCTGGGCTTCCTTTTCTTCTAAGATTATATTGTTTGTGTACCTCCATGATTGCATTTTCAAACCCTAATCTGTAATCTTCAGAATATTAATGGTTGTTTTCAATTTGTTCTGAAGAGAAGAATCCTTGTTCTTATTTAGTGAGAAAAACATTTGTCTCACTGTTATATCCTATCAGATTCACATGATTTTCTTCCAACCTTTCAACTTCCCTTTCTTCTTCTTGATCAATATAATTTTGTTGAAAGGGAGGCCCAATCTGTTGGTCATTATCTCTTTGTTGAGGCGGTAAATCCCCTCTACGGATAGAGGCGATCCCACTAGCCCAGATCGGGTCTAACAACAATCAAATCACACAATGACGTTGGTTCCTAGTTACAAGAAATACAAAGATTGCGATAAGTGACCTACCTCGGATCCCACACTATTGTTGTCGAAGAAGAAGTGAAGCTCTTCGTCACTTGCCTGACATATCACAATCCTTCTATTTGCTTCGTCTGGACACCCATACACACACAAAGAAACGACGACATAAAACGTGATAGCTAAAGCGTGTAACTATATATCAGTCAAAGAGGATATAATTCATTGCATTTCATGAAATAGTAAACACGTGAATGGAACCAAAATCAGAGTTGCTTATATTAATGATGACAAAAAGGGAGATTACAACCAAATGCTCTGACACTATGATATTCCTTCGGCGGGGCTTGTAGCGGAGTGCATCTCAATGAAGCTTGTCAGGAATTTGGACAAAGCTCTTTCTCATGGGGTTCTTCTTGGCTCTACTTTCAATGGTTGCCCGGCTATAGTTTTCCTCCTACCAGTTCAGCTAGCTTGCTAATGGAAAAGGCAAGATTTTATAGATGGAAGAAGGGAAGTTGGGATCCCTATAATCATGGGATAGGCCCTATCTCTTAGGAAGGTTCCATTAGAGGTGGAAAACCACTTCCTATACATGGAGATCCAAAGCCAAACCACTCAACTTCTTCTAATTATTCATTCTGGAGTTTTTTAGAACCAAAATTCCACCATTTATTTTTAAAAAAAATTCCTTAATGGGCTTGGCGCGAGTGAGACATAGGGAAAGTGTGCCAATTGGCGTTCCCTCTAGTGTGGATTTCCCCCATTAGCGCGAGGGCTGAACTGACTAGTCGCACCAAGGCTAAAACATCTATTTTTAGGGGTTTCCAGAGGAAATGTTTTTCAGGAGAATGTTTATCCTTAGGCGAGAGGATGTTATGAAGGTGTTTTCAGGACATGTTACTACTCACAGGTCACGGGAATAGTCCTCCATTGTGTGAGACAAGGGATTGCAGGAACGGTGACAAAATACTGTGTAATAGATTCCCCCCCCTAAAGCATGAGGTTTGAGAGAGGGAGGGGTGAAATGCTTTATGAGAACGCGGAAAACTGAAAACACTGCTGTCGGAAAACCTGCGAAGATAAATACAACTGATATCTCAGATACATGATATGTGGTGTGGGCGCAGCCATCCATAATAGAGTGTACAAAAACCAGGATCCAAGGTATAGACGCAACCATCTAGTAAATAAGGATCAACAAGTAGACTCAGGTATGGTCGCAACCATCCAATCGAATGAGTCATGTAATACATGATAATAATCCACAAATAATCTATAGTATGGATGTATATCAGACAAAATCTAGGGTCTTGCACTCCATATCAACTTGAACAGAGTACAAGTTCAAGCATACGAATATGTGAGATGAAGTCGAACATGCAAGAACATCGTCTGATTACTGGCCAATAACAAAAGCTGTTAATAGATGCGAGAGAAACCACCAATAATGACGATTGCCCTCAAGGTACATGAGGTACAACCCACGGAATGTGAATAGTGAGCTGGCATCGAACACCCACAGAATCATCCAATCAAAGGTCAATAATGAAAACCTTGCGTCGAATGCAAAAAACCTGCCATTAAGGCATGTAGGCTTCAAGGTACCTGAAGGGAGTCTCTAGACCAACTTCCTAGATAATGAGCTGAAGTCGATAGGAAGTGACCTTGATTGACGGTGGGCCATAATTTTTCCCACATCATCGACATGAGACAGAGGGACATAATTTTTGCGAATCAAGATCAGTAGAGAATCAGAGGGAGGTTGAAAACTGCAGAGGCCAACTTCTCTTGAACATATCAGTGGCACGACATTGGATTTGGCAGTATTTAACATCAAAGGATCTGAGGTCATGGCAACGTGGCAAAGAACAGATGAACGGTCAAAAGAGATTACCCAAACCCACAGAGGCAAGCAAATAACGAGATGAGATGTCCCTAACCTGACATGAATGCAGAAAAGTGCCATGTTCAAGAGCGACATACTGCCGACACGACTATAATCCTGGTTCCATTTTCCCCCACCATTTCTGGCGAGTACCCCAATTATTTTTGAAAACAAGCTTGAAGGGGATAGAATATGCTTGCGATATAAGTTTTTCCTTTGAACAAATCCATCCTAGTACATTTAACGAGCCCTAGGAAGGAGGAACTTGAGTAACGTCATTACGACGGAGTTTGATGTCATCAGGTTTTAACGAGTCTGACAAAAGAAGAACTTGACATCTTTTCATGTTTAGAGAGTTTGAAAAGACAGCAGAAAAGAAAACTCCAACAGTCCCTTTTCGTAGATAGTCTCACAGATCCAAAAAGGTAGAAAACTATGTTTGGGAGAACCTCCTAGTCGCGATAGGCTAGGTTATTCCTTTTTCATAAATAATCTATCCCAACCCGAAAAAGGGGTAAACGTATACTGGGTAGATATTGCTTCGTAACCATTTAACGAGTTCAAAACGACAAGCGACTCGACAATATTTTCAATTTTAGAGAGTCAGAAAAGAGCTGAAAGGTGACTCCTCCTGGAGGAACGAGTGGTATTAAGGGTAGCAACTGGTTCCGGTAATGTTGGAACTGCTCAGAACAAATTAAGGTTGAGAGGCTGGCTAACAAGACCACTCATTGCAGTATTTCCTTAGGAATGAGTAACACAATCAAGTGAAGGCGTATGATCAGCCGAGCAGATGGGGACGATGGAATGAGAGAACCAAGGCTCATCTGGAAAAATAGGCTAATAAAATGGAAATCACGAGAGGTAAAATGGGAATGGTTTCATTTTTACACAATCTTGAAATCAGGAAACGCTGCTTGAAGTTGGTTTCATTTTTACACAAGCTTGAAACAAAGATAAAATATGCTTGAAATCGGTTTCATTTTTACACAAGCTTGAAACGGAAACAAACTATGCTTGAAAAATTTAAGCATGCCCCTAGCATGGTGACTCAATTCGAGGTACATGCCCCCCAAGCTTCAGTCCATATGAAAGACAGATGGAGTGAAGGTTCAAATTACAAGATCAAGAGAAAGAATGGATTGGGATTTTATGAGATCTTATCAAAGACTCGAATTGAATGGGAACGTGTTTCATTGTTTTAACGAGGTTGACACATTAAAAGAACTATCCTCAGATGAACTTGTTTCATTTTTAAACGAGGTTGATACAGAAGACAAACTATCCCCGGAACACCTTGTTTCATTTTTTAACGAGCTTGACACAAGAAAACGAACTCTGCTCCGGTGACCTTGTTTCATTTTTTAAGGAGCTTGACATAAGAAAACGAACTCTGCTCCGACGAACTTGTTTCATTTTTTAAGGAGCTTGACACAAGAAGATGAACCATGCTCCTACATACCTCATAATAATGAATAATAAGTCATAGCTTCCAAGGGTTTCCCGTCCAATGGAAGGAAAACATCTTGGAATTTTGGACCCAGTGCCCCCAGCACACGATGTACAACGACACCATCATTGAATATGGGCACAGGATAGGTAGCCAAATAATTGACATGTGACGGGGAGGAAACAACCAACGGATAAATATCTGGCAGGGATGATGGTGGACTAGCTACCATATTCAGACCAAAGAATGCAAGCTGATCGAAGGTCACGATTCGACCTTTGTGCGGAAAACACATCACACGAATGAGGGAGGAGACAAGCACTCCCATTGCATAATTATAATCGTAGTCTAGGAGTAAATTAAATTCCAAGGGGCTAGGAACAACCATCATTTCCATATGGACAATTTTCCCTCCCAAAGTAACAAGCAACTTCGGAATGTTCCCTAATGGTTGACTAGTTCCTCTGTTAAACGCCAATAGATTCTGGGTAACAGGCACAAGCGAAGGCGACCAAATGCTTGCCAAGTAGTTGAAGACAAAATACTGACATACGTGCCTTCATCTATAATGGTGCTGGGTACGACCAGATGGGAGGCCTGTACCGTGATCTCAAAGGGCACATAAGAAGGAAGGCGATAACCTGCAAATTGACCCCAATCAAAGGAAGCGACCAAACTACTTGGAGGGGCTACCATCAAACCGAGATGGTCTTCCCCTGGTGTTACGGTAGAAGGAGCATCCTCCATGACCTCCATCATGGAGGTAGAAGGAGTATCCTCTGGGACCTCCATCATGGGAGGCAGAGGAGTAGCTTCCTGAGATATAGAGACGGGAGAATCTTTCTCCAAGTCTGAGGAATCTGAAGAAACAAGAAGAACCTGACGGATGTGAGATCCACTCTCAACAGAAAAGACTTGGTGCATCGCAGACAGGGCTAGCTCAACCAATCCCACAACCAATGGTTGGTCAGTGATGGATTCATGATTTGGAATTTCTAGGGGAGTGGGATCAACTAAGGGTGACTCTTGAATGATCATTGAATCAAATAGTGAAGAACTCAAAGAAATATGTTTGTAACCAGCCAGAAGGCACGGTGCAGAAACAATCGAGCTATCCAAAACTCTCTTGGATTCATCCATATACAGAAAAAGGTGAATGGCATGGTTCCCTTCACACAAATTACAGGGATTGGTGAGCTTACCCTAAATCTTAGGAGCTTTACAACCACTAGATGAAGACGTGCCCCCAACCTGACTCCCAGAAGCCAAAAGCAACGGCGAACTACCGTTGGACCATACTTCAAGCACCTTGGGAATGCCAGCACAATCTCAAAGTAGATGGTTTCCCTGGCACAACATTCAAGGGAAATTAAATTTCCGTGTAGGGTTGGAAGGTTTATCAAGAGCGAATGTTTTAGAAGAAGTAGTTGCAGCCTTAGCCTCTCTCTTATCAGAATTATTCTTCTTAGTCTTCTTCTTCTTCTTATTAGCCACCTGGTTACTCGAATCCAAACTTTCACCAGGTGAAGGAGAAGAGGAGGATGCAGAAAAAGGTGAAGAAGGGGAGAGGTCCACCTTGGAATCAACATGGCATTGTTCAGGCGGAGGAATTGATTGAACAGTAGCCGGAACATTCAGGACCATAGAGGTTGAAAACAACCAAACAGGCAATCCAACAGTTAAACCAGGAAGGGACAACGTTGCCATATAAGGAACGCCAACATTTCCAAAAGGAGGAAAAGGACTAGGATTCCCATCGGAGGGGATTCCTTGGTTGGTGAACTCTGAAAAAGTTGCCATCGGAAATGACCTGAAAATACACTAAGGACAAAAATTCAAACCAGGAATATTTCGTGGGTGATCAATTTTATGACATTGAAACCAGAATTTGCTGTTTCATATTTTAAGAGTCGAGAAATAAGCAAAAGGTGACTCTATCGCTTTCAGGTTGGACACAAGCTTGAAAGGACAAGAGCTCGATGATATTTTCAGTTAAAAGAGTTAGTAAAGATCAAAATGACTGCTTTGGTAATCTAGGTAGATGGGTGTGCCAGATATCCGTGAACTACCATATACACCTTGGTAAAAATTAAAGAGAAATGAACCAAGGATTTGACGTACGTGCAGGTAATCTCCCCGAATGCTGTGTTCGGTGTATCACGGTTAAAAGGCGGGAGACTCGGCTTCCTATGGATAAAGGATTTGCAACCTAATGAGGTCTCCCTTTATATACGCGACGGTACGGGGAGCAGAAGTCTGTACTAGCACTGTCCGTAACTAGATGGTGAGCGACAGTTGCTAGGCTTAAAGACGCCGGAACATGTCTCTACCTTAGACTAATAGATATTCCGTTAATGTTTCAATGTTGCCTTAGGTTAATTTAGTAAATTTTAAATTTTATCTTCAATTTACGTTTCAATTTCAAGCCCTATCGAATGTTGGATCTCATAAACCTCTAAATGCACACTACATGCCACAAAATATCACTTTGTTCAATGAAGAGCTATCTACGAGAGAGTTGAGAGCTTTTCAAATAACAACAAAATGAGCACAAAAACATCCACTACTATCTCTAATGCAAGCTAATGAAACTAGAAAACTTCTCTCTAGAGTTATATAACACTAATAATGAGAAAGAGCTTTAAATTTTCACGATGCCAAACCAAATGCAAAAGATCTTGTTTTTGTATTTTTTCAACATATAAGAGCAAATTCTTTAAATGAATGAAAAAAATAATGAAAACATCAATTCAAGGAATGACAAGGAGAGAGATAAAAAAAACAAATTCACTCAATCCAAATGCATACAAGCAAGACTCAAACTGATGATGAAATCCTTCAAAGCAAAGAAGAATCTCGAAAATGACTCACAAACCATGCAATCTAGGCTTGAAGCAACACAAAGAAAAATTGAATGAAAGAGAAAACATTCACTCAACTAACGCAATGATGCAATGGAATCTAGCAGAATGAACGCAAAGGAGAAAAATCGAATTCTACTGGGAAAGTAAGGACCCAAAACTCCCATGGGAGGCTCAGTGCACTGAAGCACCTAGAAGCCCTAAGGCTAGAATGCAAAACCGATAGTAAACGGAAAAACACTGGAGGACCAGGGCCAAACACAGTCAACAATGACTCCAAAGCACTCAATCAACTAGAAAAAAGACACCAGGACAAAAACTCAAGCTTAGAGAGCCCAAAATCAAGTAAACCCTAACACCAAACAGAGTTGGCGCGACTGTTTGGCTGCAATCTACGCCAAAACAACATTAGCGTGAGGGCCTAACTAGCAACAAGCGCCAGTTGGTGCGACTGTTAGGAGATAAACCTCGCCAATTGAGTTTACTATAGAGAAGAGATGAAAAAGGACAAACAGAGACTAGATCTTATCTTCTGGGGGCTGAACAGGGGTTTGAAACCAAGGGAGGTGAACCAGAAGAGAAAATGAATCAATCAAAAGCCAAAAAACAACCCAAATAGAAAAATGACTAACTCCCACTGGTCCCCAGCGGAGTCGCCAAATTGTTGAGGCAGTAAATCCCCTCTGTGGACAGAGGCGATCCCACTAGCCTAGATCAGGTCTAGCAATAATCAAATCACACAATGACATTGGTTCCTAGTTACAAGAAAGACAAAGATCGAGATAAGTGACCTACCTCAGATCCCACGTTGTTTTTGTCGAAGAAGAAGTGAAGCTCTTCATCCTTGCCTGACAGATCACAATCCTTCTGTTTTCTTCGTCCGGACACCTATACACACACAAATAAACAACGACATACAACGTGATAGCTAAAGCGTGTAACTATATATCATTTAGAGAGGATATAATTCATTGCATTTCATGAAACAGTAAACACATGAATGGAACCAAAATCAGAGTCACTTATATTAATGATTACAAAAAGGGAGATTAAAACCAAATGCTCTGACGCTATGATCTTCCTTCAGCGGGGCTTACAGCAGAGCGCGTCTCAACAAAGCCCGTCAGGAATTTGGACAAATCTCTCTCTCATGGGGTTCTTCTCGGCTCTGCTTTCAATGGTTGCCCAACTATAGTTTTCCTCCTACTAGTTCAGCTAGCTTGCTAATGGAAAAGGAAAGCTTTTATAGATGGAGGAAGGTAATTTGGGATCCCTATAATCATGGGATAGGCCCTATCTCTTAGGAAGGTTCCATTAGAGGTGGAAAACCACTTACTATACATGGAGATCCGGAGCCAAACCAGTCAACTTCTTCTGATGATTCATTCTGGAGTTTGTTAGAACCAAAATTCCACCATTTATTTTTTTAAAAACATTCCTTAATGGGCTTGGCATGAGTGAGACATAGGGATAGTGTGCCAATTGGCGCGCCCTCTAGTGTGGATTTCCCCCATTGGTGTGAGGGCTGAACTGACTAGTCGTGCCAAGGATAAAACATCTATTTTTAGGGTTTTCTAGAGGAAATGTTTTTCAGGAGAATGTTTATCCTTAGGCAAGAGGATGTTATGAAGGTGTTTTCAGGACATGTTACTTTTCACAGGTAGTGGGAATAGTCCTCAAATGTGCGAGATGAGGGATTGCAGGAACGGTGACAAAATACTGTGTAACACTCTTTTCCTATCTTGATTAGGGTCTCTTATGAAATTTGTATTTTTATTTATGTTTTGGGGGTTGTTTTGGTTTTCTCTAAGAGGCACTCTATCATTCAAGTTTATCTTTTCAAGCATTCTCTCCATTACCTTCACTAAGTTATCAATTTTAGTATCTGATGAAGAGGTTGATGCTATTGTATCATCCCTGTATGTAACTCTTTTCTCTGCTCTCAACCTGGATCTTTTCTCAATTAGATTTTCTTCTACACTTAAGGCTCCCCTCTGCATGTCTTCTAAAGTTGAGGGGTCTCTTTCTCTTAGTTGGTAGGCTATTTCAGGATCAAATCCCTCTGGAAATTTAGCCAAGTCTAAGCCTAATGGAGGTTTCATGTCTGGGGGAAGTGCATTATAAACACTATTGAAACTTGTGCAATACTCTTGGACACCTTCCCCACTGTTTCTTTTGATATTGGTATATTCTGAAAGGATTTGGAGAGGGTTCTTCCTAATTTCCCATTTGTTTATGAATGTTTGATATAAATAAGGGAGATCATTTATGCTGTGAGGAGTTAAGCCCTTAAACAATTTCTTGGCTTCTCCTCCTAAAATTTGAGAAAAAATGCTCATCTTAATGGTCTCTTCTTCTATTTCCATATAATCAAAAGAATCATTCATTTTATCTACATGCTGTTGGGTAGTAGTAGGCTCATTTCCAGTGAAATGGGGAATTTTGGATTGGTAATCATTGGGTAAGGGAACCAGAGGTTGTGGTAACACTAGTGGAGCATACCATGCTGCCATGATAGGGAATAATGGGGGATTTACAAGAGGTAGATTAACAAGAGGGAAAGTGGGCTGAAATGGAGTGTTTTGAATAGTAGATGTGTGGATATGAGTAGAAGAAACACTCGGACCAACAAACTGATGATGAGCAGATTTGTTTTGGAAGGAGTTGAAATGATGAAGAAGCTGAGAATCAGGTGGAGTAGAAGGTGAATCTTCTCTGCTAAAGCTCTCTTGTAACTCTATGGTTTCAAAGTCAGCTTGATTTAAATCACTTTGAGACTTATTTCTAAAGAGATTCTTTGTATAAGGTAAGTCAAAATGAGGATCTTTCAAGATTGTAAGATTTTCAGGGACAAATCTTGTTCTTGGGATGGTCCTATCAATAGTTGGTTTTCCAGGTCTATAATTTTGCCACAAAATATTTTTTTGATTTTCCACTATGGTAGGGGGATTAGGATCTGTATGGGATCTAGTGTTAATCCTATGTGAAGCCAGATTTCAGTTTCCAAAATTTAGAGAGGTTTGAAGTTTTTAAGAATTTTTTTCAATATTTTTCCTCTCACAGTGATTTATATAATAGGAACTAGGTTTCTAAACTTCCTCAAGGCTAGTTAACACAGTTTCAAGGAAATATGGAGTACTAGTAAGGTAATAGGCCTACTAGGGCAAGTGGAGTTGCCAGGTGGAAATTTTTAGCTTTTCTGAAGGTAAAATGTTTTATGGTCCACCACCAATGGTTTATTTGAAAACCAATCTAAAATGTTTTGGGTTTTTCTGAGTTTTTATGTGGTTCATTGGTTATTAGAGTGTCCTATACCTGATTCAACACTTAGCTAAGGTGGTGAAACAAACAGAGTCTACTCTATGGCTTACTAGTTGATTTCTTCAAGGTTTGATAAGGGTCTCTTAGAATCCTAAGGGTTACTTAGATTGCCACTGATTCAGACAGATCCTATCATGATTACCATTATGTTGGAAGTGCTTGAAGAAGCTATAGTTCACTTTGAATGAATACTGAGTGTCTTTTTAGGGAAATTTACTTAAAAAGGTCCCACCGTGATCGCCAAAATGTTGGGATCCAGTGATTTAGCAGATTGGCATACTAAATGACAAGGCAACACATAAACCAGTCTTTAGAGCTCTAGGATCTAGCCCTCCTAGTCTCAGAGAGGGATCTCTCAATTTTTTTAAAAAGATATGACTTGTTTTCTTGTAAAGGTTTGATTTTAGGCTAGTTATTAAGCATGAGTTTGTTTGATTGTTTTGTGGGACATGATTATCTTGGCAACATAGATAGAAAAGGGAAATCTCTAAGTCATTGGGCAATGGAGTCAAGTAGAAGTTTGTAACAAGTTTGTAGATGAATTAGGGGTATCAAAGGGAAAATCTAACTTGGCTATTGGATCTACAAAGTTTTCAGGTGAAATGAAATGAATATTAAGGGTTTAGAATGAAAAGTAGAACTAAGGGTAGTTAAGAATCCTTAATTATATGTACTTATCAACAAAGAGACTTAAAACATCATTTGAACATGAAGAAGAAGTATTTGATAGAGAGGTTTAACCATGAATTCTACAAATCACACTTCAGCAAATAACAATTTCAAGACAAACTTTCAAAATGAAATCTAAGAGTCGAGGAACACTCTATTTCATCAAAGATTTCACTTTCAAGGATAAGAAAACATTCAAGATTCACAAATAACTGCATTCATAGAAGAGGGAACTCCTAGAAATCTTTGATTACAGCTATAAAGACCTTTAAAAAAATTATTTGAGAAAGTACAAAGGGTATGATCAAAATAAACCTCTTTGGCAGACTTTGGACAATGGTACTTTAAAGGGAGACTTAAAAAACAGTTTTTGAGTAGCAACAAGTAAGCAGGGAAAACCATAAATCATTCTTGAGGCCACTGTATTGAACTATTTAGGAAATAAACAAGCATAGGGGTTGAAATGCAGTCAAACTACTTAATGAAACCTTCAACAGAGGAAAACATAAAGACAATGAAGAGTAAACAGGTCTAAGGTGCTTCTAGGAGAAATTTATTAGCCTAAAATTTTTACTCTACTGCAAGCAAGAATTGATGAAAACAGAATGGAAAATAGGAAAAACATTAACAGATTAGAAAACTTCACCAACAGCCAAGATCGGGGATCCAATGACAGAGCTTTCTCCATCAACAAACAGGTCAAAACATCCACAGGTTCCAGAACATCAAATTTCTTTCAACTTCAGTAGAAATATGTATTACTTCAAAGAGTTATCAAATTCCCAACATACAATGAGTTCGAATGCAATATTTATGCTGCAAATGAGGAGGTGGAACCATCTAGGGTTCAAAATGTTATTAATGAAATAGTAAATGCACTCTTATCCTTAAAAACCTTGCAAGGCATAAGGTAGGAATGTCTCTCAACTACTTCTCTTTGTAATAAATCTGTCTTTACTTCCTGAGGATGAAATAGTTGAAAATATTGACTTTGAGGCCTTTTTCTATCTTTATATTAACTGTTCTGACAGTTTATAATATCTTCTTTGGTGTAATAACTGTTTATTTGTCTTTTGAGGTATAAATTAAGTGAAAGGTGTCACTTTTGATTTATCAAGTGAATAACTGCTCCTTTGATGTATCTGAGGCTGTCTTTAAGCCTATTTTGCCTTTATTTCATCATTTAAACTATTTTTAAGGCCTAAACATGCTTTAACAATCTTATCCTTCAATTAACCTGCCTCACTTTCCTTTCTCTATTTCTGTTTAACACATTTGTTTATCTCTCTTTATCCTTTGACCTTCAGCCTTTATAATCATCCTTTTGTTGTGTTTTAACACTTTCAGACTCTTTTAAACCTTCCGTTCCTCTGTCTTTTAATTAGTTTTCTTTGATCTTGTTGTAGCCCCCTACAACACCCTCCAAAAAATTACAAAAAAGATAATAACACACACTTCTAAATTTTTTGGAGCCCCCTTTGAAACCAGAAGAAGAAGCTAAGTAAAGTTTTTAAGAGCAAGTCGCTAAGTCGTTAATCCATGATTTGCGACCCATGCGACCTATGCGACTCTGCGACCCTAAGGTCGCCAGGTCGCCAGGTCGCAAGAGGCGGAAGTCAGGCAATTTTCGACCTTGCGACCCAGCGACCTTAAGGTCGCGAGGTCGCAAGGTCGCAAAATTAAGTAATTAAGGGAATTAGCGACTCAGCGACCTTGCGACCCAGCGACCTTAAGGTCGCGAGGTCGCAAGGTCGCAAACTATCAACTTGCGACCTCATTTAGTGCTCGCACGTGCGACTCCTTTTTATAAGGGCGGGTCGCTAGGTCGCATTTGTGACTCGCGGCGAAAATCGTAGAATTGCTCTGACAGGTCGAATGGCGCGTTTTCTTCCGGGTAAGTTGCCATTTCCTCCCTGTGTTTCCTTCCCCAGCATTTCTTGCTAAAATCTAGCCACCCCATGGTCTTAATTGCTTGCTGGTGAGGAGGTAGGGTTTTCGGTTGAGTTTTATTTTTTGTTTTGATTCTCATAAACCCAAAGGTCACCTTTGTCTTGCCCAGATCCTCATGGCTGTGTCATATCTCCAGTTTAGACCCTTTCCAGCTGCGTATGTTTCCCGTTAGGGATAGATTATCCGCAAAACCGCGCGCGCTCGAAACCCCCCGGCAGGCCCAAGTGCGACCTGCGACCCAGCGACCCGGTCGCAAGGTCGCAAGGTCGCGCGACCCTCTGTTAGCGACTCTGCGACCCTGCGACCTAGTCGCAAGGTCGCGAGGTCGCATGTGAGTTCTTTTGTAGATCAACGACCCTACGACCCCAAGAGAACAGTTAATTAAACTCTGCATGCGTAAACTGTATTTAGCCGTTATCATCATGTCTTTCTTATCCTGGGATTCTTTCCTGAATGCAACAGGTGAATTTGGAGCAGACACGATACCGGTCCTCTCCGACTCTAGCAACATGGCACCCCGGGTGTCCCGAAAGAAAAGTAGGCAGGTGGTGGAGGAAGAGTCAGACACAGACATACAAACATCTCCTCCACCAATATACAGAGACACCCTTTGCACCTTCGCAAAGGGGGACAGCCTTAGGTGGTATGAAGTATACCGCGAGTTCGCCATAACAGAAGATGAGTTTCCAGAAGATCTCCCGGACCGGGAAGTATACCTAAAGGTCAAGAAATCCAAATTGCACCTAGCAGGGGCACATCCCGCCATCTTTCCGTGCCCAGAAATGTTAGACTGGATCATACAGAAGACGGATCCCAAGAGTTTCGCGATCCGAGATAGTGGAGGTAAATCTTTTGCAACGTTGGAGAGCTCAAAAGCACAGGTCTACTACTCGCTACCCCAACCAGAGGTAAATTTTACCCCGAGATGGTTTTCTACAAATGAAGTACCGATGATTGATACAATCAGAAAATGGTGGGCGGAACCAGATAAATTTAAAGTCAAGAAAGACCAGGAGTACCTGGTGGCCAGTCTGAGGAAAGTGTATAAGTTAGTGGCCGCCATGCTGTGCAGAGTGTACGGACGTTCGGACGCCACCACTTTCAACGGAGCATGGGCAACCATTATGGAACACGTAACGGTGCACGGCACTCGATTCAATTGGGCTGGTATATTAATGGGCTCAGTGCAAACAAATTTGGCTTCAGCCTTAGCCCCAGATGAGGGAACGCCGTCGGAATTTTATATGGCTTCGTATTTATTAGATGCTGTCTGTGCCTAGCTGCATGTTGAGGGATGGCCACATAACTGGGACTCTGAACAGACCCGGGCAATCCATTTGCAGACCAAGGTTTTCTGGGAATCCAGGTACAAGTCAGATATCGAGCAAATCTCTCAGGTATTCATTCCCGCCCTTTACGGGAAACTATTTGGTCAAGACACCCCCTGCATGTCTTGGCGAGCAATGGAGACACTAGGTCAGGTGGCACACTGGTTTCCATTCGCTGAATTTACAATCATCTGAGTATTTGGCACATTCAAAGCACCACATGCTCTGCCTAAGTTTATTAGCGATAAGGTGCTCATGCAGGAGGTATGTTTCCAGATGACCTCGGGCTTCTCCAATGTCCTTTCCAAATGGAAGAAGAAACCTTGGTTCGCTTTACCCCTCACCATTGGTGCTTATACAGTCAAGGACTTCAGAGAAGTAGGGCGTGAAGGGGAAGAGATAAAAGGTTACCACTTTAGAAATCTGGATTGCCGAACTTATGACCCAGTCAGGATAGTTCCTGAGCATTGTAAAAGTGCCAATTTTAAATGGAGTTATCAGCATGTCGAGCGTCCGGCAGAGGACGAAAAAAGAAACTGGTACAACGCAGACAGGCATCTAGCTCCGGGGATCGACTCTGACCGAGAAGAAGAGGATCACCATAATTTAGAAGATAGGAGCCATAAACTAGGAGGCGCTTCTTCCTCCAAAGATAAGAGAACACGGACCAGTACAGGGCCTGACACCTCGGATCAGCAAAGGGCAGCAGAAGCCCAAGCCAAGAAGGAAGAGGAAAAGAAAATGAAGGAGGATGAAGAGAAACGTAAGAAAGATGCCAGGACAGAGCGGAAAAGGAAACAGGCTGAGGAAAAGGAAAGACAGGAAAAGGAAGCACAGGCGGCGGCAGAATAAGCACTTAAGGAAGAACTTGACAAAGTCGATCATCAAAAGAAGGCAGACCAGGCCGCCGCGGCAAAGCGGAAGAGAAAAGCTGAAAAGGAAGAAGAAGCAGAGACCGAACGCAGGAAGAAGGAGGAACACGACAGGGTAGAGGCCGAGCGCCGGCAAAAGGAGAAAGAAAAGGGTCAAACTCAGGATGAGGAGGACGAGCTAATAGACGACATCGACATATCCCCCCTGGAAATTCCTCCAGGTGGCGCGAAAAGTACCCTCAATGTTGATGATTTTCCCGGGGAACAAGAAGAAGAAGTCTTCGACCTGACCAGATTGACATTTGACCAATTCTCTTTCAAAATACGGCAAGAGAAAAGGAAATCCTTGGCGCAAAGCCATCCCGCCATATCTACGGTTGCCACTGGAAAGGACATAGTCCCAGATACAAGGACTAACCCTGTAATGATAGCGTCAGCAGGCACCGCTTTTGCCGCGGCCACGGAGGAAAATGTCACTAGAATGAGCAGGGAGATTATTTCCCTACAGAACAGGCTAAAAGTAGCGGAGCAGGAGAAATCAAGACTAGAGAGTGAGATGCTACAACTCCAAAGTAAGCCCGCCCAAGTGAATGAGGTCCCACTGGCGGTCAGGAAAGAGTGTGATGTGTTGGAAATGACCATGAGGCAAGTATATAAGGAAATGCTCACCCTAAAACAACCAGTGGCCCCGTTGGCAGAGGCACGAGAGGAAACCAAACAGAAGCATGAGCAGCTCAGGGAAGCCTCAGTAGCTTTGGACAAAATGATAAACTGGACAGCGCAGTACCAGCAAGCTCCCGAACACGTGCCTAGGAAGGATTGGAGTCACACACAAGACGCCAAAGTACAAATTCGGATGAATATGCAGTCCAAAGACAAGCTGGCCAAAGATTTGGACAAAGTGATGTCTGCATATAATCACCTGATCAGTGGTATTGACTCCATGAACGCTCTTCATCACATTCCGTCGTTAGGGGCACTGGATGAAACTAAAGACTGGGAGCAGGTAGAGCAGGAAATCCAGTCTTTTCTGCAACCCGTGAGACAAGCTGTTGCCGCACCAGAATTTGAGGCATCACAAGAGAACCTAAATCGGTTGCTTGTCACTCTAGTACAAATCTATACCAAGCTTGCCTCCCTCTCAATCCAGATCTCTCAGAAGAAGGAGACTCTGATACCGAATGCCCTGGAATGTATGCATCGAATAAAAGAGGAAACCCCTCTTGTCGCCCCTATAGCAGCGGATTACCAGACTTGGCGAGATTTCCTCAAGGGAAAGAAAGTTGATGTTCCAGAAACCTCAATCACACAACCACCTCCATAGCTAAGCTTTTCAGGCGCAAGTCGCGACCGTCCCCAGGTCGCAGGTCGCACCGGCACCCAGGTCGCAGGTCGCACGGGCACCCAGGTCGCAGGTCGCATGGGCACCCAGGTCGCAGGTCGCACCGGCACTTAAGTCGCAGGTCGCATGTTCGGCAAAGGTCGCAGGGAAGCTGAACCGTCGGGAAGTTGAAGCGTCGGAAAACCTAGAGGGCGTTTCTTGAATCTATAAATACCCCTGCGGGGCACATAGTTCAGGGCTCCTCTTTGGTGGACGGAAGAGCAATATTGCATTGTAATTGAAGAACCATACTCTTGACATATGTAATACAAATGCGTGTTAAGACCCCTTTGATTGGATGATGTGTTTAGCTGTGACAACACTGTGTGTATTCTGCGTACAGTTTCAGAATATCGTTTGATTAATGAATCTGTGTTATTAATAGTATCATTCATGCCCCATAGCTATCTGTGATTGTGTTGATGATGCTCAAGTTTACTATTTACTCCTATGATGAATGTTAATGAACTGTTTTATTAGCATTTCGTTATATCTTTCGGAAAGTTAAGGGATATTCTTGCCATAAAGAACTGTTTCTTTGGTGGTCAGATTATCTTGCATGCATACCCCATAGATGTGTTGCTAATGACACTTCCTGGGTGTATGCATTTTGTTTATTATCTTGCTACGCACAGTGTCATATATTGGTTTGATACATCAGTCATGTATTCTGTATCATGTGAATAAGTGTATGTTTGCAGTTTCAATCAGGTTGCTCGAGACCGAAGAGAAAGTCATTTAAGTGGTAGCCAGACCCACACCCCGGACGGGATCCCTACTCCAAACGGTTCAAAGTCTAATTGGGAATTTCTACCGGGGAGATCCCCTACTGTTGGCCGCACATATTTTCCCGTCAACAGATTTGGCGCTAGAAGGAGGGCCATGGCATCCTCCCAGCATACGACCGATATTCCATCACAAACTCCCCACCGGGAGGTCATAAATAACGAACCTCCTCTTCCCCCCTTGGAGGATATTCCAAGGGAGGAGGCTCTGTACTTTGAAATCACTAACGAACAGTTGAGATCCTTACGCCTAGTTGCCCGTAATCTCTTCAGGGATTTACGATATGCCCCCATCATGGAGTTTCTAGCTCACACTAGGACTCCTACTGAGAACATCACCCGTAATGGTGTGCTTGTCAACACCATACCTGAACTTGTGAACTCCATGATTGAAGACTTCGGGCGGGCTGTCCAGGAAAATGACCCCGTTCTCCAAGATAGTGAAGGTTTCCCTGATACTGAACCTTTCCCCGAACCTCAGCCTGACTTACATCAGTGGAACAACAACCAAGTGTATTCCCCGCTAGAAGAAAGAGGAGGGGGTCGAAGAAATGAAAGAGAAGGTAACACAGCCCAAAGAAATGGAGGGGAAGGAAACAGGCCTCGAAGAAATGAGGGTGGGGTCAACAGGGGTCACAGACGTGGAGGCAGAGGAGATATAGTTCGCGGAAAAAGACACCACGTCAACCATCATCACCACCAAAACCAAAATAGGCCCCTTCCCCACAACTGGGAGCATCTTAGAAACATGAATAACCGTGAAAGACACCAAGATGAACACTCTCGCCATCATGACGGAGCATCAGTGTCAGGGACGGGAAGTGAGTCCGAGGTAGAAACCCGATATCGTCAGCACCCCAGGAGGGTGCAGCCCCTAGCCTGGATGGCTCAATCCCCATTGGCTCTTTTAGGTCCTCTCCATGATATGCCTAGACACCCGGAGAAGCATCTTCCTAAGTTTGATCCTGAGAAAGGTACCTCCGCGGAAGATCATATTAGTAGTTTCTATCTGTCCCTACAAATCATGAGAGTTCAGTCCGATGATGTCGCATGTCGACTGTTCCCACACACTCTTGTAAACCTTGCAGCCACCTGGTACCGTTCCCTACCCAATGCTTCTATTACTTCATGGGACCAGTTCCGTCGTGTGTTCCTGCAAAAGTTTGCAGAAGATAAAACACCCTCTATGCTCCTCACAGAACTAAGCACCATCAAGTGTCATAGGAAAGAGAAAGTTAAAGACTTTAACCAACGCTTTGCCACAATATTGCAAAAATTTCCTCCAAACTTAGCATTGGACGATTCTATCACCATCGACTACTATACTAAAGCTCTCCCTAGGGATATTTCCGTTTTCGTCAAACGTGAGGCCCGCGCTACTCTTACAGCAAATTACGCTGCTGCTCTCGCGGTAGAAAAGGACATGTTGTCGATAGGAGTCATGGACCACGAGGGAAAGGATGATCACAAACCAATCAATAAAAAAGGTCACTCCTCCACCCCTAACAGAGAGAAAGAAACTTTTGATTTCGAGAGTATGGCCAAGACCCTCAAACTACTAACGAATGAGGTCTCTGACTTGAAGAGAAAAGGCATTGAGACATCAACTTCTACTAAACCTCCAAAACCCTTTTTCAAGAAAAGTAATCCCAACACCAGCAGACCTCCGTCAAACTCCAGCGCCGCTCTCAACGTGGAAGAGATAGGGAAGGATAATTTTTGCTCTTTTCACCAAGCTGCCCACTCTGAAAAAACGTGCCCGCAATGGATTGGCACCATGACCGCGGTGGTTAACCAACTTTTGGATGACCAAACTCCAGGAAACCTGACAGAGGATGATGTTTCTGATCGAGATGAAGGTTCGCTCTTAGATGGGGAACCAGGAGCCTCTGTCCTCACTTTTGATATAATCCGCGGGGGGGAGAGTCTTGCTCCCATTGATATCAACATGGCAGGCAGTCCCAAGGTTCAGCCCACTCGAAATTATAGTCTTAGAAGCAAAGGAACTGTCCCCGAACAATCATATGAGGACAAGAAAAGGGCTTTCCTGAGGAAAATTCTTCCTCCTGGAAACGAAGGACAAGCTACGCCAGAAAAGCCCATAAATAGTAATGGCAAAGCAAGTCAAAAGACCAAGCTCCCGGTGGAACCCTCGAAAACCACTACCGAACCTAGCCCCCAAACTGATACTAGCTACAACATAGTGGAGGACATGAAAAAGACCAGAGCTAATATCTCACTCTACGAGTTGGCCCGCATCACGAATCAAAAGGAACTTATTCTAAAAGCTTTCGCCAACAACCAAAATACGAAAAATGTCAGCAACATGTCTGCACAAACCAGTCCAGATATCCAGTCTATAGTGAACGCTGTCAACACGAATTCGAGAGGATCCACCCCTCCCTTCCTTTTGTCTTTTGAGATGTTTAACTTCAAAGTTCACAATTGTCTCGTTGACTCCGGTGCATCCACGAATGTCATGCCTCTATCTGTGTGCAAGAAACTCAACATTCTCCCAGAGAAAACTGACGCAAAAATCATTCAACTTGACAGATCACAAGTACCAGCCGTTGGAGAATTAAACAATGTCATCATCCGCCTCTCATCCGACTCTAGGGTCCATCAATGTATTGATATTGTGGTTGTTGACATCCCTGAAGCCTATGGTGTATTGATTAGCAGGGATTGGTCTAGAAAGTTGCAAGGATACTTTGCCACGGATTGGTCCCACTTATGGCTGCCTTACAAGGGGAGAAACAACCAAATCAGAGTCGAAAGTGAACCATACATGAAACACACTGTAACTGATTTGGATGCCACAAATGAACCCATCAGCTTTGCCCAGGAAGAACTTGGTGTGTGTTTTCTAGATTCCATTTTTGGATGTTACCGACCTCCCCAGTCTTTAGTAGGCCCCGAGGTCCTTTCTGAAATGACACTCGTCGCAGAGGAACAAGCCCAAACTGACTCACACCAAGCCGAAATTCCTCCGCAAGTCATTACCCCCAAGGACCCGGAAAGCAACATATGGACCTTGTATTACGATGGTTCCAAAAATCTCGATGGTGCTGGCGCTGGCTGCATTTTGCTTGACCCTCATAAGAATAAATTCTTAATCTCCTGTCGGCTGGAGTTCCAATGCACCAACAACACTGCCGAGTATGAAGCTTTGATCCTTGGGCTTAAAAAGGCGCTGGATTTGAAGGTAAAATGCTTACGGGTTATTGGAGACTCCGAGATTATCACTCGGCAGGTACGCAATACTATTCACTGTTTGTCTCCACATTTGAAAGCGTATCAGCAAGAGGTATGGCGATTAATTTCTGCTTTTGACGCTTTTGGAATCAAATCTGTTCTTAGGATGCATAACGCAGCGGCAGATACTCTGGCTAATGCCGCTGCCAGATTTACCCCTTTGAGGGATGGTTTTTCTATTGAAGTTATATATAAACCCTCCGTCCCAGACAATGTCACTAACTTGCGCGTCTTCGATGATGATCAACAGGTGCTGGATTTCATGTGTAACTCAGAGATATTCAAAGACACCGCTATAGATGAAGATGAGCACGACCAAGCTATGAAAAAGGAGTAGGAGCAAGTCAAAGGAAACCCCATGCCTAAAGGGGTGGTGTCACTTGAGAAGCTTTTTGATCTGCAAAATCGTTTCCGAGGACCCCCAAACGCCAAAGTACAGAGGTCTATCTTGGCTCATCGACAAGTGAACTTGGGATCAGAAGATAATCCTAAATTCGTCAACCCGGGGAAAGACTGTACCCCCCAAGAGGCTCAAGATTTCACTCAGCTATTTCGCAAGTATCGTGACGTATTCGCTTGGACATATGAGGACTTACGCACATACGATACTCGAATCATACAACATGTGATACCCATTAAAGAAAATGTAAAACCATTCCAACAGAAGCTCAGGAAAGTACATCCTACGATGGAGCCATTGATTCTAAAAGAACTCAAAAAACTTTTGGATGCACGCATTATCTTCAAAGTTCGCCATTCCACATGGGTATCCAATTTAGTTCCGGTGCGGAAGAAGTCAGGTGAAATCCGCTTATGTGTGGACTTCCGAAACTTAAACCGGGCCTCGAATAAAGATAATTACCCGGTGCCCTCTATGGAGAAAATATTACAAGCAGTGTCCGGGTCAGAAATGTTCTCTTTGTTGGATGGTTTCTCTAGCTACAATCAAGTACTGGTGGCTGAACCAGATAGGTTAAAGACTACCTTTCGGACTAAGTGGGGAACCTTCGCATTCAGGCGTATGCCCTTTGGATTAATCAACGCAGGAGCAACTTTCCAAAGAGCTATGGATATAGCGTTCAGAGGTCTGATAGGCCAAAGTGTGGTGGTCTATTTGGATGACGTTACTGTGTTTTCTAAACATCGGGGGGATCATTTGCGTCACCTCAGACAGATCTTCGAAAGGTGCAGAAAATACAGTATCTCGCTTAACCCAAAGAAGAGTATTTTCGCCGTAGCAGAAGGAAATCTGCTAGGTCATATCATAACTAAGCAAGGCATTGTCGTTGATCCAGAACGCGCGAAAGCCATTGCTCAGATCCCTCCCCCCAGTAGTAAGAAAGCAATGCAATCCTTTTTAGGCAAGATCAATTTTGTACGTAAGTTTATATCATATTTCGCCCAGATAGTGAAGCCGCTGCAGGGAATGATAAAGAAAAATGATACCTTCAAATGGAATCAACCTGAAAAGGAAGCGTTCGACCAGATCAAGAAAGCTATAGCAGAAGCACCTTCCCTCCAGAGCCCAGATTTCGGCAAAGATTTTAGCTTATATACTTTCGCTTCGGATTCGTCCCTAGCAGCTGTACTCACGCAAAAGGACAGAAATAATGACGAGCCCCATTTCATTCATGAGCACTGGTTTGCAAGAGGCTGAATTGAATTATCCCGAAATCGAAAAACAGGCCTATGCGGTATATAAAGCGGTCAAACATTTCAGACCATACATCCTAAAAAACCATGTCATGGTTTACGTTCCTCACCCAGCTGTTCGCTCACTGTTCATGCAGCAAGAGCTGGGCGAGAGACGAGGGAACTGGGTTGCGTGTATGCAAGAGTACGACTTAGAGTTTAAGCCAGCACGCACAGTTAAAGGGCAAGGTCTATGCCAAATGGCTGCAGAGGCCGCAAGTTCCCGCCAGGTTGAAGAAGATAATTGGGAACAAGAAATTGATATGTACCAAACCGACGTCGTACCTCAGATAAGGAGCCCTTCTTGGTACTCGGATATTTTAGGATATTTAGCACATGGTACATTGGACCCCGCTCTAAATGCCCGGCAGAAACGTGCAATCAGACTCAAAGATGCGTCTTACCAGTTAATCCAAGGAAAGCTCTTCAGGAAACATTCCGATGGGGTCATGTTACGCTGCTTGGAATATGATGAAGCTCAGAAAATCTTAATCGAGCTGCATGATGGACCAGCAGGAGGTCATTTTGCCGGGGATACTACGACCCATAAAATAATGCGAGCAGGTTATTATTGGCCAACTCTGTTCAGAGATGCCCACGCATATGTTCGGAAGTGCATTCAATGCCAGAAATTCGCAAGCCGAGAAGTGCGTCCCGCTGCCCCTTTGCTGTCAGTAGCAGTAGAAGAACCTTTTCAACAATGGGGACTGGACATCATTGGTGAGATTTTACCCCACTCGTCTAAGCAACACCGGTACATTCTAACGGCTACTGATTATTTCACCAGGTGGGTTGAAGCAGTACCGTTACGCCAAATCAACGATCAGGAAGTAATGCAATTCGTCACTCATTCCATCATTACCAGGTTTGGCGTTCCAACTTCCTTGGTTTTTGATAATGCAACATATTTTTCATCTTTTAAATTATATGATTTTGCTTTGGAAAATGGCATTGTTCTTAAACACTCTGCGAAGTACTATCCCCAAGGAAATGGTCTAGCGGAATCAACAAATAAAAATCTGATTCGCATCATTAAAAAGACCCTTCTGTCTCACCAACGCAACTGGCATAATGCTCTCCAAAATGCACTTTGGGCTGATCGCGTCACCCCTAAGTCCTCAATAGGCACCTCACCATATTTTCTCGTGTATGGGAAAGAAGCTGTCCTCCCACCCAATTTGTCTCTTCCCGCTCTACAGTTGTCTCAAGAGTGTCATGGTACCCCTTGCCCCGCCTTGCAAACCCGCATTGACACCCTGCTGGAATTAGAAGAGGAAAGGCAGAAAACCTGGGAGAAATTCGCCATCCACCAAAGTCGGATCAAGAAATGGTTCGATAAAAAGTCTGCAGGAGATAAAAAATTTGAAATAGGAGATCTTGTCCTAAAGTGGGATAAAGCTCACGAAGAAAAAGGAAAACATGCCAAATTTCAAGCACTATGGATAGGCCCCTTTCAGGTTAAAGAAAAGGTAGGTCCCCATACATTCCGATTGCAAACTCTGGAAGGAAGAGTCGAGGTCCTCCCGGTAAACGGGCATGACCTCAAACACTATTTTACTTGAGTAGCCCTCAGTGGGCTGTTTCTGCCCGTGTACTATAGAGGTCGGTTTTGTTCTACTCGTAAAAAAAAATAAAAAATAAAAATAAAAATAAAATAAAATAAAATAAAATTTTCTTTCTCTAAAATCTACGAGGAGGACCTTGTATAAGCTATCGCAACTGGCTCACTCTTTGATAGGTTCTATGCTGATGAAAGGCCCTTCCCGCAAAACACGGAGCAGTCAAAACTCGCTTGTAATGGGAACCAAGGGATAGTACACAACCCTGCTGAAGTATAAATTACAACACCCTCCAAAAAATTACAAAAAAGATAATAACACACACTTCTAAATTTTTTGGAGCCCCCTTTGAAACCAGAAGAAGAAGCTAAGTAATGTTTTTAAGAGCAAGTCGCTAAGTCGCTAATCCATGATTTAATTCATGCACTCCATATGCATCGCGACCCTAAGGTCGCTGTGTCGCAAGTCGCAAGAGGCGGAAGTCGGGGATTTTAATTGCACTCCATCGACCTTAAGGTCACGAGGTCCGCAAGGTCGTAAAATTAAGCAATTAAGGAATTAGCGATCACGATCTATACCCAAGACCTTAAGGTCGCGAGTCGCAAGGTCGCAAACTATCAACTTGCGATCTCATTTATGTTCATGACGTGCGACTCCTTTATAAGGGCGGGTCGCTAGGTCGCATTTGTGACTCACATAAAATCGTGAATTGCTCGATGTGCCGACTCGTGCGCGTCTCTTCGTGGTGCCACATTTCACCGTGGCTTCCTTCCCAAAGATTTCTTGCTAAAATCTAGCCACCCCATGGTCTTAATTGCTTGCCGGTGAGGATGTAGGGTTTTTCATGAGTTTTATTTTTGTTTTGATTCTCATAAACCCCAAGGTCACCTTTGTCTTGCCCGCATCCTCATGGTCGTGTCCCATTCCGCTTAGACCCTTCACTGTTTCCCGTCAGGGAGAGATTATCCGCAAAAACGCGCGAAAGATTATTCGCAAAACCGCGCGCGCGCGAAACCCCCCGGCAGGCCCAAGTGCGACCTGCGACCCAGCGACCCGGTCGCAAGGTCGCAAGGTCGCGTGACCCTCTGTTAGTGACTCTGCGACCCTGCGACCTAGCCGCAAGGTCGCGAGGTCGCATGTGAGGTTTTTTGTAGATCAGCGACCCTGCGACCCCAAGAGAACAGTCAATTAAACTCTGCATGAGTAAACTGTATTTAACCGTTATCATCATGTCTTTCTCATCCTGGGATTATTTCCTGAATGCAACAGGTGAATTTGAAGCCGACACGATACCGGTCCTCTCCGACTCTAGCAACATGGCACCCCGGGTGTCCCGAAAGAAAAGTAGGCATGTGGTGGAGGAAGAGTCAGACACAAACATACAAACATCTCCTCCACCAATATACAGAGACACCCTTTGCACCTTCGCAAAGGGGGACAACCTCAGGTGGTATGAAGTATACCGCGAGTTCGCCATAACAGAAGATGAGTTTCCAGAAGATCTCCCGGACCGGGAAGTATACCTAAAGGTCAAGAAATCCAAATTGCACCTAGCAGGGGCACATCCCGCCATCTTTCCGTGCCCAGAAATGTTAGACTGGATCATACAGAAGACGGATCCCAAGAATTTCGCGATCCGAGATAGTGGAGGTAAAGCTTTTGCAACATTGGAGAGCTCAAAAGCACAGGTCTACTACTCGCTACCCCAACCAGAGGTAAATTTTACCCCGAGATGGTTTTCTGCAAATGAAGTACCGATGATTGATACAATCAGAAGATGGTGGGCGGAACCAGATAAATTTAAAGTCAAGAAAGACCAGGAGTACCCGATGGCCAGTCTGAGGAAAGTGTATAAGTTAGTGGCTGCCATGCTGTGCAGAGTGTACGGACGTTCGGACGCCACCACTTTCAACGGAGCATGGGCAACCATTATGGAACACGTAGCGGTGCACGGCACTCGATTCAATTGGGCTGGTATATTAATGGGCTCAGTGCAAACAAATTTGGCTTCAACTTTAGCCCCAGATGAGGGAACGCCGTCAAAATTTTATATGGCTTCGTATTTATTCGATGCTGTCTGTGCCCAGCTGCATGTTGAGGGATGGCCACATAATTGGGACTCCGAACAGACCCGGGAAATCCATTTGCAGACCAAGGTATTCTGGGAATCCAGGTACAAGTCAGATATTGAGCAAATCTCTCATATATTCATTCCCGCCCTTTACGGGAAACTATTTGGTCAAGACACCCCCTGCATGTCTTGGCGAGAAATGGAGACACTAGGTCAGGTGGCGCACTGGTTTCCATTCGCTGAATATACAATCATCCGAGTATTTGGCACATTCAAAGCACCACATGCTCTGCCTAAGTTTATTACCGATAAGGTGCTCATGCAGGAGGTATGTTTCCAGATGACCTCGGGCTTCTCCAATGTCCTTTCCAAAGGGAAGAAGAAACCTTGGCCCACTTTACCCCTCACCATTGGTGCTTATACAGTCAAGGACTTCAGAGAAGTAGGGCGTGAAGGGGAAGAGATAAAAGGTTACCACTTTAGAAATCTGGATTTCCGAACTTATGACCCAGTCAGGATAGTTCCTGAGCATTGTAAAAGGGCCAATTTTAAATGGAGTTATCAGCATGTCGAGCGTCCGGTAGAGGAAGAAAAAAGAAACTGGTACAATGCAGACAGGCATCTAGCTCCGGGGATCGACTCTGACCGAGAAGAAGAGGATCACCAAAATTTAGAAGATAGGAGCCATAAACTAGGAGGCGCTTCTTCCTCCAAAGATAAGAGAACACGGACCAGTACAGGGCCTGACACCTCGGATCAGCAAAGGGCAGCAGAAGCCCAAGCCAAGAAGGAAGAGGAAAAGAAAATGAAGGAGGATGAAGAGAAACATAATAAAGATGCCAGGACAGAGCGGAAAAGGAAACAGGCTGAGGAAAAGGAAAGACAGAAAAAGGAAGCACAGGCGGCGGCAGAACAAGCACTTAAGGAAGAACTTGACAAATTCGATCATCAAAAGAAGGCAGACTAGGCCGCCGCGGCAGAGCGGAAGAGAAAAGCTGAAAAGGAAGAAGAAGCAGAGACCGAACGCAGGAAGAAGGAGGAACACGACAGGGCAGAGGCCGAGCGCCGGCAAAAGGAGAAAGAAAAGGGTCAAACTCAGGATGAGGAGGACGAGCTAATAGACGACATCGACATATCCCCCCTGGAAATTGCTCCAGGTGGCGCGAAAAGTACCCTCAATGTTGATGATTTTCCCGGGGAACAAGAAGAAGAAGTCTTCGACCTGACCATATTGACATTTGACCAATTCTCTTTCAAAATACGGCAAGAGAAAAGGAAATCCTTGGCGCAAAGCCATCCCGCCATATCTACGGTCGCCACTGGAAAGGACATAGTCCCAGATACAAGGATTAACCCTGTAATGATAGCGTCAGCAGGCACCGCTTTTGCCGCGGCCACGGAGGAAAATGTCACTAGAATGAGCAGGGAGATTATTTCCCTACAGAACAGGCTAAAAGTAGCGGAGCAGGAGAAATCAAGACTAGAGAGTGAGATGCTACAACTCCAAAGTAAGCCCGCCCAAGTGAATGAGGTCCCACTGGCGGTCAGGAAAGAGTGTGATGTGTTGGAAATGACCATGAGGCAAGTATATAAGGAAATGCTCACCCTAAAACAAACAGTGGCCCCGTTGGCAGAGGCACGAGAGGAAACCAAATAGAAGCATGAGCAGCTCAGGGAAGCCTCGGTAGCTTTGAACAAAATGATAAACTGGACAGCGCAGTATCAGCAAGCTCCCGAACATGTGCCTAGGAAGGATTGGAGTTATACACAAGACGCCAAAGTACAAATTCGGATGAATATGCAGTCCAAAGACAAGCTGGCCAAAGATTTGGACAAAGTGATGTCTGCATATAATCACCTGATCAGTGGTATTGACTCCATGAACGCTCTTCATCACATTCTGTCATTAGGGGCACTGGATGAAACTAAAGATTGGGAGCAGGTAGAGCAGGAAATTCAGTCTTTTCTGCAACCCGTGAGACAAGCTGCTGCCGCACCAGAATTCGAGGCATCACAAGAGAACCTAAATCGGTTGCTTGTCACTCCAGTACAAATCTATACCAAGCTTGCCTCCCTCTCAATCCTGATCTCTCAGAAGAAGGAGACTCTGATACCGAATGCCCTGGAATGTATGCATCGAATAAAAGAGGAAACCCCTCTTGTCGCCCCTATAGCAGCGGATTACCAGACTTGGCGAGATTTCCTTAAGGGCAAGAAAGTTGACGTTCCAGAAACCTCAATCACACAACCACCTCCATAGCTAAGCTTTTCAGGCGCAAGTCGCGACCGTCCCCAGGTCGCAGGTCGTACCGGCACCCAGGTCGTAGGTCGCACGGGCACCCAGGTCGCAGGTCGCACGGGCACCCAGGTCGTAGGTCGCACCGGCACTTAAGTCGCAGGTCGCATGTTCGGCAAAGGTCGCAGGGAAGCTGAACCGTCGGGAAGTTGAAGCGTCGGAAAACCTAGAGGGCGTTTCTTGAATCTATAAATACCCCTGCGGGGCACATAGTTCAGGGCTCCTCTTTGGTGGACGGAAGAGCAATATTGCATTGTAATTGAAGAACCATACTCTTGAAATATGTAATACAAATGCGTGTGAAGATCCCTTTGATTGGATGATGTGTTTAGCTGTGACAACACTGTGTGTATTCTGCGTACAGTTTCAGAATATCGTTTGATTAATGAATTTGTGTTATTAATAGTATCATTCATGCCCCATAGCTATCTTTGATTGTGTTGATGATGCTCAATTTTACTATTTACTCCTATGATGAATGTTAATGAACTGTTTTATTAGCATTTCGTTATATCTTTCGGAAAGTTAAGGGATATTCTTGCCATAAAGAACTGTTTCTTTGGTGGTCAGATTATCTTGCATGCATACCCCATAGATGTGTTGCTAATGACACTTCCTGGGTGTATGCATTTTGTTTATTATCTTGCTACGCACAGTGTCATATATTGGTTTGATACATCAGTCATGTATTCTGTATCATGTGAATAAGTGTATGTTTGCAGTTTCAATCAGGTTGCTCGAGACTGAAGAGAAAGTCATTTAAGCGGTAGCCGAACCCACACCCCGGACGGGATCCATACTCCAAACGGTTCAAAGTCTAATTGGGACTTTCTACCGGGGAGATCCCCTACTGTTGGCCGGACATATTTTCCCGTCAACAGATCTGCATGCATTGTTTCCTTTGGTGCGCTGGAAGTTTTCATAAACCATCGAGGGTTTGAACCTTTATACAACCCCATTCCTTTTATTTCAGACTCTCAGAGTTATCCTGAGGCCATCAATCGTGACCTCAACTATGGGATGGCCCCTTGGGTTTGGGGCACCATCAAACCTACAAAATAAACCAAAACATTAATTAAAACCCTACGTTTGTGTGGTATAAACTTCTTACAGAGGTTGAGGAGTGGTGGAGGAGCAGGATATGCAGGCAGAAGAGGAAATTTCATGGCGGGGAGGTGAAAACCTGTGAAAACAAGGTTCAAATGTGAATTTGGGCTTGAAATATGGATTGCCGATTTTGTGAAAACCCTCGGCGGTTTTCACTTAGCATCTAGGTGGTAAATGGTTTTAACGCGATCGAATGCGATTCCATACGTTGATCACCACTTGTCCACCAGGAAAGAAACGGTTTCACATGAGTTTGGGTGGTTAAATCTCGGACGACAAAGTTACACGAAACATGATGCGAATTGTTGGATTTGGAGGGATAGATCCAATGATGGGGGAGGAGCGCGATGGAGAGAGGTGCATGGGCGAATATTGTAGTGGGAGCTAGGTGTCAGCCAGTGATTGGACGAGTGGTTGGATAGTGGGGGGTGGGACCGATGGTGACGTAGGCTATTTTGTTACGTAGCAGGTTTGGTTGACCGGTAGGGTTGGTTGTCGGGTTAAACGGGAACCGTTAGATCCATAATATCTACGGTGTAGATCGAGTTGTGGGGTGAATGGGTGGGAGGTTGGAAGATGAGGGGGAAGTGCGGATCCGTTAGATCAATGAGATCTATGGTGGGGATCATCCAAAGGAATAGGGGATGGAATAACGAAGGAAGGGGGCTAGGATAAGGTGTGGTAAAAAGCTCCTATGGGAAGTAGATATGATCGGGAGTTATGGGGAGAGGAGATGGTTGCGAGAGTGGACAAGGAGAGGAGTGCCGAAAACCATCGATCTTGGTAGATTGACGGTGGGGATACAATCGGAGGTTGAGCATCGGCAGGGGAGAACAAAAGTGAAACAAAGAAAAAGGTGAATCGCCGATGTCGATGGGGGCTAAAGCCTGGTGCTGGGGCACAGTCCCGTGGAGAGATAAGGTGACCGTGAGCCAAAGAAAATGGTCCAAGGGCTAGCGCGGAGAGTTTAAGCACTTGGTCGAGGGGTGAGGTTATATGAAAAGAAAGGGGTGGAGGATTTTAAGCCCAAAGGGGCTTTAAGGCCAAATTTTATAAAAAGGGCGGAAAAGGCTAAAACAAAAGGTTTTTTTGGCTTTTTTGGAGTTTCGACAATGGAAAAAAGAGTTTTTAAAACCATATAAAGGAGTTATGATGATTTGGAGGGATTTTTTATGTTTTTAAAAGGGTTTTTTAGGGAAAATGGAGAGTTGATAAAGGGAAAATGGGCTATTTTTCAGAGGAAAATGGACTAATAAAAACATGGATAAATAGCCTAAAATTTGCTTTCTTCTTTGAAACAGCAGGATAACCTTTTTAGGAGACACAGATGAATATTTTGGTGAACTGACAGACTCAGAATGATGAAGGCAGTGAGATTTCTAGAACTCATAATGCTTCTTTGAAATATTATTTCTAGAAATCTAGGATTGGCAATTTAGTCATCTTTGGATATCATCAGAATTATGGATGACTAACAGGGAGTTTGATGAACACCATAAATGATATGTCATAACATGAGTCGACATATCTTCTCTAGGGTTTCCATTGAACTTAGGAATATCCGAGGGTAATTTGTGAGGTATCACCAGCCACCAAGGAGCATAGTTAATTGGATCATTAGTTAGCTGATTTAAATCTGGTAACTCTAAAGTTGCAACAAAGGGTAACTGTCTATTAAGGTCAGGTTGAGCATAGCTAGGGTAATGTGGAATTACTTGAGCAACAGGCGTTTGAGAACCAGCATAAGAAATTTGCTGCTGGTAACCCAGATAGGGGTTTTTTTGAAAAGCAAAACACTTGAGGATTCTGTTGACCAAAACCTAGATATGATACTTGTTGAAATGAAGTTTGAGGAATTTGCGCCTGAGGCTGACAAGGGGTCTGTCCACCAATGTTATAACCCAAATTATGATAACATGAAATTTGGTTGATAGGTATAACCAGGTTGTGGTTGTGACATCCCATAAAATGGTAAACCAACTTGTGAATAAATGATTTCGGATACATGTTGTTGTAAATTAATTGAAGTATTTGGAGTTTGTGAACCCAATATTTGAGGGTATTGAGTTGAAGGACCCACTTGATAAGGTTGTTGTACAACATTTTGATTCTGTAACAGGGGTAAATATGTATTAACAAGTGGAAATGATGTGGGTGTAACAGGTTGAACTTGTTGATACGAGTGTACAGCCGTTTGCGGTTGGATAGGCAGAGTGGGCTGCCATTGACAAACATTCATTTCGACATTATGTTTACCAAAAAGTGACGGAGTACTGTCATATTGGGTGACCAAAGGTTGCCCCCCAACACGAGGAGGATAATAAGATGGAAAATATTTCTCTCCAAATGTTGGGAGTCCAGTTGATATGGTACTTGAAGGAATAGACCCAGAGGGATCAACTTGATATTTCCTTGATGATGTATATAAAGAATTAAACTGTTCAGTACTCACTATAGGATTATCGTTTAGAATACCAGACAATGACATTGGTCAAGTCCATGGGTTTGAAGATGCACCAGAGAAAATTCCAGATAATGATTTGTAATCTGATGGGACCATAGAGCCACCATGAAAATATGACTCTGGTGACGTTGTGAACATCGACGAGGTAGCGAGGGTAGGTGCTAACGTAATTGGAACAGATGGCCCAACCGAAGATGTTGGTTCAGGCATGGTTACTTGACCAAATGTATACCCTTTTGAATCAACAGGAGTTTGAATAGGAACAATATCAACAAAAGCAGATGGTAATGGTTGAGGAAAAGACTCATACAAGTAAAGGTCCTCCCCAAAATGGGTTGGAGTTAAAGGTGTCTCATCTTGTGGGATTTATTCAATCGCAATTAAACCAGGTGAAAGTATTTCACCGTTAGGCCCAAAGTAAATTTCAGGTGGTTGACTATGTGATATGGGGGACTCAATGGCTATAGAAATTTGTGGGATGACCAAGGCAGGAACAACTTCCGGTTGTATGATTTTAGGATTCATATGTTGTGGAAAACAAGAGACAGGATCTGGATCAATTTCTGGTTGAACAACGTTGGGTCAAGGAGGTATGGTCTCACTGGTTGGATGGATCATGACCACGGGTAGCTGTGAAGACTCCATTTCAACAACAATAGATGAACCGGGATGTGTAGAAACCACTTGAGCTAACTTTGGTTTATGGGAAGATGATGTTTCACCAGAGGTAGAAATTGTACTTGATTTGGCAGAGCATGATCACCTTCACCTACCAGAAGTAACTTCTGGTGGTAAAGGTGGTTTTAATGCTAGTCTACGCGAACGACAGGGGAAAGGATTTTGTTCTTCCACAATTACTGATTTATTTTAACCAAAAACAAATAAAAAAATAAAATGGTAATGCTAGGCAAAAGGGTTTACCAAGAAACTATGAACTGCAGAATACCTCCTAGTGAACCAAGAAGTACGAGCAGATAATCTCCCCGAATGTTGTGTTCGGTGTATCACAATTTACAAGGTGGTTGACTCAGTTCACTATGGATGGATAGCACCTAAAATTTTTCCTCCCAAATATACCCAAAGGTACGTGGAGGCCCACATCCGTATTAGTGCTATATGATGTGAAACTGCACAGTGAGAACACCCCTTTATACTTTTCTTACTATAACACCGGTTGATATACCCGAAATTATGTGGACGAGCTACGATATACTTATGTACGTGGAGTGAGGAATCCACTCGGAATTTATCGCAGACAAGTTAATAACAACTGCTATGTTTTATGACGCCGGAACATGTCTCTAGCCTAGACCTTCTAAATTTTATCATTATGGTTCCAATGCTTTGTTAGGTAAATTGAGATGAATTTTAAGTTGATCTTGTTTATCAATTTGCCTTTCAAAGGTTCACTGAGATGATGTATTGGAAATTCCTAAAATGCAAACTAATAATGATAAGAAATATTTCACTTTTAGTTTTTCAATGAAAATCCTAGCTACTAGAGGGAAAGAGAAATCAATTTGAGAGAAAACAAATCAAAGAGCACAAACTAAATGAAGATTTCCTAATTGTTCCTTTTTCAAAACACACAAACCACTACATGCAAATTCAGGTTTTTATTTTCAATTCCTTTAACGTTATGAATGCAGAAAAGAAACTAAGTGCACTAAATCAACAAAAACAAATGAGTTTTACTTTTGAGAAATGAGAAATATAAACAACAATTTCTCTTTTGAAGGAAAAATGAGGAATTAAACAACAATTTATCCTATCAGGAAACGAAGAATTTATGACAATTTCCTTTTCAAAATAAAATGGATCTAATGCAACAATGAAAATACTTTGAAATTAATTTTCCAATTATAAAGAAAAACGCTTTAAACAAACATTGAACAAATTTTTCTTTCAAAGGAGGAAGAGGTAGATAAGTTCATTGGTCAATATGAGGCTCAGGATTTTAAAAACACAGCATAGAAGAAACTGGAACAATTTGCAATGAAAAACTCAAAGTAATTTGGATGGTTTCAGGAGGCAACACAGTCTGTAAAGAGAGACAGTGCTCTACAATGCAGGCCTGAAAGGGAGACAATGCTATGCAAAGCACTGTGTCCTGTACAACAGTGCGCTGGGCACATTGTACAATGAAAAACACAGCTATTTAACACACTTATATTGCAAATTTGGATTTTAAAAAGAATAATATTTATGATTAATATATACTGGGTGAATAAATAGAGAAAATCAGAGGCAAATACACCTAGAATGAAGGGTAAAATCCCTAGTGGAGTCGCCAATATGTTATGCGGAATTATGAATTATGGATAAATCATTCTTCCCTAGGCAGGTGCTTATCTAGAACAAAAAATTAAAGACTTTGCGACTACTTTTCCTAACTGTGAATAGACACACAGAATGAAATAAGAAGCTTACTTGGAGTCCAAGCGCTTCCAAAGTCTCCTTCTGTTGCTTTTGTTGTAGCTTCAAATTCCAGCCGGCTGTGCAAAATATTTCCTTCAAGAATGAACACTAAACAAAAGGAGATAGCAATAACACAGATGTCTATTCAAGTTATTTAGCTAAATCAATGAAGCATAAGCCATATACATCAGATAAGAATTCATAATATGGAAAACATGAACGTATACAGATACATATGTGGGAAAGTAAGCAACAATATTTATTAATGGATAGAAGGGGAGGTTACAACCCAATGATTTATTTGAAGTGACCATCTCCAGCAACATCCCAGCCTCATCACAATGTATATCTCTCTAGCAGCATGTTACACAAATCAACTCCTCAATTTAAATTCCACCAGAATTGCTCTACTCAAATTATTCCTTCTTCAAACACTAAGATCTGTGCTTAATTTATAGAGGATCCGAAGGTAGTTTTACAATCAATGACTTTCAAATAATAGGAAATACATGTTCCCGATATTGTAGATGTCAAATGGACACATGGATTCGAATTTTGACACATGTGAACTCTTATAGAAGGCACTGGCCAAGTGGAGATTCCAGAACAATGAGAATTTCGCTCCCATTATGACCAACGCAACTATGAGTGTCGGGAAGTGATTTACAGAGCAGCCTTGAATGGAGCTACCTGCATATGCAAAAAACATGGTTCCTTTAGAGGCAGCGTTGATGAGCTCTCATATGATATATTATAAACTTCAAATCTTGGAAACCTTTGCAGATGAAGTCATGAATGATTTTTATTGTTCTTTGTCTTAGGTCATATAGCAACTGAAATGATAGGGGATGATAGACCCTATTCATTGGTCCAAGAGATGATGTCCAGTTGACTAGGTCATTCGGAATGATGCCAAAATTGACCTATAACACCTGTCATACAATTCAAAGCCAACTATATATGGCTAACACATGGAAATACTTTCCCATGTGTCACCATTGCAAAGGGCCATGTCTATAGCCAAACCACATTATGTCGCTCTAATCACATCCAAATTTAGGATTTTCCCTTAGTTCCTTGCTATAGAATTTTTTGGATCTTCAGACTTTTAGAAACATTTTAGGTCTCCAAAAATCTAGATATATCCATATATGGAATATTCCCTCTTCCCACTACAACTGGTGAATTGACCTTCTGGATATCAGGATCGATATCCGAAATTTTATGCCATACATATCATATCCTCAACATATACCACCTAGTTGAAAGCTTTAACCTTGTATAGAAATTACCTGAAAATGAATTCTTAAAAAATAATATATATACAATGGCGAGAATCAAAAATATACATAGAGAATTTTCTCTTGGAATCCACAACCAGGAAAACTAGATTGATTTTTCATTATATTCCTTTCAATGTTACAATACATTTTACACATGTTGAAGCATTAATAAACCCCTAATCCATTAACCCTAGATTAGAACATAACCGTAGTTCCCTTAACCGAATTTACAAAATACCATGGGAAAAACCATCATGCCCAAAACCATGAGCAAAAGCCACGTGAAAAACCATGGGTGGGTCCGCCCACCATCATTTGGTATACATAAAAAAAAATTATACTAGGTGATTCCCTGAAACCCATGTAGGGGTGTTACCACTCCCCTGAAAACCCCCCAACAAGGGGGGCTACAAACCCCACTACACTCGGTGCAACGTAACAACAACGGGGATAGTCATGCAAAGAATATCACATACCAAACATTCTCCCACTTGTTGTTTTCTTTTCACATAGGGGGCCAAAGCAGTACATAGTCACCGACCAAGGGTGGCAATGCCCATTATTTCTCTACACCAAGAAAAATTCTCAGTTCTCACAAAATTTTTCAATGCATTTGCAACTTTCTTCAAAGTGTGCACCTTTACATGAAACACCTTTTTTTCTTCAACCATATCCCTCACAAAGTGATACTGAACATCAATATGCTTTGTCTTCGAATGATAAGCAGAGTTATTTTCCAAGAATATTTCACTTTGGTTTTCAAAATATATCCTTATATCTCATTGTACCAACCCCATTCTTGAACAAAATCTATACAAAAAAACTACTTCCTTGCATGCATGAGTGACTACCATGTATTCAACCTCTATACTTTAAAGTGCCACTACATAATGTCTCTTGCTCATCCAATTGATTGCTCCTCTAAATAGGTTAAACACATACTCACTTGTAAATATTCTTTGATCCAGATATCCAACCTAGTCTGCATCAACAAAGCCACATATGTCCAACGCTCTGTCCAATCCTGGTATTCCTTGGTAGCACAAACCATAATCACTAGTGCCACGAAGATACTTGAAAACCCACTTTATTATTATCCCATGCTCCTTCCTTAGTTTTTACCTAAACCTTCTCAACACTCCCACTTCATGTGAAATGTTTGGTTTGATACACACCATTGAATACATAAAACTACCAATTGCACTCGCAAATGGAACTTGGGACATGTTCTCTTCCTCTTCCAATGTCTTAGGACATTGTTTTTTTGAAAATTTTACACCTATAGGAACAAGAACCTTCACTGGTTTGTTATCCTACATATAAAACCTCTATAATATTGTCTTGAAATAATTCCTTTGGTTTAACCAAAGCTTCATCTTTTCCCTATCTCGTTTAATTTCCATGAGAAAAATAAATTTGCAGCAGTAAGATCCTTGATGTCGAATGTTGACACCTAATATTTGGTATTGGGTGAAAATGTAAAATATGTAAATAGAAAATAAGGAGAGCTAGAATATGAAGAGACATTAGGAGATGAATCCCAAGAGTCTCTCCCTCCATGTATATATTTTTGTTCACCCTTAATGAAAAATAAAATTCATCTTGTGGATTTACCTCCTGACCTGACATGGTATCAAAGCCAACTCCATTTTTAGGCTTTCTGTCCATGGTTATATAACTCCCTTCTGCAATATTCTTGTAGCTCTACCATTTCTCTATGTACTATTCCACTGCCTCTCTCCCTACCCGATGGATCTAATTGTTGCATCATGTTGGTGGATGACTAAATTTATGTCTACAGCTCCAAGATGGACCATCGACAATAGGGTTGATATTGTGTTTTTTGTTGTTGTTGTTGTTGTGCGCCCCTCCTTTGTGTGTTTTTGGTGTTGGGTCTCCATACCCACAGTCGAAATTCGAGCAGAGGTACCCATGGCATCACGCCTCTCCATAACACCGACATATATCCTCCTCAAAACATAGTCAACCTATACTACTCCCTCAACACCCATGTCGAGTCTGCTCCCTTTGGTGCTCTGTCATACCACTATCGTGGCTCTAGTGCCACCCCCCACACTGCCTCCTAGTTTGACAAATACCTCCATGAAGCTCCTCTCCCTCAATGATAAAGCCCTCCATCTCATCAACCTTGACACCATGACTCCTTGACCATGTCTATCTGCCTCCCTTCGGTGCCAACCTTTGCCCTCTAGTGCCATTCTCCTCACAGTCACTGACAGGCTCCACTCACTCTGCATTATTCTCCTCCATACATGCTTCCCACCCTTATCACTCCCCATACATTCGACAACACCAGCCTTGACACAATCATACAATCATACCGCACTCCCTTTGACTCCTTGATCGTGCTTCTTCCACAACAGTGGTCTTCCATGCCTTCATATATTAACCTTTCCATATGTGCCCTCCTTTAAATAAAACCTTCCCCACATAATATCTTTCCCAAATATACCTCTGTTATTTAAAATACTAATTTTTTTTTTTACATAAATTAGCACCAAAATTTTATTTTTACAGTATTGGTAGTAGAGTATAATTTTTTTACATAGTACATATATTTTAAGAATGCATTCACTCATATCTATTTTCGGAGTGGTTCTCAATGGAAAGGAGAACTATCCTGAGTGGTCCCAAAATATTAAACACACTCTCATCTTTAATGATTTTTGGAGAGGAATTTGTGAAGGATATGGAGACAATGCACCTGCAAAGCCTACCTCAGACAACAACATCACCATTTTGGAAAATAAGAACAACAAGGCCTATGCCTTGATTGTAGCATCTGTAAATAAATATTTGAGGCACCGTATTACACCATTCTCAAATTCCTTTGATGCCTTGAATAATTTGAAATAATTGTATGAGTCACACTTTGGACTTGAAGTTGTCCAATTGATGATTAAACTGTTCAGGCTTGAATTGGAAAACGACGACTCTCTTACTTTAACATCAAAGGTAAGATCTATTATGCATGATATTAAAAACACTGGTGTGGAAATAAAATTTCCTCTCGTTACTTATGTCAAGGCACTATAAATCACTTACTCACATTATATTGAGTCATTTCAAGCAAGTGGAAATATTAAGGATATTACCTTTGACTCTCTTGAGAAGAAGTTTATTGAGAGAGAAAACGATATTGGGAAGAAGAAAAATCCTCAGTCTTATGAAGAAATTGTGTGTATTGCAGATATAGAGAAGAATCATGGTCACCATTCTTCTAGAGGAAGAGGTGACTGAAGAGGAAGAGGAAGAATAAATTTCAGAGGTAGGGGGGCAAAAAATTTCAAGGAGAAAAGTTACATCTTCATTGGCACACTATAATATTGGAGTAACTGAAGACTTGTTTAGTGCTTCACTTGCTTCTTGGAAAAATGATTGTTTTCTTGATTCAGGAGAAACTTGCGACATGAATTTTAGAAGAGATTTTTTTGAAGAATTTTCTAACAATGTTGATGGAGTAGTATACTTTGCAGACAAATCAAAACTCAAGCCATCAGGGCTTGGCACAATCAAGCTCAAACTTCTTGGTCTTCCAAAATTTATTCTACATGAGGTTCTATACTTCCTGGAATTGAGGAGAAATTTTTTTTCTCTGGTCCACATCCGCCATCAAGGACATTCCATTCACATGTTTGATGGCAAGGTTGAGGTTAGAAAATAATGTGATCACTCACTTGTCATGACGGGGATAGAAGAATAAAGACTTATAAATATTCAAGGTACCTCTGCTCATGCACAAAACTTTGCATACAGTTATGTTGTAGCCGCTACAACACCCTCCAAAATTTAATCCCCTTTTGAAATTTCAGAGCCACTAACCGCTTTGATGAAGGTAAGACTATTGCACCTTGAGTCATGAACCTTGAGAAAGTCCCTTTCAAGCAGATTGTCTTCAAAGCTAAATTTATGACTTATGTTCTTTGAGCTAGTCACAAGGTTGCAAAGTCACAATCCTGATCAAAATTACACATTTGTGACTAAGTGACCTAGTGAGCTCTAGGTCGCGAGGTCGCAAGGTCACATCCTTGCTAAAAAATTTACATTTGTGACTGCATGACCTAGCGACCTTGTGACCTCCAGGTCGCGAGGTCGCAAGGTTTCATATTTGGTAAAAAATTCACATTTGCGACTGCACGACCTTGCTACCTCCAGGTCACGAGGTCTCAAGGTCACAAGGTTGCTTCCTTTCTCGACTGGCCGCAATCTGCGACTTAGAGACCTACATTAAATGATCACATGTGCGACCCCTTTATAAATAAAAGGTTTGCGTAGGTCGCATTTGACCTACGCGATGGAGAAAACAAGACGTCTGACAAGCCAACTGGAGCATGTTTTTTCTGGGTAAGTTGCCTAATTCTCCTGCTATTTCCTGTTTTGTTTGGATGTTGCCTTACCTACCCCATACCCTAGCCTATTAATTTCCCTTGGCCCCATCCATTTTCATCCCCATTCCTCACCATCTCTCCAGATATGGTTTCCATCTCACCTATTCTAAATCCTCTTTTCCTGGCCCCTTCTGAGCCTTTCCTTTCCTGAATCTACCGCAGACGCCCCTTCCTATATTTATGAGAGGGCCATCAACCCTGATTTACCCACCTCCCTTGGATTTTTTGGCCCTTCTTTCAAATTATTCCTCGCGGGTCGTGGTCGCTTAGATTTCTCTTAGAAAGCCCTAATGCGACCCTGTGACCCCTTGACCTTGCAAATATGTGACCTCGCGACCTGGTCGCTAAGTCGCAGGTCATTGAATAACCACAAAAATTGTGACTTTGCGACCTAACGACCTTGTGACCTAGTCGCAGAGTCACAGTTCTTAGATATCTCACGCAAGTGTGACCTCGTGACTGTGCGACCTAGTCGCTAGGTCGCCAAGTCGCAAATCTCCCTAATCCTATAGATAGCAACCTATAGGGTTCGCATCGACCTATCCTAAGCAGTCAAATCATCTAGAGTTCTGGTCAGTCCTGCCATATTTTTTATCATGTCGTCCATATTTTTGTGGGATTGTATTTTGAACATGCCAGGGGATATTGAAGCTGAGCTCAAGTGCGTTTCCATCTCTTTGGCCTCAAGCGATATGGGGCATCCAATAGTTCGAAAGAGAATCAAAAGCCCTGAGATAGAGATATCAAGAGAGGGCATGCCTCCTCCACCAACCCCTATCTATGGAGACACCACCTGTGTGTTTGGAAAAGGGGATAAGATGACTTGGTATCAAGTATATTAGGAATTCATGAAGCCAGAATTCCCAGAGGATCTCACGAACCAGAAAGTATATATTCAAGTCAAAAGGTCCAAGCTTCACTACGTTGGTGCTCATCCACCAATATTCCCATGTGCCGAAGTAGTCAAATGGATCCTCCAGAAGGTTAATTCCAAGTGCTAGGTCATCCATGACCACTCAGGGAAAACTTTTACCAACTTCACTGGGAAAGACACAGAAGTATACTATGCACTCCCAGCTAAGGAGGAATCCTTCAACACTGATTGGGTCGCCACACATGAGGTACCAGTGCCTGAAACCTTGAAGGGATGGTCAGAAGACCCTAAGAAGTTCAAGGAGAAGAAGGATCAAGAGTATGACCTTAGGAATGTATATAAGCTCATAGCAGCCATGATGTGCAGATTTTACGGCCGATAGGATGGCACTACCTTAAATGGGGCTTGGGTCCCACTCATGTACGCAATCACCTCCTATGACACCCATTTAAACTGGACTTACCTGGTAGTATAGGCCCTCAAAGCCAACATATGAGTGGAACAGGCACCAGAAAAGGTATGCGCATCATAATTCTACATGGCCTCCTACCTCTTAGACGTGGTATGCGCGAAATGCTATTTCGAGGGATGGTCGCATAACTGGGCTATAAAGTGCAGTGGGACCATTCATATATATCTGAATGTGTTCTGGGCTTCTAGGTACAAGTAGGATATGGAATCCATATCACACAATTTCATCCCCATGCTCTACGGGAAGATTTTCGGTAAAGATGCCCCTTGCATGTCTAGTCGGGCTATGGAAACAGTAACCCAGGTAGCCAATTGGCTCCCCATTACAGAGAGTACTTTTATCAGGGTATTTGGATCATTCAAGGTGCCTCATGCACAACCAAATTATGTCATTGATAAACTGCTGCTATAAGAGGTGTGCTACCAGATGTCGAGTGGGTTCTCCAAAGTCCTCAGGAAAGGAAAAAAGAAGTTGTGGCCTACCCTCTCGCTTACTATTGGTGCCTACACTGTTAAGGATTTCAAAGAAGTAGAAGTGAAGGCAGAGGAAATCAAATGTTTTCACTTCGTAACCTTCGCCCATAGATCATATGATCCTGAAAAGGTCATCCCTGCACACTAAAAATGGGCCAAGTTCAATTGGAAATACCAACACACAGAATGCCCTATTGAGGAGCAAGTTAGAAACTGGTACAACAAAGACAGGGAAGTCGCGCTTGAAGAATCGACCAACCTGAATAGAGACTAAGGAAGTCAAGACGACCAAGCTCTGGAAGAGAGGGCCGAAAACTTGAAAAGGAAGGACCCCATAGGAGGAGCATCTTCTTCCAAATCTAGAAAGCCAAACAATACTACAAGTAGTAGTATTTCTAAAGAGCAACAGGAAAGAAGAGAAAAAGAGGCCAAGGTAGAACAAGAGGCTGAACAGAAGCTAAGGGAGGAAGAACTTAAAAGGACCCAAGATACCTTGGCAAGACAACAGGAAGAAGATAAGCAAAATAAGCAGGCTGAAGAACAACAGAAAAAGCAGCAAAAAGAGAAATGGAAGAAGAAGCAAGCAGAAGAGGCCCACAAGAAGAAGGAGGAAGAAGAACGCAAGAAGGAGGAAGAAGAACTCAAGAATAAGGAAGGAGAATAACGATAGAAGAAGGTGTCCAAGTGCAGGTTGAAGGAGGAACAAGATAAAGAGGAAGCCGAAAGAAGGAGAAAGGAAGAAGAAGCTCAAAAGTTGCAGGAAGGCTTATCCAAGGAAGCAAAGGGAAGCAAGAAACCACTCTTGAAGACTGGGGAACAAGTAGATTTGCCCCATATTGAGGTACCCCTGGCGAATTCCCTGACAGGTGTACACCTCCCACTCTCGGAGCTTGGAATCCCAGAAGAACAATAATATAATGTATTAGACCTGAAAAGATTGTCTTATGACCAGTTCACACATAAGATCAGACATGAGAAGAGAAGGTGCCTCGCACGGAATCCAGCTGAGCCCCTCATAGTGAACACGAAAAAGGACATAATCCTGGACACTCAGACTAATCCCATCATGATAGCATCAGTAGGAACCACTTTCACAACAGCTACAGAGGAAAATGTCAGTAGGATGAGCAGGGAGATCTTGTCCCTACAAAACAGACTCCAGGCTTTCGAGAAGAAGGAAACTTAGGTTGAAAAGGAAAAGAAGGTGCTGGAAGTAGAAAATAAAAGGCTCCAATTCACAACCACTCAGGCCAACAGGTTACCAACCTCCATTCAAGGGAAGTTGGTTACTTTGGAGACTTCCATGAAGTAGGTATAGTAGGAGATGTTCGCTATAAAATAGATGGTTTCCTCGCTACTAAGGGCTCAAGAAGAGACTAACAAGAAGACTGAACAACTAAAATAAGCCTCCATGGCACTAGACAATATGCTTGAATGGTCTGAGAGGTGTCTACAGGCTCCTGACACCCTACCAAAGAAGGATTGGATCTGCACGCAGAACGACAAAGTACAGATACATATGAAGATACAATCCAAGTATAAGCTTGTAAAGGATGTGGAGAAGGTGATATCTGCCTATGAACACCTGATTAGTGGCATCGATTCGATGGCAAAGGTACATCACATTCCTTCCTTGGGGGCATTGGACACATAGAAGATAAGGCAGGAAGTGACGCAAGACATCTAAGCGTTTTTGGAACCCATCAGGCAAGCAGCTATGTCCTACAACCTTCCAGCCTCAAAGGAGAACATTGATCAGTTCATCCTCACACCAGTTTGGATATACACCAAGATATCCTCCATATCCAATCACATCGCCGTGAAGAGGCACACTTTGATTCCAGATGCTCTTGAGTTTTTTCATAGGTTAGGAGAAGACACACCTCAGGTCACTCCAGTGGCCGCGGAGTATCAAGCCTGGCAGACTTATCTCAGGGAAAAATAACAGGTAGAAGTCCCGAGCCTTTCCATCACAGAGTTCCTCCCTTGAAAAGGAATAGTTTTACAGGTCGCAGGTCACAAACAGAGCCCAGGCACAGGTAGCGAACAAGACCCAGTCGCAGGTTCCAAACATGACCAAGTCGCAGGTTGCAACACCACTTGGGTTGTAGACCATGCCAACAGTCCGGAAGCTGAAAGGACAGGGCCATCCAAAGGTCACTTTTGGATCTATAAGTACTCCCTCCAGGGAGAATGTAAAAGACCTTTTTTGGACTCCATAATGAGAAGAGATAATTGAATTGCATTGAATGCATGATTTCGAGAATGAATACAAACCAATGTTTTGACTCCACTATTGGATCTGATGAAAAATCATGTGTGTTAGCATTATGAATATTGTGTCTTTACGTATTTTCTATCTTTTATAACTGACTAGTCTGCATTTTTTGTTCATATATCATTTGTACGTTTAAGATCTTTGGATGTGTCAATGATATCTGGATGTTTTTTCTTAGGGATGTTTTAATAACTGTTGTTGATATCATTTCAATATTTAGGAAAACGCTTAAGGAATTGAAGGGTGTTTCGATGATAGAGAAATATTTATTTTATGGTCAAGCAAGCTTCTTTATGAGCATGACCCTAATGATGTGTTGCTAACAACATTTCCTTTGGTTACATGCTTTGAATCTCGCTTATTTATTTATAATGTTTCATTTTCAAGAGAACTCATTGACCATTTGTTTCATATCATTTGAGTAACTGTGTATCCTCTTGTCCATGCGACACACCTCCATACGAGAAAGGCATATTCAACGGTTGCTGGACCTACACCCCGGACGGGATCCCTATCACAAAACGCCTAGAGTCTAGTTGGTACTTTATGCCGGGGACATCCCCTTACTGTTAGCCAAGCATTTTTTCCTGTCAACAGATTTGGCACTAGAAGGAGGGCTTGAATGGTAGGCTCCCTCCACGCAAGTAATATCCCTTTGCAAAATCTGCAAGGGGAAATCATATATGAAAATACTAGTCCTCCACCTCCTGAAAATTCCCCAGATTAGGACCCACCCTACTACGAGGTCACTGTATACCAGCTAAGAGCCTTGCATCCGCTTGCCTGCGATCTCATTAGAGGTCTGAAAAACCTCCCTGCCACTGGTTTCCTAGCCAATCCACGAACTCTCGAGACACATCATACTTGCCAGGGTATCCTAGTCAACTTCATGCCTCATTTTATAGGTCTTATGCTTGAATATATGAAAATGTGGTTGAGAGGAATTCATCCGAACCTCCTGAAAACCCTCAAGAGATTGACGGTGGTGGCCCTGAAGTTACTGAACCCAAACCAAACACCAACCCCCAACCCAAACAACCTTTGAATGACAACACCCAAGAAAATGACCCACCTGGAGGAGGGGCCGGGAGGGGCCAGGGAGATAGAGGCTAGGGACACAGTCAAAACACGGATCGTACTCACCACCAATACAACCGAAAACAAGATAGACTGCTCTTCCTTTACAACTAGAGAAATTATAGAAACATGGGAAATCTAGGAGGTAATCAAGACATGCACTCTCAACATGAGGGAAAAGCCTCCGGATCTGGCGCCGGAATCGAATCTGAGAATGAGATGGGGCATATCTTCATCCTACCCCATCATAGGGCCATAAGGGTTTAGCCCCTAGCCTGGATGGCACAATCTCCTCCAGGCCTCTGTAGTCCCCTTCACGACATGCCGCGACACCCAGGGAAACATCTCCCTAAGTTCGACCCCAAGAAGGGTACATTGGCCGAAGACCACATCAGTAATTTCTACCTGGCCTTACAAATGATGAGGGTGCAGTTCGATGACGTAGCATGTCGAATTTTTCCCCACACCTTAGAAAATAAAGCTGCTACTTGGTATCGTTCGTCACCTGTCACTTCCATTTCCTCCTGGGAGAAATTCTGCCACACCTTCCTCTAGAAGTTTTCAGAAGACAAGACTCCTTCTATGCTCCTCACAAAGTTGAGTACTTTAAAGTTCCAGAAGAAGGAGAAGGTTAAATACTTCAATCAATGCTTTGCCACCATATTGAAAAAATTTCCCTCGAACATGGCCCTCAACGATTCCATTACCATCGATTATTACACAAGGGACCTCCCTCAGGATATTGTCGTATTCATGAAGCGCAAGGCTAGAGCTACCTTGAAAGAAAACTACACCACCACCCTCACCATCGAAAAGGACATGATTTCCATGGGAGAAATTGATCATGATAGCCGGGATGACCGAAAACCGGCCGGGAAAAGAATGCAACCCTCAACCCATAAATTGAGAGACAAGGATAAAGACCCTTTCGATTTCGAGAGCATCACAAAATCCCTAGAAATTTTGACGAATGAAGTCTCTGATATGAAGAGGAAGAACAATGACTCCATCTCAGGTAGCAAAATGTAGAAACCTCTCTTTAGGAAAAAATACCTCACGACTAGTCGCCCTCCATCGAACCCCAATAAAAGCCTCAACATAGAAGAGATCGGCAAGGATAATTTCTTCTCTTTCCATCAAGCATCCCACTCAGGAAAGACCTGCCCTCAGTGGATTAATAGCATGACCACTGTGCTAAATCAACTCCCAGAGGATAAGAGAGTGGGAGAGGTAGAAGAGGAGGAGCCCAATTTAGATACCAAGCAAATCTCTCCCTCAGATGACGATCTAGGATCTACAATCCTCGTCTTCAAGGTAATCCACGAAGAAGGACCTCCACCCATGATGAAGATAAACCTAGCCGATGATCCCCAATCCAAATCCCCTCGAAATTATAGCCTAAGGAGAAAAGGCCCGGTTTTTTATCACTCTTTCAAGGAGAAAAGGAAGGCTTTCCTAAGGAAAATTCTGCCACCAAACAAGGAAAACCAAATTGCAACTCCTGAAAAATCTAGCCCCACTGCTACCCGAAGCACCCCCAAGGCCATATTTTCTTCAAGTTCACCAAGTTCCTCTGTAGAAACACCCTCACACTCAGAATATGGATATAACAACATTGAAGACATGAAGAAGACATGAGCCAACATATCCCTTTACAAGGTCGCCCGAATAGCTAACCAATTAAACCTGATTCTCAAAGCTTTTGCTAGCCCATCTCTGACATACAAATCCACCTTGACAGCCAAAGCAGCAAGCTCCACATCCTCCCAAGCTTTGGTGAGCCTCCAGTCCATCGTAAATGTTCTCAATGAAAACTCTCGAGGATCCACGCCCCCTTTCCTTTTGTCTTTTGAGATGTTCAATTTCAATGTCCACAATTTCCTCGTCTATTCTGGTGCATCCACCAATGTCATGCCCCTGTCCGTATGCAAGAAATTGAACATCCGTCTTGAGAAGACTGATGCCAGGATCATTCATCTTGACAGATCCCAGGTCCCCGCCATGGGCGAATTGAATAACATCCTGATCCGCCTCTCCTCGGACTCCAGGGTGCATCAGTGCATTGACATAGTGGTCAAAAATATCATATAAGCCTACGGTCTACTATTGAGCTGGGATTTGTCAAGAAAACTACAAGGATACTTTGCCACCGACTAGTCCCCCTTGTGGCTCCCATACAAGGGCAGGAATAATCAGATCTGGGTCGAAAGCGAACCTTACATGGAACACATGGTGATCAACCTCAAGGCAACCAATGAACCTGTCAGCTTTGCATAAGAAGAGTTGGGCATGTGCTTCTTAGAGGCTGTGTTTGGTTGATATCAAGCCTCTCAATCTCCCGGCTATTTCTTTCAACTCTACCACACCAGAGGGACTACCGGATGTCTCCACCCTGAGTGCCCCACTTGTAAACACCTATGATCTTGAAAATTTTGAAGATAAGTTCTGGACCTTGTACTACGACGGTTCCAAGACCCATGATGGGGTTGGTGTGGGCTGTATCTTGTTAGATCCCCAAAATAATAAGTTCCTAATCTCTTGCCGGTTGGAATTCCAATGCACCAATAATACAACTGAATACGAAGCATTGATCCTTGGTCTCAAGAAAGAAATCGACCTCAAAGTTAGTTTCTTGAAGGTAATTAACGACTCCGAAATCATTACTCAGCAGGTATGCAACACTATTCACTGCCTATCTCCACATTTGAAAGGGTATCAACAAGAGGCATGGCATTTTATTTCTACCTTTGATGATTTTGGTATTAAGTCTGTACTTAGAATGCATAATCCAACAACCGATATATTAGCAAATGCTTCCACTAGGTTTAACCCATTGAGAGATTGGTTTTCTATTGAAATTGTTTATAAGACTGCAGTGCCAGATAATGTAACTAATCTTTGCATTTTTAATGACAATCAGCAGGTACTGGATTTCATGTTGAACACAGACATGTTCAAGGATGCCATGATTGAGGAAGAAGATCATGACCTGGCCTTACAAAAGGAAAGGGAGGAACATAAAGGGAACCCCATACCCAAAGGGGTCGTGTCCCTCAAGAAGTTATTTGACCTAAATAAATAGTTTCGGGGGCCTCCCAACACAAAGGTGAAGAGATCCACCCTACTACGCCAGCAAGTGAATCTTGGGATAGAGGTAGAGCCAAAGTTTGTTAATCTCGGTACAAAATGTACCCCCCAGGAGAGGTATTCGTTTATTGAATTATTCAAGAAATACCGAGATGTTTTCGCCTGGACATATGATGAGCTACGGACTTATGACATGCAAATCATCCAGCACGTAATACCAATGAAGGAAGGATTTAAGCTTTTCCAGCATAAGCTAAGGAAGGTGCATCCTACTATGGAACTGATGATCCAAAAGGAATTGAAGAAACTCCTAGATGCTAGCATCATCTTCAAAGTCTAACATTCAACGTGGGTGTCAAATCTGGTCCCAGTTCGCAAAATTTTTGGCGAAATATGTTTATGCGTGGATTTCCATAAATTGAACTGATTGTTCGAAAAGCATAACTACCCAGTGCCCCCCATGGAGCAGATTATTCAAATGGTATCTGGGTTGGAAATGTTCTCTTTATTGGATGGTTTCTTAGGGTATAACCAAGTATTGGTGGCTGAACTCGATCATCTCAAAACAACATTCAAGACCAAATGGGGAACGTTCGCATTCAGACGCAATCCCTTTGGCCTAATTAATGTTGGGGAAACCTTCCAAAGGGCCATGGACATCGCCTTCCAGGGGATAATGGGGAAAAGTGTGGTGGCATACCTTGACGACGTCACCATGTTCTACAAGCGCAAATGTGACCATGTGCGCCACCTCAAATAGATTTTCGAAAGGTGCCGAAAATACGGGATCTCACTTAACCCCAAGAAGAGCATATTCACAGTCTCTAAAGGGAATCTATTGGGCCACATCATAACTTGAGACAACATAGTTGTAGACCCAGAACACACAAAATCCATCGCCCAAATTCCTCCACCAAGTAGCAAAAAGGCAATGCAGTCGTTTCTTGGAAAGATCAACTTCCTACGAAAGTTCATATCAGACTTCACCCAAATTGTGAAACCTCTGCAAGGTATGATCAAGAAGAAGAAAAATTTAAATGGAACCCTCATGAGAAAGAAGCATTTGATAATATCAAACAAACCATCACAGAATCACCTACCCTTCATAGCATAGATTTCAACAAAGGCTTTATCTTGTATACCTTCGTCTCGGACTCGTATCTCGCAGCCGTCCTCACTCAAAAAGATGGCAGCAATGACGAGCGGCACATATCGTTCATGAGCACAGGGTTTCAAGGTGCCGAGCTGAATTATATTGATATTGAAAAGAAAGCCTACACGATGTATAAGGTGATCAAACATTTCAGGCCATATATTTTGAAGAACCACGTTATGGTGTTCGTACCCCACCCAGAAATACGCTCACTACTTGTGCAACAGGAGTTGGGTGAGAGACGAGGTAACTGGATGGCATGCATTCAAGAGTATGACATGGAATTCAAGCCTGCACACACTATCAAAGGGCAAGGGCTATGCCGAATGGCTGCTAAAGCCGCAGACCCGTGGGACAATGAAGGGGAACATTGGGATCACGAAATAGACATGTACCAAACCGATAGCACACCTCAGGGAAACACCCCATCGTGGTACATTGAAATCCTACAATATCTTGGGCGTAGTGTCATGGAACCCACCTTAGTAGCCCAACAGAAATGAGCAATAAGGATAAAGGCTACATCCTACCTGCTAGTGTAGGGTAAACTATTCCACAAGCATCACAGCGGTGTCCTGCTATGCTACCTAGAGCATAATGAGGCCCAACAGGTCCTGAAGGAACTACACGATGACCTAGTTGGTGGACGCTACGTGGGAGATGCCATAGCTCACAAGATTATGTGAGTTGTATTTTATTTTCCCACTCTGTTCAAGGACGCGCACGCCTACGTTCGGAGATGCCTGGCATGTCAAAAGTTTACCAATAGAGAATCTCGATCTTCTACCCCGTTATAGTCCATCGCGATGGAAGAACCATTTGAGTAGTGGGGGCTGGATGTGATCAGGGAAATTTTTCTACACTCCTCCAAGTAGCATCGATACATCCTTACAGCCATAGACTATTTCACAAGGTGGGTTGAAGCAATACCGTTACGCTAAATCAACGATCAGGAGGTAATAGCTTTCATCATTTAGTACATGATGACCAGGTTTTCCATTCCAACCTCCCTTGTTTTTTATAATGCTACTTATTTTTTTTCATTCAAGTTATATGAATTTGCTTTAGAACATGGTATAGTGCTCAAAATTTCGCCAAATACTATCCCCAAGGGAATGGTTTAGCCGAGTCAACCAATAAGAACCTCATCCATATCATCAAAAATACCTTGTTATCCCAACATTGGAACTAGCACAATTCCCTTCATAATGCCCTCTGGCCTGATTGGGTCACACCCAAACCGTCCTTGGGAACCTCCCCATTTTTCCTAGTCTACGAGAAAGAAGAAATTCTTCCTCCCAACCTGTCTCTCCCGACCCTTCACTTGTCACAAGAAACACATGGTACCCCATGCCCTTCCTTGCAAGCCCGCATAGACACTTTTTTGAAATTGGAGGAGGAAAGGCTAAAATCCCAGGAAAAATTCACCATCCATTAGAGTCGGATAAAATGATGGTTCGATAAAAATTCTGTTGGAAACAAGGTTTTCGAAGTTGGCGACCTCATCTGCAAATGGGACAAGGCTCATGAAGATAAAGGGAAACATACCAAATTTCAAGCCCTGTGGACAGGCCCATTCCAAATCAAAGAAAAGGTCAGTTCCCACACATATAAACTCCAAAAATTAGAAGGGAGGATTGAGGTCCTCCCGGTAAATGGGTACGACCTCAAGCACTACTTCACCTAATAGCCCTGGGGCCGTCACCATGATTTTTACCATAGTTTCGTTTCCTTTGCTTTATTGCTCTTATTTTTTGTTTGTTTTGTGTGTTTCAATAAACAGCTTGCCTCAAGCAAGCTCTTAGAACTTCATTCCCATAGTACCTCAAATTTAAGGATAGACGTAGTAGTTACTCAATTAGCAGGTTGTACTGGAATCTTTGCTTGTTAAGAATGAGCCCTGGAACACAAAATGACCCAAGCTTGTCTATGATAAATACCTCGTGGGGAAACATGACCAAATCCTAGGACCCAAGTGCAAGTAGCTCACCCAGTGCGCTAGCTCGAGGAACTATTGTACAAGGGGAAGTTTTGGTGAAATAGGTCACTGGATGGAAGGGGAACAAGGCCAACCTCAGATAACAAAGGATATTCGGGAAAAATCAAAGGTCCCCAAAAGCAGACCACGAGCAACCTCTCTTGAAAGTCACATAAGTCGGGATCCCTCGTCTACACAGGCTGTACTTGCCACATTCAAATAAGTGCCTTCAACACATTTAAATAAGTTCCTTGAGCACATTCAAATAAGTGATATTAGCACATGAAATAAATGGTGAAGGATTTAGAAAGGCTTCCTACGCAGAGAGGTGATGCGACGACTCCGCCGGGGTACTGACCAGGCTCGCTAGTAGTGGAGCAATGTCTTTGAATCCTAGGCAGTGACTCCACCGGGGCCACCAAGCTCTCTAGCAGTGAAGCAAAAAAAGGGGACCAAATAATTATACCAAATGCTTTAAGCCCATGAGGTTACTCCAACCCCTTTCATCCGGTCTACGGAAATGAAATCATGGCGAACAAGCATCCTGCATAGTGCAAAAAAGCGAGGCAAACACACAAGGGCCAGAGATGAGAGTAGTGGGATCAACAAGGGTGAAAGGAACATCCTTGTAGGCCCCCCTTCCCCCCTCAAAGATGAAGCGCAGGAAGAGATTTTGGGTTCTACCAGTAAATAACCATTTTTTGTAGCCGCTACAACACCCTCCAAAATTTAATCCCCTTTTGAAATTTCATAGCCCCTAACTGCTTTGATGAAGATAAGACCATTGCACCCTCAGCCATGAACCTTGAGAAATTCCCTTTAAAGTGGATTGTCTTCAAAGATAAATTTATTACTTATGTTCTTTGAGCTAGTCGCAAGGTCGCAAAGTCACAATCTTGATCAAAATTACACATTTGCGACTAAGCGACCTAGCGACCTTGTGACCTCCAGGTTGTGAGGTCACAAGGTCGCATCCTTGCTCAAAAATTCACCTTTTCAATTGCGTGACCTAGCAACCTTGCCACCTCTAGTTCGCGAGGTTTCAAGGTCGCATCTTAGCTCAAAAAATCACATTTGCGATGGTGCGGCGATGCGACCTTTCGACCTCCATGTCATGAGGTCACAAGGTCGCAAGGTCGCATCCTTTCTCCACCAGCCCCGATCTGCGGCTTAGCGACCTGCATTAAATGATCACATGTGAGACCCCTTTATAAATAAAAGGGTCGCATAAATCACATTTGACCTATGTGACGGAGAAAACAAGACGTCTGACAAGCCAACTGGAGCGTGTTTTTTCCAGGTAAGTTGCCTAATCCTCCTGTTGTTTCCTGTTCTTTTTGGATGTTGCCTTACCTGCCCCATACGCTAGCCTATTAATTTCTCTTGGCCCCATCCATTTGCATCCCCATTCCTCACCATCTCTCCAGCTAGGGTTTCCATCTCACCTATGCTAAATCCTCTTTGCCTGGCTCCTTCTGAGCCTTGCCTTTCCTCAGTCTACCATAGACACCCCTCCCTGGCTTTCTGAGAGGGCCATCAACCCTCATTTACCCACCTCCCTTGGAGTTTTTGGCCCTTCTTTCACCTTTTCCCCAGCGGGTCACGAACACTTAGATATATCTCAAAAAGCCCTAATGTGACCCTGCGACCCCGCATCTTTGCGACTTTGCGACCTCGTGACCTAGTCTCTAAGTCGCGAAGTTGCTAGGTTGAAGGTCATCGACTAACCACAAAAATCGTGACTTTGCGACCTAGCAACCTAGACGTAGGTTTCCAAGTTGCAGAGTCGCAGTTATTAGATATCACATGTAGGTGCGACCTCGCGACCGTGTGACCTAGTTGCTAGGTCACCAAGTCACAAATCTCCCTAATCCTATAGATAGTGACCAGCAGGGGTCGCATTGACCTAGCCTGAGCAGTCAAATCATCTAGAGGTCTAGTGAGTCCCATCATATTTTGTTATCATGTCATCCATATTATCATGGGATTTTTTTTTGAACATGCCAGGGGATATTGAAGCTGAGCTCGAGTGTGTTTCCATCTCTTTGGCCTCAAGTGATATGGGGCCTCCAAAATTTCGGAAGAGAAAGAAAAGCCCCAGGATAGAGATATCAGGAGAGGACACACCTCCTCCACCAACCCCTATCTATGGAGACACCTCCTGTGTCTTTGTAAAAGGGGATAAGATGACTTGGTATCAAGTATATCAGGAATTCGCGAAGGAAGAATTCGTGGAGGATCTCGTAGACCGGCAAGTATATATTCAAGTCAAAAGGTCCAAGCTTCACTACCTTGGTGCTCATCCACCAATATTACGTGCGCCAAAGTAGTCGAATGGATCCTCAAGAAGGTTGATTCCAAGTGTTGGGTCATCCATAACCACTCAGGGAAAACCTTTTGCAAATTGATTGGGAAAGATGTAGAAGTATACTATGCACTTCCAGCTAAGGAGGAATCCTTCAACACCGATTGGGTCGCCACACATGAGGCACCAGTGCTCGAAACCTTGAAGGGCTGGTGGGAAGACCTTGAGAAGTTCAAGGCAAATAAGGATCAGGAGTATAAAATGGATGGCCTTAGGAAGGTCTATAAGCTCGTAGCAGCCATGATGTGTAGATTTTATGGCCAACAGGATGCCACTACCTTCAATGGGGCTTGGTTCCCACTCATGTATGCAATCACCTCCTATGGAACCTGTTTCAACAGGGCTTACCTGGTATTATCGGCCCTTAGAGCAAACAAATTAGTGGCAGAGGCACCGGAAGAGGGATGCGCATAAGAATTCTACATGGCCTCCTACCTCTTAGACGCAGTATGAGCGATATGATATTTCGAGGGATGGGCACATTACTGGGATGTAAAGCGTGATGGGCCCATTCACAAAGACCTGAATGTATTCTGGGCTTCCATGTACAAGCACGATATGGAATCCATCTCACACAATTTCATCCCCGCGTTCTATGAGAATATTTTCGGTAAAGATGCCCCTTGCATGTCCAGTCAGGCTATGGAAACAGTAACCCAGGTAGCCAACTGGTTCCCCATTACAGATAATAATTTTATCAAGGTCTTTGGATCATTCAAGGCACCTCATGCACTACCCAAGTATGTCATTGATAAACTGCTACTACAAGAGGTGTGCTACCAGATGTTGAGTGGGTTCTCCAAAGTCCTCAGCAAAGGAAAAAATAAGTCGTGGCCTACCCTCCTGCTTACTCTTAGTGCCTACACGGTTAAGGATTTTAAAGAAGTTTAAGCAGAGGCAGAGGACATCAATGGTTTTCACTTCGTAACCTTCGCCCATAGATCATATGATACTAAAAGGGTTGTCCCTGCACACTGCAAATGAGCCAAGTTCAATTGGAAATACCAACACATAGAATGCCATGTTGAGGAGCAAGTTAGAAACTAGTAAAACAAAGACAGGGAAGTCGTGCCTGAAGAACCGACCAACTTGAATAGAAACCAAGGAATTCAATACGACCAAGCTCTAGAAGAGAGGGTCGACAACTTGAAAAGGGAGGACCCCGTAGGAGGAGCATCTTCTTCCAAATCTAAAAATCCAAAGAATACTACAAGTAGTAATATTTCTAAAGATAAATAGGAAAGAAGAGATAAAGAGTCTAAGGCACAACAAGAAGCCGAGAAGAAGTTGAGGGACGAAGAAATTAAAAGGACCCAAGACACCTTGGCACAAAAATAGGAAGAAGATAAGCGAAAGAAGAAGGATGAATAGAAATAGAAAAATCAATAGAAAGAGGAACGAAAGAAGAAGCAAGTAGAAGAGGCCCGCAAGAAGAAGGAGGAAGAAGAACTCAAGAATAAGGAAGAATAGGAACGATAGAAGAAGGGGGCTGAGTGCAGGTTGAAGGAGGAACGAGATAAATAAGAGGCCAAAAGAAGGAGAAAGGAAGAAGAAGCTCAGAAGTTGTAGGAAGGCTTATCTAAGGAAGCACAGGGAAGCAAGACACTGATCTTGAAGACTGGGGACAAGGAGATTTGCCCCATATTGAGGTACCCCCGATGACTCCCATGATAGGTGTACACCTCCTGCTCTCGGAGCTTGGCATCCCAGAAGAACAAAAAGATGATGTATTAGACTGTACAAGACTGTCTTACAACTAGTTCACAAATAATATCAAACAGGAGAAGAGAAGGTGCCTCACACAGAATCCAGCTGAGCCCCTCGCAGTGACCACGGAAAAGGACATAGTCCTGGACACTCAGACTAATCCCATCATGATAGCATCAGCAAGAACCACTTTCATAGTAGCTATAGAGGAAAATGTCAGGAGGATGAGCAGGGAGATATTGTCCCTGCAAAACAGACTCCAGGCTTCTGAGCAGAAGGCAGCTCAGGTTGAAAAGGAAAATAAGGCACTGGAAGCAGAAAATCAAAGGTTCCAATTCACAACCACTCAGGCAAACGGGTTACCAACCTCCATTCAAGGGGATTTTGTTAGTTTAGAGACTGCCATGAAGCAGGTATATGAGTAGATGTTCGCTATAAAATATACGGTTTCCCCGCTACTATGGGCTTAGGTAGAGACTAAGAAGAAGACTGCACAACTAAAAGAAGCCTCCACGGCACTAGACAGTATGCTTGAATGGTCCGAGAGGTATCCACAGGCTCTCGACACCTTGCCAAAGAAGGATTGTATCTACACGTAGAATGAAAAAGTATAGATATGGATGAAGATACAATTCAAGGATAAGCTTGTAAAGGATGTGGAGAAGGTGATGTCAGCCTATGAACACCTGATCAGTGGCATCGATTTTGTGATCACCCTAAAAATTCTTTCTAAAACATCATTGTGTCAACTCTGTTTTTGGTCATGATTTAAAGTAGGTCTAAAAGTCATTTTATGTCTTGGTAAAGGGTGGGTCATAGCTTCATAAGTTTTATAGGTCATATTTCAAGTTCAAATAAAGTCTTTTAGGTCCATTCCATGATTAAAAAGTCATATTTTTCATTTAGGGGTCATTCCATTAGGTTTCGGGTTGAAATTATGCAATTAGCCAAGAATCCACACTTTCGTAGTGCCTATAGTTCGAAAATGAGGAAATGCGCTACGAAAATGGTGTTACTTTCATAGCACACTATGAAACTGCTGTAGCAGCTTTTTTAGTCATGAAGAAAAACTCTGTTTTCTAGTTTTAGTAGTCAACTTCCAAGGGGGTTTCTGGGCAACTGAAAACGAATTTGTGAAAACTGAAAGAGGTTTTTCTTCCTAACATACTTAACTACAAAAAATTCTCTCATTTTATTAAAATTCATTATTAAGTGGGAGAAATTGATAACTTAACTTGCGCTACGAAATTGCTGTTACAAACTGTCATGTACATGGCTGTTTAGTAGTCAAAATTAAAGTTCAGTTTCTGGCCAAATGGAATTTTTTTTTGGAATTATGAAAAAGGTTTGTCTTTATAAAATATCCATATACAATAACCTCTCTCACTTTTCTCTAAAGTGTTACCAGTTGGGAGACATAAGTCTTTATTTGAAGCCATATTTTCAGAAAACAGAGTTTTCCTGTTTTACACATGTTGTTCAAAGACAATTTTTGGACAGTAGGAGAGGTATTTCAAAAAACCAAGAGAGGTTTTTGTTCAAGCCAGAATGGCCTAAAAAATTTTCCTTAATTTTTTAAAAATACATTATGGATGAGGAAATACAAGCTCTGTCTCAACACTTATTGTTCAGATAAAAACAATAAGATAAAATGACCAATTCATAGATGAAAGATGAAGGTAAAATTTAATGAAGATTATGTTTTGGGGGTCATATTTTTGTGTTTTTGAAAAAATAAAAACACATTTAAAGTTTAAACATCTCCAAGGTACAAATTTTTAAGACTGTGTTGAAAAATTAGCTTGCACAGCAGTTTCGTAGCGTGCTACGAAACTGCTGAAGATGTCTTTTTGCATATTTTCATATAAGTTTTGGAGGGAAGGTTGATGAGTTTTGGGTTTAAATTGGCTGGTGGAGGCATGGATATAATAGGTGAAGGTTCAAGTGAAGAAAATAGGAGAAAAAATTATTAAAAATAAAGGTTTTACACTAACCTACAAATTGCGCTACGAAAACAGGCTACTTTCATAGCGCAGACCTATTTTCTATTATTTTACATCATTTCGGAGATGCATTTTTACACATCTGGAAGATTAAAGGTTTTAGAGAAATGATTGGAAAATGTGACACATGTGAAACTGATCTATTAATGATCAAAGTACTCAAAACTGATAAAGGAATCAAAGGGGCTGAAAAGCAGGAAAACATGTTTCCTAGTTTTTAGGAAAACATTACTATCTATAGCAGGGTTACTTAAAGTCAAAGATGATCATCCAAATTTGAATTTATGGGAATGAAGGTGGCATAATATGTAATAAATATTAGGTAAGGTTTTTAGGAGGTTATTAAAGACTTTTAGTCCTATTTGGAATAGGACTTCTCATTAGGGTTATAACTGTCATTTTGTAATTAATAACATGTTTCTAGATTAGGAAAGCTGTCAAAGCATGGGAATTCGAATTCTCTAGTGGAGGAAAAAAGAATCCTATATTGTAAATGTTTTATATATAGCATGAGGTCGAATTCTACAAGGGTTGGAGACTTTTTGGCAAAAGTTGCTGCTTTATGTAATTGACTGTGATCAGTAATGCAGAGAGGTTTTCTTCTTGACAGACCTAAGATTCTCATGGGGTTTTAATGCTTTATTTATCTACCTATTATGTTTAACTACTTGCAATAGATCTCATTTCTATTACTCAGAATTCATAACCCTATGCTCTGAGTTCCTTTAGTAATGAGGTGACTATGTTTTTCTGTGTTTTATGAGTGAATTTCCTTTGAGCCACTAGCAGTAGATTTCATTACTATTACTCATAGTTCATAAATATATGCTTTGAATTCCTTTAGTAATGAAATGATTGTGTTGACCTATTTTCTTGAGTGAATTATCTTTGTTTAAGACCCTTATTTGCCTCAGCTTCCATGTCAAGAAACCTTGCCACTGAACCTACTGATTTGTTGACTCCATAAGCCCAATGGTAGTATTAGCAATCATCTTTTCAACCTGCAAATATACAAAATCAATACTTAATTCATAGAGTTAGCCATCTATCTATATATTTATTCCATATCATTAACCCTTGAGAGAGCCCTCTCAGGCTAAGGAGGCTAATCCTTAGTCAAAAGATTGGTTTGAAATAGTTACACTGAAGTTGTCTGATCAACAGCCAATCAGGTACAATTTTCATGATAACAGATTCGATGGAGTAGGTACATCACATTCCTTCCTAGGGGGAATTGGACACAAAAAAGACAAGGGAGGAAGTGACCCAAGAAATCCAAGCATTTCTGGAACCCATCAGGCAAGCAGCTGTGTCCTAGGAACTTCCAGCCTCATAAGAGAAAATTGATCAGTTCATCATCGCACCAATCCAGATCTACACCAAGCTAGCCTCCCTATCCAATAAAATATCTGTGAAGAGGCACACTTTGATTCCAGACGCTCTTGAGTGTTTTCACTGGTTAGAAGAAGACACACCTCATGTCACTCCAGTGGTCGCAAACTATCAAGCCTGGAAGACTTATCTCAGGGAACAAAAATACGTAAAAGTCTCAGGCCTTTCCATCACATAGCTGCTCCCTTGAAAAGGAATAGTTTCACAGGTCACAGGTCGCAAACAGATACCAGTCGTAGGCCGTGAATAGGACCCAGTCGCAGGTCTCAAACGGAACCAAGTTGTAGGTCACAACATCACTTGGGTCGCAGACCATGCCAACAGTCAGGAAGCTAAAAGGACAGGGCCACCCAAAGGTCACTTTTGGATCTATAAGTACTCCCTCCCTGGACAATGTAAAAGAAATTTTTTGGACTCCACAGTGAGAAGAGATAATTATATTTCATTGAATTCCTGATTCAGAGAACGAATGCAAAACAATGTTTTGACTCCACTACTGGATCTGATGAAAACTAATGTGTGTTAGCATTGTGAATGTTATGTCTATACGTATTTACTATCTTTTATAACTGACTAGTCTGTGTTTTTTGTTCATATATCATTTGTACGTTTAAGCTCTTTAGATGTGTCAATGATATGTGGATGTTTTTGCTCAGGGATGTTTTAATAACTTAGTTGTTGATATCATTTCAATATTTTGGAGAACGCTTAAGGAATTGAAGGGTGTTTCGACCATAAAGAACTATTTCTTTTATGGTCAAGCAAGATTCTTTATGAGCATGACCCTAATAATGTGTTGCTAAGAACATTTCCTTTGGCTGCATGCTTTGAATCTCGCTTTGCTATTTATAATGTTTCATTTCCACTAGAACTCATCGACCATTTGTTTCGTATCATTCGAGTAGCCATGCATCCTCTTGTCCGTGAGACACACCTACATCCGAGAAAGGCATATTCAACGGTAGCCGGACCTACACCCCGGAGGGGATCCCTATCACAAATGGTCTAGAGTCTAGCTACGAATTTATACCGGGGAGATCCCCTTACTATTGGCCGGGCATTTTTTCTCGTCAAGAAGTTCTCTCTATGATGAAGGTATATTTCCATCAAGTATTTTATGGCATGCTAGATTTGGACACTTGAGCTATGAAAACCTTCGATATTTGAAGAAAAATGGTGTTACGAGTTTGCCTACAATTCCTAGGAAACTTAAGCAATGTGGTGCTTGTATTCTAGGAAAAAATCACAAACAATCTTTTCATGATTCACATTCCATAGAACATAAAAAAATTGCACTCATTCATTCAGATTTATGTGGTCCAATTCTTGTTCCTTCTTGTTGTAGCCGCTACAACACCACCCAAAATTTTGGGTACATTTAAAATTTCGGGTTCCCCCTCTGCTCACTTAGGCGTTAAAATCTTTCACCTGACTTGCAGTCAGTGATGTCCTACCGACCTATCCCCAACCCCTCATGAGATTTCTCACCATCATGATCAGATGCTGTTGCTGCAATCACGTCATATGTGGGAGGGATCGTCCAGCATACACCCGAACACTCTTACCACATTTGCGCCATGGGATTGCCATGTGTACATTTGAATGGAAACCCTTTTGTGTATTGACGGTTAAAGAACCTCTCGCCGTGGGTCATTAAGCATGTTGACTGAATGCATATTTTAAACTCGTTAATCTCATGTGTTTTATCTAGGGACACCGTTCGCAAAGAATGACTGTGAACTAATTAATGTTATGTTGTTTTTATAGGCCCATCCCACGACTGATCAACTCATCAATGATTGTCATGGCACCGAGAGAAAGCCTCTTACATCTGAAGAGATTAGTTTTCAGGAATTCAAAAAATGAACTTTTGGAACCTAGGCTTGTCGACCATACTGTGGTTTCAAACGAACCTCTAGCTAAATTTATGTTCAAAATCCACCAAATGATTCTACCCAAAGTGAAAGAAGTGATGTAGATTGAATCCTTTGAGCATGAGTTGGGAGATGCACCAAAAGCGTGGGGTATTGGTCCTCATGATTATGTTCCTGTGAAATATGTTTTAGAAATGGTCTGGTACCAAGAGTTGTTGAGATGTGTACCTATATTATCGATTCTGGGGTCTCTTATTACTTTGGGCGAAGAAAGAAAAGTGGCTTGGGGGTAAGTGTACCTAGAGGCAAGGGTGGCCGTGGACTCTTTAACATCAGCAAAACTATGTGAAAACATTATAGCGAGCGCACATTCAATGAAGCAAAGTTATGTTGCACATTTAAACCAAAGTCAAGTAATGGCGAAGCACATTTTGTTTTTGGAGATTGTTCAAATTTTATAAAAAAGCCATTCTTCTGAACCAACAATCATTTTGAGTTGTGTTGACAACTCTGGAAAATTGGGGACAAGGAGAAATTATGGTTAAATCCAAGCTACATGGTGGATGCGAAATCTATGATTTTATACAATTAAACCAAGGAAAAATCATATGGGCTCAAAGCCATAAGAGATGGCGGAGCAAAACCATGTCAAGACATTATGAATTGGTGCACATTCGATCGGCCAAAGTTGTGTTGTATATGAAACCAAGGCGCAAGGCCATGTAGTCTCCAAACAATATAAAGTGGTGGATCATGAACCATATGAAGACATATTTTGAATTGGGCTTAAATATATCTATGGAAAATATAGCGATCTAAGCTTATGTTTAAATAACCATGGTGAGTTAAAGTCCGAGGAAGAATTGACTCAATACCACCGCCATGCGACCATTTGTTGGACATGTAGACCGGGGCATTAGTTATGGTTTTAATGGAATGGGAGTATGCGTTGTCATCTGTCGTGGATGGGGCATCACAACGAAATGCAAACGATCACGTTGCATTGTTAAGACAAGGCGCAAACAAGGTAGTCTCCCAACAATATAAAAGAACTGGTCCTAACCTTATGAATGAGACACGCATTGTGAATCAGATGCAAGCTCAACGTTCGATGGGGGGTTTTGTTTGAGAGCCAATAAATTACATATAATAGTTAACGTTATAATTAAAACACGGTCATAGCTATAGCAAAACCATAGGACAGTTACAAATGAGAGAAAACATTCTGACGATGCAATTTTAATCCATGTGGGGCAGGTATATATGGTTTCGACCTTACGCATAGTTGTATGGACACGTCGCATGGAGCAATTATTTCGATTGTGCAGTTTCAATCCACGATAAAGCATGTGGAGCAGGTATATATGGCAGGCAATTTTACATTGGAACATGGCGCACGAACACGTTACAAGTTGGTGTAAATGTTTCTACGCCAGAGTTTTAAATATGGAGCGGACACATATATACAACGACCAAACAATTTGCGTTCAGAACTTCGAAGCAGAACGTGACAACAATCTAGAGAGGAAGGGTTGACAAGCCACGATAGCATTGTGCAGTAACTGCATCGAAATAACAGTTGAATTAAAGGCGGAGCTGTAGAACCGTGATAGCCCATAGCCTGTGATTGAACGATGCTCAAGTGTGGTTTTAAACCACGACGTTGAAAAAATCAGAACACAGGTTAACGAAGGGACGTGCATTCCAATCATTTCACTGGTTAACAACGAAAGCATTTGTTATGTGCATGCACACAAATGTCATCGACCTCGCATTCCAAACATTCTCAGGAGACATCCCAGCTTGGTTGCTAAGTAGCATATGGCAAAGCTCGATCATTCAAAGCAAGAGGCATTCATATGGTCGCTGAGCATTATCTAATATATGAGTTGGCAAACCCAATCTTCCTGAAATACTTATTGCATTGGATCATCTTGGAATTCCCCAAAGAAGCGTGTATGTCAGCCTCAAATTTTCTTCATCAAATTCCGCGCATGCATTCTCAAACCATCATTATTCATCGAGAAGAACCAAAGAGCGCACAGTTGATTGTGCTTGAATACCCTCGATCTGCTACAAATGACCTAAAAATGTTGAAAGAGACTGCCTTAATGACTGTTCATCACCTATATCTACAAAAAACTGAGTCAAAGAAAGGGTATTTTCACTGGTTCTACTGCTAGCAAATAAAGTCTGCATTTTTCCATCGGTGCAGCTAGCCCCTCTGCCTTGATGATAACTGTTTTTCCTCCAGTATTTGGACCGTTATAATTAGCACCTTTTGTCTTCGTTAGCATGAACAACATGAGTACAACCATCCAAACACATTGCAAATGGGCGATGGTTCAGTTTTTGATCCACGTAGAACAGGTAGACATGCGATCAACTTGACGATCGAAAACAGGGCGCAGAGCATCTTGAAGACGTTGCAAGCCAGAGTTTCAATCGTTGTAGCAGATTATTATTGAACAGGTCGCAGGGTCGCACAGATCAAACACTGCCTAAGGCTTCAACTCAGCCGATTTTGTGACCCAGCGACCCAGGTTCGCATGTTTTCCAAGTTGCAGGGTCGCAAAATGAGCTGCCCATGAGAAGCTGCGACCCAAGGAATTCTCCGACCTGCGACCCCACCGGGAAACACAAATGCATGCACTATAATCGACCCCATAATGATCTCCCACGTGTCTCGTTTCCCGTCAAGCTGCTGATTTTGTTCATGATAGCGTGAATTCCTACTCCCCATGCCGTATCACACGCAGGCTACCCAATGCATGTGGCCATGCACGAATAGTAATTGTGATGCTACGGATTCTTTCCAATTGTATGCGGTTGTCAGAGGTTCTGCATGGAATGTTACCAAATATTTTTTTAGCGAGGAAAGAAGCTGTGCTGGAGATTGTTTCCTAACCTGAAACTAAACAAGATGCAAACATATTCTATTGTTGCCCTGAAAATAATGCGCACTCTAAAAGGATTTAGACACCGTATACATCTGTTCGACGTGAAGAGAGAAACGTTGATGGCTATGTCGTGCATCCCTTAACACATGTCATAGAGAAAGGCCAGCGCGATCAATATGCATGATCCCACTTTCAAAATTGACTGTGCGTCGCGTGTAGCATCGAAAAAAACGTAGTGAAAATAACAAACTTGACATATTAAGAGAACGTGCATGCTGCTGCATGCGGTAAAAGGTGAAAAGAATCGTTGTTGTTCGAAACAGGTTACTGGAAGAGGAAACGTTCTGGCGCGATGTTGCATGAAATACCATCACAGCGACTTTGTTTAAACACATGGAAATCATCCCCAAGGGAAGATGAATCACCAATTCGCACTCTGTGTAACAATGAAGAACGCGACCCCTAGCTCATTACAACCAATCGCTGCTAGGGTCTTATCAATAGTTTCCACTGCAAACACTCAGAGCTTAGTGAAGACCACGCTGCGGCACAATACCTGACCACACAGGGGTCTAAAGTCATCGTTTTCATTTGTGCAATTAATTAATGTTGCCCCATTATTATTATTCAAATCATGAAGACATGTGACCTGGCTTATTTTATTGCAGGAAGAACCTCTCTGTTTGCACATAAGAGCCAAGGTTTTCCCCAGCAAACAAGAAGACCATTTTCAAAACAAGTAGATGCTGGCAAAACTCCAAGGAACTCACTGATCTGCTCAAGATCGCAGGTCGCAAATCTGCTGAGGTCGCAGGTCGCAGGTCGCAAATCTGCTTAGGTCGCAGGTCGCAAATATGCTGAGGTCGCAGGTCGCAAATTTGCCAAGGTCGCAGGTCGCAAATTCAAGTAGGTCGCAAGGTCGCACATCTGTCGAGGTTGCAAGTCGCATATTTGCTGAGGTCGCACGTCGCAAATATGCCGAGGTTGCAAGTCGCCTATTCGCTGAGGTCGCAGGTCGCACATTGCCCCGGGTCGCAAGTCGCAGAGGTCGCCAGGTCGCTAAGTCGCACCCCTTGGTAAATGCACGACAGCGCGACCCAGCGACCCAGCGACTAGGTCGCATGTCGCAACAACATCTCAGGTCGCAGGTCGCAAAAAAGACTGGGTCGCAAGGAAGCCCAACCGTCGGGAAGCTGAAAAGTCAGGGACCCCAGAGGGCAAGCTTTTCCCTATAAATACTTCCTTCGGGAACTTGTAAAGGGCTTTTTCTTTTCGACACTCAAGAGCTACATAGTATTGTATTAAAATATTATACTCTTGTCCATATGAATACAGATACTTGTTAAAACCCCTTTGTTTGGATGACGTGTTTTACTGCGTGAACACTATGCGTATTTCCTCATACAGTTTCAGAACATCTTTTGATTAATGAAGCTGCCTTCTCTGTAGCATCATTTATGCATCATGGCTATCTGTGTTTGTGTTGATGATGTTCAGTTTACCATTTGCTCTATTAATGAATGTTAATGAACTATTTTGTTAGCATTTCATTTTATCTTTCAAAAAGTAAAGGGACATCTCGCCATAAAGAACTATTTCTGTTGTGGTCAGACTACCTTACAAGCAGTACCCCAAAGACGTGTTGCTAACGACATATCCTTAGGCGTACATGCTTTATTTATTGCCTCGCTACACATAGTGTTTTATTCGTGTTTAATGCATCAGTCATGTATTCTGTATCATGTGAATAAGTGTGTGCCCGCAGGTTCAATCAGCTTCTTTTGAGACCGAAGGGAAGGCGTCTTAAGCGGTAGCCGGACCCACACCCTGGACGGGATCCCTACTCCAAACGGTTCAAGGTCTAATTGGGAATTTCTACCGGGGAGATCCCTTACTATTGGCCGGACATATTTTCCCGTCAACAGAATTGGCGCTAGAAGGAGGGCCTGAACCTCCAACCATATGGTTAACGAGAAGGGGGGGCCAGATGACAAGCTGAGCCCTTAGAGCTTGCAGTTAATCTCATATCTGTAATGGCTCGTTTCCAAATCATTCTCCCGAGATGTTTGTCAGAGTTTTATGAGCCTGGATACTTCATCCCCGATAAACTTATGTATCACTTGTCCCATTTAAAATTTGATGGTGAAAATGGGGTACCTATAACCCAGCACCTTTTAGATTTCTATGACTTTAGTGAGTGCTACAAAATTGAAAACGAAGGTTTCATTTGTTTGCTTTTCTTCCTCACTCTCGAAGGTCGCGCTAAGCAATGGTGCTGCACTTTGCCAAAAGCTTCCATCCATTCATTTGAACAACTCGCTAGTGAATTACAACAAGCTTTTCACAGGTATGATTTTCATAACGTTTTACTAAAGATAAATGACATCAGAATGGAACCTCAGGAATCTTTAGGTGAGTTCTCTATCAGATTATTTCATTATTGGTTTGAGTTCCCTGAAAAGGATGTCGATTGGAGGTTGTTAAGAGAACAGTTCACGTATGCGGTTCTCGTTTCCCTTGAACCATTTTAGTTAGCAACCCGACCTGAGCCTAGTGTGCCCTATCACAACCCGCAAGTCAATGGCTGTTCTGACCTTGAGTCTTTCACGTACCATGTCGAATCTGAACACCCCAGTGGCTCATTATCTCTTTTGGCTCATGAAACCTACCCCGAGCCCACTCGATCTCTTCCTGGATTTAGTCCTAAATCTGGTTCACATTCGAATTATGAATCAGATTCACATTCGGATGATGAATCTGGTTCACATTCAGATTATGGATCTGGTTCATATTTGGATTATGAATCAGATTCACATTCGGATGATGAATCTGGTTCACATTCAGATTATGGATCTGGTTCATATTTGGATTATGAATCTGGTTCAGATTCGGATGATGAATCTGGTTCACATTCGGATGATGAATCTGGTTCACATTCGGATTATGAATCTGGTTCATATTTGGATTATGAATCTGGTTTAGATTCGGATGATGAATCTAGTTCACATACGGACTATGAATCGACTCCTACCCCGCTTAAAGTTGATTCCCTTACAAGGTCTGCCAGATCTTTGTGTCCTTTGAATGCACGTGTTGAAAAGCCTTGTAGGGTTAACGCCCCTGCGACTAAATCTGTTCGTTCATTATTCCTCGGTTGGTTTCCCGTTCCTGCCACACCAGTAATTTCTTCGATACATTCAAAATTTCCTTATACTGGTATTGGCGACAATCGTAAGCATGCAGATGGTGTTTCACAATCACAGTTCAAAATCGATGAATCTTTTGGATCTAATCTTTCTCACTCGGAATCTTTAGATAGCCATAGGAGCGATTATCTGTCTGGGCAACCTCGAGATGTCTTCTTTATTGATCCATCCCAGTCGGTAACTCTCGGGGAGCCTGACATGCCAGGTACCCAACTCGACCACATTGATGGTTGTAGCGATCACTCCTTATCTGAAAATATATTCAATCATACCACCGAGGACTGTCATGAGGATCGCTTGGCTGACCATATGAAGACACCAGAATTCAATGATCCGCTTTGGGAGGATTTGAGTACCCATCAGAAAATCGAGGTGCCTCAGCTTTTGCCGACCGTTTCTCAAACGAAGATCCCCACATACCATGCTCCTCCCAGCATAACCGCATCAAATCCACCCCACCTTGGCGAATCTAAAGAATCTGATATATCGATCTATCAATCAGTCAGCGCGCAAACATTTGACCAAATTGATACAAAGCCCACTGACATTTTGCAACTCACCATAATGCATGATCACATCCATTCGCCTGTTGATCTCGCCCAACCATCAAAGTTGGGAAGCGCTCCGCTCGAAGGTCCAGATTTTGTTCAAGGCGGTGAGGAATTTCAGGCTCTACTAAACGTGGATTCAGATCCCCATACCCTTGACCAAACCCAGGAGCAACCCCGGACTAGGGTTTTCGAAACTAGGGTTTCTACGCTTGGATGCGCATGCATCTATAATTCGCCTGGCACTTGCTTATTGTTTCCATTCCATAAAACTGATGATCCTCACTACCATAATGAGCATGCTGGTTCGTTCGACCAACCCCATCCAGTGAATGTGCTTGCAAATAGGAATTGGCTTACCCATCACCCCTCAGATCCAGGATCGTGCGTGAATGATTTTGTGTCATTTATCAATAATGTTGAGTTTCAAGAACAGATTGTTGTGTATCAAGATGAGAGTGGGATTCAACTTGCACAATCTGTTCTGGCATGTTCTTTGGTAAGCATCTATGATCCTTTTGCCGTTGCACCTGCTCCTCAGGTAAGTTTTGCTGCTGCTGCACTTTTTTGGATATTAGCTCTGATCTTGATCATTGTTGTTCTTGCAGGTCAGGAACTGATGCGGTGGCTGCACTGGAAAGATGATTTTACATAACCCGACCGCATCATTGGTTAAACTAGGGTTTAGGTGTAGGCTAGCTAGGACCTGCAATAAAAATTTTAGTTCAAAGTTAATTAGGTTTACTTACCAAATTTTACTTCATAGTTTAAAAGTGTGTTTGTTGTTTTTTGTTTACGATTAATATCTTAGGCAAAATCATGTTACAAGTATTTTCTTTCATTCCCTTTTCGGTTGCTTGTTGCTGCATAAATAATCATTGCTTGTAGTGCGCCTCTTTTCCACCTACAATTGGTTGATCGTTCTCGCACATGGCGTTGCATTGCACCTTGAGCCTCGCTTATTAAATTGCATCGTACTCTCTCTCCCTCACATCATTTTTGTCATATCGCCTGCCACTTCATGAGCCCTCATTGCAACCCTATCACCTTGCAGTCTTGTTTTGCCCCGATTGCTGAAACAATAACCCCATTGTTTTGTGTGAGGTTGCGGTGGCTATCTCAAGAGGCAGCTTTCTCTTAGGACCAGTGATCGAAGTCGCATTATCAACAAGATGCCTATGAGTCTAAACTTATTATCTGGGGAGATACGAGCCGGTTGTCTGTGGGAGACCTGATGAGTTGAAATGGCCCATACCCGTAAGCCTAAGCCTTGTGCCCAGCATAGTCTTGGACATTTTTATGTGCTGTTCTGCGCGCTGTGCCTATTGTGGTGAATGGGATGTGAAGGTTTGGCACGAGGGCAAACCCAAATCAGGATATCTTTCAGTTTCTGTAAGACAAGAAACAACCTCTCATGGTCGTAAAATAAGTCGGGATCCCTCATCCGCCCATGAAAATTAAGTGCCACGAGCACATGAAAATAAGTGCTACAAGCACATGAAATAAATAAGGGTAAAGGATCGAGAAAGGCTTCCTGTGCAGAGAGGTAATGCAACAACTCCGCCGGGGTACTGACCAGGCTCGCTGGCAGCGGAGCAACGTTTGTGATTTCTTGAAGTGACTCCGCCGGGGTACTGTCCAGGCCTGCTGGCAGCGGAGCAACACCAGAAACTTACTTTAAAAAAAATGCTGGAAATAATAAACCCACTGCCTTGCTCTTCACATCGTCAACAAGCTACTGGCGTCTGTGAGCTTCCTCTTTGATGTGTTCTGATTAGTGAGACTTAACTGAGGCACAAGGATTAGACATACCTGTAAAGGGAAAATGTAATACAAATAGTACCCGCGGAACCTGTTCAATATTCCCTTGCATCATTATCCGGACTCAGACTATTGTGGTGATATTGACAGAGATGCTGGATTCACCAGTGGTTTGCCATTTGTTGTAGCCGCTACAACACCACCCAAAATTTTGGGTACATTTAAAATTTTGGGTTCCCCCTCTGCTCACTTAGGCGTTAAAATATTTCACCCGACTTGCAGTCAGTGATGTCCTACCGACCTATCCCCAACCCCTCATGAGATTTCTCACCATCATGATCAGATGCTGTTGCTGCAATCATGTCATATGTGGGAGGGATCGTCCAGCATACGCCCGAACACTCTTACCACAGTTGCGCCATGGGATTGCCATGTGTACATTTGAATGGAAACCCTTTTGTGTATTGACGGTTAAAGAACCTCTCGCCGTGGGTCATTAAGCATGTCGACTGAATGCGTATTTTAAACTCGTTAATCTCATGTGTTTTATCTAGGGACACCGTTCGCAAAGAATGACTGTGAACTAATTAATGTTATGTTGTTTTTACAGGCCCATCCCACGACTGATCAACTCATCAATGATTGTCATGGCACCGAGAGAAAGCCTCTTACATCTGAAGAGATTAGTTTTCAGGAATTCAAAAAATAAACTTTTTGAACCTGGGCTTGTCGACCATACTGTGGTTTCAAACGAACCTCTAGCTAAAGTTATGTTCGAAATCCACCAAATGATTCTACCCAAAGTGAAATCAGTGCTGTAGATTGAATCCTTTGAGCATGAGTTGGGAGACGCACCAGAAGCGTGGGGTATTGGTCCTCATGATTATGTTCTTGTGACATATGTTTCAGAAATGGTCTGGTACCAAGAGTTGTTGAGATGTGTACCTATATTATCGATTCTGGGGTCTCTTATTTACTTTGGGCGAAGAAAGCAAAGTGGCTTGGGGGTAAGTGTACCTAGAGGCAAGGGTGGCCGTGGACTCTTTAACATCAGAAAAACTATGTGAAAACATTATAGTGAGCGCACATTCAATGAAGCAAAGTTATGTTGCACATTTAAAACAAAGTCAAGTAATGGCGAAGCACATTTTGTTTTTGGAGATTGTTCAAATTTTATAAAAAAGCCATTCTTCTGAACCAACAATCATTTTGAGTTGTGTTGACAACTCTAGAAAATTGGGGACAAGGAGCAATTATGGTTAAATCCAAGCTACATGGTGGATGCGAAATCTATGATTTTATACAATTAAACCAAGGAAAAATCATACGGGCTCAAAGCTATAAGAGATGGCGGAGCAAAACCATGTCAAGACATTATGAATTGGTGCACATTCGATCGGCCAAAGTTGTGTTGTATATGAAACCAAGGCGCAAGGCCATGTAGTCTCCAAAAAATATAAAGTGGTGGATCATGAACCATATGAAGACATATTTTGAATTGGGCTTAAATATATCTATGGAAAATATAGCGATCTAAGCTTATGTTTAAATAACCATGGTGAGTTAAAGTCCGAGGAGGAATTGACTCGATACCACCGCCATGCGACCATTTGTTGGACACGTAGACCGGGGCATTAGTTATGGTTTTAATGGAATGGGAGTATGCGTTGTCATCTGTCATGGATGGGGCATCACAACGAAAAGCAAATGATCACGTTGCATTGTTAAGACAAGGCGCAAACAAGGTAGTCTCCCAACCATATAAAAGAACCGGTCCTAACCTTATGAATGAGACACACATTGTGAATCAGATGCAAGCTCAACGTTCGATGGGGGGTTTTGTTTGAGAGCCAATAAATTACATACAGCAGTTAACGTTATAATTAAAACACAGTCAGAGCTATAGCAAAACCATAGGACAGTTACAAATGGGAGCAAACATTCTGACGGTGCAGTTTTAATCCACGTGGGGCAGGTATATATGGTTTCGACCTTACGCATAGTTGTATGGACACGTCGCATGGAGCAATTATTTCGATTGTGCAGTTTCAATCCACGATAAAGCATGTGGAGCAGGTATATATGGCAGGGAATTTTACGTTGGAACATGGCGCACGAACACGTTACAAGTTGGTGTAAATGTTTCTACGCTAGAGTTTTAAATATGGAGCGGACACATATATACAACGACCAAAAAATTTGCGTTCAGAACTTCGAAGCAGAACGTGACAACAATCTAGAGCGGAAGGGTTGACAAGCCACGATAGCATTGTGCAGTAACTGCAATGAAATAGCAGTCGAATTAAAGGCGGAGCTGTAGAACCGTGATAGCCCATAGCCTGTGATTGAACGATGCTCAAGTGTGGTTTTAAACCACGACGTTGAAAAAAACAGAACATAGGTTAACGAAGGGACGTGCATTCCAATCATTTCACTGGTTAAAAACGAAAGCAGTTGTTATGTGCATGCGCACAAATGTCATCGACCTCGCATTCCAAAATTCTCAGGAGACATCCCAGCTTGGTTGCTAAGTAGCAGATGGAAAAACTCGATCATTCAAAGCAAGAGGCATTCATATGGTCGCTGAGCATTATCTAATATATGAGTTGGCAAACCCAATCTTCCTGAAATACTTATTGCATTGGATCGTCTTGGAATTCCCCAAAGAAGCGTGTATGTCGGCCTCAAATTTTCTTCATCAAATTCCGCGCATGCATTCTCAAACCATCATTATTCATCGAGAAGAACCAAAGAGCGCACAGTTGATTGTGCTTGAATACCCTCGATCTGCTGCAAATGACCTGAAAATGTTGAAAGAGACTGACTTAATGACTTTTCATCACCTATATCTACAAAAAACTGAGTCAAAGAAAGGGTATTTTCACTGGTTCTACTGCTAGCAAATAAAGTCTGCATTTTGCCATCAGTGCAGCTAGCCCCTCTGCCTTGATGATAACTGTTTTTCCTCCAGTATTTTGACCGTTATAATTAGCACCTTTTGTCTTCGTTAGCATGAACAACATGAGTACAACCATCCAAACACATTACAAATGGGCGATGGTTCAGTTTTTGATCCACGTAGAAAAGGTAGACATGCGATCAACTTAACGATCGAAAACAGGGCACAGAGCATCTTGAAGACGTTGCAAGCCAGAGTTTCAATCGTTGGAGCAGATTATTATTGAACAGGTCGCAGGGTCGCATAGATCAAACACTGCCTAAGGCTGCGACTCAGCCGATTTTGCGACCCAGCGACCCAGGGTCGCATGTTTTCCAAGTCGCAGGGTCGCAGAATGAGCTGCCCATGAGAAGCTGCGACCCCACCGGGAAACACAAATGCATGCACTATAATTGACCCCAGAATGATCTCCCACGTGTCTCGTTTCCCGTCAAGCTGCTAATTTTGTTCATGATAGCGTGAATTCCTACTCCCCATGCCGTATCACACGCAGGCTACCCAATGCATGTGGCCATGCACGAATAGTAATTGTGATGCTACAGATTCTTTCTAATTGTATGCGGTTGTCAGAGGTTCCGCATGGAATGTTACCAAATATTTTTTTAGCGAGGAAAGAAGCTGTGCTGTAGATTGTTTCCTAACCTGAAACTAAACAAGATGCAAACATATTCTATCGTTGCCCTGAAAAGAATGCGCACTCTAAAAGGATTTAGACACCGTATACATCTGTTCGACGTGAAGAGAGAAACGTTGATGGCTATGTCGTGCATCCCTTAACACATGTCATAGAGAAAGGCCAGCGTGATCAATATGCATGATCCCACTTTCAAAATTGACTGTGCGTCGCGTGTAGCATCGAACAAAACGTAGTGAGAATAACAAACCTGACATATTAAGAGAACGTGCATGTTGCTGCATGCGGTAAAAGGTGAAAAGAATCGTTGTTGTTCGAAACAGGTTACTGGAAGAGGAAACATTCTGGCGCGATGTGGCATGAAATACCATCACAACGACTTTGTTTAAACACATGGAAATCATCCCCAAGGGAAGATGAATCACCAATTCGCACTCTGTGCAGCAATGAAGAGTGCGAACCCTAGCTCATTGCAACCAATCGCTGCTAGGGTCTTATCAATAGTTTCCACTGCAAACACTCAGAGCTTAGTGAAGACCACGCTGCGGCACAATACCTGACCACACAGGGGTCTAAAGTCATCGTTTTCGTTTGTGCAATTAATTAATGTTGCCCCATTATTATTATTCAAATCATGAAGACATGTGACCTGGGTTATTTTATTGCAGGAAAAACCTCTCTGTTTGCACATAAGAGCCAAGGTTTTCCCCAGCAAACAAGGAGACCATTTTCAAAACAAGTAGATGCTGGCGAAAATCCAAGGAACTCACTGATCTGCCCAAGATCGCAGGTCACAAATCTGCTGAGGTCGCAGGTCGCAGGTCGCAAATCTGCTTAGGTCGCAGGTCACAAATATGCTGAGGTCGCAGGTCGCAAATTTGCCAAGGTCGCAAGTCGCAAATTCAAGTAGGTCGCAAGGTCGCACATCTGTTGAGGTCGCAAGTTGCATATTCGCTGAGGTCGCAGGTCGCACATTTACCTAGGTCGTGAGGTCGCAGATCCAGGGAAGTCGAGGTCGTAAATCCAAGGAGGTCGCAGGTCACAAATATGTCGAGGTTGCAAGTCGCCTATTCGCTGAGGTCGCAGGTCGCACATTGCCCCGGGTCGCAAGTCGCAGAGGTCGCCAGGTCGCTAAGTCGCACCGCTTGGTAAATGCACGACAGCGCGACCCAACGACCCAGCGACTAGGTCGCAGGTCGCAAAAAAGACTGGGTCGCAAGGAAGCCCAACCGTCGGGAAGCTGAAAAGTCAGGGACCCCAGAGGGAAACCTTTCCCTATAAATACTTCCTTCGGGAACTTGTAAAGGGATTTTTCTTTTCGAGACTCAAGAGCTACATAGTATTGTATTAAAAGATTATACTCTTGTCCATATGAATACAGATACTTGTTAAAACCCCTTTGTTTGGATGATGTGTTTTACTGCGTGAACACTATGCGTATTTCCTCATACAGTTTCAGAACATCTTTTGATTAATGAAGCTGCCTTCTCTATAGCATCATTTATGCATCATGGCTATCTGTGTTTGTGTTGATGATGTTCAGTTTACCATTTTCTCTATTAATGAATGTTAATGAACTATTTTGTTAGCATTTCATTTTATCTTTCAAAAAGTAAAGGGACATCTCGCCATAAAGAACTATTTCTGTTGTGGTCAGACTACCTTACAAGCAGTACCCCAAAGACGTGTTGCTAACGACATCTCCTTAGGCGTACATGCTTTATTTATTGCCTCGCTACGCATAGTGTTTTATTCGTGTTTAATGCATCAGTCATGTATTCTGTATCATGTGAATAAGTGTGTGCCCGCAGGTTCAATCAGGTTCTTTGGAGACCGAAGGGAAGGTGTCTTAAGCGGTAGCCAGACCCACACCCCGGACGGGATCCCTACTCCAAACGGTTCAAGGTCTAATTGGGATTTTCTACCGGGGAGATCCCCTACTGTTGGCCGGACATATTTTCCCGTCAACACTTCTGCAAATGTCAATAAATATATGATGATATTGATTGATGACTACACCAGAATGTGTTGGGTTTATTTATTGAAGAACAGATCTGATGTTTTTCAAACATTCAAGAACTTTCAGGCATGGATTGAAAATGATGCACAAACTCATATTAGATCTATTCACACTGATAATGGAAAATAATAAATTTCAAATGAATTTGAAAAATATCTCTGCCAACATGGGATCAAACATCAAACATCCATACATTATAATCCCCAACATAACGGAGTGGTTGAAAGAATGAACATGACAATTTTAAATATGGTATGTTCTATGATGTTTTTCAAGAATGTAAAATTGATGTTTTGGGTTGATGCAGTTCTATGTGTTGTGTATATAAATAATAGGTGTCCTTCTAATGAATTTAGAAACAAGACTCCTTATGAAATGTGGCATGGCCACATTCCTTCGATAAAGCATCTCAGGGTCTTTGGTTCCACCTGTTATGCCTTGACACCTAAGGAACAAAGAAACAAACTTGGTGTAAGGATTAGAAAGTGTATCTTCTTGGGGTATTAAAATACCTTCAAAGCATACTGTCTCTATGATGAAGTTAATAAGAAGTTTTTAGTATCTAGAGATGTCATCTTTCTTGAATCTTCCAAGGCTCACAATGTTATTGAGTGGCAGCTTGATTTCTTGGATAGATTCAGGCATGCAAATTCATTTCAAGAATTTGATAATCAGATTCCACATATTTAAGGGGGGATTCCTATACTGGATCAATCTGTGGAATATTCTTCTGAAGCACTATCTCCCCCATATGAAGCTCCAACTACGGATGATACTTTGAGTGATGTGATTGGTAGAATTGGGAGACTTAATCTTGATTCAACCCAAACTCAGTAAACTGAGAAGCCTAGGCCATCTTAGAAAGGTCATCCAAAATTGTTGACAAAGACACTTGAAAATGTTCATCCTAATGAGGTTTGAAGGACAGGAACAAGAATTTCCACCAAGAAAAATGGAGGTGATGTAGATTATTTTGATTCACCTATTGATATGGATGTTTCTTATAATTGTGAATTAAATTTGTCTGCAGATCTTGAACCGAATTCCTTCAAAGAAATTGCTTCTCATGATGAGTGGAAAGAAGTGATGCAGAAGGAATATGATGCCTTGATAAGGAATGGCACCTAGAAGCTGGTTGATCCTCCATTGGGAACCAAACCAATTGGATGCAAGTGGGTTTAGAAGAACAAGTATAAATATTATGGTTCACTTGACAAGCACAAAGTCAGTCTTGTGGAAAAAGGTTTTGCATATAAAGAAGGGGTTGATTATGAGGATAATTTTTCCCCCACAACAAAATGGGATACGATCTAGAAAATATTTGCCTTGGAAGCTCAAAATGGTTGGAAAGTCCATCAAATGGATGTAAAAACTGATTTCTTGAATGGAGATCTGAAAGAAAATGTTTTTATACCCCAACCAGATGAATTTTTTGTGAAGGGACAAGAAAAAAAAGTATGTAAACTCGTAAAATCCATGTATGGCCTCAAGAAAGCACCACGAGATGGGTATGAGAAGTTAATTGAGCATCTTATGAAACTAAACCTCAAACATTATGATCTTGATGATGCAACTTTGTTTGTCAAGAAAGTTGAAAAAACTGTTATATATCTTGTGGTGTATGTAGATGATCTTTTGATGATAGGGAACAATGAGAGCTACATTGCATCCATAAATAAGGAATTGAGGAAAGGTTTTGAAATGAGTGACTTGGGCTTTGTTCACTACTATCTTGGTATTGAAGTAACTCAAGATCCTAAGTTTATATTCCTCTCTCAAAAGAAGTACATTGGAGATCTATTGGACAGTTTTCGCATGGCTAAGTGCAATTATTTGACTACTACAATGGAACATGTTAGTCATCAATATTTTTTTCCTTTGTAGATGAATAAATTCTTGCAATATATTTCTAGAAACAAAGTTCATGAACATTGTGAGTTTTAGAAATCTCACTGCCTTCATTATCTTTAAGATATATATTTTTTCTCTATTTCATCATCCCATCACATGAAGCTCAGCTCACTCATCCCAAAAGACCCATAATGGGCCCATGTCACTCATTTTTCCTTTGTTGTGTCACCTTTGACCTAAATCCTCTATTTTTTTTTTAAGCCTAAACCCTTCTACTGCTACCTAGGGCCACCAAACAACCATCTCTCCTACATCTCCAAAAATGCCTCAAGCATTGATGGTCTCAAAACTATCTCTGTAGGCTCTTTAGATTAATCAAGTAAATTGGATTTTGGATGTTCAATACATTAGTCTATAAAAACTTTATTTTACACCTAAAGATCCCAAATTTTAAGTTTTCAGTCAAAAGCCAAGTCCAAGGAACCTTCCACTAGGTCACCTAGGGTTTCACAGGTCATAGGGTGGATTTGGTATCCTAAAATCTCTATTTTATCTGTATAAGGAGATTGCTTTCAAAGAAGAAGAGGGACAAGTAACTTTGTCCAAAAATGATGAAAAATCCATTCAAGAAAGGCTTCCTTGGCCTAAAGCACAAATTTTTCAAGGGACAACTGCCCTTGCTCACATTTCTGCAAAAAAGATCAAGATGGCTATCAGCCTAAGAAGAGGTAAGGTAATAGAGTGAAATCATCACAAGAAGACCATCTACAGCAAAGAGAAAGGAAACAGGCCTATGTTTAAAGAGAATTGAGGCTTTTGTGACTAATTGGAAAAACAATGTTGCCAAAGCAGGAAGCCAATACAGGGACCACAAGGACATAAGTCACCTTAACTCCATCAAGTGCACATTGAAGATTTTCAAAAATAATACATGAGTTTTGAAAGGTTATAGAGAACTTAGAAGACAACATTGTTTACTTTTCTCTAACAACCCTAAAACCTAGGATTTTGGAAAGATGGACAAAAAAGGTCCAAGACAGATGATAAGGCCTCCTTCTTAACATCAGATGGTATTTCAAAGGACATCCAAGGGGCTCTCTAGGGTTTGTCTAGGGCAGCACTGTTTCACCTACACTAAAGAGAGAAATGGAAAAAAATATCAGTATAAGGGCCTAAGATTTCCAAGTACAATCAAAGGCCTCCAAAATAATCAAAAGAAAGGAAAGCATCAAGGTTGAGTATCAAAGAGAGGAAATCATGCCAAACATAGGTTCACTGTTGAAAGAATGAGATTTCAAACTCCAAAAGAAACTAAGAAGACCAAAGGAAAATGTTTTGTAGGCACCTGCAGAAGATCAGGAGTGGCCAAGGGGAGACATGAAATGGTTTGAATTTCTAACTTTCCCACCAAAGATATATCACTGTCAAAAATATCAGAGAAGGTGAGAAAAAACTGTTTTAAGTCACCTACAATAAAAAATGCCAAAGGAGGACAAAGGCAGTGTTTTCAGTTTGTCAAAGTGCATTCCAAAGACAGTTTTTAACAATGTCCATACCTTCAAGGATAAAAAGGGGTGAAAAGGAAATCAGCATCAGCCAACCATAAACACACGAAAAGAAGAAAAAATGTCTTAAGAAAGCCTTCATAACCCTTGCAAAGGACATAAATAATATCAGTCAAGTGACAAAAAGGATTAAAACATAAGAAAAGTGGGTTCTTGAATTTTATTTCTCTCTCACAAAAGGTACAAAGGTGTTTTAAATCTCATTTTTGAGCTCATTCAGCACTTGCAGAGGAGAAAGAAGTTTCAAGGAGAACAACTAGGGTTTTCGGGCTAATTCTGGGCAGAGTTTTTTGATACTATGCAAACCACCAGCATTGCGGAAATATAGGCTAGCATTGTGCTAACAGGCCCCCCACTCGTTCAATTTTGAATGGCGCTGTGCAAATATCACCTGGTGCTATGCTAACCCCAGGCACTGCACAAACGCAGGCCCATCACGCCTAGGACTGACAGGAATGGAATTGCCGCCTGACACACTGCATAACTGATTGGGCGCTGTGCTAAACAGGGCACTCGACACCTCTACATAGGCCCGACACTTCACCTGACACCTCTGCACAAATCGCCTGGGCGCTACGCAAACTGGCCGCCCGACTCGCCTGGAAGACGTGTAGATGCTGCTGCCCGCTCGGCACTATGGTAATCGTTGTGCAGGCCCTACCAGCGCTGCATAAACAACCCGACCCGAAATCACGGGCAGGGCACTACGCAAACACGGAAGGCCTCCAAAAGTAAAAAACCCTTGCCCTAATTCGAAATTTCATCCTCTAAGTTGCCTCCAAGGTTGAAGAAGGTCCAATAAATTGGTAAGTGGTATACTCTCCTTGTCTCCAAGCAATTTTTCAAATTAATTTTGATCTTTAGTGGTTTTTAAGCTAAAAACCCTAGTAGGGTAAACCCTAGGTCAGCACACAAAGGATCCCCCTTTCAAAGCCTTCTTGAAATCAATTTAATGTCATATAAAGGTGGGCGAGTTAAGGTGTTTGCAAACACAATTGAGAAGGGATTCCTTAAAGCTCCAAAGCCACTAAACCCTAAAAACCCTAACCTCCATACCCCTCATTCACCAAAGCTTGAATCCATCCTTCTTCACCTTGTTTCATGAAGCCCCAATTTGCAAACCAGTGTCTCCCATCACCATGTCAGGGACTGAAAACAACAGTGGTAGTGAAGGTGGTCAAAGGCCTTTAAGACCAAAGCATAAGGGGGGGAAAGTGAATAGGTTGGAACCTAAAAGCACAATAGCCATCACCTCCTCTCCTAGGATCCTATCATGCTTTCAAAATACAAGATGTTTCCAATTTTGTGAAAAGGTCAAATAGGTGAAGAGCCATCCTGAGCTTACAAGGCTCCTCATTCTCAACTTTCACAACAAGAACTCAAGCCTTGCAAGATTGGATTTTGAGATCTCAACAGGTGCCATCTCTGAAGCCGCATGTATCCATTTAGTGGGTGATAAATGGTTTAAAAAGGGAAAAATAGACAAAGATTTCTTTGAGCCATTCATTAAAACAAGGTATAGAGGAGGTAGCAAATTTTTTTTCCCATTCTCACACCTCAAGCACATATATGCCTCCTTGATGTTGGTTATCATGAAGTACTTAACCTTTGAGGGGAGGTATTCTAGGCTCTATACCTATCATGTCAGACTCCTCATTCATTTCACAGGGGTTAAGGTGCTAAACTTGCCTTATTATCTCTATAGGAGCATGGAGAAAATGTATTTTGTTGTTCGGAGGAGGAATCCCACACAACAAATGCATAGTTTATTCCACCATTCTTTGATCAAGATGGTGGTATTACATCAGTTGGAGCAGCAAGGTATCCCTTGGGAGGTTTTCATAGTGCATGAAGTCTTCACAAACCCCCATCCTCCTCCTCAAACTAATTTTCCTTCCTCATCTGCACAACTACCCTCACCCCAAGAAAATCCCCCTCCTTCCCCTTCTATTAATGCATCCAATGAAGAGGATGACAGTGGTAATGATGGACGAGAGGGTGACAATGGCAATAAAGAAAAAGAAAATGACAGTGGAGATGAATAAATCGGTGAGGAAGAGACATAAATTAATGAGGAAGAGGAGGAGGATAATGATGATGAGGAAGAAGGAAATGAGCACAACAGTAGTGAAGGAAGAAACAATGACAAATCAGTAGGAGGCAGTGATGGTAAAAATACAAATGAGTTATCCCAAGATGAAGAAAAGGACCCTGATGATGAACCAAGTGATGACCAAGAGGTCAGTAATCCTAGCAATGGTAAAAATGAGGAAGTTAACAGTCAAAGAGATGATGTGTTTGGTCATGAAGACAATGTGCAAAGTCAGGGTGAAAATAGTGACAATATGGAGGAAGATGATGAATATGAAGAAGCAGAATTTGAAGCGAAAGATAGTGACAGAGAGGATAACTCTGATACTGCAGCCAGTGGGAAAATGAACATAAAAGAAGATAGTCATGACTGTCATGACACTAATCAGCCTCTTAGTGACAATAAAAGTGACAGAAATGTAGGATATGATGAGGAAAAGGACCCTAGTGATGAACACGGCCAAAGTGAAGAAAATCTAGAGGTTGATGATCAAATCCAAGACCAAGGTAAAAACACTGAAGACAGCAAGGAGGGTAATGATGATGATAGTGTTGAAGATCAAGGAGGCAATGATCAAATAGGTCATGAGATATCTGATAAGGATCATAGTGAAAGTGAAGAAGCTGATGACAACACCAAGGTTCATAGCCAAGATAAGGACACTACCAAAACCATCATCACTCCTCTTACATATACCTACAAAAGAGGGCCAAGGCATGTGTTTTCTGCCTCTAAAGGGCAAGGGGCCATGCCATATACCTCAAATTTTCAAATTCACAAGGGTAAGCAACAACTGAAGGAAGAAGAAGATGATAATGAAGTAGAAAGGGAGTTTGAGCTTATCCATATAGACAGTGATGAAGAAAATGAAACAAGAATTTTAACCTCCCTCCTCCAAAACAAGAATGCACAAATAGAAGACCTAGAAGCTGAGTTGGAGAGTGCAAAAGATTCCATTCACTTCTATCAAATGTAAAACAATAAAATGAGTGCCCAACAAGCCATCTATAAGGCTAGATCACTCAAAGCCCAGAAACAATCCAAAAGAGCACAAGTCAAACTAGAAGAATACATGGGCCCTTATGAAGAAAGTGAAGGTGAAGAGGAACAACCTAGGAAGAGGCCAAAAACCATGGGACTAAGGAAAGCATTGGAAAAATAGAAAGAAGAGGAATCAGCCCTAGCAGAGCAACTTTCCATCACTGAAATCCTTGCTATGGAAATTGAACATGATCGGGAGTCATGGCTTGAGAGGGAAAACATGCACCTAGAGGCCAAGTTGAAGAAAGCAAATGATGGTTTGGACCTACAAAGGAATATGACAAAATATTATGCAAAGAAACACAAGCTTGTTTGTGCCAAACTGAAGGAAACCCTACTTGAATTCAAAACCCTAAAAGAGGAAAAAGAGAATTATAGCCTTGGATTTTTGGCTAAAGCTTCTCAAAATTTGTCTAAGACCCCTTAGGGAAGGTCTCCACCAAATTTGAGAGGATTTGTAGTGAATTTTGGTTTTTGAGATTTTGAGCCTCATTTGGGCAGTGCCACTGGCGCTACTAAAAAACATGAAGCATCCCCAAGAGAATAAATTGAAAATTTTGGATTTTTCTCAACCTATACATCATGCTCACCAAATTTCAGAATATTTGGAGCAAGTTTGACCCCTCAAAAGGTAAAAAAACCTCATGTTTTTCACCTTTCTGCCACTGTTTTGGGCCTGGTGCTGCACAAATGATAGTCTGGAAATTTTTTAATTTTTGACTAGGCTATAGGAGCTAGCTTAGGAAAAAACAAGCATTTATGGAACATAAACTCATCAGGCTTTCCAACGAGCCATCATGAAGCCAAATCCGACATCGGAAAAGGGTCCAAAACCTGGTCACAAAAGACCTTATTTTCTGTTGAAAGTGGTGCTACGCAAATGGGCTGTGTAGTGTGTTTTGGACCAAAAGTCAACAAAACACACTCATTTATGGAAAAATGATATTTTTGAGTTTTTTGAGGCAAAACACTCTAGAATTAGGTGCAAGTAGTTATTATGGCATTTATTTCTTAGGATATTATGTGCCTTGGGCCTTGCATGGTCTCTTGGCCATAAATGACATTTATGGGTGAATTTGACATTTTCCTACCTTATTTAGGGTTTTTTCCCTCTCTTGCAAAGATAAATAGAGCATGAGGGCTTCATTGTAAATGTTAGCTTTGGATGAACTTAGAGAGCAATACATGGTTTTTGTGAGCTTGGAGAAGAATTTTTTTTTGTGAAGTTGATAAATGCCTTGCTTGGATTGATGATGGAGAAGCTTGTTTACAGGATTCCTAAGCTTGGTTAATGGCGATGTCTTCTTAATTTGTTTATGTTTTCTTGTTATCATTATGTTTCACTCTTCTTAGTTTCTATAGAAAAAAAAATTATAGGTTGAGAAATGCTCTTTGAAGCACCTTAGTCCTCATGTTTGCTATGGCCTTGATGTTTTCCTCTACTGGGTGTTTTTGAGGAATTATTAACTGCTCCTCAAGCCTCTTCATGCTTTTTTGTTTCAATTATGGATTAATATGATGGTTAAAAAATATGATTCACGGTAAGACCTGCTTATTTGAGACTGTCTAAACTCCATCTTGGAACCTTTTTTTGAAGTATTGCTTGCTAGGTCAAGTCAAAGAGATCTTGTTCTGATCTTTCCCTTTGTCCATGCCTATAAGATTCCATTAGAGTTATTTATAGATTGATCAACAATGTTTAGGAGTTCTCTCTTTTCTTGATTAAATTTATTGTGCTATCTTTTATGTTTTCCCAAATTCTAAAGGTGAATTTACTAAAGTTAGAAGCTCTTATGATTTCTATGTTTCACTGGAATGTTTATCTTGGATATGTATTTTTTTAAAGTATTATCATTGAGTAAATGGTTTTCCCTAGATCATGCTTAGTATATTTTTCTTATCATATTTAAGACCTTCCTGTTCAAGGTAAATGACAAAGGATACTTCACTGCCCTTTTCCCTACCTTGTTTTTCCCAAACTTGATGTCCACCCCACCTAACAAATTACCTTAACGATCCATTAACCTTGCTAGATTGGCCATGCAACACACTATGATTCATCATTAAAACACTCATGACTTTCATTGACTCCATAGCCCAATGATTCAAAGACATCTCACTCCACCTATTCCACTTGACCATCTTACCCAACCAAAGAAATCAACAAATCCTACACTTAACAACTAGCCTAAAATCAACCATCTAAAGCAAACAAGAACACATCCTTTGCATCTAATAGATATATCCCTCTTCGAGTCCAGGAAGTGTAGGTCCTAGGACTCGAAAGACTGGTTCCATGTTTCCCTGTCATTTGGTATACCAATCTGCCAAATCACGGGACACCAACATTCTGGCAATGACGGTGGGACGTTCTAAGTAAGTTCATGCTTAAATATTCCTTAAAAGATTCAAAAACCCTTGACAGATAGTATTTGGTGGTTTATCGCCACCTCATTGCCAAACTAACATTCTGGTGAACACGGTGGGACCTTTTGAGTCATGACAAACTAAGTATCCCTTAGGACTTCAGAAACCTTTTTCAAACCATAGAGAACTAAAATAATAGCCAAGAGTAGATTCTGTTTGTTTCAACATCTTAGGAAAATGATGATTCAACCATAGGACACTCTTACAAACCTTAAAACTATAAAAAGAAAACTTAGAAAACCCCAAAACATCCCTAGATTGGTTTTTTGTCAGTTATTGGTGGTGGACCATGTTAGTGTCTCATGATTTGGCAGATTGGTATACCAAATGACAAGGTAACATGGAACCAGTATTTGGAGTCCTAAGACCTAACCTTACTGGACTCAGAGAGGCATCTCTCTATTAGGTGCAAAGGATGTGTTATTTTTTCTTTAGGTCATTGATTTTAGGCTAGTTACTAAGTGTAGGGTTTGTTGATTGTTTTGGTTGGGTAAGATGGTCAAGTGGAATAGGTGGAGTGGGAGGTATTTGAATCATTGGGATATGGATTCAATGAAATTCCTGAGTGTCTCAATGATGAATAAGAGTGTGTTGCAGGGCTAATCTAGAAAGGTTAATGGATCCTTAAGGTAATGTGTGAGTTGGGGTGCACATCAAGTTTGGGAAAAACAAGGAGGTATTAAATACAAATAGTTAAAAGCTATAATTCATGAGGTAGGGAAAACCATTAAGCTCAATGAAAAATACTTAAAATGATAAATATCCAAGATAAACATTTGAGCGAAACATAGAAAGCATAAGAGCTTCTAAGTTTAGTAAATTCACCTTCAGAATTTGGGAAAACATAGAAGATAGCACAAATAACTCAATCTATGAAGAGAGAACTCCTAAACATCATATATCAAGCTATAAAGATCTTTGAAACAATTTGATAAGCATGCAAAAAGGGAAAGATTGAACGAGACCTCTTTGACTTAACCTAGCAGACAATATTCCAAAGAAAAGTTTCAAGGCTGAGTTTGGATAGCTTGAAATAAGCAAGGCATACTGTGAATCATACTTGTAAACTAGCATACTAATCCATACATGAAACAAAAAAAAGTACTAGTGGACCTAAGGAGCAATCAATAATTCCTTAAGATTACCAAACAGAGGAAAACATCAAGGCAGTAGGAAGCAGGAAGACTAAGGTGCTTCAAAGAGCATGTCTTAACCTATTCTTTGCTAATCTACTGCATATGGAAGGATGAAACATAATTAAAGACAAGAAAACATAAACAAATTAAAAAAACATCACCATTATCCAAGCTTAGGAATCTTGTAAACAAGCTCCTCCATCATCAATCCAGGCAAGCCATTCATTAACTTCACAAAACCAATTTCTTCTCCAAGCTCATAGAAACCATGTATTGCTCTCCAAGTTCATCAAATTCCAACAAAATACATGAGAGACTCATGCTTTATTTATGGAACAAAGGAGGGATAAAAACCTAATTTAGGGTTTTAAAATATCCAAAATAATCATAAATGACAATTTATGTCCAAGTGACCATGCAAGGCCCAAGGCATAAAAATCTAAGAAAAATAAATTAATAATAACTTCTAACACCTAATTATAGAGTGTTTTGCCTCAAAAATACTAAAAAACTCATTTTGCAATAAATGAGTGTTTTTTGTTGACTTTTGCCACTTTTGGTCTTGTATGCGCGACGCCAAAATATCAGAAAATAGGTGTACTTGCAGTCCTGTTTTGACCTCCTTCTCGGTGTCGGATTTTGCCTCGTGATGGCCCGTTGGAAAGCTTGTCAAGTTTTATTTCTAGATATACCTTTGGTGTTTTGAATGAGTGCCATTTTCCTGTCCAAAAATACATTTTCCCAACAATGCTCTGTGCGTAGCACCTTTCCTGAAAATGAGGCAGAATGGTCAACATTTAGGTGTTTTTTGACTTTTTGGGGGGTCAAAATTGCTCCAAATTGTCTAAAATTTTGTGAGAAGATTTCTGATGATGATAAGAATCCAAAAATTCCAATTTTTCAAGCTGAGGATGCATGAGCTATTTGCGCAACGCCAAGGGTGTTGCGCATAGAGGCCTCAAAATTTCAAAAAAAACAAAATTTTGTTCAATTTTGCCCAAAATTGGTGGAGTGTTCGCTCAAGAGGTCTTGGACACCTATTGAGAAGCCTCAGCCAAAAATCCAAGGCTATATTGCTCTTTTTCCTCTTTTAGGTTTTTTATCTCCATGAGGGCCTCCTTTAGTTTGGCACAAGCAAGCTTTTTTTTCTTTGCATAGTGCTTGGCATTTTCTTTTGGAAAGCAAGGCCCCTTTTCACCTTCTTGAAGTGCTTGTGCTCATTCTTGTAATATTGAATGACATGTTGTGCCATCTCGAAATCTCTCTCCCATTCCTTAATTTGTGCATCTTTAGTTAGGAGCAGCAATCTGGTGGTCATCTCCTTGTACTCATTGTCACTGTCTAAATCAATGAATTGAGGCTCTTGAGTAGCTTTCTTGACTCTCTTACTTCTACTCACCTTTACCTACTTCTCACACTTTTCCATCTTTTCCTTGTCCTTTTCCAATGGTTTGATAGCTGGAGAAGAGATGGCCCCTTGCCTTTTTGAGGCAACAAACACATCTCTCTTCCCCCTGTGATATGAGAGATCAAAATGTCTAATGATTTTTATACTAGGGTTCTTGTCATGGATGTTATCATCTGCTGGAAAGCCTTATTTTTCACCTTTTGGACTGCTGGGTGTAATCCCCTCTTCCATATCACCCTCATTGCTAGGTCTCCCATCACTTTGTACATCATCATCTTGTTCATTGGGAGAGCTGTGAGCCTCACTGCTGCCTTCAACACTCTCATCATTATCACCCTCCTTGCTGTCTTCAGTGCATTTACCTTGGTCTTGGATTTGATCATCAACTTTTGCATCTGCTTCACTTTGGCCCTGTTCATCATTAGAAGGCTGATCTGTGTCATGACTGTCATGACTGCTATCATGACAGTCACGACTTTCTCCTTTGCTATCTTGCTCATCACTGACTGCCTTATCACGGTAATTTTATTTATCATTGTCCCCTTCATCAAACTCTGTTTTTGCCTCACTTGTTTCCTCTTCTTGATCTTCTATTTCTTCATTATCACCTTCTGTTTCTTCATGTTCATTATCTTCATCCACATTGTCACTGTTTTTACTATGACTGTGCTCATTGTAATGCTCATCCACATTTTCCTCTTGACTGTCATGTTCACTTTCTGTTTGACTGTCATATTCATTTTCTTGTTGACTATCATCTTCATTTTCATCATTTGTGTTCACGTACTCTATCTCCTCTTGATCCTCTTCAGTTTCACTTTGGTTATCACTCTACCCATCATTAGGGTCTTTTTCTTCATCTTGGGATGACTCATTTGAATTTTTATCATCACTGCTTCCATCTAATTTGTCACTATCTTTGTCTTCATCACTGTTGTGCTCACTTCCCTCTTCCTTATCATCATTATCCTCTTGCTCTTCTTCCATGATCCCTATCTCAGCCCCACTTCTTTCATCATCTCCACTGTCATCCTCTTGTTCCTCATTATCACTGTCATCCTCTTGTTCCTCATTACCACTGTCATCCTCTCGTTCCTCATTACCACTGTCATCATCTTGTTCCTCATTACCACTATCATTCTCTTGTTCCTCATTACCACTGTCATCCTCTTTTTCCTCATTACCACTGTCATCATCTTCATTTGATGTATCAGGAGAAGAAGAAAGAGGTAATTTTCCTTGTGGAGAAGGCATGGGTGGAGCTGATGGAACATGATCTTTGGGGGGTGATGGAGCTTATTGAACCATCTCTCACCCACATCTGGTATCCCTCTGTCCCTAACAATGGATTCAGATGATAGCTCAAAATTTACTCCTGCCAGGTTGACCTTCTTGTCTTGTAGGCTGAGAATGAACAACTTAGTCAAATTTGAGTGGTTTTGGACCTATTTAACCCTCTCACAGAAATGATAGCATACAACATCTTGAAAAAATGTAAGCATCATGGGAGAAGAAGTGATTTGAAATGTATCCAAGGGCTCAAACATATTAATTCTTCCTCCCTTGTGCTTTGGCCTGATAGGCCCCTGGCCTTCATCACTACTGGTACTTATCTCTTCTCCAGACATGGTGACTGGTTGTGTCCTTGAACAAATTGGTTTTCATATTGTGAGAGCTTTTAGGTCTAGGGAGGAAAAAATGAGTGATGGCGAGGGAAGATTTTAACAAATGGAGGAAAAAATGGAAGAAGTCTAAGAATGCTTTCAGGGCTTGAAGGATTCCTGGCTTGTACTAAGTGTATCTACACTAATGACCACTCTCTAACTGGTAAATTTTTCCCTAGGAGGTCAAATGAGTGTTTTCCATGAAGATTAGGGTTTTTTGCCAATTTAGGTTTTTTTGTAACCCTTCTTTCACTATGGATGCCAAAAAGAGAGATCGTAAAGGAGAGTGATCACCAACCGTTTTAATCTCGTGCAGGAGCCTAGGGAAATTTGAGGGGAAAAAGAGTGATTTTGACCAAGTTTTTGGCAACCTTGGCCAAATTTCTTCTGAGCGCAGCGCCACCCAACTGGTCGTTTCTGTCTTGCACTCTGTGTGTAGAGTCAGGTCGGGCTGGGTGTGTGCAGGCCTATTTGCAGCGTCGGGTTGGGTTGTGGGTGCCTCGGGTGAGCTGACGGGCCTATCGGGCCTTTCTCTATGTGCAACACCCGTTCCGTGGGCAGGTCGGGCTATGAACTGGGCGTGTGCGTAGCGCCATCACCTATGTGTAGCACCGGTCTGTATATGCACAGTGAAGTGTTTTTTAACACTGACTCTTCTCTCCTGTGCGCAACGTCAAAGGCTCAATGCGTAGCGCCTCCATATATGCGCAGCGCCGAAAAAAATTTCAACCAGTTTGCAGAAAAAACGCCCAGAAATGCTTCAACAGCTCTCTATCTCTCTTTCAAAGACAAAAATGAGTTTGGGAAGGGGGAAGGAAGGCATTTATACCTCCTTTTGAAAAATAATTTCATGATCAAACCCAATTTTCTAATGTCTGTTTCCTTTCTTTGATTTTTACTGACTTTTTTGTCTTTTTGTACTGTAGGTGGGAGAATTCTGAAAAAAAAAATGATTTTTTGCCTTGGCTGGAGCATCTTGGTGTTTCCTTTGGATTCACAAACCTTTTAACAAGCTTCATCTTTGCCTCTTACCTAGATTTTGGAAACATGAACCAATTCTTGAAAAGCAAAAGGTCATTTTGACAAATTATTGAGAAAAAGTCATTCATTGACATTAGGGCTCTTTCTAAAGGTTTTCTCCACTCTATCCTTTTCATGAATTTCAAAAATTTTAAACAGTAACTTGTAATTATTTTGGCACTTTCACCTTGGATTTTGCAGTCTTGAATCTTTTATGCCTTTGATTTCTTGGTGGATGAGACTGAAGAGAAGATTTCTGACCTTCTTTTAACTGAATTTCTGTCATGTTTTCACTTTGAAGCAATGAAAACCTCTTGGTGTGAAAACCCTAGCAGTTAGCATCAAAAACTCCTTTAGTCTTTATATGTGCCATAATCATGAGAAACATTAGGTTTATTTGATCTCATCAATCTTCCTGTAGGTAGCCATCTTTGACAATCCTGCAGAAATGTCACTCATGGCTAACTATCTTTTGCAAAATATACTTTTGATAAGGAAACCCTTGTTGGAGGCTTCACTGCTTTTTTTTTAGACCAATTACATGTTTGTTTATTTGACCACCTTTACAGTGATATATCTCTGGTGGGAGAAGTTATAAATTTAAACCATTTTGTTTCTCCCCTTGGCCACTTCTGTTTTTGTAGGTGCCTTCAAAACATTTTCTTTTGTCACTGCATTTTTGGAGTTTTACATCTCCTTTCTTCAACAGTGAACCTATGCTTAGCATGATTCCCTCCTTGGGCATTTCACCTCATGCTTGCCTTGCTTTTGATCATTTTGAAGATCCTCTGATTGTATTTGGAAACTCAGGATCTTATACTGATACCATTTTCCACTTCCTTCCTTTGGTGCAATGAAGTAAGGCTACTTTGACAGACCCTAGAAGGTACCTTGGATGTCCTTTGAATGACATCTTCTTGTTTATGAAGGAGGACATATCATCTGCTTTGGACCTGTTCTGTCCATCTTCCCAAACTCTTAGGTTTTAGGGCTTTAAGAGAAAATTAAATAGTGTTGTCTTCTAAGTTCTCTAAAACCTTTCAAAACTCATTTATTATTTATAAAGATCTTCAATGCGCAATGGATGGAGTTGAGGTGACTTCTGTCCTTGTAGCCTTTGTACTAATTTCCTGCTTTGGCACATTGTTTAGCCAATTAGTCACAAAAACCATGATTCTCTAAAAAATATGCCTTTTGTCTTTCACTCTACTGTGGATGGTCTTCTTTGTGGTGATTTCCCCCCTATTACCTTACCTCTTCTTATGTTGATGGCCATCTTGACCTTTTTGCACAAATGTGAGCAAGGGTAGCTGTCCCTTGTATAATTTGTGCTCTAGGCCAAGCAGTAATTTCTTGAATGATCCTTAGAACAGTTTTGGAAAAAGTCACTTGTCCCTTTCCTTCTTTTAAATCAGTCTCCTTACATATATAGAGCAGATATTTTAGGATACCAAGTCCACCCTATGACCTGTGAAACCCTAGGTGACCTAGTGGAAGGTTCCTTGGACTTGGCTTTTGGATTGAAAACTTAGATTTTAGGGTCATCAAGTATAAAACATGTTTTATGATAGACTGATGTACTGAAGACCCAAAATCAAATGTACTTGGTTTATCTAAAGATCCTATAGAGACATTTTTGGCACTACCAATGCATAAGGCATACAAGGTGATGTAGGAGAGATGGCTATTTGGTGGCCCTAGGTAGCAGTAGAGGGGTTTTAGGCTTAAAACAAAAACAGAGCATTAAATTTAAAGGTGAAATAATAGAGACAAAAAGGGGGACATGAGCCCATGATGGGTCTTCTGGGGTGGGTGAGCTGAGCTTGACATGATGGGATGATGATATAGTGAAAAAATTACCTTAAGGATGATGAAGGTAGTGATATTTCTAGAACTCACAATGTTCATGAAATTTGTTTCTAGAAATCTAGGGCAATCATTTATTCAACTATGAAGGAAAAAATTACTTATGACTAACAGACCATAAACATACATCCTTAAAAATAGCAAAAATATCCACCTGCCGACTCCACTAGCCTCCAGTAGGCCTATTAATTCACTAGTACTCATTTCACTTCTTGGATTTGTGTCAAGCCAACCCTGAGAAGTTTATGAACCCAGTTATATACTGTGAGATTTTACCAAACACTAAGAGAGGTCAGCCTTCGGAAAACAGTCCTAAAATCTTTCAGCCTCTCTGATTTTTAAATTTGAAATCTAGCTTCACATAGGATCAATACCAGATCTCATCCGGACCCAAACCCTCCCAACATAGTTGATGAACCAGAGAATATTTTGTGGCAAACTTATAGATCTGGAAACTTAACCATTGTTAGGACCATTCACAGAGCAAGCTCTGTACCTGAACATCTTACAGCTTTGCAAGATCCTCAATTTGACTTGCACCATACAAAGAACCTTTTCAGAACCAAGTCACAAACTGATATCGATCAGAATGACCTTGAACCCATAGATTTGCAACAGAGTTCCAGTAGAGAAGTTTCTCCTTCTACAAAACCTGAATTTCAGCTTCTCCATCACTTTAACTCTTTCCATACCAAATCTATTCAGAATCAGTTTTCCAGTCCAAGTACTTCCACCACACCCATCCATACCACCACTGTGCAAGCCACTCTGCTTCATCATACATCTCCTTTCACTAACCCTCCTCTTGTAAACCCTCCATTAGCTCCCATCATGGTAGCTTGGTATGCTCCCTTGGCCTTACCTCAAACCCTAGTGCCTTTGCCAAATTACTATCAGTCCAAGATCCCTCATTTCACAGGGGCTGAATCCATCACTACCCAACAACATGTAGATAGGATAAATGATGCTTTTGATTACATGGAGATAGAAGAAGAAACTATTAAAATGAGGATCTTTGCACAAAGCTTAGGAGGAGAGGCCAAAAAATGGTTCAAAGCATTAACTCCTAATTCAATACATGAGCTCCCTTCCCTCTACCAAACTTTCATAAACAAGCGGGAAATCAAGAAAAACCCCCTCCAAATCATGTCTAAATATAAAAATATTAGAAGGAATGTAGGGGAAGGTGTGCAAGATAATTACACCAGGTTTAACAATGTGTACAGTGCCCTCCCACCTCACATGAAACCCCAACAAGGCCTAGCACTAGTAAAATTCCCTGAAGGCTTTGACCCGGACATGACTTTCCAATTGAGAGAAAGAGACCCTGAAAATTTATAAGAAATGAAAAAGGCAGCTATTAGTGCCGAGGTCAACTTGATTGAAAAAAGAGCTAGGATTAGATCAGAAAAGAGAGTGACCTACAAAGATGAAACCATGCCCTCAACCTCCTCATCTAATACCAAAATGGACAACCTAATGAGGGCAATGGAGAGAATAATAGAAAGAATAAACTTAAATGAAAGGACACATCCTAGGGAAAACCAAGCCAATTCCCAAAACATAAATAGAGCTCAAAAATTTAGAAGAGACATTCCTCAAATCAAACAAATGGAAAATGACCAACAAATCAGACCTCCCTTTCAACAAAACTGTGTAGATGAAGAAGGAGAAATTATAGAACCTGAAGAAAGCCATATAAACCTAATAGGTTCCGATAATGAAGATGATGTTTTTCTCACCAAAGAAGAACAAAGTTTCTTTTCCTTGGATCAAACTGACACAAACTATGAGGATTTTGAAGACTACCGCTTGGGATTTGAAAATTCCATAATGGAAGTCCATAGGCAATATGACCTTAGGAGAAAAAAGAACCTAGATCCCCACAAGAAAATCCAAATAGACATTGTTGTTAGGAAAACACCTGAAAGCACCTCCAAGAAAACAACAAACACAAACACTATGGCTAAGAAAGATGACCCAAACAAAGAAAAAATCAGCCAAAAAAATAGTGATCCAAGTTACCCTAGTACCTCAACTAGTGGCTCTGAAACAAATCTTGTTGTCTAAAGTCCAAAATCAGATTCAGTTACTAAAATTGTGGAAAGGGTTATGCTTGAGAAAGATGATATAAATTTGTCTAAGACACAAATACCTTTTAGTTTTGAGGGAGAGATTGCCAAAATCAATATTACCATGCCTCTCACTAAACTGATTACCCAAGGCACATACAAATCTCAAGTTCTGAACGTTCTAAACATGGGAAATGATGCTGACACTTTACACTTGGCTGATGACACACCTGAGCTTTTGTTCGGACCCAAGATAGAAGGAAAATATCAAGAAGGATCCATTCCCCCTTTCTATGTCAGCTTAAACATACATGACAAAATCTTACATAATGCCATGCTTGATTCTGGTGCCTCTCACAATCTCATGCCAAAAGTTGTGATGGATAGACTAGGCCTAGACATAACTAAACCTTACAAATACCTGTACTCCTTCAATTCAAGTAGGGTCATGTGTTTGGGCCTGATCAAGGACCTTTTTTTCAACCTAGCGCAAGTGCCTACTAAGAATCTGGTCATGGACATAGTAGTGGCAAATATTCCTCCAAAGTATGGCATGATTTTATCCAGATCTTGGGGAGCTAAGCTTCAGGGGAACCTTCAACTAGATATTTCCTATGCCACCATCCTTGTTTTTAACCAAAAAAGGAGATTATACTGAGAGTCACACATGAAATATATGGTTAGCAGTCAATAAAGACCAGACACTACTCCTCTTTATTCTATTCATTCAGATCTTGATTCTTTCATCTTATGTAATGAGGGAGACATTGAAAAGTAGGTTTATGAAGTTGAAACACATCTAGAAATATTACAACAGTCAAAACAAACTCTTCATGGAGAGCTCAACAATCAATATTCTAGCAGCCCTGAATAACCATATAATAATAAATCCAAACTTAACTTTCTACAAACTGAAAAATGAAATTTCAAAATAAAAAATAAGCTTAGAATCTAAGTTAGGCTTCTCAAATAAAGGACAAGCCTCTAAAAGACAACTTTTTCCTTTTCCCAATTTAAAAGAGTTGAAATAATCTCACATAATAGAAAAATTTGGGGATCTGAATCAAAGGAGCCTTATGTTTTTGCCTTATCTAGACAACTCATTGTAAGAAAGTCTTGTCCCTCCAGAAAAGTTGTTAAATCTCACAGATGTTGCTATGCATCCTAAATGGAAGTCTGCTAAAATTGATATAGAGACATATAACGTAGGCAGCCTAAGAAGGCCAAAAATGATTAAGTTGTCCAGAATCTTTCCATTTCACACAAAATTGAAATACATAAGTTTATGCAAGAAGTTTCAGGATGCTCTTGTATATAGAAGTAAAAGCTTAAAACCTCATGACATAGCCATTGTTCCTAAGGGGTCTTCTTTCAAGAAAAACCATGAAAACCTTGAGAAAATTATGTCATTAAAAAGAAAGCAAGGGATGTAGGATGTCTATATACTTTAGGTACCTAAGCAAAGCCTCTATGAAATACAAATGCCCTCTTCCCAATATAAATCATCCTGTGCCAAGGGTAGGATTTTCTAACAAAATGACATTGCATGGTAGTGTTTCAGGTTATCATGAGATGATACCACTTCAAATCAATCAACACAAAGAAATTTTCAAAATTCCTTGGAATAACTACATGTTTGACCAAATTTATCTCGGGATGAAAAGTACTGAAGACACCTTCCAAAGAGTGAAGGCACCTGTTGTCAACTTCTTCACTATGATATACATTGATGACATCATCATCTGTTTGGATGCTGATGAAGAATTATTTTTTCACCTAATAAGTTTCTTTTACAGAAACAAGGTTTGGAAACATAACTCAAAGAAGATATATAAAGGAAAAACTAGCCTATTTGAAGATTTTTGGGAGAAATATTGCATCATTCCCTCAAAAATAGGTAGCCATGTTTTCTATCTACAAGAGCTAAAGGAAAAAGAGTTGTTGGGTGATCCTGTTGATGACAAGGTCATAAAATACCATAGCTATTAAAAGTTTTAGTTTGAATTTCTCCCTCATTGTGTATACCATTGTTTAAAATAACGTTATAAAGAGAAAAACACAAAAACATGAAAAAAAAGAAAAGAGGGCAGATTTGAAAAGAGGTAAAGCCCCATACCCAAAAAATAGTACTACTGAAAGTGAGCAACCTTAAATGCCACTGCTAGTTCGAAAAGAAAGTCTTGTTTCAGTCATACAGCCTAATAATGGCTGAAAAATGTTTTAAATTTATTGTTGATAAGTTAGTGAAAGATAGTTAGTCAAATTATGCAAACTTGACTTGTCAAAAGATAGATTAGGGAAGAAAGATACTGGTTGCACATGCTTAAAACATAACCAAGGAGAAAAATGGGGATGAATAGCAAACAATGTATCAAAACCCTGATTTTTATAGTCTTATTTTGTACAAAAATAACATTTGTGTGCAGCTTTTTCTTATGCCACAAACCCATGGTAAGTCAGATTGTCTAATCCTAATTTAAACCATGTTTTCAATTTTCATGTTTGTAGGTTAGTGAATGAATCCTGTCAAACAGTTTAATCTTGACAGTTGAGTAGTCTAGTTAGTGAATAAAAATTTCATTAGCATAATCTTGAATTTTGGAGGAAATAAGATAGAAGTAGATAGTTTGTTTTTCTTTCAAAAGAAGAAAATGTCAAGGGTTGGCTAGTCCAAATGCACCCAAGGAAGAAAAAATGTTAGGCAAGTAGATTGGGTAGGTAGAGTTGAAGATGATTTGATCATTTTTTTCAAATCTAATGAGATCATAACTTCACAACAAGCATCAGCAAGTGAAAAGAGGTAAAAATATGCCCAATGGATGAGGCACTGGTCTCCATTAAGCCAAAAATCTGAAAGTTTTGAACACCTCCTGAAAAGGAGCCGCCCTCCCCAAGTGGAGCCAATGTTAGTCATCGATAATTTTTTCCTTTGTAGATGACTAAATGCTTACCCTAGATTTCTAGAAACAAAGTTCATGAACATTGTGAGTTCTAGAAATCTCACTACCTTCATTATCCTTAAGATACATTTTTTCTCTATTTCACCATCCCATCACATCAAGCTCAGCTCACCCATCCCAGAAAACCCATCATGGGCTTATGTCACTCATTTTGTCTTTGTTGTGTCACCTTTGACCTCAATCCTATGTTTTTATTTTAAGCCTAAACCCCTCTACTACTACCTAGGGCCACCAAATATCCATCTCTCTTACAACTCCAAAAATGCCTCAAGCATTGATGGTCTCAAAAATGTATCTATAGGCTCTTTAGATAAATCAAGTACAATGGATTTTGGATCTTCAATACATTGGTCTATAAAAACTCCGTTTTACACCTAAATATCCCAATGTCTAAGTTTTCAGTCAAAAGCCAAGTCCAAGGAACCTTCCACTAGGTCACTTAGGGTTTCACAGGTCATAGGGTGGATTTGGTATCCTAAAATCTCTGTTTTATCTGTATAAGGAGACTGCTTTCAGAGAAGAAGAGGGACAAGTAACTTTGTCCAAAAATGATCAAAATTTCATTCAAGAAAGGCTTTCTTGGCCTAAAGCACAAATTATGCAAGGGACAGCTGCCCTTGCTCAAATTTCTGCAAAAAAGATCAAGATGGCCATCAGCCTAAAAAGAGGTAAGGTAATAGCGTGAAATCATCACAAGAAGACCATCTACAACAAGGAGAAAGGCAGCATGCCTGTGTTTAAAGAGAATCATGGATTTTGTGACTAATTGGCAAAACAGTGTTGCCAAAGCAGGAAGCTAGTACAAGGACCACAAGGACAAAAGTCAGCTCAACTCCATCAAGTGCACATTGAAGATTTTTAGAAATAATAAATGAGTTTTGAAAGGTTATATAGAACTTAGAAGACAACACTGTTTACTTTTCTCTAACAACCCTAAAACCTAGGATTTTGGAAAGATGGACAGAACATGTCCCAGAAAGATGATAAGGCCTCCTTCTTAACAACAAATGGCATTTCAAAGGACATCCAAGGGATCTCTAGGGTTTGTCCAAGGCAGTACTGTTTCACCTACACCAAAGAGAGAAATGGCAAAGAATATTAGTATAAGGGCCTAAGATTTCCAAGTACAATCAAAGGCCTCCAAAATAATCAAAATAATGGAAAGCATGAAGGTTGAGTATCAAAGAGAGGAAATCATGCCAAATGCAGGTTCACTGTTGAAATAATGAGATGTCAAACTCCAAAAGAAACTAAGAATACCAAAGAAAAATGTTTTGTAGGCACCTGCAGAATATCAAGAGTGGCCAAGCGGAGACATGAAATGGTTTGAATTGCTAACTTTTCCCACCAAATATACATCACTATCAAAAATATTAGAGAAGGTGATAAACAACTGTTTTAAGTCACCTACAATAAAAAATGCCAAAAGAGGACAAAGGCAGTGTTTTCAGTTTGTCAAAGTGCATGCCAAAGACAATTTTTAACAATGTCCATACTTTCAAGGATAAAAAGGGGTGAAAATGACATCAGCATCAGCCAACCATCAACATAGGAAAAGAAGACAAAATGTCTTGAGAAAGCCTTCAAAACCCCTGCAAAGGACATAAAGAATATCAGTCAAGTGAAAAAAAAGGATTAAAACATAAGAAAAGTGGGTTCTTGAATTTGATTTATCTCTCACAAAAGGTAAAAAGCTGTTTTAAATCTCATTTTTGAGCTCATTCAGCACTTGCAGAGGAGAAAGAAGTTTCAAGGAGAAAAAATAGGGTTTTGAGGCTAATTATGGGCAGAGTTTTTTGGCGCTGCACAAACCACCAGCGCTGCGCAAACAAACAACCCTGGAAAAATACAGGTTGGCACTGCGCTAACAGGCCTCCCACTCGTTCAAATTTTAATGACGCTGCACAAATGTTGGAATAGGGTCTCCTACAAGAGCTGCGAAACTGGTCCATTTTGTATATTTTTGATTATATTTAGTCTAATGTAGGGGTTTTGGGGTGGGTCAAAGCCCTTAATGCTTTGTAAATGGGTCAAGGGTAGACCAAGAGTCCACAAACCATAGTTTGCGGACCATTGGATGGATAGGATAAAATAGTATAAGTAATTGAATCGTTTTGAGTTGTAAGATAGACTGGGATTAAGTTTGATGCAAATTGCAAATTAGTAGATCTGTTTGGGTTTTTGGGGAAAGGACTCCTGTTGGCTGTGTGCACGGAGATCCTCAGTCCTACTGCTGTGTGCATAGGTTGGGTGTTTTGGGTATTGTAAAAGTAACTAAAGGATTAATGAATGCGGAAGGCTGTTGTAATCTCTAAATCTATTGGATATGTGATATCTATTTCTGTATGCTCTATGTCATTGATTTAAGTTGCGCAAATACTGGTGTTACGTGTTTATGGTGCATTGACCATTGATCTAAATCTATTTATTATACTTGATGCAAAAATAGCTGCGATAGTTGCCTTATTTTTCTATATATGTGATTTGTTGCAATTATACATGATATTGCGCATGTGGATGCAGAGGAGCTAATAGATCTGGGTTCTGTAATATGTGATATGATAATTTTCAAGTCGAACGAATTTTCCTGACTTACCTGACCTCTCATAGGGTGTGAAAATCTGGTTCTAGCACCCTCCCATACTACTTTGGGTGCAGGCCACTATTGAAAGGGCCAATAGTATAGGGGTTTGTTGGAAAACCTTAACCTTCGAACCTAGGTTAGGACCCCTCAACCCAACAAATGGTTTCATTGTCGGGATCGGGAGCATTTTGAGAGAGGGATCGGGTAATGCCAAGGCCATACTGGAAACCTAAAAGAAAAGAAATTGATGAATGGTTCGAACGACAAGTTCACGAATTCGCAGTGAAAGAAAACCGAAGTAAGAGGTTGACCACTGAAGAGTGGAAAAATAGGTATATTTTCATCGAGATCTACAAGATATTCTTCATAAATATTGCGATCAAGCTCTAGGAGTGGCTCGCAAGGTTGCTCGAATTTCAGAAGTGTTGGAAGGACGAGCGGGTCACACAGTTGACCCCAGAATTGATCCAGCAGTTAGAGAAGGTGGATAACACCATCACTCGCACTGTAGATCACTGGGTTGACAACATGCTAGGAGGATTCATGACAGAGTTTTCCGTCGATCAATTTGTCACCTACTTCGAAGCAAAGTGAAGATTCTTCAAGGGATTTAGGGGTAAGTTTCTGAAGACTTTACCATTGCTGATTAAGATATTTCTGTGCGAAAAAAGTATTCTGTGTAGCCACACTGAGTGAATGACCATTGATCCGGATGGAAATTAGGGGAATTTTGAGGTCTAAAACTAAGGAAATTATAAAATAATAATGGAAATAATAAAATAATATTTGATTACATCATCAAATTTTAGAGGGAAAAAAGGAAAAGCTATTTTTTCAACTTGTATTTTCAACTTATCTCCCTACGGGTTTACTCAAATATGGAGTAGAAACACTCGTTGGATGCATAATTTGATTTCTCATCCAAGGAGTACCCATGTTATATACTTTCGATGGACCTTGCTACATGAAAAATGAGAAATGCATGAAAAACGTGTTTGCAAACACATTTTTTCATGTATTTCTCATTTTTCGTGTAGCAGGGTCCATCGAAAGTATGCAACATGGGTAATCCTTGGATGAGGAATTAAATTTTGCATCCAACGAGTACTCCTACTCGAAATTTGAGTAAAACCTTAGGGAGATGAGTTGAAAATACGAGTTGAAAAAGTAGTTTTATTATTTTATTATTTTTTAATATTTTTACTTTGTTACTCCAAAAATGGTGAATCATCCCCCATGGTTGACATCATCATCTTGAATCCTATTGGTTCTTATAAATTTTATTTTTGCTGTACATTTTTCTTAGGAGGCCCATTTTAGACCTCAAAATTTCCCTAATGAGTACGACGCGAAGCGGCAAATACTATCAGACCAACCTAGAAGGAGGTAGATGTGTCTACAGCCTGGTAAGAGAAGAAAATGCGTAGAGTCCTCCAGCCACACCACTTTCAAACCAGCGTAGGGGTAAGAATTCAACTACACCTCCACCACCAGAAGACGATATGGCTGCACACATGAAATTTCCTACCTTTAAGGGTGTGGGAGATGAGGACATGGATAAGTTCTGGTTTTTCACAAAATCGGTATGGACTGCGCAGAACATAGCTAGTGATGCAGTAAAGAGGGCACAACTATTCCTGCCTTTGAAGGAAGAGCGTTGGATTGGTACATGGGATACATCAGACAGCGGGCCAACTCAACCATCGAAGAGATCAAGAACACCTTAAAACAATAGTTCAAGAAGCCTAAGTCCTATTCTCAAATAGTGGTCAATCTAAAGGATTTCAAGCAAGAGCCTTCTGAATCGGTATGGGAGGCCGATCAACGGCTGAAGAAGGTGATCATGGAAGGAGGATTTCAGTACGACGACAGTAACACACGGATTGGTTCATTGCTATGTTTCTACCTCACCTGCGCGTACCTATGGGTCACCAAAATTTCGAATCTCTAGAAAAATCCCTGGAGGTCGCTATGAATTTAGAAGCTGCACCCAGAGATGATACCTAGCTAGGCATCTAGCATATCCAAGGATAACTAGAGGTGATGCACATGGAGATCCAAAACTTGCGAAAGGAGCGAGGCACAAAGGCTAGCCCGGAAAGATGGTGCATACGTTGCAGGATGAATGGTCACAACAAGGATAACTGCCCACTGTTAACAGACTACATGTAGGTTGGGGGACCTAGTCCTCTGCGCCCTAGGGAAGTGGCAGGATCAAGTGAGTCGACACTATGGTGCGATGATTGCAACTGTTGGGCCCAGATTGAGGTATGGTTCTCACCCTGTAAATACTTCAAATTATATTGTAATTTCAAGAAAATCCCTCTTCACATTAACAATAAGGAATAAAAAATCATGAAAATGGGAACAATCAGACTAATGATAAAAAGGATAGTTTACAATAAGAAATTGACTCCTTTTGTCTTTACCTACAGGAAATTAGGAATGCCTGAACCAATAGCACATGGAAGCTAATCGACGAACGCAAGCACAAGAAGTCCTAAAGTAGTCCTAACGGCCGATAGAAGGCGAACAAGTAGATTTGAGTCCAAGAACTCAAACGACAGCCACGCGTAGTGGGCTGTCATTTGAGATACATTCTCGAAACTCCCGAAGATTGCCTTTAAAAGGGAAAAGAACAAGTTAGGAGATAAATCCTGTAATAGATAAATCCAGAACAGTCTGTCTAGTTATATTTTGTAGCATTCCTGAATGTAACAGAGAGTTTTGAATAACCATATTTTGAAGTTTTCTCAGCGCTGAGGCTTCTGTAGGTTTGGGCCCAACCTCCGGGAGCTCCACACATGTTTTCATGTTCTGAATACAGAATCGATACCTGTGAACTTGGTGCAGCTGTAACACATACTTCCATTTAATACAATTACAACTCTCTTTATTTAAAGAATCATTGGCAATTGTGTTCTTAGAGTAAGAAAAGTGCAATCCAGTTTATGATAATGTTTTGTTAATTCTGGTTCTTCTGCTGTCATGAAAATTGACTTCTAGGCTGTAGGAAGATTGATTTCAATGTTCTTCGATTCCATGCATTGCATTCTCCTTCTAGCATAGTAAATAAATTAACCAATTGATCAGTGTTGCTTAATTAAGTCTTACAGAGAATTCCATTGCAAAATTACTTAATTATAGTTGTATGAGTTATTTGACCCGTTTCGGTTATATTGTTGTTCATTACTGCCGGCTTAGTTCTACTGCTGTTTCATTATTGCATAGCTAGTCATATTATTCAGTTATATTGTTGTTTCATTAGTGCACAACTATTCATATTGCTCAGTTATACTGCTATTTCATTATTTCACAGATAGTCATAATTCTAGTTATAATGCTAGCCCTATAGCTACTTCATTACTGCTTAGATCACTAGGTCGTTGATTCAATTCAATTCCATTTTTGAAACAGCTTAGTTAGACTACTGTTCTTCTTAATTTCATTACTTTCATTTCAATTCTTGCTTGATTTATTTAGACTGTTGTTTAGTTTAATTAAGCTGTTGTTTTGTTCCAGTAGAGAAACACCAAATCCCATTACTCATCTTTAGGCTAAAGATCCATCTAAGACACCTTCTCTAAGATCAATAAGCTCCAGAAGTTAGTAATTCCTTCTTTACATTGGAAAAGAGCATTCGTAGACCAGTTAACTCACATATAGTGTGCTAACACTCTTGAAATAAAAATACTTAACCCAGGTTGATAATTAAATTAAGGAACACTAGAGTTGTCACAAAAAGTCACCTCTATCCGACCCAACATTTTGGGGCCATTTCCGGGGAGAGTGTTGAGAATTATCTACTTTAATTCATTATTTTTCCATTTTTGTGAGGAATTGGGTATTGAAAACGAAAGGTAAGAACCTGCGTGTGAGTAAGCAACATGCTTGCCCTTTAGCCTACCCACCAACAAATTGTACAAGAACTGTAGGATAGGTGCTCTTGTTTTATGCCTAAGAAAAATAAGATAGAAGCAACCCAAAATCAGTTGCAACCACAACCCAAAGGACCGATGATCCTTGGGAGGACAAAATACATAGACGAAATCATTAAGAAAGCTAAATCTCAGGCATCTATAAGACCGAGAACTACTTCCATCCAAAATCCTAACATACTCCCTCGGGCGGTAGCCTCACCATCTGTAGCCTATGCTGAGATTCACAGCAAGACAGAAGGGTCTGAGTGAAGCCTGCAGACTGCCATTCATCAAAACATTGACCTTTCAAAAGAGGGAGGATCTTGCAACTTGCAAGAAGGCAAGGGATAAACTAGTGGAGAAATTCACATAGACATACCTAAGTTCCTTGAAGAAGTAATCGAAACAGGACTTCTTAGAATCCTAGATCAGGGAAGTGTTATAAAACTCCCACCGCATTCACCTTGCAAGCCTGTTAAAATCTCCCCTCCAGATCAAGAAATTCCTGAAGATTTCTGGCACCTCTTTGATCAAATGGAAAATAATCAAAATCAAAATCAGAGGTAGACATCAACATTGGAGTACCCCATTGTTGATCATGTTGCCAATGCCCCTATGAAATCCATTCCCTTGCATAACATCCCCACCTTTCATGGATTAACCACAGAAGATCCTGATGCATTCTTATTTGAATTTGATGTCTTATGCAGAGGATATGATTACACCACCGATCTCCAGAAACTAAAATTATTTCCCTCCACCTTAAAAGGGACGGCTCTCCACTGGTTCATGGGGTTAGGAGGGGGAACTATAAACAACTGGGACCAAATGAAGAATAATTTTCTTACCAAATACCAAGACTATTGTCGAACCCGAGACCTAAAAGATGAACTCTTTAACATGACTGAAAAAGACAATGAAACATTAGAGGAATACGTAGAAAGATTTCAATGAAATTTACAAAGATCCCCATATACTATGTTGTCCAAGGACATTTTGAAAACCAAAATGCTTAAAGGGATGAAGGAGGAATGGGTTGAATTACTTAACATAATGGGAAAAGGAGATATTTATTAGGAAGAATATGACGAGATTATCTCCTTATGTAATAGATGCTCCCGGGGTAGCTCACGCGACAGACCTATTGAGCGTGATCTTAAGCAGACCAGTGGCAATGTAACTAGGGCATAATTTGGAAATATTTTAGAAAATTTCAAAACCGTCAACTTGGGCACTTTGACTACGCAACTTGATGTTTTGCAAGCCAAACAAAAACAAGCAATAGCCAAACAAAATCTGGCCATCTTCTGCCCAAACTGTCGGAAGTAGCATAGCCTAAGGGAGTGTCCTTTAGACATGGTCCAGACATGTTCTATCTGCACTAAGGATCATGCTACGGACCAGTGTCCTTCACTCCCCAGGCTGAAAGCCATCTACAAAGAAGTAGAAGAAGAAACAAAACTAGTCTATTTAATGAATCAACGTCGACAATGGCATGCATGACTTGGCATACCACAAGACCTACCTCAATACTTTCCATTGCCCCAGTAAAACCAAAAAAAAACTACAAAAAATTAGCAGACTCAAAACCCCTTCCCAACTTGGCCAAACCAAACCTTTCCTATCCCACCTTGGCCTACGCAAAATCCATCAGGAATTAATTGGCAAAACTTCCCTAGTTCTCCCCTTTATTGGTAGAATATCCCTTATCAAAACCAATGGCCAAACCCTCCTACTCAAAACAACAATTGGAACTGGAAATGACCTATGGGGATGGGAAATTTACCGACAGGAGCTGGAACCCAACAATTACCAACTCCCTACCCTATTAAGCATAATCAGCAGCCTGCCATACGACCTCAATTACCAGCCCAACCCAGTCCCAATCCCAATAATAGACCAGTTCAATTAATTCAGATCATAGAGGATCCAAAACACAACAACGAACAACAATAGTGTAACGAATTTAGGTTAAGATCAAGATGTACCATATTGCCCGTAGAGGCCACAACTCCATCTCAATCCCAAATTGAAACATCCACAAGGCCTAGCTCAACAAAGATAACAAAAACATGTAAAGATGAGGAAACAATTGAACAACAAAGACCTGAAGATCTTAAAATAGCTTCGCCACAATTTCCTGAGAGATTAAACCTACCCAGACCTATAACCAACTCAGAATTTGACATCTTGGGGGAACTAAGAAACCTTTGTGTTAAAATTCCTCTTCTCCAGGACATCCAGGACATTCCCATATATGAAAAAATAATCAAGGAGCTATGTTGAAAAAGGAAAGTTAAGAAAACAATGGCTGCACCTACCGTTCATGTAGTAGGAACTCTTTCTGACTTACTGTTAGGTAGAGAACCACCTATGAAATATGAAGACCCAGGAAACCCCATTGTAACCATACAAATTTCTGGAAATTCATTTCCAAACACATTGGTTGACCTTGGGGTAGCCATTAACATCCTAAGTACAGGAGCTTGTGAAAAACTAGGCATATCAGTCCTAGAACCTATAGCCACACTCCTGGAATTAGCTGAAATATCTGTTATTAGACCAGAAGGTATAGTGCAAGACATTATGTTCTCAGTGGACTCATGGGAATACCTTGCTAATTTTTTAGTTATTAATCCAAAAAACAGGATGGAAGGGCACCAATTGATTCTTGGGCGACCTTGGCTTGCCATGACAGATGCTTACATATGCTGCCGAACAGGCAGCATGACTATCACTAGTGGCAATTCTGTAAAAAATATTGTTATTTATCCGCCTGCCAAACCAAGTCTGCCCATGATAAAAATTCACAAACACCCAGATACATATTGGGAGCAAAATGTCCGTCCACCTCTCACACTAGTAGAGACTCTCGAATTTAAAGATCAAACTGCAGATGATTTGATTAGTAACGTTATGAATCAGCCTCCCAAACCTAAAAATTTTAAATGCCAAATGATGAAAACAATCCTCGAGCATGAAGGGAAAGAAAATCCTGTGACAGACTTTGAGACCCAATATAATCCCACAACCACTGTTTGTAATAGTATACCTATTGAGATCGAACTAGGAAAGATTTTGAATATTAATGGTAGCCTGGATGACAACCAAAGGCAAAAACTTGTAAAAATCCTTAAGAAGCACCAAGGTGCATTTGTGTGGGATTAACAAGACATGAAGGGCTTGGACCCACAACTCTGCACGTATCATATCTATACTGATAGAGAGACACGACCTATTAGACAACTGCAATGAAGACTAAATCCCCATTTAAAAGTAATTGTAAAAGAACTCCAAAAGCTCCTAGATGTAAATTTTATTTATCCTATCTCATACAAAAAATGGGTCTCCCCTTTGGTGGTCGTCCCTAAAAAGAAAGGGAAGTGGAGGATCTATGTATATTATAGAGAATTAAATAAAGCAACTCAGAAAGGTCATTTCCCCTTTCCCTGTATTGAACAAGTCCTTGACACATTAGCTGGAAAACATTTTTTTCTTTTCTTGACAGATTCAATGGATACAATCAGATACAAATAGCCCCTAAAGATCAAGATAAGACAACCTTTACCTGCCCATGGGGAAATTTCGCTTACAGAGTGTTACCGTTTGGATTATGTAATGCTCCAGCAACATTTCAAAGAGCCATAATTAGCATTTTTTCTGATTTAATAAATGAAGGACTTGAAATTTATATGGATGATTTTACACCCTATGGGGAAGATTTTGATCAAGCAATAGAAACATTAGACAAGGTATTAGAACGATGTATTGCTACTAGATTGTGTCTAAGCAACGAAAAATGCCACATGATGATGACTGAGGGGGTAATCCTAGGGCACTACATTTTTGCAATAGGAATACAGGTAGACCCGACTAAAATAGAGGTAATCCTTTTGTTGACCACACCCTGTACAAAAACAGAGGTACGCATTTTCCTGGTATATGCAGGATATTATCACAGATTTATAAAAAATTTCTCACAGATAGCTGCACCTCTGTATGCTTTAACTGGAAATGTTGAATTTCAGTGGACTGAAAAATGTGACACTGCTTTTACAGAATTAAAGAAGCTGGTCTCCACAGCACCAATCTTGCGAGGTCCTAACTGGAAAATACCCTTTCATATCTCTTCCGATGCATCTGATACATCAATAGGAGCAGTCCTAGGCCAAGAAGAAGATCGAAAACCATATGATATTTATTATATTAGCAAAAATCTTACTCCCGCTAAACTAAACTACACAGTAACCGAGAAAGAGTTTTTGGCTGTAATTTATTCTATCAATAAATTTAGGCACTACATAACGGGATATCAAGTATTCCTGTACACTAACCAATCTGCTATCAGATATTTAGCGAATAAACTGATCACAAATGGAAGAAAAACTCGCTGGCTACTATTATTACAAGAATTCGATATAACAATCAGAGACCGTCCAGGGAAGGAAAACGTAGTCGCAAAATTTCTATCGAGAGTCCCCAAAACATATGGCACATTAATAGTCAACGATAAATTTCCTGACGAACACCTGTTTGCTGTAGCAGTCAAAACCCCGTGGTACGCAGATGTGGCAAATTATCTGGCAGTTGGGAAGCTACCCAAACATTTGACGGCAAAAGAACGGAAGTTGATTGTACAGCGTAGTTCACGATTCTCCTGGATTGAAGGATACCTATTTCATATGAGGGCTAATATGCATATACGCCGATGCATAAGGGTAGACGAAATCCATGACATCTTATGCACCTATCATGATGAACCCTGTGGTGGTCACTTCGCAGACCAATGGACGGGGCATAAAGTGCTGCAATTAGGCTATTTTTGGCCTACGATTTTTAAAGATGCAAAGAAGTATGTTCAAGCCTGCTATAGTTGCCAAAGGATGGGATGTCTAGGCCAAGCCGATGAAATGCTGCTGCAACCATAATTGGTGGTGGAACCATTTGAATGATGGGCGTTGGAATTCGTTGGGCCATTTAATCCACCATCAAACAAGAAAGCCCATATATTAGTTGCCACAGATTGTGTTACCAAATGGGTGGAAGCAGTAGCTTTTCCAAGAGCCACGGAAGAATCGGTAATTAAGTTTCTCTTTGAACTATTTGTACGATACGACCTACCAAGGGAAGTGATAACCGACGGGGGGGGGGGCACAATTTACAGGCAATAAGATCATATCTACCTTAAGAAATCACCATGTAATTCACAGAGCTACGTCTCCTTACCACCCGCAGGCAAACGGACAAGTCGAAAGCACTAACAAAGTCCTGGAGGCAATCCTTACCAAGACAGTAGCAGCACACCACCGAGACAGGGCCACTAGACTGCCAGAAGCCTGATGGGCTTATTGAACAACCTAGAGAAATACCATTGGATATTCACTATATCGGCTAGTATTTGGGAGAGAACCTATCTTCCCTATTGAGTTCGAAATTAAAACACTTAGAACAGCCCAAGAAATAGGGTTAGACTTAACAGATGCTCAAACTAAAAGACTTCAATGAATAAATGAACTGGATGAAATCCGACTGCTTGCCTTGCAACGCACAATGATCATTCAACAACAACGAGCCAAGTGGCATGACAACCTAATAAAAAATAAAGTATTTCAAAAAGGAGATTGGGCACTCCTATATGATTCCAGATTCCAAGAATTTTCAGGAAAACTGTAAACAAGATGGCTTGGTCCATATGAGATTCAGGAAGTACATAGCAATGGTACCCTCAATTTGACCACGATACACGGATCCAACTCAACATTTCGAGCTAATAGACAAGAGTACGCCTCTATCACAAACCTCTCACGAAGCAATCTTTTTGTCAACAGGCACGAGAAGATCCCACCATCCAAGTTGTGGCACAAGAGGGTGACAACCCCACAAACTCAAGTACATGAGAGGTTTGACACCATCACTTGTAAATTATGTATATAATTGTATATTTGTCCCATTTGCAATCCATTTTTCATTATAATATTGTGTTTTTTTTTCTTCAGTTTCTTACCTTGTTGTTCAGTTTATGAACAACTGCTGTTCAATTTTTGAACAACAATAGTTCAATCGAATTGAACAGATTTTTGTTGAGTTTTTATGTTTTGTTGTTCATTTTATGAAAAACTGTTGTTCAATTTTTGAATAGCAATAGTTCAATCAAATTGAACAGCTTTTTGTTGAGTTTTTTTAATTTTGTTGTTCAGTTTATGAACAGTTGTTGTTCAATTTTTGAACAATAGCAGTTCAATCGAATTGAACATATTTTTGTCAAGTTTTATGTTTTTCTGTTCAATTCCAGAACAGTTGTTGTTCAATTTCTGAACGGCAGTAGTTCAATCGAATTGAACAACCTTTTGCCACAATTTTAAGTTTTGTTGTTCAATTCCAGAACGACTGTTGTTCGATTTTTGAACAACACCAATTCAACCGCATTGAACAAATTTTTGACCATGTTTTTAATTTTTGTTGTTCAAATATAGAACAGCTACTGTTCAATTCCTGAACGGCAACGGTTCAACAGAATTGAACAACCTTTTTCCACATTTTTAAATTTTGCTGTTCAATTCTGGAAGAGTTGCTGTTCAATTTCTGAACAACAACAGTTCAATAAAATTTTAAATAGTTTCTTTTGCCATACTGTTTGTGCTGTTCCATTTGGAAACAGCTACTGTTCCACCTTTGAACAAGCTGACTGTTCCTTCAGCAAAAATACCCATTTTTGAGCATTTTTTAGCATTTTTTGAACACCTTTGAACATTTTTAAGCATTTTTTCCAAGCAATCTTTAAACAACTCCTTCTCAATGTCTTAAATAGCCATTCTTTTTATTGAATAACCTTGAGCAGGGAATGACACTTGAAAGAGAGAAGGAAAATGGTAAAATTCCAAATATGATGTCTTGTGATACTACAATTCTTAAACAGGAAGCTGAAATTATACACACATCAACATAAAGGCTAAAAATACCCATAGTTCGAATATAATATCAAACAATTCAGGACCTTATAATGATATGTATTTTTGCACTATTCGAGTAATATGACCCTACAACATGAAGAAATGGAACAAGGGATATTAATGGTATTAGTTTTTCTACTTCTTGCACCATTCCTCACCCTTAAGGAGTCAATGAGCCTCCCTTAGAAATCATTGTGTGACATGAAAATCTCAAAAGAAGATAGGGGGTCTCATCACGAGCCAGCCTACCATGATCATAGGGATTGAACAGGTGACATGCCCATTATGACCACCACACCAGCGTAATGACCTTCTCATCTATTAGAAGGACAGGAGGTCTCATCATGAGCCAACCTGATCACTCTGTTACAATTCTAGTGAATGGCACTGTAATTATCTGGCTACCACACCAGCACAGTGACCTCCGAATGGATAAAATTGTTAAAATACAAAAGAAAATACTATATTTACATATCTTAAGAGAGGATAGGGGGTCTCATCACGCGCCAACCTACCATGTTCATAAGAGTCTAAGCAATTGACATGCCCATTATGGCAACCACACCAGGGTAATGACCTTCTTACTAACTTGAAGGACAGGAGGTCTCATCATGAGCCGACCTGATAATTTTTCTACAACTCTAGTGAATGGAACTATGATTACCTGGCCACCATACCAGCATGGTGATCTCTCCATCAAGATGATAAAATAACTATTCCCACATAGGGATCATGGCTCATTTTTCAGGTTAAAAAGCAACCTTGTCGAGGCTATGAATGCCTGCTGGCAACAATGGCTTTGCTTGTGGTATGAAAGAATGTTTCTTTAATAACAAAATACTGTTACATACACCTTGTTTTCCGTTTTATTTTACTACAAACCTATTACTCGAATTAGTGACAATCATGACTTACCATAAGAATAAATAACGAATATTTGATTACATATTTCGAACTTGGGAATGACAACACCAATCAATAATTGATTAAATCTTGCTTCCGTCACAATTTTCTAATCATACAAAGACATCATATCGTAATAATGACAATACTATTTTCTCTCATGTCTTGGCCTTCTCCGCACAAGATTCAATCATGAAAAAATTTAAATTTGATTTTTTGCTACACATGAAGTAATTACTTAACCGTCGATCCTTCACATGAAAAATTACAAAAATATGACATCCTCATGCTCACATTCATCACTGGTCAAATCTCTCCAGTACTTGAGGGCGTGGGCACCCTTTTCGCATGGGGGAGGGGTGTGATTGGCTTGAATTGGCTTTAATTTTGCAAGCAGGTGAAATCCCTGCACAAATCCCGTCAGACGCATCGGTAAATGCTACAATTAAGGCATGGATACTCTTTATACAGAACCAAAATCTCTTTTTCGCTTACACACAGCACCCAGACAAAACATAAAAGCCAGGAAGAAAGATAACCATAGGAGAAGAGCATACCAATCATGGGCGGAGATACTCTTCAAAACGAGCCGTCGAATTTTCCAATTTCATAAGTGGTGAGTGCCACTCTCCAACGAGTTGGATGGCTGACATATGTGCATAGATTACAAGGATACAACACAAAAATTTCAATCGAATTCCTGCAAAATCTGTAGGATGGGAAAACCAGAGTAAACGGCCAAACCATACCTGTTATAGAAGAGATCATAGAAGCAGTTTCTGGAATACCAGCACAAGGGGAGAGATGTGCAGAAAAGCATCTACTCATGCGGGAAGCAATAACGCTATACCAGGACCCAGACAAACCATTGAAATGAAGGGCTAGAGGGATTGCCCCCACTTCCTTACACCAGTCATGGCAGGAGTTGGCGGTATTCATCTAAAGATTCATAACATGCGAAGGATGTTGGGAAGTGGTAAAACCTCGACAACTCAAACTCTTAGCTGCACTCAAACAAAAAATTTCAATAAATTTCCCTGCCCTTTTAAATTCTGTATTGCATGATACTGCTGTTCGAATAAGAAAAGCTAAGAGGTCCCAAGTAGTGGTTAGTCACCAAGGCTTAATAAAGTTAATCATTATTCATGAGCTAGATAGGCAGCATCTAGCATGGCACAATTTTGTCAACCTAGAAGTGCAGGAACCAGAAGTTAACCCCGAGGGTACTGAAACCAAGCCACTTAGGGTAAATCCTCTAGAAAGAAAAAGAAACCAAGCCTCAACATTAGAGTCAAACAGGAAAAAACGGGCCAGAACACCCCAGGGAACTTCAAACACCATAGATGGAGCAGAACCATCCCATGCACCCTTACAAGAATTTGAGGAGGAAATGGCCCTAGTCCTAGGGCAAATAAGGACAGGCTTTGAATTAAGAAACTCATCAGAAGCAGGGGAGCAAGAATAATTTGTTGACAAAACTACCTCCTCTAGTAGCTCTCGTCACACTAATATCCTACTCGACCAAGAGGAACTACAAGAGAATGAAGCCCTGTCTCTCATTGATAATTATGAAGTATATAGTGAAGGACAGATAGAAGAGAGATTGGAATCATAGGCTGATTCAGGTGACACTTTCCTCGGGGAAAAAAGTGCACACACAGAGATAGTCCCCTTGTCACCAGGAGGCAACATTGCTCCTCCCTGTCAGGACCCTCATATTGAGGTCAATTCTGAAGAAGTAATTAGAAACACCATTCTATACCTTATCCTTGAGAAAGAGAATTCTACTCCCCTGCCACCTATTGAAGTAAAAATAGGTGAAGGTTTAGAAATGAAAAAAATTGAGAAATTAAGAAAGACCTGCAAGAAATTGAAGAAGCTGGTGAAACACCTGAAGAAGCAGCTGAAAAGATAAAGAAGGGACAGGAAGCCAAAAGTAGAAACCTCCATTGTAGGGACCCAAACAGAACCATCAAATACTATGGAAACTGGAACAAAAACTAATTTGACAACCACCACCGAAGCTGGAGTGTAGACAGAAGCAACAAACAACATCGAAACATCCACCCAAACCGAGCAGAAAGTTCTGGAGGAAAAAGGGATCCAAACAGAGGGAGTCCCTGCCTATGCCCATTTAGTAGAGATAGCTGCAAACAAAGATTACAGAATGAGCTAGTGCAATTACGGCATAAAATGACACAGTACAGGAAGGAGGTAATGCCATTACGAGAATATCATACACTAAAAAAGAAGTTCACTGACCTCTCTCCTACAGAAGATGAGACATTTTCCCAACTTAGAGGAGAGCAGGCAAAGGTTAAAGCGGTACAAAGGCAGGTAGAGCAAGCCAAAGAGAAGATCTCTGCAATTTTCTCTCTATATGATGATGCTTTATCATGTAGTTCACCGGAAACTAACTACGCCCTATTCCTAATAGAGCGGTACCTACTTCTGAAATTTAAAGCTGTGAGAGCAGGAAAATCCACTTCCTTTAAGACTGTAGAGGAATTTGTCCAATGTTGTAATGACCAGGATGAACAGGTTCAATTCCTCTTATGTGAGCTCTACATGCATAACTTCTTTTTAGAAAACGACACTGACAACAACCCTAGCCCCTTCATAGGATATGTACAACTACGTGCTTTCCTTTCATTTTCTAAAAACCAAATCAGGTGGGCCAAATATTACGTCATCTTTTAGAAAAGAGAACATAATATGGAACTATTGGTCAGGGGAGAGCCTATGAAACCCCTGCAGCTGATCATTCAACATCAGAATTTCATGAGAAGGCTGGGTGTGAAGTCTAGATTGGGACCTCTCCATAAAGATGTAATCGAAAATGCACGAGATTACTTCGAAGACATCCGTGAAGCAGCCCTAGCAGCAGCTGAACAACGGCGGATGGCCTCCACAAATAATGTGAAGAATAGGGAGCCATTCAATTACAGGAACTTCAAGGATGCTTCCTCTAGATTCCGTTTATACAACAGCTTAGTCTACAGCATGGGGCATGCCTGGCTGGGTTGCAGACACCGGAATCCCCTCCTCTAGCTTCCTCCTGAGGAGTATAATCACGACTACGAGTTTCCAGAAGGAGTCATAAGTTCTGCCTTTGCACTCATAAAAAGAAAACAAGGCTTTAGAGCACACAATGAGAAGGCCTACCCCGCCTATTATTTAACACGGTTACATCTTAATCATTTGTTTGCATGAGGACATGCAGCAAGGTAAGTAGGGGAGTATGTTGGGCCCAGATTATGGTATGGCTCTCACCCTATAAATACTTCAAATTATATTGTAATTTCAAGAAAATCCCTCTTCACATTAACAATAAGGAATAAAAAACCATGAAAATGGGAACAATCAGACTAATGATAAAAAGGACGGTTTATAATAAGAAATTGACTCTTTTTGTCTTTACCTGCAGGAAATTAGGAATGCTTGAGCCAATAGCGAATGGAAGCCAATCGACGGATGCAAGCACAAGAAGTCCTAAAGCAGTCCCAACGACCGATAGAAGGTGAACAAGCAAATTTGAGTCCAAGAACTCAAACCGTTTGAGATAAATTCTCAAAACTCATGAAGATCGCCTTTAAAAGGGTAAAGAACAGAATAGGAGAGAAATATTGTAATAGATAAATCCAGAATAGTCTGTCTAATTATATTTTGTAGCATTCCTGGATGTAACAGAGAGTTTTAAATAACCATATTTTGGAGTTTTCTCAGTGCTGAGGCTTCTGTAGGTCTGGCCCAACCTCCGGGAGCTCCACGCACGTTTTCATGTTCTGAATAGTTACAGAATTGATACCTGTGAACTTGGTGTAGTTGTAACACATACTTCCGTTTAATACAATTACATCTATCTTTCTTTAAAGAATCATTAGAAATTTCATTCTTAGAGTAAGAAAAGTGCAATCCCGTTTATGATAATTTTTTGTTAATTCTGGTTCTTCTGCTGTCATGACAATTGACTTCTAGGCCGTAGGAAGACTGATTTCAGTGTTCTTCATCTCCATGCATTGCGTTCTCTTTCTAGCATAGTAAAGAAATTAACCAATTGATCATTTTTTCTTAATTAAGTCTTACAGAAAATTCCATTTCAAAATTACTTAATTATAGCTGTATGAGTTATTTGACCTATTTCAGTTATACGACTGTTCATTACTGCCGGCTTAGTTCTACTGTTGTTTCATTATTGTACAGCTAGTTGTATTGTTCATTTATATTGATGTTTCATTAGTGCGCAGCTATTCATATTTCTTAGTTATACTGCTCTATCATTATAGCACAGCTAGTCATAATTCTAGTTATACTGCTAGCCATATAGCTGCTTCATTACTGCTTAGATCACTAGGTTGTTGATTCAATTCAATTCCATTTCTGAAACAACTTAGACTAATGTTCTGCTTAATTTCATTACTGTCATTTCAATTCTTGCTTGATTTATTTGGACTTTTTTTCTGTTTAATTAAGCTGTTGTTTTGTTCCAGTAGAGAAACACCAAATCCCATTACTCAGCTTTAGGCTAAAGATCCATCTAAGACACCTTCTCCAAGATCAATAAGCTCCAGAAGTTAGTAATTCCTTCTTTACATTGAAAAAGAGCATCCGTAGACCAGTTAACTCGCATATAATGTGCTAACACTCTTGAAATAAAAATACTTACCTCGGGTTGATAATTAAATGAAGGAACACTAGATTTGTCACAAAAAGTCACCTCTATTCGACCCAACAGCCGCGTTTTAGAGCTGCACGACACAAACCACTATCCTCGCATTGCTGCATATGTCCCAGAAGTAAAACAACAATGCTGCAAGTTCTATAGGTCAGTAGGACATGATGAACAGAACTTCCGGATGTATGATTTGATGATCGATAGAGGGAATCTCTATAGGGTGCAGTCAGACCCATATTCACGCAGATCGCTCTCGAGCGTAGGGGGCTCCCCAGCAAGGGGCAGGGGAGGTGGAAGAGGTGGAAGTGCAGGTTAGGGACGAGGGAAACTCATCTGTTATAACTGTGGAGAGGTAGGGCACTTTTCCAGGGACTGTGAAAACCCCACAAGACAGACCTGCCGGTATTGTAGGCAGCTGGACCATGCGATTGAATACTGTCTAGTCTTGATAGAGAAGATGCAGGAAAAGTAGTCGAAACCTATGAAGAATATGCAGAGGGTTAAGGCCAAACTATGAGACAAATATCCAAGCATACATGTCGTAACACGCAGTGGGATGGCCACTGGGGGGCCTAGGGAGAAAACTACAACCAAGCCTCTGATTCGACCAGCAGTTAGTAAAAAGGAAGGGTTGGATCTAAAGAAGGAGAAAGAAAGATTTATTGCAGATCGCAAGGACTTTACCGAGGCAGAGGCATCTACTTCACAGCCGCTTGAGGACCTCAAGGTAGATGAGGAGGTCAAACCATTTTTACAAGCATGTATGAAGCTGTTGTGCAACCCGAGGGCTGTGGGAAATCTTCAAGCATTGATAGATAGCTGCGCAGCATGACCTAACCTACCCCCATTAATTAGGGATGTGCACCAACTATACAGATATAATAAACGCACTGGTAGGGAGATGTGGCTGACAGCACATATCAGTGACTACGAAATGGATCAGGTTATTCTGGACCTGGGGTCAGATGTGAATGTCTTGCCTACATAGACTTGGAAATGAATGGGTGAACCAAAGTTGGAATGGTCTACTATCCAGCTGCACATGGCTAATCAACAGAATATCATACCCTTGGGGAGACTGTTGAAGATTATGGTAGATATCGCAAGGGTCAAGGTTCGGGCTGATTTTGAAGTTATTTAGATTATGGAAGATGTAGACCCCTATCCTGCGCTCCTAGGCTTGGATTGGGCCATCGATATGGGAGACATCATTAACCTAAAGAAGAGAAGCATGGTATTCGAGAATAACGGTACAAGGGTAATAGTACCATTAGATCTAGTGGAGGGTGAACGATACACATAACCGACGAAGAGGATGTAGATCACATCTGTAAGTTAGCTGCGCGAGATGAAGACTAGATCAACCCCATGGAGGAGGGGGTACTCTGTTGGGAAAAGGACGATGCATGTTTTTCCGACTCTGATGGGGAGATGGAGAACTGGAAAAACCAATTACATGATGTCTCTGCGCTAAGATGTCTTCAGATCACGAAGAACTTCTGCTACATATCCTCAGAGGTAAGAGATCTACCTTATTTCAATGCTTCTGGTAATGTTAGGGACTTTTTGCTGGCATTTGAAGCCGAGGTTCCCCGAGAACGATGACTATGGTCCTGTAAGCTAGCCATGAAAGGATCAACTGCACAATGGTGGGTAACACATGAGGAGGCATTCCAGGATTGGGAGGAGTGTCGGAATATGCTGATCCTACGATTTGAGGCCCCAGCTGACGTGTGAATCAAAATATTCCTTGGACCCGAAAATCCACGCGAATATCTGGTTGCTTGGATCAAACAATGGTGCAATAGAACTACCCAGGAGTGGGTTCATCTGCTTATTCATACCTTGGGACCAATTCCCATCACATGTTACTTAGATGCGGAGCTCCACCAGCACACCCGCCACTGGGAGGATTTGAGGGATGAATTTTTGGGAAAATTTGGGTTCGTAGGCGGGACAAAGGCACTGGACGCAGCTCTGCGGAACATTGACACTGTAGCATGGGGTGAATTGCACCTATGTATTGCACCTGAAGTACCCAATTTGGAGCCGCAGACACCAAAAAGGATCGAATATTGCATCCTAGCCCCAAAAGAAGGTAAGAATGATCCACGAGAAGGTCTTGGCTGAGAATTGAATAGGGTGTGCATGGATACCATACCACTCCAGCTAATGGATAGCATTGAGATGCACCCCATGTTGGAAAAATTTGGGGATAAAATATATTATACCTCCACCAGTCCCCACAACAAAAGGGTGGTTGCACTCAATTCTCGGCCACATAAGTTATTACAGAAATTTTGTTCGAAAATATGCAGTAATCATAACACCTCTGAAATAATTGCTCATAAAGACAACCTAGTTCTGTTGCGATGACACAAACAAAGAAAACATACCTTTGGGTTTGAAGTACTTAGGCTTAATCATGTGTTTGGTGAAGATGTGCAGGAGGCGCAGGTGTCTGAACCAGGCACGCCAAGAGCACTAGAAGTGAGAAAACCAACCATTGGCACAGTAACATCTCGTAAAAATAAAAATTTACCGTTAAAAGGAGTGGGCCGCTGGCATTTAATGGGGCATATTTTAAGGATTTTTGACCGTTTACCTGATGGTAAGTTCCAATTCAAGTTTACCCTACCATTGGATGCCCACAGGCACTATAAAAAGGGCGGAATAGCTCACACAAAGGTTCCATCTCACTTGCATAATGCACCTGTCCTCTTTATCTCACGCAAACCTAAACTGTAAGATTTTTCGGGTATGCACTATCCCTCTCATGTTAGACCAAACTCCCCCTACTGATAGTAGCCACCCATAATCATGATTCATTTTTCACGCTAGGATGATAGCCACCAACCCAGCTGAGCCCTCGGCCCCTACGGCCCCAAAATTTGAGGAAGTAATGGAGATCATGTCTGAGGATGAAGAAGTGCCTGTGATGCCAGTCACGAGGAAGGGAAAAGAGTAGGCACAGGGCTAAGGGAAGCCCCCCAAAGCTATGAAGTGGGCTTCAGGGAAGCCTAGGACCTCCTCGAGGCATGCCAAGTCCCCACAAACAACACCTCAGGCTCAGGCTGTGCAGGAGGAAGCTATGCCTGCCAATCCAATTAACTAGTTACCTTCATTCATCCACCCGCGCAGGACCTCGACACGCACACCAAAGAACCTTGATGGCCTGGTTACCTACCTACAGATGCCACTAACCATGGGAGAAGTCCCTATCCTGAGCGACCCCTGTGGAAAGCTCCATGAAGTTAAATTCGACGATCACGACTTGGAAAATTACGAAGTCTTCCCTGAGCTAACCCCCGCGCTATACTTCGACACAATTTACGTGGACGATGGGATCAAAGTTGTTCCTCAGCGCTGCATAAGCGGACTGGCTTGATCCAGGCTCTTGAGCCTGTTGCGTATGCCTCACTTTGGCCATTACAATGTCACGGATCGACTGGCTCGACAGCTGCTTGCCCTAGTACAAAATGGCTGCCTGTGGATTCTGGATAGGGTCCCCATAGATGCTACCTTGGTTCATAGAATCATGAGCCTTCCCATGAAAGAACCACACCCTCTAGAGCGTGTAGGAAAGAAATATGAAGGGGACACCGCTGAGTATGTGCATAAGACCTACCATGTGGAGAGGAATGCACGGGGCTTCATCATAAAGTCCATTAGTGACCTGGATACGCAGATGAGTACCATATTACTAGCCTACAAGCTAATACTAAAGTGCCAGGTCACAACCGTCCCTGCTTATATTATTTGGCTCACCGGTCAATGTGCAAAGGGGGTTTGCCTCAATTGGACCCAATACTTATGCGACAAGTTCTTAGCTAATGTCTGCGAATACCAAGAGCAGGGTAAAGCCTTCTGCTATGCCTGGATACTATTTCTTATAGCTCTGGTTACTTGGGAAACCCCTACAGAGTTAGTCCTCCCCGAGCTCCCTCCAGATATGTGGGAAGGGGCCCAGTATGCACATCTATGGGATTATAGGGATGCACAATGCATAGAATATAACCAAGTCTTCTAGGTCCTTTTCCAGATTAGCATGGCCGCAACCATCAATTATCGACCTCAGCTGTCCCACACTGTATATGAGAAGTACAAGAGTATTGCAACATTCCAGGTTACCATGAACAACATTCAGATCTGCAGCCACAAGGATAAAACCTGGACATCACTCCCTTATATGGTAGCAGACGAGGAAATTGAAAATGTGATTGTGCTATGGCCTCCCGCCTAGAAGATAGGCTTCAAAACCAGTGCAAGGGGCACCACTGGTACTAGCACGACGCAGGTACCCCCACCTGTTACCACCAAGGAGACCGGAAGCACAAGGAAAGATTCTGGTGCAGCCACGAGAAAGGACACACAGCCACCACAGGCCACCATGAAGAACACCAGAGCCGATACCCAGGTTGAGTCACAGCTAGGCATGAAGGAAGTGAACATCGGAGGTACGAAACGCATAGGCGAGCCTTTCAAAGGACCTCGAAAGAAGCAGTGTGCCCAACGGAAGGAATGAGATGAGAAGGTTACTTTGATAGATGGAGATCTTGAACACATCGCATATGCCGTTACACTGGCTACAGAAGAAAAATGGGTCATGTTAGAGGAGCACCAGAAGGTTGCGCTTAGTGCTATATAGGAAGAGCTACGAAATTTGCAGCTAAAGATAGACACCATTAAGACCAACATGGTTCAGGGACGAATTCCCTTGGCATCTAGCAGTACAGCGCTGGCCACAGAAGAAAGCCGCCTCTGTCCCTTACCTAGAGCCGCCCTTTCGGTTAGTACGACGGACCAAGAGATCCAACTTCAAGTAGGTGCAGGGGTGCAACTAAATCTTGCTAATCTATCCCACATAGCATTACAGGGTCTCCACACTGTAGTGTTTCAGGAGATTCACCACCGGGACCAGCAAGTACACCACCAACTTGGTATGGCTGAACAGACCATCACACAACAGAATGTAGAGTTACTCTTTGCTGTCGTACAGATGGCAGAGATCGAAATTCTGATCCACCAGTTCTGCATAGAAGTTATGGAAGAAGTCCCAGCCGCAGCCACTCCCCGAGCTAAAGTGGAAGGATTGGTCATAGCATTGAAGGTTTCCAAGACGGAAATGCAGGTAATTAAGACTCAGTTAGAGCATCAAATATTTGACTTACAAGCCAAGCTGTAGCCCGAAACACCCCTGGAGGTACGAGACCAGCACGCTGCACTAGTGACCGAGGCTACCAACACTATTACAGGACAGATTTCTCAGGGCACCTGGTTACTTGAGGACGCCATGCAGCTTTGGACCAAGATCCAATGTGATTCGGTCCTCCAGAAAATCAATCAGGACTTGCGACAGAAGGAGGAAGCTTTCAAGTAGATCGAGGCTACATTACCTACCTTGGTCCCTGCACAATGTTTGGTGCAATTGAGGACCAGAAACACCCTCTAATATGAGATTGAGGGACTCCACCAGAAGATGCATGTTATCGGCGAACGCTTAAAGCCTTGGACTGCTGCGGCCTTCCAGCTCTCATAGAATGTTGATGGTGCTATGAAGCGACTAAACCAGACACTGGAGAGTGTCATGGATGCGATAGAGGGACCAACCTCAAAGAAGCTTGTAGATATTGTGCAGAGCACTTCTCCCGTTGGTCGTAGCTGTCAATGCACTGCGCGCGTATGTGGAGACCCCACCACCACAGTGACTAGGGACAAGTCACAAGATTGTGTTGGGGGACTTTTGGAATAGGGTCTCCTACAAGAGCTGCAAAATTGGTCCATTTTGTATATTTTTTATTATATTTAGTCTAACACAAGGGTTTTGTGGTGGGTCAATTCCCCTAATGCATTGTAAATGGGTCAAGGGTAGACCAAGTGTCCACAAACCATGGTTTGCAGACCAATGGATGCATAGGCTAAAATAGTATAAGTAGTTGAACCTTTTTGAGTTGTAAGACAGACTGGGATTAAAATTGATGCAAATTGCAAATTAGTATATCTGTTTTGGTTTTTGGGGAAAGGACTCCTGGTGGCTGTGTGCGTGGAGATCCTCAGTCCTGTTGTGTGCGGACCTTGCTGATGTGTGCGTAGGTTGGGTGTTTTTGGTATTTTAAAATGAACTGAAGGATTAATGAATGTGGAAGGATGTTGAAATATCTGAATCTATTGGATTGGTGATATCTATTTCTGTATGCTCTGTGTCATTGATTTAAGCTATGCGAATACTGGTGTTACGTGTTTATTCTGCATTGACCGTTGATCTGAATCTATTTATTAGACTTGATGCAAGAATAGATGTGATAGTTTCCTTATTTTCCTATATCTGTGATTTGTTGCAATTATACATGATATTGCACATGTGGATGTGGAGGAGCTGATAGATCTGGGTTCTGTAATATGTGATCTGATAATTGTCAAGTCGAACGCATCTCTGCCTGACTTACTTGACCTCTCCCAGGGTGTGGAAGCCTAGTTCTAGCACCCTCCCATACTACTTCCGGTGATACTTTGGCTTGCGCAAGCAGGCCACTCCCGAAAGGGCCAGTAGTATAGGGGTTTGTTGGCAAACCTTAACCTTCGAACCTGGGTCAGGACCCCTCGAGCCAACAACAAATATCACCGGGCACTATAAAAATGCTGGCCCATCATGCCTAGGACTGACAGGAATGACATTTCCGCCCGACACACTGCATAACTGATCGGGTGCTGCGCTAAACAGGCCGCCCAACACCTCTACACAAGCCCGACACTTCACCCAACACCTCTGCACAAACCACCTGGGTGCTACAAAAACTGGATGCCTAACTCACCCAGAAGATGTGCAGACACTGCCACCTGCCCAGTGCTACACTAATTGCCATGCAGGCCCTGCCAGCGCTGCACAAATATTCTGACCCGACAACACGGGCAGGGTGCTGCGCAAACACAGATGGCCTCCAAATGTTAAAAAACCCTTGCCCTAATTCAAAATTTCATCCTCTAAGGTGCCTCCAAGGTTGAAGAAGGTCTAAGAAATTGGCAAGTGGTATACTCTCCTTGTCTCCAAGCAAGTTTTCAAATTAATTTTGATCTTTAGTGGTTTTTAAGCTAAAAACCATAGGAGGGTAAACCCTAGGTCATGCACATAAGGGAGCCCCTGTTCAAAGCCTTCTTGCAATCAATTTAATGTCATATAAGGGTGGGTGACTTAAGGTGTCTACAAAAACAGTTGAGAAGGGTTTCCTTAAATCTTCGAAAACCCTAAAGATCCTAACCTCCATACCCCTCATTCACCAAATCTTGACTCCATCCTTCTTCACCTTGTTTCATCAAGCCCCAATTTGAAAACCAGTGTCTCCCATCAAGATGTCAAGGACTGAAAACAACAGTGGTAGTGAAGGTGGTCAAAGGCCTTTAAGACCAAAGCATAAGGGAGGGAAAGTGAATAGGTTGGAACCTCAAAGCATAGTAGCCATCACCTCCTCTCCTAGGATCCTGTCATGCTTTCAAAATACAAGATGTTTCCAATTTTGTGAAAAGGTCAAATAGGTGAAGAGTCATACTGAGCTTACAAGGCTCCTCATTCTCAACTTGCACAACAAGCACTCAAGCCTTGCAGGAGTGGATTTTGAGATCTCAGTAGGTGCCATCTCTGAAGCCACATGTATCCCTTCCGTGGGTGAGAAATGGTTTAAAAAGGGCAAAATAGACAAATATTTCTTTGAGCCATTCATTAAAACAAGGTATAGAAGAGGCAACAAAACAATTTTCCCATTCTCAAACCTCAAGAATAGATATGCTTCCTTGATGTTGGTTATCATGAAGTACTTCACCTGTGAAGGGAGGTACTCCAGGCTCTATACCTATCATGTCAAACTCCTCATGCATTTCACCGAGGTTAAGGTTCTAAAATTTCCTTATTATCTCTATAGGAGCATGGAGAAAATGTCTTTTGTTGTCTAGAGGAGGAATCCCGCACAACAAATGCATAGTTTATTCCACCATTCTTTGATCAAGATGGTGGTATTACATCAGTTGGAGCAACAAGGTATCCCTTGGGAGGTTTTCGTAGCACATGAAGTCTTCACAAACCCTCGGCCTCCTCCTCAAACTAATTTTCACTTCTCATATGCACAACTACCCTCACCCCAAGGAAATCCTGCTCCTTCCCCTTCTATTGATGCATCCAATGAAGAGGATGACAGTGGTAATGATGGACAAGAGGGTGACAGTGGCAATAAAGAAAAATAAAATGACAGTGGAGATGAAGAAATCAGTGAGGCAGAGATAGAAATTAATGAGGAAGAGCAGGAGGATAATGATGATGAGGAAGAAGGAAATGAGCACAACAGTAGTGAAGGCAGAAACAGTGACAAATCAATAGAAGGTAGTGATGGTAAAAATACAAATGAGTCATCGCAGGATGAATAAAAGGACCCTGATGATGAACCAAGTGATGACCAAGAGGACATTAATCCTAGAAATGGTAAAAATGAGGAAGTTAACAGTCAAAGAGATGATGTGTTTGGTCATGAAGACAATGTGAAAAGTCAAGGTAAAAATAATGACAATGTGGAGGAAGATGATGAATATGAATAAGAAGAATTTGAAGTGAAAGATAGTGGCAGAGAGGATAACTCTGGTAGTGGAGCAAGTGGGAAAATGAACAACAAAGAAGATAGTCATGACTGTCATGACAATAGTCATGACAGTTATGACACTAATTAGCCTCTTAGTGATAATAAAGTGACAACAGAACAAGATATGATGAGGAAAAGGACCCTAGTGATGAAGAAGGCCAAAGTGAAGAAAAATCAAAGGCTGATGATCAAATCCAAGACCAAGGTAATAGCACTGAAGACAGCAAGGAGGGTAATGATGATGATAGTGTTGAAGATCAAGGAGGCAGTGATCAAACAGGTCATGAGATATCTGATAAGGATCATAGTGAAAGTGAAGGAGCTGATGACAACACCAAGGGTCACAGCCAAGATAAGGACATTACCAAAACCATCATCACTCCTCTTAGATATAACTACAAAAGAGGGCCAAGGCATGTGTTTGTTTCCTCTAAAGGGCAAGAGGCCATGCCATCTACCTCAAATCTACAAATTAACAAGGGTAAGCAACAACTGAAGGGAGAAGAAGAGGATCTTGAAGTAGAAAGGGAGTTTGAACTTATCCATATAGACAGTGATCAAGAAAATGAAGCAAGAACTTTAACCTCCCTCCTCCAAAACAATAATGCACAAATAGAAGATCTAGAAGCTGAGTTGGAAAGTGCAAAAGATGCCATTCACTTCTATCAAATGAAAAACAAGAAAATGAGTGCCCAGCAAGCCATCTATGAGGCTAGATCACTCAAAGCCAAAAAACAAGCCCAAAGAGCACAAGTCAAACTAGAATAATACATGGGCCCTTATGAAGAAAGTGAAGGTGAAGAGGAACAACCTAGGAAGAGGCCAAAAACCATGGGACTAAGGAAAGAATTGGAAAAATAGAAAGAAGAGGAATCAACCCTAGCAGAGTAGCTTTACCTCACTGAACTCCTTGCTATGGAAATTGAACATGATTGGGATTCATGGCTTGAGAGGGAAAACATGCACCTAGAGGCCAAGCTAAACAAAGCAAATGATGGTTTGGACCTACAAAGTAAGATGACAAAATATTATGCAAAGAAACACAAGCTTGTTTGTGCCAAACTGAAGGAAACCCTACTTGAATTCAAAACCCTAAAAGAGGCAAAAGAGCATTAAAGCCTTGGCTGCATCTTCTTAGAAGTTTTCTAAGACCCCTTAGGGAAGGTCTCCACCAAATTTGAGAGGATTTGGAGAAAATTTTGTTTTTGAGATTTTGAGCCTCATTTGCGCAACGCCACTGGCACTACGCAAACACATGGAGCATCCCAAAGAGAAGAAATTAATGTTTTTGGATTTCTCTCAACCTGCACATCATGCTCACCAAATTTCAGAAGTTTTGGAGCAGGTTTGACCCATCAAAAGGTCAAAAAACCTCACTTTTTTCACCTTTCTGCCACTATTTTGGGATTGGCGCTGTGCAAATGATAGTCTGGAGGTTTTTAAATTTTTGACTAGGCTATAGGAGCTATATCAGGAAAACACAAGAATTTATGGAAATCAAACTCATCAGGATTTTCAACGAGCCATCACGGAGCCAAATCCGACATCGGGAAGGGGTCCAAAACTTGGTTACAAAAGACCCTATTTTCTGTTGAAAGTGGTGCTGCGCAAATGGGTTGTGTAGTGTGTTTTGGACCAAAAGTCAACAAAACACAATCATCTATGAAAAATGATATTTTTTAGTTTTTTGAGGCAAAACACTCTAGAATTAGGTGCAAGTAGTTATTATGTTATTTATTTCTTAGGATATTATGTGCCTTGGGCCTTGCATGTTCTCTTGGCCATAAATGACATTTATGGGTGAATTTGACATTTTCCTACCTTATTTAGGTTTTTTTACCTCTCTTGCAAAGATAAATAGAGCATGAGGGCTTCATTGTAAATGTTAGCTTTGGATGAACTTGGAGAGAAATACATGGTTTTTGTGAGCTTGGAGAAGAATTGGTTTTGTGAAGTTGATGAATGCCTTGCTTGGATTGATGATGGAGAAGCTTGTTTGCAGGATTCCTAAGCTTGGTTAATGGTGATGTCTTATTAATTTGTTTATGTTTTCTTGTTATCATTATGTTTCACTCTTCTTAGTTGCTATAGAGCAGAAAAGTGTAGGTTGAGAAATGCTCTTTGAAGCACCTTAGTCCCCCTGTTTGCTATGGCCTCGATGTTCTCCTTTGTTGTGTGTGTTTGAGGAATTTTTAACTGCTCGTCAAGCCTCTTCATGCTTGTTTGTTTCAATTATGGATTAATATGTTGGTTAACAAATATGATTCACGGTAAGCCCTGCTTATTTGAGATTGTCTAAACTCTGTATTGGAACCTTTCTTTGAAGTATTGCTTGCTAGGTTAAGTCAAAGAGTTCCTGTTCTGATATTGCCCTTTGTCCATGCCTATTAGCTTGCCTTAGAGTTCTTTATAGCTTGATAAACAATGTTTAGGAGTTCCCTCTTTTCTTGATTAAAGTTATTGTGCTATCTTATATGTTTTCCCAAATTCTGAAGGTGAATTTACTAAAGTTAGAAGCTCTTATGCTTTCTATGTTTCATTGGAATGTTTATCTTGGATATGTATTTTTTTAAAGTATTATCATTGAGTAAATGGTTTGCTGTAGCTCATGCTTAGTATATTTTGCTTATCATATTTAAGACCTTGTTGTTCATATGTAAATGACAAAGGATACTTCACTACCCTTTGCCCTACCTTGTTTTTCCCAAACTTGATGTCCACCCCACCTCACACATTACCTTAAGGATCCATTAACCTTGCTATATTGGCCCTGCAACACACTCTGATTCATCATTAAAACACTCATGAATTTCATTGACTCCATAGCCCAATGATTCAAAGACCTCTCACTCCACCTATTCCACATGACCATCTTACCCAACCAAAATAATCAACAAACCCTACACTTAACAACTAGCCTAAAATCAACCATATAAAGCAAACAAGAACACATCCTTTGCATCTAATAGAGAAATCCCTCTCCAAGTCCAGGAAGGCTAGGTCCTAGGACTCCAAATACTGGTTCCATGTTGCCCTTTCATTTGGTATACCAATTTTCCAAATCACAGGACCCCAACAGAACATAACTTGAAGCTCAAATCCAATGAAGGAAAATAATTTGAGTATACAATAAAGTATAGAAGACTTATAGGAAGTCTCAACTACCTGACTACTACCAAACTACAAAATTTCATTTTCTGTTGGAGTCATCTACAGGTTTATGAAAAATACTTGTGAGGAACATTGGTCTGTTGCAAAAAGAGTTCTAAAGTACTTGAAGGGGACTCAATACTTTGGACTCAATTATAAAAGGTGGGTGACTTCAGCTTGACTGGATACTCTGATTCATACTTTGATGGAGACAAAGAAACTGGGGTATCTACTTCAGGTTACACTATGAGTCTTGGATCAGGATTTGTCTCCTGGAGATCACAAAAACAAACAATTCTAGCAGATTCCACAACTAAGGCAGAATATGTGGCAACAAATGAAGAAACAAAGGAAATTGTGTGCCTCAAGAAAATTTTGGAATATTTATAGGAGAAACAAAATCATTCAACTCCACTCATGATTGACAACACTTCTGCGATAAGGTTGGCCAAGAACCCGAAGTTCCATGATCGAACAAAGCACACCAATACAAAATACCATCTGATTCAACATCATGTTGAGGCCAATAAAATCCATATACCTCATTATTCACAAATGAGAATATTGCAGAAATCTTCACCAAAGCTCTTGGAAGAAAAATTTTCAAAAGATTCAAAATGATTCTTGGACTCACAAACATCCCTTGAGATTAAAGGGGGGAATGTTGACACCCAATCCTTGGGATTTGGTGAAAATGTAAAATAATGTAAATAGAAAATAAGGATAGATGGAATATGAAGAGACATTGGGAAATTAATCTCAAGAGTCTCTCCCTCCATGTATATATTTGTTTTCACCCTTAATGCAAAATACAATTAATCTTGTGAAGCTACCTCCTGGCCTGACATCGAATTTAGAGGAAAATTGGGTCTTCATGTCTCGAATAATTTCTCTGTCATTTCCGATTAGCATCATATCATCCACATATAAGAGCAAATAAATAACATGATCACCAAAAAAATTATAATACACACAGTGATCCGCTTTTCTATTTGTGAAGCCAAGTCCTTAGATATATGTATCAATTTCTTTATACCACATCCTTAGTGATTGCTTTAACCTATAAAAATACTTCTTTAACTTGCAGAACAATTATTTCTTACCCTTCACTACAAATCCTTTTGGTTACTTCATGTAAATATCTTCTTCTATACCCCCTTGTAGGAATTTTGTATTCACATCCATCTATTCTACATCAAAATAAAAAGTAACAATAACAAATAAAAGTAATCTAATAGAAGCTGACTTGGAAATAAGAGAAAAAATATCACCAAAATCAATTCCTATCACATGGGAATAACCTTTCCCTACGAATCAAACTTTCTATTTCTTTAATTTTCCTTCTTCATTCATCTTCTTCTTAAACACCCATTTGCTTCCAATGGGCTTCCTTCCGTCCAAAAATTCCACTAGATCCCAATCCTCATTTTCATCCAAGGATATCATTTCCTCGATCATAGCCTTTTTTCCAAAGTTTTAAATTCGCTGAATCCACTACCTCCATGATAGTTATGGGATCATTATAAATAATAGATTAAAAAAAATATGAATAAAAATCAGATGGACTGTACCTCTTTGGTTTCCTTCTTTCCTGAACCGATCTCCTAAAAAATGGAGCGTGTGGTTATTCTTCTTCTTCATATATCTATTATTTTGTGGAGTCTCATTCTTCATCTTTGATATTAAACTATATATTCTTTGGTTCCTTTCCCTTGGTAGGACTTCTTATTTCATGCAATCCTCCACTTCTATAAATACCACATTGTGATTGTACACTACCTTCTTTGTTTCTTGGTTCCAAATCTTGTAACCTTTTAAACCATATTTATACTTAATAAAGATGCACCTTTAATATTTACTATCCAACTTGGTTCTTTTCTCCTTTGGAACATATACATATGGATCAAATAAAAATAACCTAAGATGTGAAAGAGAGGGTTGGTTACCATTCCATACCTCATGTGGAGTCTATTGACGGTGCTGGAAATCCGTCAACCATGGGGTTATCCCCGATGTGATTTCCAAATTAGACCTCATACCATTTAAAGTAGGAGCCCCATCCAGAGTATCGACCAGGAAACTATAACTTAAATTTTTCCTTGGCTACAATGAATAACATAATAGAGTATGCACATAACCTTTGAAATCAAAAACTACGTTGACATTGCGAAACACAAATTGCAATTTGTAAAAGGAGGCTTTCATGAGAGGGAAATAAAGAGAGAGTCTCTAGAAGAAAAGTAATAGTACTCTCCTAATAAAGACATACGAGAGAAGGAAATATTCATTAATTATATAGCATAGTATTTCACATAAACACAACAATCATTAAAGAAAATACAATTCACGTCCAACAAGATAAGCACCAAATCCGATGAAGTAGTTCGATTTCTTTAGTACATATGAATGTAACATATAATAAAAACATATAAAGAATAGTCTTAAAATATTCATGATACATGCATGGAAGTGTAGAAAATCCAATTATATTTAAACTGATAATTGTAATATGCTAAAACAATATACTTGAATTTACTTTACCAATTGTGGAAACCAATTACGATCGCAAAATCACAAAACATGAAAGAGAAAGAATTTCAACCACATAGTACAAAAAAAATTCTTGGGGAAAGCCACAACTAAAGACTCTACTCTCTATATATTACATAATTCAGAAAATATGAGAAGATTACAATGCCTTTTTACGACCATAGAAACCTTTGCACTATATGTATCTGTCTCATTGATTCCTAAACAAGCCTAGTTCAATACTTCACCAATTTTATGCCCTCCAAGATCCATATTTCCTTGAGTTGTTTCCTTGGGTAATTAGGTCCTATTAATTATGGAAATTCCCAATCGATACTGCATAATCCATTAGGGGCCCTCCTCTGATTTCATGCACCACTTGTACAAATTTGATGATTATACAACTAGTAGTACACTGCCCTTGAACTCCAATCTCAACTGGGTATTTCTCAAAACTGACATGCATGATTTATTTATGAACGAATCATTAGTTTTCTGACTAATCACTAGATGTGGTTCAAGTCCAAGTTCTACTCTTTGACCTATCACTAGTTCTTCTGTTAGTTAAAACTAGTTAACCTTTTATTAACTCAGATAAACTGAGTTGATTACTTACAACTCAAACTAAACTCAACTAGGGATCCTATTTTGTAGGAGACACTCTACATGACTCAAGTTATACCCTCAACTCAAATTAACTGAACCAGCTAATTCACACTGACTTAGTTAACTCATACAATTTGTCTTGTGATGTGGAATTACAATTTTATTCTAATTTAATTCAATGGAAAATTGAATTAGAATCTTTTCTTGTTTCCATTTTCAACACTCCCTCTCGACAAGAAAGGGATTATCTAATACCCTGGTCCTTGATCCTGCCTCTATGGATCTCATATTTTCCTCTTTACACTACCTTCATCAAGACGTATGCATCCTTCTCCTCTGTATGAATGTAATCTATCATCATGTCCACCTCTGCACACAATATTTAAGATGGAGGTACCAGATGTCAATATGCTTGGATCTATCATGAAAACTGGATTAACCGAGAATTTGATGCAACTATGGTTATGACTGAAAATCATAGTTAGATCCATATGTTGACCAAAAAATCCAACAAGGATCTTCCTAATACAAATAGCCCCACAAGTTTCTTAACTAGCAACCATGTACTTTTCTTCTACTGAATTGAGTGCAACTGATCTCTGCTTCCCATTGTACTAGGAAATTTTTGTTGACCCAATACTAAAGATTCTTCCTAATGTGCTCTTCCTGTTGAATGGAATCCCTACCCAATATGCATATATGAAGCCTTTCAACTTCATTCCCTATGTCCTCCTGTACCAAAGACCAAACTGAATGGTGCCTTCTAATAGAGCTTGGTCAACTTAACCATTGCTTGAATAAGATAGTTAATTTCATAACACATGTCCTCTCATTTTTTCAGTAAGTACATAAGTGAACCCACAAGATGCATTTAAATGGTAGCATCTACCACTTCTCTTGAATTGGCATCTTCCTACCTCCAATTCCTTGCTAGAGGAGTCTCCATGGGTTTGATGCTCTCCATGTGAAACTTCCTCAGTATATCGTTGGCATACTTTCCTTGAGAGACAAATAGTTCCCCATCTCTTTTCAAAATTTCAAACTCAAGGAAATAATGCAAGGGCCTCATGTCCTTCATATCAAATTCTCTTGCAGGATCCTCTTTGCAAGATTTTATCAGCTTCTCATCACCTATTAGAATTAAATCATCGACATATAATACTGTAATCAATAATTTACATTCAACCACAATATGGTAAAGGTTCACATATGCTTAAATTTTTTTGAAGCCCAACCCAATGAAATAGTTGTCGATCCTGGTGTACCAAGCACGTGGTGATTTTTTCATTCCATACAACACTTTCTTAAGTGCGCACATATGTGACTTTGTGTCGAAGGTCTCAAATCCTTCTAGATTATCTATGTACACCTCTTCCTCAATCACTCTTTTGAGGAAGGTTGTTTGTAAATCCATATGATGTATTTTCCATCCCATATATGCTGAAAGTGATAGAATAATTGAATATTACCTTGCTATTGGAGCAAAGGTTTCTTCGTAATCAATTCCTTCCACCTGAGAGAACCCTTTGGACACAAATCTAGCCTTGTGTTTCTTGACACTCCCATATGCTACTTGCTTCACCTTGTAGATCCACTTGGATCATACAACTGAATTGTCCTTTGGTTCATGCACTGTTTATGATAATGGAGTCATACTCCTCTACCATGGAATCAACCCATACTGGTTTTTGCACTTCTTCCTTGAATGAGGATGGCTTAGTATCTACACCCTCGCTCATAAGACCCATATAGCCAGTGTACTGATATGGGAAACTTCTGTGCCTACGTTGTGATGTGGGTGCTCCCACATTTTCTCTAGAATATTACATGAACCTGTCAGCCTCTTTGGTCAACTTCCTTCTACCTATAGATGTCTCTGCATGAGTGGGTTCTTCCACTATCTTCTCGTATGCTTTTTGTTTCTCCACATCTTGAGGTTCTTATTTTGGAGCTAAGAGCTCCTTATCTGCATGCATATGAAGCTCCCTCTCAAGGGAAATTCACATGGCCTTTCCTTCATCGAAGTTCACATCTCTACAAACCACTATCATCCTATGAGATGGAATGTACACTCGATGGTTGTGAGGTGTATTAGTATAGCCCACAAATATTCCCAACTCAACGGTTGGTTCTAGATTTTTCCATGCATCCTTGGTAATATGAAATTAAACTGCTGAACCAAAAATTCTAAAGTTTGCCACATATGGCTTCTTAACGGAAAAGGCTTCCTCTGGTGTACTCATCCCGAGGATCGGATAAGGACTCTCGTTCTGCACATATACAATTGTGTTGCTTTATTTTTCCCACAAGTGCAATGGTAGGTGTTGATCATGTAACATTTCCCAAGTAGCTCCCACATTGCTTCTATTAATTCTTTCTGCAACCACATTCTGCTGTGGGTTATGAGGTGCTATCAATTATCGGCAAATTCCTTCTGATTCACAGAAGTTATTGAATTAATTCGACACATATTATACACCTTTTTCGCTCCTGAGAGCCTTCCCTTTCCTTCCTGTGTATTTTTCAACAAGTGCTTTGAACTCGCAAAATTTTGAGAACGTCCGATCTTTCTTATGCATCAAGAATATCCAACAATTCCATGAAAAATCATCTACAAAAATCACATAATACCTGTGCTTGACCGTGGAGGATTTTGATAACGGTCCACACACATTTGAGTGAACTCTTTCAAGGATTGATTTTGATTGACTATCCTTATCATGAAAGGTGGCCTTGGTGTACTTCCCCAATGTACACCATTTGGATCTATCACGCTACTCAAGTGCACCCATGGGAAGTCCTGTAGAAATCAAGTGCATGACCTTCAAAGCTCCATGGTGTAGATGGCCCAATATTCTATGCCATAACTCATCGATATCTCTATTCTCCACCTTCTCTGCTTTCATGCTCAAGGCAACACAATCTTCTACATAAAATTTGTAGAGGTTCTTTACCCGAACCCTAATCTTCTTCACCCTTCCCATGGCTATGTGATGAATGAACACCTTTCCTTTTCTAAAAATCACATTGTAGCCACGGTCTTCCAACATAGAAATTGAAACTAAATTCTTCTTAAAACCAGGAACATACCTGAAATATTTTAATGCGAGAGGATAACCAGACTCCCTATAAAAGGTAATAGCACCAATACCAGTTTTTTTATACCTCTAATCATCTCCCATATCGATGTGAATCTAGAGGTCCTTATTCTCCAAGTCACTGAAGAACTATTTGTTTTTAGTCATATGGAATGAGGATCCACTATCCAGGTACCACACGAAAACCATCACTGATGACACCATGCATGCGATGAGAGTAATATCCAACTCAAATTGTGAAGCAAGAGCTTCACTTGCCGCTCCTCCTGATGGATTCTCTCTGAACTTATTGTGTGGACACTTTTTGGCATAATGTCCCAGATTGTGACGATGAAAAAATTTAATCTTCGACAAGTTCTTATTCTTGCTTGCCTGACTATAATCTGACTGGGAATGGGATGAATTATAATTCCCTTTCTTTTCCTTTCCAACCAATGAAAAATTATCTGCATCATCATGCTTTTATGAGGACTCATCTTTGGTGTTCTGCTCAATCTCTTCTTGCACTAAGTCAGACCAAAAATGGTCCCACTCTGGTAGATTCTCCCTCCCATTTACCAAATCCTGGTAGTCGTGCCACCTCTTGGGAAGGCTTAGAAGTTCTAGGCTCATCGTATCATCCTTGAAAAATATAACACCAACACTTCCAAGATTATGCCGACATTGGGTGAACTTGGTCATGTACTTTGGTGTTGTGTCACGCTTTTCCATCTTGATTTTTCTAAGTTTTCCTTCATTTCTAGCTTCCTGTGGTCACTACTATTTAAAAAAATATATGTTAAGGCCTTCCACATAGAATATGGAGTTTACTTTCCATGGAGGTTCAAGGCAATATGATCTTGAACACATTTTAAAAGAATCCTTCTTGCCTTTGCTACATTCTTCTTCCAAACTGCCAGATCTTGAGCATTTTGTTGTTGCAGGCTTAGGAATATCACTGACTATGAAATCCTTCATCCCATTTTCTTCCAACTTTTCTTCCATACTCTCCATCCAAGCTATGTGATTTGAACTACCATCAATGGAATATTTTAGTCTCAATCCAGAGAAATAAATCTTGATCCCGATGTTATTCTTGAAGCGTAGATCTGAAAATTCGATTCACCTGCACATAATAAACTTGTACTCTTCTCTTATATAGTGATTCTTGATCCGATACCATGTAGAAAATCCACGTATATTCAAACTGATAATTGTAATATTCTAAAACAATATACTTGAATCTTCTCTACCAATTGTGGAAACCAATTACAATCGTGAAATCAAAAAACATGAAAGAGAAAGAATTTAAATCACATAGTACACAAATATTTTCTGGGGAAGGCCAGAGGTAAAAACCCCACTATCTTTATATTTCATAAGTTATAAAATATGAGAATATTACAATTAGTTTCTACAACCAGATAAACATTTTCACCATCTTTATCTATCTCATTGATTCCTAGACAAGCTTAGTTCAATGCTTAACCAATTTTCCTCTCTCCAGGATCCATATTTCCTTGTGTTCTTTCCTTAGGTAATCAGGCCCTAATAATTAGGTAAATTCCCAATCCATAATGTACAATCCATTAGGGTCCTTCCTCTGACTGAATGCACAACCTCTACAATTTGGATGATTATAAAACTGATAATACACTTCCCTTGACCTCCAATCTCAGCTAGGTCTTTCTCAGATATGACATGCATGAGTTATTTATGAGTGAATCATTAGTTATTTGATTGATAAATAGATGTGGTTCAAGTCCAAGTTCCACTCTTTGACCTCTCATTAGTTCATCCATCAGTTATAACTAGTTAAACTGATTTTAACTCAAATAAACTGAGTTAACTAATTGAAACTCAAAATAAACTCAACCCGGGATCCTATTTTGTAGGAGACACTCTACATGACCCAATTTATACCCTAAAATCAAATTAAGTGAACCAACTAAGTCATACTAACTTAGTTAACTTTTACAAGTTGTCTTGTTATGTGGAATTACAATTTTATTCTAATTTAATTCAAGGGAAAATTAAATTAGAATATTTTCTTGTTTCCATTTTCAACAGAAATTTTGATGGTTCTATGAGTTTCTGATTATTAAGTGAAGGATCTAATTACACAGTTACAGTGGTTATACACTAGCTCCACTAGTGGAACATTAATTTTTTTCTTAATTCTCCAAAAGAATGATCTTCTATCCAATTCCAAGCTAGAGAAGCCAAGGCTAGTTCTCCAAATTCTAATTCTCCAAAATCCCTTTTCCTGAGTTACTAGGGTGCATTTATAGCAAGGGGGAATGAAATTTCATATCCCCATGAATCTTATACCCCTAAGTGACAGTTGAACTTCTATTGACTCTTTGGTCCACATGTGACTTTTCATGTTCCACATGTGACTCTTCGAATTCCACACATTTACATTTTATCATTCTTTAGAATACATAATTACACTCCACATCATGTGGAAAGACCCATTAACACACATGACATTGTGATTACACATGTACAAGACATAGCTTGGAATCATGACATGTAACTTCATGATGATGTGGCAATGCCAAGTTACTCCCCTTTTTTCTGAATTTGAATTCCTTGTGATATATCTTTGCTCATTATTCATTTTAACCCTCCATAGGGTTTGGATAAGAGAAAAAAATTTCCAAGGAAACATGAGATACCATCATTCTGTCATGATCCAAGATTTCTTCGAATATTCATGATGGTTATTCTTTGTGCTTCTTATTTGCAAGTTATCTTTGTTTCTTCTTCTTGGCATCTTCCTTGAGCACCATCTTGCCTTGTTGAGGTGGTAAATTTTCTATTGAAGTTCAATCATGGCAAGGTAATATCAGTTTGAAAATCATCTATTCTACCCATAGCTTTTCTCATGGAAGAAGTTTATTTTGATGGGCCTAAGCAAAGGTTGAGAGATAAATAATTGTTGAGAATTATGCAGTTGAGCTCAACAGTGGCTAAGGGAAGACACCACTACTCACACAAAGTGAAAAATCCGCTATAAGGAAGTGCTCTTCAAGGTACAACGTAGTGAACATGTGCAATATACAAGGTTGATGAGCTTGCTGACTGAAAGTGTGCAGTACACAGTGCTAAAGGGAGAGGGATACAATGACTACACAGGTGAGCTTCACAATGATTGTGGGAATGTCTCACTATGCACTAGAACAACACAATGCATAGAAGGGGCCAAGCAGGATAATTTGACTATGTATTGAGGGGTTCTAGTCAACAAAGGAGTCAAGACTAGGAATTGTAATTTCATAATGCATAGTGTTTGAGGGGAAAATTGTTATGCTTTCACAATTAAGGGTTACAGTGGGACAAACATGGAGTGAATTTCCACTAGAATTACACAATGCACAAAAGGTGGATCACTGGAAGTGAATATTTTGCAGTTGGATGAGGAAAGTAATAGAAAGTGAAGTCACTTTAAGAGGAAGGTTCTCACTACACATTGAAGGAAAGGATCAAGCCTATGTATTGCACAATTTGTCATTGGAAGGGGATGGAGGAGGTCCTTGATGTAAAATAGAAGTGCTACATGCGTTATACAAGGAAAAACTGATCAAATCTTAGTGTAGTAAGTTGATAAAAGCAACAAGGTTTAGTGACCATGCTTTGAAGGTTCTCAATGTGCAATGATAGGAGTTGACTAGAAAATAAATAGTGCACAAGTCTAGGAAGGAATATATTTCATCAATGAAGCTCATTGATAGGTAGTGTTCATCACTTGGTGAGAGATTAATGAATTCATAACTTGCCTCTGACAAGAGGACCAAGAAGAGCTCCATAATGGCTAAGTGTTGGATCAATAGAGTAAAAGAGGGAAAATTCTCCGAACAAGACTCAAACACAAATCATACACATGAATTCCATCAATACAATCAATGGGAATTCATAGGACTTATAATCAACAATCACACCTTGAAACTACAACAAAACAACACTTAGAACACAGGTTGCAACAAAAGTGTCGATTATGAACAGAAAGTGCGCTAAGCTGTAAGAATGTGTATAGTTCATATTCTTATGATATATATGACCATATAATTTATAAGAGTGCACTATATCATCCTCTTGTGATTCACAAAGGTGCGACACATACAAGAGTGGAAATAGTTAAAAGAGACACTTGCAATAGTCAGAAAAAAGTGAAAATTACACTTGAAAAGGCTAAAGAAAGTGAAAGTGACACATGCCATAGTGAAGTTAAAGTGAAAATGACACTTGTTAAAGTGAAAGAAAGAAAAATAGATAGTTGTGAAAGTAAAAGAGACACTTGTGAATGTAAAGGTGTGCACAAGCGACAATTGAAACAACTCATTGGAATAGTAGTACAATTGCACCCAAAGTGAGAGGGAAAGTGAAATGATATTTTTCACTTACTATTAGCATAATTTTCACAAATTACTCTACTAAAAATTGTGCAAGAACTTTTCCTAGAGATTGTGTAAGCCTTACTTTCAAGATTTGCGTAATTCCTATATGAGCTTGAATATAAAGAAGCACATATATGAATTCATTGAGGACTAAGCATGTATGAGTAAGTGGCTTTGACACTTATAATCCCAAGAAGAAGACTTGAGTGGTTACAAATACATTAACCAAACATGAAGTGACTATGATTCACATGGAACGACAAATCATAAGATCCCAAATAGGCTCCAAAATTCAAGTGTAAGAAATATTTTGGAGGGTGTTTGTCGCACCAAAAACACTTGGTGACACACTGGTAGAAATACATCTTCTCTATTTCGGTCTACCTTTGAGCACAAAGTCTTAGTCGTTCAAGAAGTATTTATTCATCATGTGGATTAACTCAGCTCCCCATTTATCCGAGTTACAAATATAGTCTCATCTATTCCCTTTCTCAGTTAAACACATTTAAAAATATTTTGATATCACAATTGTTTTAGTCTAGGAGAAGGGAAATATGTAGTTGTGAGTTTAATATGACCACAATATTAGTTTCCATTTCTAGTTTCGCTCCGCTACTACCAAGCCTGTTGAGTACCCTGGCAGAGTCACTATGAGAACATAAGAATTTCTTCGCTTCCAATGAGCATGTTCAGTACCTCAATGAAGTTTCTTTCTTCACCTTTCTGCGCAGAAGCCTTTCCCTTCTTTCACCTTTTATTTTATTTTATTTTAATATGCACATTGGAATTTTATCAACATTTAAATCAATAAGGTGGAAGAGAGATCCAAAATTATTGATATCTGGAGAGGATGTTCCTTCAGAGAAAGTTATATATACCTTTGAAATTGATATGATCGTTATTTATTTCCCCCTTTCACTTCTCTACTCGATTGGATCAACATTAAAAACACCATTTAATAAAAATACTGAGTTATGGAATGAGTATCCTAGAATAGATGTCGGTGTCATGGTTCTACTTAGAGCTTTCCTTTCGAATGGATCATATTTTCCATTCAAGCATCATTAACTTTAAAGATATGTAAACCTAAACAAATAATGGGAAGACAAATTAGCCAAGGGTTTCTTGTAATCACAATTACCTTCTCCAATCTTTGCCACATTGCATTTTGAGCCCAAAAGGAACATATTTCATGCCGAGTGTTATTAAATAAAACAAAAAATAAAAGACATAACAAAATAATGAAACACGATAAAAAAGAACAAGGAAAATATAGAATTTAAATGAAAACTATTCGAAACAAAATTAAGATAACAAAGGAAAGACTAAAGGAGAGAAAGTGCAGGATGAGTGTACAAGGGAAACTAGAATGCAACTAAACCTACACCTAACCTAACCAGCTAGAAGATCAGGGCTAAGTGTAATGAATTTTACAACGTAACTATCGTAGTTTTTCTCGACCCGAAAACAAAAAGAAACAATCAATTAAAATAGATTTAAAAAATTGTGTAAAATATAATAACTTGAATAGATTGCACAAAATACTGAAGTTATTTCCTACATGAAAAAAGATGCGTCATAACAACTAGTTTTAACCGACCCGCAACATTACCTTTTTTTATTAAAACCACAATAAAAAAACCTCAAATAATTCTTGTGAATGCACCTTTTTTTGTGTTCTTTTCCTTATCAAACATCATGAAAGATCATAACTTATTACTAGCGAAGGAACTTTCCAAGTAAGATGCTTCCAACCAATCATAGATTCAATCATGAAATCCTAAACAATCATATTGAAAACCTCGAAATCCTTGTGAAAATGAACTTTAAGTCAATGGAATGGAATAATGATGAGAATATTGTGAAAGATATTTGATCTGATGATGGTCAAAGGTTTTGTAAATATAGTGAGGACCTGACATAACCATTAGGAAAGGCCGAAGTGCCTCAACTGCTTGACAAAAATCTGAATAGTGAGATGATAAACCAAAAATATCAAACGATGTGAAACACCTATTATCAAATATACTGGTGGGAAATTTATTAGTTGAATGATTTTCATTTGGACCAGAATTAGATAAGATGGGTCAATTAAGGCCTAAGATTCTTAGTTAGTGGAAAATAGATATGGATTAGTTTGAAAATATTTACAATTTTTTTGAACAATAAAATCGTCTTCCTCACATGAAGAATGTAACAAACCATTTCCCCATAACTAGTTATAAACTGAATCAACGTCACAATCATCAAAATAATTGAAAATGAATGCTAGTATAGAAAATACATGAAACTAATCAGGAAATAATGGGTGGACATGCATATCAACTTGGAGAATTAATTTTTTTAAAAGAGGAATTTGATTCACCAAATAACTCAATCATTCGCTAACACTCAAGAGGATATCTTGTTCCATAATTAAAATTATTAGCATCATAGCGTTCATAAGAAAAACTAGGAGCTGATTATTTTCAAAAGTATCTGACAGGTATGAATCCTTCGACCGATGATAATTTTTAAAATAATCAACTTCATAGATTTGTGCATCCATGAAATATACACACTCCAAACACAAGTTTTATACAATATATTTGCATGGATATGAATCAACTGAAATTGAATTCTCAATCTGATCAAAAACCAAATCTTTAAAATTAGAAAAGAAAAATCTAAAATACCAAAAATATCTCAAGTTGAAGGAGTTTGCATTTAGTGAAACCATGTAAACAAAAGAACCTTGCGAGAAAAAATAGATTTGACATAGTTTGGGGATCTTGCCAAATTTGTGAGAAATTATCATAACCATCAACAGAAGTTGAAGTTCCTCAACTTCTTGACAAGTCTCGAAACTTTCAAGGATTGTAGAATTGAATTTTGAATATTGGGTTAGATCGTGCATGGTGTGTAGAAAAATCCTACCAATAATTGCAACAAAATCACTATTATCTGGATAGAATTCATCTACATCATTGGTTTTATCATATTTTTTTAACCTCAAAAAACATATTACTCAAGAAAAAATTCTTCTAATTACACATTTAGAGATGGATAAATCAGATAAATCTCATGTATAACTTGAACTGCATATTTTTCTTCATGCAAGACTAGAAATGATAAGGAATGAAATTCATGTTCGATGATTTCATAACTTTCTTCTTCATCATGGATAACCTCACTACCTTGTATCAATTCAAATTTTTTTTTATCATGTGGGAGATTCTAAGAGTGTGGCATATTTATATTATAAGTAATATGGCACAAGGAATAGTGAGTTGAAGCGGAAATTTCCATAAGAAAGTCTTCTTTAACCAGAACATATTCTAGATCTAAATATTTTGAATCAAAATATTCTTGAGAAGTTGAAAGATTAATTGGTGCACTTGGGCATTCATCATCATATACATCAATGGAGTCATCATCATAATAATGATGGTTTTCCAAGACTTTAGAAAGATTAAGAAAATTGATTTCATTTGATTGGTTGTCTAGATTATTAGATTATAAATTAGCTAAGAATGTAGGAACACCATTTTGACATAAAGGATTTTGAAAAAGAGAAGATATATTGAAAGAAACTTCACCTTTTTGCGCCTCCACTTGTGAAATATGACTTCCTTCCTCCTGATCACTATTTGGATTAGAAAACTGAAAATCAAAAGAGTTTGAAAGAGAATGATCAAGAATATCAAAGGAAAAGGGATCATGAGAAAGGGGGAATAGAGGATGATAGGTATCCATTGAAGAGATCATACTTTCAATCAAACCTGATTCAATTTTGAGGTTATGAGTGTTAATATTATCTTGAAAAATAAAGGTATTAGTCTTCCCCTTAGGCTTCATGAATCATTCCATGTTCTCCTCAAACTAATCTGGATCACAAAAATTGGATTAAGGTGGGAAAGATGGATCAAAAATTTGATTTATAGATTTCCCAACTTCAACATCATCATAAGGAGGCACCAAGTTTGTTACTAAGAAAGGAGTAGGACAAGGAACAAAAGAAATAGTAGGTTCCTCCTTTGAAATTAGAGGTGTCTCATGGATTGAAAAATTTGGGAGAGAACAGTCACCCAAGGATGTATATTCACAATGTTTCAAAGAGATATGAACCAAATGTTGAAAATTTTATTTAAAGAAATCCCAATATGTATCTTTTTCAAGAAACTCATAACATGGGTGAATAAATCTATTACAAAAATTTTCAATCAACTCATCAGGATTCATTATTAGTTAATTGATCTATTTATGAATGTCTCGGTAATCATACCTATCAAAGGATTGATGAAGCTCCTCGAAGATTTATTCAAATGAATGAATGGAAGAAAATGGCAGAGTATGACACCATAAATTAAATTGAACTTCAAGTGTGAGGGTGAATATTATACAAATAACATCTTCACATCACTTTCGTAGGATTCAAAAAACTTGAGAAAATGAGATGTATGCTGAGATATGGATATACCACCCTTTCCATCAAACTTTAACTAGGATGAGTTATAAAAATGTTCTGTGTGGATTAAAAATTTACAATTAGATCTATTAGAAAAACATCCTGAGAGTATGATTTGGTAATGTGCCATTTAAGATAAGAGATTCAAACAGACTCAACGGGTACAACTTGTCATATGGCCCTCCTTCTAGCACCAAAATTTTGATGGTGCGGTAAATCCATCAACTAAGGGGGTCACCCAGATGCAACTTGGAAATGGTTAAATGGAACTTCATGATAATGTAGAAATTTGAAGCTTATCCCATTTCTTATTTTAATTTAACTTCCTCATTATAGAAATTTTTTCATTTCTCATTTTTCCCCTTGAGAGGGTATGGATCAAAGCTAGAACCTTCCAAGGAAATATGAGATGCCATCATGTAATATTTCAAATTCAGAACAACTACACTATTGGGAATATCTCAAGATATTACCAATGTGGAGATCAAAAATACATAAACATGAGCTGGAAAATAGCAGTGAATACATTAATACAAGAACGCTGGAGGATCCACATAACCATTACATTATATTATAGCAGCAACAATGTGTACAATATCTTGAGTAAATGATCTCTCAAGCTAGGCAATGCAGTCTCAATGAAACAAGTATATAAAATATGACAAAGCACTGCTACACAAGAATGCCCAAGGCTATGACTGCACAGTCTATGAAGGAGGACTGCTGCAAAATAGTGTCAATACACAAATGTGACAATATATAGCTCAAATACAAGAGGGGGAGCAAGATCTCAACCCCTGGAAACAACAATACACAATCCTCAAAAGGATTGGCTGAAATAAGTACAAAATGGAAAATCTGCAGAAATGCCAGAGTTGCTGGGCAGCAGCTGCAACTCAGAAAATAGAAATCGATGAAGATAGTTGATGATGCTACAAATGATGGCTGAATCTCATCCAAAGGATCTCTCAAGTGAAAGGCTGATCCAATCCGAGAAGATCTCACCCTCCAAAATAGTGGAGCAAGTCCCCACTACAATTGCACTTAGAAATAATGCAGTCTAGAGAAGGGACTGCATTGTTGGTGAAGTGAAGTGCTTGGCCTGATGCTAATGATCTACAATATGCTCAGGAATCCCCCTCACTAACCTCCCAGAGGAATAGAAGCTCTCTCCTCCGAAATATGAGCCAAGGAAATGGTGTTGTGGAGTCCCCACTGCAACACCCTGCAACACAGAGTTATCCTGCTTCAGGAATAATGATGTGACTAAAGGAGATGGCTTTGGCCTTGAGCCAAGAAATGTGGAGAATGAAGAAAAATCCCTCAATACACCTCTCAAGAAGGTGAAGAAATCCTAAATAGGAATTCCCCCAGCAACTTTGCTAAATATCAAAATAATGCACAATGTCTGCATAGACAATGAAATCAATAAGCCAATTCATGAAAAACAATGGCTGTCTTGCCCTCCTTTTAAACAAGTGAAAGATCTCCCTCCATGGGCCCCATCCATGAGGGTTTCCTCCAAAAAATATCCTCTTCCTCATTCACATTGCATTGTCTCATAAAGTGATCCATTCCTCCTATGGCAGCACTATTGACTTGGTCAAACGTGACCTTGTCTTCATGCATTTGCCCCTTTTCACACTTGAGGGTGCAAAATGAAGCTACTCTAATCATCCCTTTCACATTATGAGGGATTTTATTCATGTATTCAATAATAATGGGTTCCTTTACCCATTTATTTAGCTGCAAGGTGATAAAAGAAAAATTTTAATATTCCATTTAGCCATGTGCTAAAATGGAATATTACAGTCCTCCCCTCCCAAATGTTGCTTGTCCTCAAGAAAATGCAAGGATAGAACTGAAGAATCTCCACCCAAGGCATGGAGTCTGAAATATGTTTAGGAACATCTTCCTCAGGTAGAACCTCCATCCCCCAAGCAATCATCCATACAAAGTGATTTACCTCCGAACATGGAAACTCCTGATAATCATTTTCCACCTTTGGCTCCTGCAATATAGGTGGGCTGAAAATCTGATCTTGGTAGAAAAAATAGCCTACCCCACGCTGTCCTCCTCTCCAATTAGGATAAGTGTAGAGTATATGCTGACCTTAGGTTGCAATAAATTTTCCCTCCAGTGGCAAGATGAAGACTAGACCTCCAAGGATCTCGTCCCTAGCGTTATGAAACATGTTGTCCCAAATCACCTCATATGTGATGAGTTGGAAGTCACCATCATATGGTATCCAATGAATCATATGGCTCACCTCAAATGAAAACAAATTTTCTGCTGTAGTGGCCACATTTCCTCTCATGCTCCCATTAGAAAATGCAATGCAAATAATGTGGGAGATCCCTCCCCCAAGGGACACATCCAACCAATGTGCCATTCCCCCAATCATGATCTCAACAAATACAAAGACAAAAACAACATAATGAACCATAATTAGAACCATTCTTGTTGTCATATGTGGTAAAGGAGAAGGAAAATGGTCCCTCAATTGTAACCAATGCAGTTTGACCCTCAACTGCAAAAGAGTGTGACAAAAAGTGTGGCCTCTCAACCACTTGCTTGCTATCCTACTCTCCTCAATTGTATGGAGAAAGTGAATGATATATGGTGCAAGGTGATTAGGTCCTCCAAAATACATTTCCTCCCCAAGTCCTCCTAGGGAGTGGTCACCGACAGTGCTCATGGCCTCAAGTAGACCATGGGGTCTAGAAAGAAGAATGCTCCTCCTTGGAGCAACATCCTGTACATATATGGTTAAGGGATGACTATACAAATCATCATGCAAATAAAAAATACCATTACCATAAGTTTTGTGTATGAAAATGGAGTGGCTCAAAAATGAGTCTCCTCTCATCCTCAAAGAGAAAAGAGGTGGCTGTGCTAACTCCTCCAAAGAGTTATGTATCTCCTCCATTTGCACATGATCTATGCATCTCCTAATATGATGATCTATCAATATCATGCAAGAAAGATGATCCTAGGAGCACTCCACTCCTCTTAAATAAATGAATGGTGCCTTGACATGTGAAGCATCCCTCCTCCTCTGCTGGTCTAGTGGTCTCCCCGGCAAAATGTCTCCATGCAATGAGACATCCTCAACAAGAGATGACTGAATATATGAATGAAAAAGTCTGTCCATGCTTCCACTATGTAATCTAATCACCTTCTTAGGTGCATCAACCTCATAAAATAGATAGGGATGTGTTCTCCTCATCAACTCATGATGGTAATCCTCCCTATAATCTCCTCCTTCTGTCTCCATGGTTCCACACCTCCTCAAAAATGGAACATGAATTGTGCCTTGATCTCCATACATGAGATCCTGGGGACATCCTTGCAAAAATGCAAGAATCCCTGTACCTAGAGAAAAATCTCCTCCTTCCTCTGCATGAGGCACTAGATAATCTCTATATGGCACAACGCTGCTGCCCTCAACTTCCTCAAGATAGATGGGCAACCCTCCAATAATGTTGTTGCACACATGGAATCTCTCCCAAGGTGGAAGTAATTCCTGATCATCAAAGGTCAAGGGGTATCCCCTTTGCACCATGATAGTGCCATCTCCTACTCTTGCAACATCATACAAGAAATGAGAGCAAATATGCCCTTAATCTCCAAAGAATGACCCCAGAAACAAATGTCTTTGCTTCTTCCTCATGCTCTCATCATGCAAGATATGTGATGAAGACATAGTGAATGATATGAATGTTGCATCATCCCTATGCACCCATACTCTTTGCTGCTCCATAATGCCAGCATCTTGCCACATCTTCTCCCTCCTCATACCTTTGGAAAGAGTGTATGCCAAGTGATGGCCAAACTCCTTCAAGAGTAACCAGTGCAGCCAAGCCTCCTGCTGCCCGGTATCATAAATTTGCAAGTAGCTCACCAGCTTCTTGCTCACCATCCACATCCACTCAATCAATTGTGGATGCCTTCTTCCACCCTTCATCTTGGTACTGCCCCCATGAGGGCTACCATCATCCCAAATCAACTTCCTGCATTTCATGGGATCTTGAAATGCAATCATCCCGAGGATCAATTTGACCCTATAAGGACCCAAATAGGCGGTAGGAAAAAACCTCCCATCATGATGTGCATGGCTCAAGGAATGTCCAAAAAAGTCATGAGAGATGTTATCCATCTGGATATGTCCTCCATATTCTATCTGTTCCTGTGAGAAGGGAAGAACCTCCTTAAAATGTTGAAGAATCTTGCACTCCATGATGTGTGGGAGTGCACCTCCATTGAAATCTCTCCTTGAGATCTCCTCCTCATGCATGGTCCTCCAAAACCGAAGAGGCCTTGGATCTACTACCAGTAGAAGTCTCTCTTTGAGCTGTGGCATGCTCATTGAGAAAGTGTTATCTAGAGAGGAGAAAGAGTTTCTTATCTCCATATGTCTACTCCTTTATGCTCCTCTCATGGCTTCCTGAATGAAGCTGCCATGTGAATGCTCCCATGAGGAATGTTTCATCTCCTTTACATCACTACTCTTGTACAACACAGTGTTGTTTTTCTGCTCTAGGTCAACTGCATGCAATGATGTAGACCCATCCAAAGTGTTTTCTGGAATGAAAAGAGATGAATTTTTAATCATACCTCGGTGAAATTTGGAAGCTCCTTGCAGGGATGCAAGAGTTTCCTCCTCATAAGTGTTGGCCTCCAAAACTGTTTAAGATGAAGGCTGCTCCTCCATGGACTCAACAACGCTGGTACATGCCTCATCAACTGGTGGTGAGGGCTCCTCCCTCATTTTTTCAAACCTTCTGATCAATCTTTTATAAAACTCAACAAGAGTAGAGACCCTTGTATGGCTTAGATGGTTGATCCACCAATTCTTTGCTTCACCTCCAAGGTGCAGTGCTATAACTTATACAACCTCTCTGTCTACTACGGGATGTAGCAGGAATAAATCCTCTAGATTCTTCACCCAAACCTCTGCTGCACATGTGAGTGATCCATCAAATGTGGACAATATAAATCTATTGCCTCTCATCATCCCATAGCTGTGGGGTCTTCTTTCTTCTTTCTGTTGAATAGATTGTGGTAAAGCCAGAGTCTCTTGGAAGGCTCTAGGTTTAGCTCGGTATTCAACAAGGTACTCACTTAGAATTTTGAATTCCAAGTTTTCTTCATGCTTCTTGTCTTCTTTTTTGTGAGAGTGGGAAGTGCATGGTCCTTCCTCTTCCCTTTCTTCAATATTCTTGACCTCCTTGGAGAGGTCTCCTCTGGATCTGAAAATAGATGAGAGTAAACTCATATTCTTCATCATCTTGATCTTCTTTGGCTGAGACTCACAAGCTGAGCCAGAGATCATGCTTTGATACCACTGTAATATTCCAAATTTGAAACAACTACACTATTGGGAATATCTAAAGATATTACCAATGTGGAGACCAAAAATACATAAACATGAGCTGGAAAATAGCAGTGAATACATTAATACAAGAATGCCGAAATATCCACATAACCATTACATTAGATCATAGTAGCAACAATGTGTACAAGATCTTGAGGAAATGATCTCTCAAGCTAGGCAATGCAGCCTCAATGAAACAAGTACATAAAATATGACAAAGCACTGCTACACAAGAATTCCCAAGGCTATGAATGCACAGTCTATGAAGGAGGACTGCTGCAAAATAGTGTCAATACACAAATGTGACAATATATAGCTCAAATAAAAGAGGGGGAGCAAGATCTCAACCCCTGGAAACAACAATACACAATCCTCAAAAGGATTGGCTGAAATAAGTACAAAATGACAAATCTGTAGAAATGTCGGAGTTGTTGGGCAGCAGCTGCAACTCAGAAAATAGAAATGGATGAAGATAGCTAATGATGCTGAAAATGATGGCTGAATCTCATCCAAAGGATCTCTCAGGTGAAAGGCTGATCCAATCCCAGAATATCTCACCCTCCAAAATAGTGGAGCAAGTCCCCAGTGTAATTGCACTAAGAAATAACACAGTCTAGAGAAGGGACTATACTATTGGTGAAGGGAAGTGCTTGGCGTGATGCCAATGATCTGCAATATTCTCAATAACCTCCCTCACTAACCTCCCAGAGGAATAGAATCTCCCTCCTTTGAAGGATGAGCCAAGGAAATGGTGTTGTGGAGTCCCCACTGCAACACCCTGCAACACAAAGTTATCCTGCTTCAGGAATAACGTTGTGACTGAAGGAGATGGCTTTGGCCTTGAGCCAAGAAATGCGGAGAATGAATAAAAATCCCTCAAGAAGGTGAAGAAATCCTAAACAGGAATTCCCCCGACAACTTTGCTAAACAACAAAAGAATGCACAATGTCTGCATAGACAATGAAATCAATAATCCAATTCATGAATAACAATGGCTACCTTGCCCTCCTTTGAAATAAGTGAAAGCTCTCTCTCCATGGGCCCCATCCATTAGGGTTTCCTCCACCAAATATCCTCTTCCTCATTCACACTGCGTTGTCTCATAAAATGATGCACGCCTCCTATGAAAACGTTGTTGACTCGGTCAAACATGACCTTGTCTTCATGCATTTGCCCCTTTTCACACTTGAGGGTGAAAAATGAAGCTAATATGATGATCCCTTTCACATTATGATGGATTTTATTCATGTCTTCAATAAGAATGGGTTCCTTTACCCATTTATTTAGCTGCAAAGTGATAAAAGCAAAATTTTAATATTCCATTTAGCCATGTGCTAAAATGGGAATATTACACATCATTATGTCATGATACAAGATTCCTTAGGATCTCCATGATGGTTCTTCTTTGAAAGTGATCTTTTTTTATTCTCCTTAACATCTTCCTTGAGCACCATCTTTCCTTGTCAAGGTGGTACACCTACTAATGAATTTCACTCATGACAACGTAATTGATCATTCCAGAAATAATTTATTATACCCCTAACTTCGCTCATGGAAGAAGATGATTGTGATGGGCCTGAGGAAGGGATGAGAGAAAATTGGTTGTTTGGAATTACATAGTTGAGTTTAGAAATGGTTAAGGGAAGACACCACTTTTCACTGGAAATGCACAATGCGTTATAAGGAGGGGTTCTTTAGGTTCCAGTGCAAGAGACAAGGTTGATGAGCTTGTTGATTGAAAGTTTGCAGTGCACAATGATAACGTGAGAGGATGATAGTGACTATGTAGGCGAGCTTCACAATGACTGTGGGAAGGTCTCATTGTGCACTAGAACTATGCAATGTGTAGAAGAGGCCAAGCATGACAAGTTGACTGGATAGTGAGGGGTTCTAATCAGAAGGCACTGCAATTTCATAATGCACGGTGCTTAAGGGGAAAAATCCTAAGCTTGCATATTTGAGGGCTGCAGTGGGACAAACATTGACTAAATTTCCACTAGAAATACACAATGCATAGAGGGAGGCTCACTCAAAGGGAATGTTATGCGGATTAATCCCTCTTGTGGACAAGAGCGATCTCCCTAGTATCCTACGGATAGCTAGAAACAAACATCCATTTGTAAATCGTTTTCTCTAGATTATTTACAATTTAGAATTATTATAAACAAAGAAAGAGGACATGCCCCTACCTTAAAATCTGACATTTAGTGAAGTCTTTTATCCAGTCGCTCCAAAGAGGATTCTTCAGTAAGTAGAACCTACAATCAAAGATAGACAAAATAATTAAAAGCACCTGCAACATATAATAATTGAGAAAAACTAATATAACTTAGTGATCAAGGAATCTAAGTATTGAACTATTCAAATAGACATAAGAAAAACTCAATGAGAAAAGGAGATCCATGTGTATTATCTTGAATGAAACGAGTAACTTTACAGCCTGATGCCTTGATGTTATACAAGTTCCTCCCGGGGTCCTGAACAATCGTTCCTCCTTCAGATTGATAAGCCTTCCTCTCTTTGAACTAGTATGAAGTTATGGATATGAGTGTGTGATCATTCTCATACCAATAATAACTAGTATAGAGAGTATGTTCTCTTGAGAATTTCTTCAGCAACTAATATGTATGTATACCCTTGAGATTGAAACATGAGCTCAATTTATAGGGAAATGGAGGTAGTTTCAGTTCCATGAAGAGGGGGATGGATTCCTCTCATGAAGGGATTTGAGCTCCATAGACCAAGGGATAAGCTCCATGAGTGGAGGGATAGATCTCCATGAGTGGAGGGATAAAGCTTGAACTGATCTTGCGTCTAGAAGCTTCCAATTGAGAGAATATTCATCCAGTTGGGCTTATAGAACTTAATTTTTCCGTTATTTGACTGTTTACGGGGGTCCATAGGTTTTATAAGCAGAACGTGTAGGACCTGCCAAAGGCTATAGAACAAATATCTGCGGATGTGCTAAAAAGAGCTAGGAAAAGTTGTAATATCCCAAAAAGGAGAATGCAACAATAATTCACACAATATAAGAACTTACAGAAAGATAAACAATAAATCTAAGTACAAATCAGAAGATGTAGAAAGAACTAATCCATTTTATTATATTGGAGAAGAATCAGTTACACAAGTACAAAATATAGGTAGATCTAGCCAAAGAGATGATCTATGATCACCTTGGAAACATGTGTGAAGCAGGTACAACGTAACTGTTGAGGCTCTACAACAAATGATGCATTGTCTCTTCAACAAGACATAAAAATGGAGTTTGGATTTGTAGGCTGAAAAGAGAAATGCAGATCTACTCAAAACTGGAGCTCTGATGATGCCAAGATTCAAGATCCGGCCAATGTGATGGATTCCCTAGATAACCCAGAAAGGATTTTCCAGATCTGCAACTTTGGAAAAATCACCTCCCTAGGGTTTGATCCTTGATCTGCTGGGAAATATAGATCTGAAGAAAATATGGATGAAATGTATGCTCAGATCAGATCTATGCTTGAAGGGTTGATCCCTTCCTCAGATCTATGAGCTAGGAGCTCTAGATGTAGCTCTCAATCCTCCAAAAGATGATTGCAGCTGCTGCAATACAACTGCCTCTGAAAACTGTGCTATGAGGGAAAGAGAGGCATTCTTCCTGCTGAAATATGCTGCAATAAACTCCACACTAATGGTAAGACTAATGGAAATGTGGAGGAATGATCCTCCACTGGATTGCTAGCTAAAGTACTAGCAACTTCCTTCCTCCTTTCAAATCTGCAATATGGACAACGTTATTCTTGGAGAGAATACTAATGCTAGGAGGTCAATAAAATTGGGCTTGATGCCAGATCTACAATGGGGCTCTGGGAGTGATGATTTATAAGTGCAAGTGATGGGAATGATCACTCACCTTGTTCTCCAGCTGAAGTACTGAAGACAACTTCCACCTTCCAAACTGATCTTCAGAAAACTACAGTTTTTTGAATATGAATGTTTTGTAGAAAGTAAAAAAATGGAATGGAACTTAAAGCCTGATGTATAATGGAGTACAAACCTCCTCCTTAGAGATCACTTGAAGAAAGAGGAGGGATTCCTGCTCGGGAACACCCTGTGACAAACAACACCTACAATCTCTGCTAAATAGCCCAAGAATGCAGTGGAATGTCACTCGACAATTCCAGATCTAAAAGATCATACATCAAATAATCCAAGATGCCTTTCACCTTTGCCTTCATCTCTTTTATAATGATTGAGCCATCCCAAGCCTTGGCCCTAATCTCAACTGCGCAGTCTCATGTGGATAAGATCCTCTAAGTGGGACTATGCTATTTGACCAAATCAACCAAATAGTCTAGGTGCAATGTACACCTCCTCCATCATGTGTGCTTCATTTGCACATGATCCTCCACCACTTGATCATTAATGCTCAATGACCCTTTGTTTTACATCTTCAAGATCTTAGTTGACTGAATCAACCCTCCATGATCTATCTCATTAAATGAGACATGATCTCCAATCTCATTCACATTAGTAGTTGCTCAACTACCTCTTTTTGCAGATATAGACTAAATTAATCCACATTCACACACACGAAGTGGATATTTATTCTTATTGAGGATTGTGGGTCCCTCTAATATTCCAAATATGATGTGAAAATTTGGGAATATTACAGTCTCCCCCGGAAAAAAGTTTCTTGTCCTCAAGCAACTCCAAAAGTAGATGCAAAGCCATCTATTTCCCTCCAAATGGCATCCACATAAGGAAGGCTTCCTCCATTTTCTGTAATAAGTTATGCATGTTTGGTTCCAAATTTGTCTTTTAAAATAATAAAGAATGACCTCCAACTGTTTGGTTAGATGTCCTCCTCCCATCATGAGGTACCAAGTGACAACCATATGATGTCCAACATCATCATAAATACATGAGTTGCATAAAATAAGGTGGTTATCTTCACAAAGTAAAAGCTCCATAACACAATACATATATTCATCCCATGTTTCATGAATTAGATTGGGCATTGAGGTGCTCTCATACTTAGCCCTGTTGGCCTTGTTGGATCCAAACTTCATCATTCCAAGGTTATGCAAAAGAATAAGGGAAGAAGTAATATGGGTAGAAAAATATGTCAAACCATGTTCTCCTAAAAATAACCACCGGAGTAAGGCCCTTTGCTGCCATCCTCCATTTCCTCCATGTAAGATGGTCAAGCCAAACTCCCCCATAAGCAACCAAAGCAACAAGAGATCTTGTTCCTTTCTCTTCCCCTCATGTGCATCATGAAGCCTAAGCATAATAATGGACATATGAGATGTCACAACATCCCAATACAAAGAAACATCATCAATGCACATCATGAAATCATTATGGAAAATTTTAAACAATAAAAAACACATAGACATAGGAGATATCATGTGGTGGCCAAACTCTCTCAAGTGAAGCAAAAATGAACATTCCTTATTTTTCTGCATACTATATTTGATACACAAGGCATGAATCAGAAAATCATGAACTATTGAGTGGTATCCATACTCTCCCAAGAGCAGCCAGCACAACCATGCCTCCTCCCTCATCTCATATGTGTTTTTCAAGGCATGGATCAGAAAAATAGGTGCCTTTGGAGAGTGACAAAATTCTCCCAATGGCAACCATCGTAACCAAGCATGTTGGCCCATACAAATCTGCAAGTGGTTTTACAATCCCTTGCTTATCATCCTCACCCATTCACTCCCATGTGGATGGTGAATGAGGTACTACATAATCATGGCATCCTCTCATTGTAGAATTCCATCCTTCCCAAACATTTGAAGAAATTTTCATTTCCTGAAATGTTGAAATGCATATCTAATGAGATCTCTTAATGAGATTATCTCTCCATCAAAGGCCCTCCAAAACCAAAGAATTTTTGGATTTACTGTAAGTATAAGTTTCTCTTTGAGCAGGGAGAGGCTCATTGAGAAAGGGTCATATAGAAAGGAGAAAAGGTTTCTCATTTCAAGATGTCTACCATTTGTCATCCTTGCTTCCATTACTTCTTGAGTGAAGCTACCTCTAGAATGTTCTAAGAATGATGAAGCCCTCTCTTTATCACAGCTACTAAGTGACAGAACTGTAGATCTGCAGCGTGGGACATGCACTGTCTCAAAGAAAGTAACAACACTAATCTCACAATCAGTCCTTGTACATAGGATAGTGCTAATCCCATTTTCTGAAACTCTACATCTCAACTCAAAGGGTTGATTGTAGCTCAACAATGATGATCATGGATAGTTTTCAGTCTCCTCCTTGATTAGATCAAGGGTCCTCTGCACTGTGAAATGTCTTTGCTTCAAATCATCATTTTGTTCTAACCCTTGGTTATGCATTGATATTGAAACCATATGTGCTAAAATTTTATGCATACCTTGGATCAACTAATATGTGGGAACCTCTTGACAAAACACAAGAGTTCCTCCAACCAGGATAATAATGTCTCCAACTATTGGTAAGAGTGATGGCCTCTTTTCTTCAAGTTTACCAGCACTGGTATCTTCCTCCTTCTCCTCATGCATCTTCTGATCCATGCATGGGACTCCATATGTCAAGAGCTCAAGACTACCTTGCAAATATGCAAGCGTCTCTTCTCTAGATACAAGTACTTCTGCAGCAGGTGGTGAAAGTAGTGACCTCTTGTCCAGAGTGACAAGATTGACATTCTTCTTGGTTTCCTTGGGAGATGCCTCTTTGTAGCACAACTCTGTCTTCTCCAAATCAAAATTCTTCCTCAATTTGTGAAAGAAATCTGAATACTTGGTCACCCTTGCATGCTCTAGGTGCCCAAACCACCAATATTTTGCTTCATCTAAGAGATGAAGTGCTACAATTTGAACAGCCTCTTCCTCAACCACATGATGTAGCTTGAAAAATGAATCTAACTCCCTCCTCCAAGCCTTGACATTGCTTGAGGAAGATCCATCAAATGTAGGAAAATAGAATCTATTATGCCTCTTTCTTATATTACTGCTATAAGATCCTCTTTCTTCTCTAATTTGGAAGAATTTTTGGAGATTTAGCTTCTCCTTGAAAGCTCTAGACTGTGCTTTGTACTCTTCAAGATATAGGCTGAGAGTCTCATGAGTCTCAAGTTCATTCCTTTCCTCACTTCTATACCTCTCACCTTCTTCAAAGAAAGTGGGCATAGTGGATCTATGAGGAGATCTAGGATTCTTCGGTCTTCTTTGCTGCTGATAGGAAGTGCTTTCCTCATCAAATTTGCTTCTTGGATCTTCTTTCTGTTCTTCCTCCTTCATTTGATAGACCTATTTGGAGAGATCTTGCATGGATCTAAAGAAAGGAGTGACAGATTTTTCATTCTCCATGATAGATCTCATCTATCTGTTCTTATTTCAATGTAAAAAGATGAAGTGTCCACAAGCTCAGCCAAATATCATGCTTTGATACCACTGTAATATCCCAAAAGGGGGAATGCAGTAATAATTCACACAATATAAGAAATTATAGCAAGATAAACAATTAATATAAGTACAAATCAGAATATGCAGAAAGATCTGAGCCATTTTATTATATTGGAGATGATTCAGTTACACAAGTACAAGAGATAGGTAGATCTAGCCAAGAAAATGAGCTAGGATCACCCTGAAAACATGTATGAAGCAGTACAATGTAACCGAAGGAGGCTCTCCGCAAAGAAATACCGCATTGTCTCTTCAAAGAAGACATAAACATGGAGTTGCGTGATGAAAAGAGAAATGCAACATCTACTAAAAAATGGAGCTTCCGATGATGACAAGATTCAATATCCTACAAATGTGATGGATTCCCCTAGACACCCGTAAAGGATTTTCCAGATCTGCAACTTTGGAAAAATCACCTCCCTAGGGTTTGATCCTTGATCTGCTAGGAAATACATATCTAAAGCTAGATCTGAAGAAATTATGGCTGAAATGTGTGCTCAAATCAGATCTATGCTTGAAGGGCTGATCCCTTCCTTAGATCTATGAGCTAGAAGCTCTAGATCTAGCTTCTCAATCCTCCAAAAGATCATTGCAGCTGCTAAAACACAACTGCCTCCAAAAACTATTCTGTGAGGGAAATAGAGGCCTTCTACCTACTGAAATATGCTGCAATAAAATCCAGGCTAATGGCAAGACTGATGGAAATGTGGAGGAATGATCCTCCACTAGATTGCTAGTTGAAGTACTAGCAACTTCCTTCCTCCTTTCAGATTTTCAATATGGACAACGTTATTCTTGAGGAGAATACTACTGCTCGGAGATAAATAGCTTTTGGCCTGATGCTAGATCTGCAGTGTGGCTCTGGGAATACTGCTCTATAAGCCCAAGTGATGGGAATAATACCTCACCTTGTTCTCTATCTAAAGTACTAAAGATAGCTTCCAACTTCCAAACTGATCTTCAGAAAACTGCAGTTTTCTGAATATAAATGTTCTGTAGAAAGTAGAGAAATGAAAGGGCACTTAAAGCCTGATGTATAATGAATTAAAAACCTCTTCCTTAGAGATCACTCAAAGAAAGAGGAGGGATTCTCGTCTGGGAACACCCTGTGCTAAACAGCACCTGCAATCTCTACCAAACAGCCCAAGAATGCAGTGGAATGTCACTTGACAATTCCAGATCTAAAAGATCATACATAAAATAATCCAAGATGCCTTTCACCTTTGCCTTCATCTCCTTTATAATGATTGAGCCATCCCAAGCCTTGGCCCTAATATCAACTGCGCAATCTCATGTGGACAAGATCCTCCAAGTAGGACTGCGCTACTTGACCAAATCAACCAAACAGTCTAGGTGCAATGTACACCTCCTCCATCATGTGTGCTTCATTTGCACATGATCCTCCACCACTTGATCATTGATGCTCAATGACCCTTTGTTTGACATCTTCAAGATCTTAGTTGACTGAATCAACCCTCCATGATCTCTCTCATTAAATGAGACATGATCTCCAATCTCATTCACATTAGTAGTTGCTAAAATACCTCTTTTTTTGCAGATCTAGTCTAAATTAATCCAAATTCACACACAAAAAGTGGATATTTATTCTTATTGATGATTGTGGGTCCCTCTGCCCTTTTATTTACTTAATTCCAAATATTATGTGAAAATTTGGGAATATTACAAAAGTGCGGAGTTAGACTTTTAAGGGTTTTAATGAGCTTTTCTCTAATTCCAAGACTTGGTTTAGGAAAATTAGGGTTTTTTACTTCTAAGGGAGCATAATATAGGTGATTATGAACCTATATAGATAGTCAAATATCATGGTGAAAAAATAACGTGTAACAGAGAAGATTGCACAATTGGCTAAGGAAAGTAGCAGAAATTCAAGTCACTTTTATAGGAAGGTTCTCACTGCACTGTGAAGGAAAGGAATCCTAGGTATTGTGAATTTTGTCATTCCAATGGGATGGAGGAATTCCTTACTGTCAACTAGAAGTGTTTCATGCACTCTACAAGGCAGAACTGATCAAATATTATGTAATATTCCTAAATTATCATGCAACTAATTTGAATATTAATTTTTTCCTTTATCATTTAGATAGATGAATAAGTGGGTAGGGAGACCCATAAATCTCTTTAGTAGGAATAAAATCCCTCTTAATGTGAAAAGGGATCATCTTGATATTTGGATAAAGTACCTCCATGTGTGAACAAGGGCAAAAGCATGTGGACAAGGTCAATGTTGACCAAATCAACAATGTTGGTATGGAGAGAGTGGATCATTAATGGGAGACAACACAATGTTAATGGGAGATAGTCTCCATGAGAGTAGTGTCTTTAATGATTGGGATCGAAGGTGATAAGGTTCACAATGCATATAATTAAGGTTAAGTCAGTTGTAGAAGGCATGCTAGATGATTATTTATTTTGATATTTTAAGATTTGGAAATTGTCAGGTGACATTTCTATGCATGCTTTTGCTATTTAGTAGGGTCTATTGTGCTGTTTAGTACAAGGGTGTTATCAAGCGGGAATCCCACACTCATCCTTAAGGGAATTCGAGTGCCTACTCAGGATAGGTCATTGAGCTGTATAGTCCACATCTAGGCATCAAGCCAAGCTTCAGTCTTTAGCTACAACGCAGTTTCTGTTAAGAGTTGTGTTGTGTTGCAGTGGAGGATTTGCACGGCCACTTTCAGTGTTTGTTTTTCAATAGATGTATCATCCTTCCCATTGGGAGGCCAACAAGGATGGTCCTTGGGCTTTATTTCATATTTTGTCACCAGCCCAAACTGTTTCTATCACCTACAGTGTAGATTCCCTCATAGACTTTGTTATGCTAGTGAGCATTTGCAGTGGAGGATTCAGTGCTTGATTTGGAGGGTGAGATATTCAAGGAACGGACCAGCCTTTCACTTGGAGGATCTATTGGGGGATATCTATACATTCATATCAATTTCATCCACCTCCATTCAGTTATTCAGTTGCAGTTGGTATTCAGCCCTAGGGTCGCATTCCAACATTTTTCATTTTTGGGTATTTCCGGAAACCCTTTCTGGGTTGTCTTGGAAAAGTCCTTGGGAGAATATATCTCTATCACTAACACCATTTGAGATATATAGAAATAGATACATATTGTTACATATTTATTGTAGCAGTTTATGCCCTAAAAATATGATCTCTTGGCTCATGGCATTTGTATATCAGTGTTTTTCATGTATTAGAATATTTGCTTATTAGAGACTTGTTCTGTATTGCTTGAGAGACTTGATCAGGGAAAATTTTAGGGGCTAATATTCATAGGTGGGCTAATTTTCAATGCTTTTTCAAAAAAATATTCTCCAATTTCCATTTTTTTGAAAATTGATTCGCCCAAATTTTATAGTATAAATTTAGTTTACCCTAAAAATCACCAAAAAATTATATATAATAATATAAATAATTAGAAACCTAAACATTTTTACAAAAATACCATAAATTTTTTATAGTTTACATATTGGGGACTGGTAAGATTCGCCAAGGTTTCTAAACTTTAAGATAAACTTCCATCTTTAAAATTTTCCCTGGACTTGATCCTCAAGATCTTGTGCCTATTAATTGCTGATATGTTTAATAAGATGGCTATACATGTGTCTCATGTAATGGTGTATTGATGTATTCACTGCTACTTTCCATGTTGATGTGCTATATTGCTGCTTTCCCCATTTGGGAATATTACTATGGTATCAGAGCATAATCTTAGCTCATCTTGTGGATCTCAGCCAATATGCTATAAGAAGAAGAAGAAAAGAAAAAGAGATCTACAATGATGGAAGGAATGATATTTTCCTCAAATATTTTTAGATCTATGAATAACCTCTCCAAGGAGATCAAATAGATGAGAGAGGAGAGATGCAATGAGACCTCTAGAGGGTTTCAAGATGAGGAAGGTCCATGCACTTCCTATTAGCAGAAGAGAGAATCAGTATTGCATATAGCTCCAAAGAAATATACTATGCCCTTCTATTTTGAATAAGAAGATAAAAGGCACGGAGATGGAGGAAACTTAGATCATGAGATTCTAAGTGATTATCTTGCAAAGTACAAGTCTCAATCAAGGGCTTTCAAGGAGTATCTAACTCTCCCACAGTTCATTCAGCTCAAAGAAGAGAGGAGACCTTGCAACTATAGAAGGAGAAAACAAAATATATTTCTATTGTCTACATTTGATGGGTCATCTACATGCCCAGAAAGGGCTTGGAGGAGGAATTTAGATGCATTCTTCCTACTATGTCCAGTAGTAGAAAGAGAAGTTGTTGAGATTGCAACACTGCACCTTGAGGGTGAAGCAAACATTTGGTTGTTCAGCCATTTGAGACATGCAAGAGTGACTGCATCTACATATATTACTCAAAGGTTCATCAAGAAGTATGATAATAAGAAACCGAAGAAGGCAAGGGAATATGTCCATATTATTATTCCAAAGGAAGAGAATATTCCACCACCACTTGCTATAGGAGTACTTGCATTAGGAGAAGGAACACTGACATCATTGCAAGGTGGTCTTGATATCTTGACATTTAGAGTCCCATGCATTATTCAAGAGATGCACGAGGAAGAGGAGACTTATACCAGTGTTGGTGCATCAGTAGAGGAGCAACCATCATCACCAACAGTTGGGGAAGCCATCACATTGGAGGAAGGGACCCTTGTAGCAGTACACTATGTTACCAAGATTTACCAAGGTATGTAAACATTTCCACTTCCTATTATTTCAGCACATCATATGGAGGATTATGGGAACATGCCATCAGGGAAAATACATGACCTAGGGTCAAAGCACATTGCTGATTTGGAGCAGCAGACTATCACTACGTAGAGGACCCTTGACTCGTTCAAGGAGGAGATATATATTCATCCTAGTATGTCATTGTTGAGTTGCGCAAAACACTTTGGGTTGGGGTGTATAATTTTGGAGGATAGGATGAGCATAATCCTAATCAATCCAATGTAGAACTGTGTGCTCAAAATTGTGCATGATCATGAGACAACAGATGCACCATCATGGAGATCAGCAGCGTGGTCATTGAGCAGCAATGATGAGTCAGGGGCCCAACTATTATTGGGACATTCTGATGACCATTATACTTGTGTGACATTGGGTAGGCAGATGATTGATGGAAGACATCTTATGATGGATGATATCTCTCATTATTATGATAGATACTTCTTGATGAGCACTTCACAGCTCAATTAGAAATTTTTTCCTACAACATGTTTGAATCCTTATGGGGTCAACTTGGTCATTTATGAGTGGTCTTCATTTGGAGATCTCCAGTAGGTTGTACTTCAACATCCCATGAAGTGAAAATGCAGTAATCTGATTTGGGAGGATGGTATTCTCCATTGGAGGGATACCAATTTGGAGCATGGTAGGAGAGACCCACACTTGGATGAATGGGTGTGGATGGTGAGCAAGGGGTTGGTGAGCCACTTGCAGATCTATCACACAAGGAAATAGGAGGCATGGCTACGCTGGATACTCTTGAAAGAGTTTGGTCATCATGTGACATATCTTATTTCTAGAGGTATGTTATGGTTTGATGCATTGCATGGTACCCATATGATATGGCAACAGAAGATTTGGTTGTATGGGGAATTCTATAAGTCAATCATCATGATGTTACTACATGACTTGTATGATGAGGAGATGAGGAGGAAACAAGAGTTTTTGTTTCTTTGGATACTCTTGGGATATTATGGGCTGATTTTCTCCCATACTTTGCATGATGTTGCAGGAGTAGATGGTGGCACAATCATGGCACAAAGAGGCTTCCTTACATTTTTAGGATCAAGAGGTACTTCCACTTTTGAACGAATCTCCCATATATAGCAGCATTATGGTATATGACTTTAGCATTTGGCATGTCAAAGAATGGAGCTATGAGATGACAAGAGCCTTATTACAAAGGCCAACAATGCTGTCACTTGGGAGCTGGGGTTTGTTGATGGAGTGTTCCTAGGATCACTTCACATATGATGCACTTGATGGACAAGTAAGAGATGATAGTGATGGAGTAGTGGATGGAGACATATATTAGCATGATATGATCTTCTTGACTTGGATCTCCAAGCATAACAAGAAGAATTTGCATGCATCACATGGTTCATTCCTTTCCATTCACAAAAGTCTCATGGAGACATATCATACCACTATGAAGAGATCATCCATGGATCTCATTATCATACTACTCTCAGCACATGGTAAGGGTTGTGTTTTTTCACTTACTGATCATCTAACATAGGATTTGCATTCTCTTTCCATTTATATATAGTGAATTTCTCCACAAGAACGAAATATTCTATTTGGGCTTCATGGTCATTTTGGGACCAACATTAGTGATGGAGATAACCATTTTTGGTATGGAATAGGGAAAGTGTTGTGATATTATTTGTATGCTCAGTTGATACAAAATTCCATTTACTATTCACTAGTAGATGAGATAACATGCACAACTGGAAAATCGTTGGCAGACAACTTGCCATATTATGTTCTGAAACAACAATTAGAAAAACTGTGTTGTAACCACTTGGGAAACTATTGGTACCTTCAAGATATACATTAAAAATTCACTATATTTCTCATTTGGATGGCATATTGTGATGATTTCCTATTCATCATGTATGGGATGGTTTGGGCAAGCATGATTCATGACACTAGAGACAGGATCTTTGAGGATTCAGTTTCCTTCTTGCCTCTTGAAGGCAACATTATTGCAGCCCAAGATCAACAACCACTCTAAACTTAAAATAAATGGAGAGAGAGATAGTGTGGTATAGACAATTTTGTCTATCAAGATCAGCTATGCAGCCCACCCACATTGCAGGAGCTAAAGGTGGAGGAGTTTTTCTATGAATTACCACTTTCGAGGGTGATTCATTTTGTGTGGATGATAGCTTGGGGATGGGAGCTTCACATGTGAATCATGCTTCCCAATATATTTTAGATTCCATGCCTTAAGAAGGCCTCTAGACAACGTATATTTTCCTCCATGGATATCCCACTACTTCATGATGAGATCCATTTGTATTTGTCACTAAAGGCTAGCTTATACACTTGGGAGGAGCAACTTGTAGACATATTGATGAGAAATAATATTGTTCAATTGAGAAGCTTATCATATGAGGATGCTACAAGAGGAGGAGAGGAGGCTCTTCAGTTCTATCCTTGCAGTTTCTTGAGGACAAGCAACACGTGGGAGGGGAGGACTGTAATATTCCTAAATTAGCATGCAGCTAATTGGAATATTAATTTTTTCTTGTATCATTTAGATAGATGAATAAGTGGGTAGGGAGACCCATAAATCTCTTTAGTCGAAATAAAATACCTCTTAATGTGAAAAGGGATCATCTTGATAGCCAGATAAATCACCTCCATGTGTGAACAGGGGAAAAAGCATGTGGAAAAGGTCAATGTTGACCAAATCAACAACGTTGGTATGGAGAGAGTGGATCATTAATGGGAGACAACGTAGTGTTAATGGGAGATAGTATCCATGAGAGTAGTGTCTTTAATGAGTGGGACCCAAGGTGAGAAGGCTCACAGTGAATATAATTAAGGACAAGGAAACCATAGAAGGCATGTTAGATGATTATTGATTTTGATCTTTTTGGATCTGGAAATTGTCAGGTGACATTTCTAAACATGCTTTTGCTGTTTAACAGGGTTTGCTATATTGTTTAGTACAAGGGTGTTCCTGAGCGGGAATCCCACACTCATCCTCAGGGGACTTTGAGTGCCTACTCAGGAGAGGTCATTGAGTTTTATATTCCAAATCTAGGCATCAAGCCAAGCTTCAGTCTTTAGCTACAACGCAATTTCTATTAAGAGTTATGTTGTGTTGCAGGGTGTTGCAGTGGAGGATTTGCAGGGCCACTTTTAGTGTTTATTTTTCTGTGAAGGGATCATACTTCCCATTGGGAGGCCTCCAAGGAAGGTCATTGGTATTTATTTCATATTTTTGCACCAGGCCAACCTGTTTCTATCACCTACAACATAGATTTCCTCATAGACTATGTTATTCTAGTGAGCATTTGCAGTGGAGGATTCAATGCTTGATTTGGAGGGTGATATCTTCAAGGAAGGGATCAACCTTTCACTTAGAGGATCTATTGGAGGATATATATACATTCATATTAGTTTCAGCCACCTCCATTCAGTTATTTAGTTGCAGTTGCTATTCAACCCTAGGGCTACATTTCGGCATTTTTCATTTTTGGGTATTTCCGGAAACCCTTTCTGGGTTGTCTTGGAAAAGTTCTTGGGATATATCTCTAACCCTAACGCCATTTGAGCTATATAAAAATAGATACATATTGTTACATATTTCTTGTAGTATTTTATGCGCTAAAACTGTGTTGTCTTGGCTCATGGCATTTGTATAGCAGTGTTTTTCATGTATTAGCATATTTGCTTATTGGAGGCTTGTTTTGTATTGCTTGAGAGACTTGATCCTCAAGATATTGTGCTTATTATTTTCTGATATGTTTAATAAGATGGCTATACATTTTTCTCATGTAATGGTGTATTGATGTATTCACTTCTGTTTTCCTTGTTTATGTGCTATATTGTTGCTTTCCCCATTTTGGAATATTACATATTAGTGTAGTAATTTGATACAAGAAACAATGGTTAGTGACCATGCTTTGAAGGTTCTCAACGTGAAATGATAGGATTTTACCTGAGAAAAGGCTTAGTGCACAAGTCTAGGAAGGAAGAAATTTCATCAATGAATCTTATGGATAGGGAGTACTCATCACTTGGTGAGATATTAATGCTTTCATAAATTTCCCCTAACAAGAGGACCAATAGAGTAAGAGGGGGAAAAGCATCTGAAAAATACTCAAAAATATATCACACACATGAATTTCATCAATAAAAGCCATTGGAATTCACATGACTCACAATCAACAATCACACATTGAAACGACAAAAAAGCGACACTTAGAACACAAGTTGTGATAGAAGTGTTGGTTATGAACAAAAAGTGTGATAATATGTACGAATGTGTCTAGCTCATATTATTATGGTATATATTACCATATAATGTAGAAGAGTGCACTAGAGATGCCTCTAGTGATGTGCAAAGGTGTGACACATACATGAGTGGAAATAGTTAAAACCAACACTTGCGATAGTAAGAAAAATTGACAATGTCACTTGCAAAAGCTAAGGAAAGTGAAATCGAAACATGACAGAGAAAGGATAAAGTTAAAATGACACTTGTTAAGGCAAACGCAAGAAAAAATGATAGTCACAAAAGTGAAAATGACACTTTCAAAAGTAAAGGTGCATAAAAGTGACAGTTAAAACAACTCACTGAAATAGTAGTACAATTACAACGAAAATGAGAGGGACTGTCAAAAAATATTGCACACTAACTGTTGGAATAGGTTACACAACTTACTATAATGAACATTACGCAAGAACTATTCCCATAGATTGTGCAAGCCTTACTTTCAGGAGTTGTGCAATGCCTAACTAAGCGTGCATAGAAATAAGTGCATCTACGGATTCATCGAGGAATGAGCATGTATGAGAAAGAGACTTTGAAACTTAGAATCCTAAGATGAATACTTGAGTGCTTAGAAAAACATCAACCAACCATGAACTGATTATGATTCACATGAAACGATATATCGTAATATCCCTAATAGAATCCAAAATTTAAGCGTAAGAAAAATTTTGGAGGGTTTTTTTGCAACGAAAACAATGTATTATCCTCTAACATTGTTGAAGGTGATAAATTAAACATGTAACATTCAATACCCACTTCCTCTGCCCAGAAATCCCACCCTAATCTAGTGCCATTGAGGATACATCTTTCCTTTCCCATCACCATCCAGTGAATTTTTTTTGCTACTCCATTTTTTTGAGGTTTTTATGGAGCATTATTATGATGTGCTATTATAGAATTCTTGCAGAACTCTCCATCATTATTTGTCCTCAACACTAAACCTTCTTCTTTATCTAATTTTCCACCAGAGGATTAAATTATTTTACCCTTTCAAAGACTTCATATTTCTTCCTAAGGAAATATATCCATGTATTCCTTGAGAAATCATCTATAAGCAAGACATAGTACAAAAATTTACCCAGTGATGGAAATGACACAGGTCCAAACACATCACTGTACACAAGCTCTAATATTCCTTCTTCCCTCTTAGCACCAGAAGGAAAACTCACCTGATTATGCTTACAAGATACACAATGTTCACACAAATCAAAGTCCAGAGACAAATTAGACATAAATTCTATGATACCATTACCATGTAATATCTGAATGCCATTCTCTCCAATATGTCCTAGTATTTAATGCACAAAATTATCTTTTCACCGAGCCTTACAATATTTTTTGCTCCACTTTTAGGAACAACAAAAATTTTTCATCTATAAATAAAAATATTACCCATGAGATTTAATAGTGTCTTGATTAGAAATCCCCTCATCAATACCAGTGCTCCTTGAGCCATCTTGCAGGTATTTTTCTTAAACATTATATTTACACCTACATCGTCCATTTTGGTTACAAAATTTATATTTATATCTAATATAGGAATCTGTTGAATGCTAGGAAGTGTTCCAATCCTTCCACTTATCGGTTTTAGCTTGAATTTTCCTCATCCTATGATTATATTCTTCCTGCCATCACCTAGGAAGACATCACCACCATCAAATTTCTCATATTCTCAGAACCACTCTGTATGGGAAGTCATATGAAAGGATTCACTTTATTCAATCAACCATGCCTCATGATCTACGTGTATACTTTAAGAAGAAGCCAAGTAAACATCCCCACCTTCATCTGAGGTGGGTTTCACCCCTGTAGAAGGAGAATCATTAGATCCATTTCCTTTCTCAAGAGTCTTACATTTACAATTGTTCTTCTACTGCCATTCTTTTCTACATTTTGAACATACTGTTGGGGTTCCCATGTTTTGGCCAGGTTGACAGAGACCAAAAGATGAGACAACATAGAACCACTTTCAGACCTTAGGATCTAGCCCTCCTAGGTCCAGAGAGGGATCTCTCTATGGTAGTCAAAGGTTTAACTTTGAAGCTCTAAGTTGTGATTTTAGGCTAGTTGTAGGCTCATGGTTGTTTGTTTAATTGTTTGTGTTTGGTTGGAGGGAATCAGGAAAAGAAGGACCAATATGAGACAAGGATGAGCAAAGGTGAAGCTTAGGCAGAGACAGATAACTCAGGGAACATCAAAGCCATTGGGCTATGGAGTCAAGAAAGGATTTATTTGTAATTAATGTGCAAGCTTTTAATTGGGCTAGTCATCTAAAGAATTTGGATCTTGAAGGAGATATTTGGAATGGGACACAAAGGATTGAAAATGAAAGAGGAGAGCCAACCAACTCTGTCTATAGATCAGGCCAGAGGTCATTTAACTCCAGGCCTGATTGGACAGAATTAGGGGTAAAACAAGGGATCTTGGAAAGGTTTAATTGGGACGGAAAGCTCCTAGTGAGGCAGATACAGGATTCTAGACCTCCCAGGTTCTCAACACATTCAACTAAATCCTACCAAGAACATCTAAACACAGATTTCATTAATTCATACATCAGAGAGTAGGAAATATCATCCACTACACTGGTTAAATCAATTGAAATCAACATTCAGATACACATATAAGCAGAAAAAATTGAGGTAGGGAGAGCATGAAACATAGGGCACCTATCAAGGGTGAATCCTGTATTATACTTCTGTTGCCTACCAGTAGAAGTGAAATGAAATGGAACATAACATAAGAGTAAGTCAATCAAAAATAAAGAGAAATAGGAAACATCACCAGCTGCTTTAGATCAGGATCCAAAGAAACATGCTTGTCATATTAAAAGCAACACCAATTAGGTACATCATAGCCCATAGCTTGAGCATTCAGTCCGAATACATCTAATCTCAGTCTATCTTACAATATACACAGAGAACTTGTCTCAAATAGGAACAATGCTTGCATTCCACTGATTTCTCATCAACAACCTTTACAATAATTCCTTTCCGTGTTTTATGGTGGAAGAGACACAGAAGGTCGACCTGAGGTGGTAGGTGAACACTGAATGTTACATTAAACACAGAAAAGAAATGAGGGCGGAAGCCCATTTTGTTTTAAATCTCTGCATTTATCTCTGGTATGGCCTATGTGTTCTAATTGCGCATCGAGTACACCGTAACAAAAATAAAATAATGACCAAAGAAGGTTCCAGCTTTAGTGAAACATCAATGCGTGTTTCGATCGCGAGAGTGCCGTTCGGGAGAAAGAACCCAGAGCATGATGTAATAAAGGCGGCATGGCACTTTGTCCATCCGACAAAACCTCTGTCGTTGTGGAAACCTTATATAAGATTTTGAAATAATAAACTTCTGATTGACCCTCTCTGGGTTTTCAAATGGTGTTTCGCTTCGAACTATCGTATGAATACCTTGATTTTGCAAGACGAATTCAGCTTGGTGCTCGGATAGGGTTGCGGATCTTTAAAACCTGTACTCTGATGAAATTAATGCCTCTACCACCTTCTTTGACATGTTGATGGCGTACCAGACCCCATATCAGTTCCCTGTCTGCGCAGCCCACCATTGGAATGGTACATATGCATCATGGCGGTTCTCTGCCTCTGAAAACTTTGTGAAACACGAAACCTGTGAAGAAACTCATGGACGGGGTGGCAGATGAGGCAGACGGAGGAAATGGACGCATTTGGTGACATGGCGGAAGAAATTGCAGAGGAAACGGTGAACACTCGCTCTGGTAGGTGGTTAATGGAACACAGAGCTAAAACGGATGAAAAACATTACAAAACATGAAAAGAACCCAATATACATGAGGGAATAGGAGAAAGTACGAAGGGAACATGTGGGATGACGTGGAAGGACCCGAGGACAATGGAAAAGTCAATCAACAAGTGGACCAATATTCACCGTCGATCATGGCAGATCAACGGCGGAAGACGACGGAAGGAGGGCCAAGACATGGACTATCGCGTATGCGACTTTATTAAACACCGTGCATCTCCGATGATTGAGAGCCATCGAATGAACACCTCCAGATTGGACGGTCTACGAAAATTCCACTGGGCATCCGTGTCTGATTGTTAATGTGCGGAAAATAGTGTTAATGGGTGGGGACGACGGTTTTTTGAAATCATACAGGAGGACAGGTGTCAATGGCTGAATGGAATCGCTGGGCCTCCGGGGAAAACCACCATCTGCGGATGAGCGGTGCGGAATGAAGCGGTGGTTTTGAGCAGCGCGGCGGGGAAGACTTGGAGCGTGCCTCGGAGTGAATAACAGCCGTTGGATCATGGAGAGGGGGTGCTGATTGACGGTGGAGATCTAACAGTTGGACAATATATGAAATGGGGCGGAATGTACAAAAACATTAAACTTTAATGCAAATACGAAAGTTTGACTAACGGAGGAAATACAAAGGGAATGAAAAAAATGCAAAGAGGGCAGCCATGGATGTGGGACCCGGGGGTCTGATCGCAAAATCGCAAATGGAGAAAGTGCGATGGGCAATCGCATCGCAAATATTTGCGATGCGATCAGATCACATCGCAAATCTTTGCGATGGATCGATCGAATACATAGAATGAAACTGCGATATGCGATAGATGCGATCGGGCGGAGTTGCGATGCGAGAACTTGTGACAGAGGGAAAATGCGATCGGGGGAAAATGCGATGACCCGACCAATCGCATCGTAAATATTTGCAACATAGTCCATTGCATCACAAATATTTGCGATGGACAATTGGAACGTTTCACATAAACATGCGCTTTTGCGATTATGCGATCATGCGATCGGCCCCTAAGGCTTTTAACGCTTGGTTTCTGGGAAAGGGTTACGTGGGGAAGTGGTTAAGGTTTAGCGGAAAGGAGCTAAGCCCTATTATAAGGTCGGAAAGTGGGTTTTAAACCCATTTTAGTGCGTTTTTACACCAAAGGGAGGTAACGATAGAGGGGTAAAGGGGAATTAAGGTCAACAAAGAGTAAGGGAAGAATGTAAAGGGGAATCTTTGGGAAATTAGAGGGTTGATAGAGGGGAAATAGAAGGGAACAAAAACACTTTGACAGAAAGAGGAAAAGGGAAAAAGGGACATTTGCAGGGGTACAAGGGGTAACGCAGGTCTTAGGGAAAGGAATCAGCAGAGGGGATTTGTATATGGAAAAGCACAGAGAGACCTCAAGGATGATGTGTCTTCAGGGGAGATGCATTCCTTGAAGGTCTCCAGAAAGACACAACCCCCCAGCTTGCTTGTCAAGAATTTCATAGGGGGGCTAACAGTGGCTCCACATGGGGATGGCTTCTCCTTGGAGGAGTCAAGAAACCAGATGTGATCTTTGGAATAGGCCAGTTGCCTGCTGTCAGAAGCCATATTTCTTCTTTGATTTCAGCGGCCACCACAAGATTGGAACACCAGCAGAAATATTTCCCAACCAATCTACCTACCCAGACTAAAGTTATAACTGTTCCCTTTGGGTGCATTTGAGCTTGCAGACCCTTTACATTTCATTTTGCAAAACAAAAACAAACCTATTCTAAATCTACCCTTATTTCTCCATGAGGCCAGATTAGACTGTTGGCCTCATACAATTCTCTACCTAATCTACTACCTGTTGGGATTAAACTATCCAACAAGTTTCTTCACCTACATTCTAAGACATGAAATTTAAAACAGCCAAGCTAGGATTAGACTGTCTGACTTGCTGGAGTGGGATCTTGAAAGCAAAATTGTGAAGGAATGAAATCTGCAGTTCTGATATATCCTTCTTTCTTTCTTGTGACTCAGGTTTTGAGCATATTTGAGTCACCTCTTTTCTTTGCTTCAGCTCTGGTTTTGGGCATATTAGAGCTGGTTCTTCTTTCGCTGCTGATCCAGATTTTGAGCTTATTAGGACCAGCTATTTTGCTTCCTTTGGCTCGGATTTTGATCAGGTTTGAGCCATGCTTTTTTACTTCAGAGGTTCATGTTTTGAGCATGTCTGAACCTCTCTTTTCATTCTATTTTTGGAACATTTTATTTTTTTTCTGAAAATGAAAACTTGCAATGGTATGTACACTGGAAATGAACTGGAAATGAAAAATTAGCAGAAATAGTGTTTGAGCATCCTGCCATTGACAGGACCCCCAAACAACTCTGTACCATCAAGTTCTTGTAAGAAAAATGCATTAGGACCCACGGTGGCCTGGATGACAAATGGACCTTGCCACAAACTGTCAAATTTTCCATTTTTACCTTTGTTCTCTCTTCTTGAGTCCCATTTTAGAACCTTGTCACCAATTTTGGAATTTGAAGCTTTGGTTCTTTTGTCAAACTGCCTTTTTATGTTTTCTTGGACTCTGATAGCTCTGTCATAAACCTGCTCTCTTGTTTGCTGCAGATGAATAGTTTCATTAATTCTTCTCATCATACTGTTCTCCTCTGATTGGATCTCCTGGACAAGTTTGAACACTGGAACTCCAAGGCTTGTGGGAAAAACTGCTTCGGTTCCATAAACCAGCTGGAAGGGTGACATGCCAATAGATTTCTTTGTAGTGAGCCTGTCTGCCCACAAGGCATGTATCAAATTTTTATGCCATGACCCTTTGCTCTCTTCCAGCAGCTTCTTAATGATTGTAACCAGGCTTTTATTTGATGATTCGGCTAGGCAATTACCCGGGGGGTAATAGGCAGTTGAATGTCCAAGTGCTATTTCGTACCTGTGACAGAAATCAATCATTCTTTTGGATCCGAAAGAAGCGACATTGTCAGTGATTATTTTCCTTGGACATCCAAACCGAGATAGGATGAAGTCTTCTAGGAACCTAATAATGACAGAATCAGTGGCATTCCTAGTGGGTATGGATTCTATCCATTTAGTGAAGTAATCTGTAGCAGTTAGGATACATTTATGTTGTCCAGAGGAGGCAGGATGAATTTCTCCTATAAATTCTAGGCCCCATTGCATGAAAGGGCCTTCTATGGTGATCGGTTGCAGAGGGAGGGGAAGGAGCTTTATTTTTCCCTCAAAGATTTGGCATTTGTGGCAGGCAAGAATCATTTTATGGACATCACTAAAGAGTGTAGGCCAATAGTAACCAGCCCTGAGTATCTTATTTGCAGTGGTTTTCCAACTCAGGTGGCCTCCACACTCCCCAGCATGGAATTCTTGTTTGACTCTTTCAGCTTCAGTTTCAGACAAAAATTTTAGCAAGAGGCCATTCGGATTTTTCCAATATAGATTCTCATTCAAAATACAATAATTTCTAGCTTTGAGTTTTATGAATCTGGCCATTGTTTTGGATAGTTCTGGAGGGGCATTAAGACTAGTGAGCACATAAAGGATATCAGAGTACCACATAGAGTTTTGGAATTTCTCTTATATTGTGGGATCAGGCAGGCTCTCCTGCTCATCCAAGGCATTCACCATGTTAATATCCAAGGCCTGCAAATTTGTTTCAGCCATTAATTGGGCCAGGCCTTGACATTTGATCAGCTTAGTGGGTTTTATTTCAAGGTCGTATTCCAAGATGGTAGCGATCCATTTGCCCCTTTTCCCATCAGGGTCTTGGGACAAGATATCCTTGACCACTATATTTGGCACATAGGCAATGGTGTGAGAATGCAGAATGTACACCCTAAAGTCTTTTAAGGCCTTAATCAGGGCATAGGCCTGCTTTTCCATGATGCTGTACTTTAAGGGTGCATCTCTTAAGGCTTTATTGAAGAAGGCTATAGGCTGTTCATTACCTTCTGAATTTTTTTGCAGCAAAAATGCAGCTATGGTGTTTTGGGAAGCAAATGAGAAGATCAGAAAATCTTTTGAGAAGTCAGGGCTGATAAGGACAGGGGCCTAAGTGAGTGCAAGTTTTACTGACTCAAAATATTTCTTGGCTTCAACAGTTCACTCAATTCCTGCACCTTTCTTTAGCATTTCAGTCATTTTCCTAAGGTGCTCAGCAAGATTGGGAATGAATCTTCTAAGGAAATTTATCTTCCCTATGAAGGATTGCAATTCCTTGATGTTTCGTGGATGCGTAATTTGAAGTATTCCCTCAACTCTTTGTGGGTCTATCCTAATCCCTTTCTCGGATATAATGTGGCCCAGAAGCTTACCTTCTTGCAGCCCAAAAACAGTCTTCTTAGGATTTAGGGACAGACCGAACCTTCTACATTTTTCAAAAACTTTTCTCAGATGTTTCAGGTGTTCTTCTTCAGTTTTAGAAAAGACAGTCAAGTCATCCAAGTAGATAAGTATGAAGTGTCCTATCTCCTCTGAGAAAGCTATGTCCATCGCTCTCTGGAAGGTAGCTCCAACATTCATCAGTCCAAAGGGCATTTTCACATACATGAAGGTGCCCCATGGAGTGGTGAAAGCTGTTTTGAGTTGATCTTCTGGGAGTACCAGAACTTGATTATATCCTGAAAAACCATCAAGCAGGGAGATTCTCTTAGAGCCTACTACCTTTTGTAGGATATGTTCCATTCTAGGCAAAGGGTAGTTGTCTTTCAGGGAGGCTCTGTTGAGGTTTTTGAAGTCTATGCATAGTCTGATCTCCCCTGTTTTCTTCCTTACAGCCACTAAGTTTGACACCCAATCAGAAAACCTCACAGGGAAAATTATGCCTGCATCGTACATCTTCCTGATCTCTTTCTCTACTGCAGGCAATTGTTTTGGATTGATTCTTTGAAGTTTTTGTCTGAAAGGATTCTGATTTTCCTTTAGTGGTATCTTATGTTGTATGATGCTGGTGTCATAGGCTTTTAAATCTTCGTAGCTCCATGCAAACACATCAATGAATTCCTTAAACAAGTCAATGTATTTTTTCTTCATGTTTGCAGGTATAGACTTAGCCAGTTTTATCATTTTGGGTTTGTCTCTAGTGCCAATGTTGCATTCTTCCACATTAGAATCAGTATGTTCAATTGTGGGCTTTTTTGCTACGTCATCAAAATAAAAGAGGTCCTCTAAGGGTGCCAGGCCTCTGGGTATATTCTTGTCTTTGGCCTGCAGCACTTCAACCTCTTCATTTTCTGCGTTTTCACTATTTTCGTTAAAATTTCTAGTTTGCTCAGAAAAAGAATTTATTTCTATGTTACAGGGTGTTTCTCGTTCATCTGGGGAATCCTCGCTTGGGCAGCCATCATCCGAGATTGAGTCTAAATCCGAAAATTCAAACTCATTCTTGCCTACTAGGAAATATTCGATCTGTTTGTCTCCTTCAAAGACCTGCCAGTATTTTTCATTGTCTGGCACCGCAGGTCTGAATTTGGTATGGATGATGATCTGTTGGTCATTGGGGGCCTTAGGATACGAACTAGCTAGGCAAGCTAATCCATTAGCAACAGCGTTTTGACCCCTAGGAATGAACACTAATTTATATTCAACGAATGTTTTCAACAGATCCAGAGTGTCATTCCTATATGCTCTTAGTCTGGGATGTTTTGCCAAATACTCACCATTCACCTATTTGATCACTAACTCTGAGTCTCCTCTCACAGCTATCTTACGGGCTCCTAACTTTTTCAATAGATTCAGACCCAGGATGAGAGCCTCATATTTTGCAATGTTGTTTGTGCATTTGAAATGCATATTCACAGCGTGGCTCTCTGCATGATCATCTCCTGTGTTATGTAGCCACACTCCTGCTCCAGTGTTTTGCCTAGTACAGGACCCATCAAAGTTCATTTCCCACAGGGGTTCATTGTTTACTTCGTCTTCATCCCCTCCCCTACAGCTGGATTTTCCATTATGTTGAGTTGTGAGGTTTGTGCTAGGAGGAGGGTCATTTTGTGGTTCATTATGGGCATGGAGATCAGGGAGCTGGCTGGCTTGCTATTTTTGTTCTGTTTCTGTTCTATTCAGAGTTACGTTTTCAGTATTTTTCCCATGGTCCTCTTCATCGTATTCTTCTAGAGTAGCCATTATGTTGAAATCCATGAGCTCTACGTTTGTGTTTCCGTTATCTGATCTCGGCTCTTCTGAGGATTGGTCATTGTAGAGAATGAAAGAGTCTAGATCTGTACGTACAGAGTATAATGGTGAATTTTCAGGCTTCTCGGGGCTACTGACTAAGAATTTCATCTAAGACTCTCTATACAGTCTTCTAAGTTGGCCAAATATAGGGATAGTAGCATAAGAGCCATCCATCTGCATTGTTCCTTGCAGTTTGGCTCCCCATGATCTTGACAATAGCATGCCATACTTTGGTGGCACATCTGCCACCACAACATCCATGACCATACATTTGGCAGGAATGGGTCAGGCTTACACACAAGTCTTTGATTAGGCCTAGGCATTTTACTCTACTAGAGTCAAACGAGTATAAGTCTTTGTAAGGTCTGGTAATTTCTAGGCCTAGCCTTTCCATCACTACCTTAGGCATTAGATTGTGTGATGCACCAGAGTCATGCATGGCATTATGAAGGATCTTGTCATGAATGTTAAGACTGATATAAAAAGGTGGAACTACCCCTTCCTGAAACTTTCCTTCAATTTTTGGACCAAACAGCAGGGCGGGTTGATCATCACTCAGATTTACAGAATCATTCATTTCTCCCAGATTTAATGCTTTCAAAATTTGGCCTTTATATACATCCTGAGTGGCCAGCTCAGATAATGGTACAGAGATTTTGATTTTTGCAATCTCACTTTCTAGATTGAAAGTGGACTATAACTTTGTAATGCTCAATTCCGTTTTATTAGCTACTACCTTAGTAGCCGAATCAGATTGTGATTTCTCACTATGTACAAAGTTTGGAACAGTTGTATCAGGAGTACTAACTGAAGTGCTAGTACTTCCGGTTGGTTGGTTTTTTTTTTCGGTGTCTTGGCTGTCTTTTTCCTTGTGTTTACCAGACCTTTCAGCTGCTTTTTTTCCATTTGCAGAGGTTGTTTTGGAAGTTTTGTCAGGTATCTTCTTGATGGTTACCTCAGGAGTCTTGGCTTTGGAAGTATCTTGGCTTTTCTTGCTCCTAAGTTCATATTTCTCCCTGACTTGCAACATGGCGTTTTCAAATCCTAATCTATAATCCTCAGACTCAAACCACTCCTCATCACCACCGGTGGTGGAAGGCTAGTCTTCTTCTGAATCATAATTTAGGATTGAGTCTTCTGTTTCAAACATGTTTATTTCATTCCCTTCAGACTCTTCTATGATTCCCTCATCCTCATCTAGAAAATTTTGGAAAGGGGAATAACTTGTTGATCTGATTCTTTCTGTCTGTTGGGAGTGGCATTGTTGTTTCTTCTAAAGTTCTGGTTCTGGTTTTGATTTCTGTTTTGGTTACTAACTATGACAACCATTTTCTCCATCATTTGTTGTAGCTTATCCACATTTTTAGATAATCTATCATAGTTTGGATTAGAGGTGGAAGCTACGTTGTCATCCCTATATGTTACCCTCTTCTCAACTTTTAATCTTGCCCTTTTTTCCATTAAGTTTGCTTCTATGGTAACTGCCCCTTTTTGCATGTCCTCTAGTGTGGCATATTCTTTATCTCTGAGCTCATAGGCCATGTCAGCATCAAATCCATCAGGATACTTAGCCAGGGCCATACCTTGTGGAGGTTTCATGTGTGGAGGGAGAGCATTGTAAATGCTGTTGAATCTAGTGGTGTAATCGTGAACACTCTCTCCTACGTTCCTCTTAAGGGACATGTATTCTGCTAGGAGCTGGCGAGGGTTTGCTCTAACCTCCCATTTGTTTATAAAGGTCTGGTATAATGCAGGGAGATCTTGAATGCTGCCAGGAGGCAATCATTTAAACCATTTCTTGACCTCACCCCCTAAGATTTGGGCAAAGATTCTCATTTTGATTGTTTCATCATCAATTTCCATATAGTCAAAAGAATCCTCCATCTTATCTACATGTTGCTGAGCTGTTATGGACTCTTTAGCAGTGAAGTGGTGGATTTTTGACTGATAATCATTGGGCAAGGGTAACAGGGGTTGAGGTAAAAGTAAAGGTGCATACCAAGCTGCCATGTTAATGTTATGATGAGGTATAGGGTTGGCTTGAGCAGCTGGTATTTGGATGACAGGGATATTAGGACCAGCAGAAGTCTGCTGAGCAGATCTAGGGTAGGAGAGCCCCAAGTTTTGAAGGAAGTGAAAATCAGGTGGTGTGGAAGGAGGGGTTTCACTGTCCCTAGTGTTTTGACCACTGTTCGATGGTGTATTGTAAACTTCGAGGTCTTGCTGGTCTAGATGATTGAATGACCTAGTTCTCGGTAGTCTATTAGGTATGTCTAGGTTAGGGAGGAAATGTGCTAGAGCTGTTAGGTCTTCTGGTGCAGAATTAGCTCTAAGAATGTTGCTAGAAATAGTTGATCTTTTAGGTGTAGGAGCTCCCTTGAGGATACTCTCTGGATTTTCAACTATTTCCGGTGGGTCAGGGTTGGGATGAGCTCTTGTGTGAATAGTTCTGAAAGCCAGAATGTTGTTTCCTAGCCAAGCAGCTTAACCCTACTTGTTACTCCTACTGTGGTTAATGTTGTCTCAGGAGCTGGCATCCCAGTGGAGTCTGATTGTGAAACCAAGATAATCAGCAGGCCTACTGATCACCAGTGGAGTCTTCTCATTTAGGAAAAATGGAGTCGCCAGGTGGAAGGTTTAGGATGTTTCTAGGGAGTACACTGTCCACCACAATGCTCAGGCACTATCATCTTTCAGGAATCTTCTCTAAACAACAAGCTCCAACCAGAGATTGACTGGGAGGGCATTTACCAGATATGTCACCTCTGAAAAGAGGATGAGATCTGGAGGCTACCTGGCACTTTCCAGACTCTGTCTAAGAGTATGGTGGATATTCAATAATGGAGGTTGATTCAAGAGAGGGGTGACTTACTGTCAACCTAACCAGAGTTCTAAGTTTCTGAGGTTTTTACGAATGTTTAAGGTGAAATGTACTCAGAACTCCCCAGCGGAGTCGCCATTATGTTGGGGTTCCCATGTTTTGGCCAGGTTGACAGAGACCAAAAGATGAGACAACATAAAACCACTTTCAGAACTTAGGATCTAGCCCTCCTAGGTCCAGAGAGGGATCTCTCTATGGTAGTCAAAGGTTTAACTTTGAAGCTCTAAGTTGTGATTTTAGGCTAGTTGTAGGCTCATGGTTGTTTGTTTAATTTTTTGTGTTTGGTTGGAGGGAATCAGGAAAAGAAGGACCAATATGAGACAAGGATGAGAAAAGGTGAAGCTTAGGCAGAGACAGATAACTCAGGGAACATCAAAGCCATTGGGCTATGGAGTCAAGAAAGGATTTATTTGTAATTAATGTGCAAGCTTTCAATTGGGCTAGTCATCTAGAGCATTTGGATCTTGAAGGAGATATTTGGAATGGGACACAAAGGATTGAAAATGAAGGAGGAGAACCAACCAACTCTATCTATAGATCAGGCCAGAGGTCATTTAACTCTAGGCCTGCTTGGACAGAATTAGGGGTAAAACAAGGGATCTTGGAAAGGTTTAATTGGGATGGAAAGCTCCTAGTGAGGCAGATATAGGATTCTAGACCTCCCAGGTTCTCAACACATTCAACTAAATCCTACCAAGAACATCTAAACACAGATTTCATTAATTCATACATCAGAGAGCAGGCAATATCATCCACTACACTGGTTAAATCAATTGAAATCAACATTCAGATACACATATAAGCATAAAACATTGAGGTAGGGAGAGCAGTAAACATAGGGCACCTATCAAGGGCGAATCCTATATTATAATTTTGTTGCCTACCAGTAGAAGTGAAATGAAATGGAACATAACATAAGAGCAAGTCAATCACAAATACAGAGAAAGAGGAAACATCACCAGCTGCTTTAGATCAGGATCCAAAGAAACATGCTTGTCATATTAAAAACAACACCAATTAGGTACATCATAGCCCATAGCTTGAGCATTCAGTCCGAATACATCTAATCTCAGTCTATCTTACAATATGCACAGAGAACTTGTCTCAAATATGAACAATGCTTGCATTCCACTGATTTCTCATCAACAACCTTTACAATAATTCCTTTCCGTGTTTTATAGTGGAAGAGACACAGAAGGTCGACCTGAGGTGGTAGGTGAACACTGAATGTTACATTAAACATAGAAAAGAAATGAGGGCGGAAGCCCATTTTGTTTTAAATCTCTGCATTTATCTCTGGTATGGCCTATGTGTTCTGACTGTTGTACTGAGTGGCACTGTAACAAAAATAAAATAATGAACAGTAAGGTCTGCCCTACTTGAAACATCAATGCGTGTTTGATCATGTAGGAGTGTTGTCTGGGAGGAAGAACTCTAGAGAATGATGTGCAATAAAGGCGGCATGGGCACTTTGTCCATCTGATGAAGAAAACCTTCTGCTGCTGTAGAAACCCCGATAGTACGATCTTTTGCACATTAAACTTCTGATTGACCTCTGGGGCTTTCAAAATGGTGCTCTGCCCCTTGAACTGCTGCATGAATGCCTTGATTCTGCAAGATTTGGGTTTTAATGGTACCCGGATAGGGTTGCAGATATTTAAAACCTGTACTCTGATGAAATTAATGCCTCCGCCACCTTCTTTGACATGTTGATGGCGTACCAGACCCCATATCAGTTCCCTGTCTGCGCAGCCCGCCATTGGAATGGTAGATATGCATCATGGCGGTTCTCTGCCTCTGAAAACTTTGTGAAACACGAAACCTGCGAAGAAACTCATGGAAGGGGTGGCAGATGAGGCAGATGGAGGAAATGGATGCATTTGGTGACATGGCGGAAGAAATTGCAGAGGAAACGGTGAACACTCGCTCTGGTAAGAGGTTAATGGAACACAGAGCTAAAACGGATGAAAAACATTACAAAACACGAAAAGAACCCAATATACATGAGGGAATAGGAGAAAGTACAGAGGGAACACGTGGGATGACATGACAGGACCCGAGGACAGTGGAAAATTCAATCAACAAGCGGACCAATCTTGATCATCGATCATGGCAGATCAATAGCGGAAGACGACGGAAGGAGGGCGAGGACACGGACTATCGCGTATGCGACTTTATTAAACATCGTGCATCTCCGATGATTGAGAGCCGTCGGATGAACACCTCCAGATCAGACGGTGTACGATAATTCCGCTGGGCATCTGTGTTCGATTGTTAATGCGCGGAAAATAGAGTTAACGAGTGGGGACGACAATTTTTTGAAATCGTATAGGAGGACAGGTGTCAATGGCTGAATGGAATCGCTGGGCCTCCGAGGAAAACCACCATCTGCGGATGAGCGGTGCGGAATGAACCAGTGGTTTTGAGCAGCGTGGCGGGGAAGACTTGGAGTGTGCCCCGGAGTGAATAACAGCCATCGGATCATGGAGAGGGGGTGCTGATTGACGGTGGAGATCTAACAGTTGGACAATATATGAAATGGGGCGGAATGTACAAAACATTAAACTTTAATGCAAATACGAAAGTTTGACTAACGGAGGAAATACAAAGGGAATGAACAAAATGCAATGAGGGGAGCCGTGGATGTGGGACCCGGGGGTCTGATCGCAAAATCGCAAATGGAGAAAGTGCGACGGGCGATCGCATCGCAAATATTTGCGACGCGATCAGATCACATCGCAAATATTTGTGATGGATCGATCGAATACATATAATGAAACTGCGATATGCGATAGATGCGATCAGGCGGAGTTGCGATGCGAGAACTTTTGACAGAGGGAAAATGCGATCGGGGGAAAATGTGATGACGCGACCGATCGCATCGCAAATATTTGCGATGTAGTCCATCGCATCGCAAATATTTGCGATGGACAATTGGAACGTTTCACATAAACATGCGCTTTTGCGATTATGCGATCATGCAATCAGCCCCTAAGGCTTTTAACGCTTGGTTTCTGGGAAAGGGTTACGTGGGGAAGTGGTTAAGGTTTAGCGGAAAGGGGCTAAGCCCTATTACAAGGTCGGAAAGTGGGTTTTAAACCCATTTTAGTGCGTTTTTACACCAAAGGGAGGTAATGATAGAGGGGTAAAGGGGAATTAAGGTCAACAAAGAGTAAGGGAAGAATGTAAAGGGGAATCTTTGGGAAATTAGAGGGTTGATAGGGGAGAAATAGAGGGGAACAAAAACACTTTGACAGAAAGAGGAAAAGGGAAAAAGGGACATTTGCAGGGGTACAAGGGGTAACGCAGGTCTTAGGGAGAGGAATCAGCAGAGGGGATTTGTATATGGAAAATCACAGAGAGACCTCAAGGATGATGTGTCTTCAGGGGAGATGCATTCCTTGAAGGTCTCCAGAAAGACACAGCCCCCCAGCTTGCTTGTCAAGAATTTCATAGGGGGGCTAACACATACCTTTACAGATTTTCCTGGAGCTTTAAACCTCCCCCTCGAGGACTTATTTCCGTTTCTATTCTAGTATTTTCCTCTTACAAAAAATTCATATAAATTCCGTCTTTCCATGTTTTTCCATATCATGTCCTCCGACAACAAGGATGAGACTATTTTATCAAATTTCAAGGTAGTTGTATTGCTACCTATAGCAACAACTCGACTATCCCATGTGTTTGATAGAGAACACAAAAAACTAATTCATTTATATTCATATAAAACTTTAATATTGATAAATAATAACCGACTTACATCAATATTGAAGGTCTTCAAATGCTCTGTCCTTGAGTCTCCAACCCTCATCCTCGAGTTATACAACATATTCTACAGGAGTAATTTGTTCACCAGGGACTTAGATTGATACTAAGTGGTACACCATTTTTTAGTCATCTAACCTATTGTTATTAGATGGACCCAAGTACACCATGTAAGACCAATTTTACCCTAAGTAAAATTGCATTCACTATGAAAAATAACTCAGTAAACCACCTTTATTAAGTTGTTTATGGTCTAAATAGGAAACCCCATGAGGAAATATTAAATAAATCTACATTTGTTTGATTATCCTCAAGGAATAATTAGTTAAACAACAATTTAATTAATATTCCTGGTTATATTTAACCCAAAATAGGGAAATTAATTAGATAAATCATTATTTATCTTATTATTTCCTAAGAATAATTATTTAAACCTTATTTAAATAATATTCTTTGTTGAATATGATTAAATCACCCTTAAATAATTAAATAAATCATTATTTATTTGATTATTACTCAACCACATCCTTAAAATGATAAATAAATCACTTATTTATTTATTATTTACAAATAAAGGGATTTGACCCAAGTCAAATTCCTCTTCCCTCCAACAGATATAATAAAATATTTCCATAAAAGTTGGATCTTGATTTGGTTAATAATATTTTAATTATGCACCAATATCTAGACTAACTCAATATTTTTTTATAAGTAGAAGGTTTTTCCCATTCATTTATCACCTTTTGTTGCCTAAATATCACTCTGGATCTATACTTTTGGTCTAACTATTGATCCACCATCATAGTCATATTTTGCCACCATTTTTGTCTGGGTTTTCTACACCATCAAGAGAGAGGAATTTTAGATTTGAAGTGTTGAGGACTTACAAGAACCCATCCCATTGAGGAGAACGGGGAACACCCTCTTGTGTTTTCCTCCCAAGTGCCATTAATACAAAATTCATTCAACATATCCTTGTCTTGTCTATTGGATGCATGGAGTAAATCTTGTTTTTTCTACTGCTTAATGTCTTCTAATGCATAGATCTAGATTTTTGCAGCATTTATCTTGATCACCTAACTGCAGATCTGAGGATATTGGTAGCCATATTTGTTGTTAGGGCTATTTGTTATGTGTAGCTGAAGTGGTATTTTTTCGTATGCTTGGAATTAAGATTCATACTAATAACTGGCGACTCCACATGGGTTTACGATTACGGCCACTGTCGTTTTTCTGATCCTTGCATATCCAGCTGCTTCAAACCCTAGGATTTCTCTTTAGCCCCTTGTTTTTTCTTTTCTTGATGTTTTTTTTAACCTATAAAACCCTAAAATGATAAAAATTCTAACTTCCGTGTGTTTTCAGACCTATTGCGCAGGTGACAGACATTAGCCGCAGCTGAGACAATTTTTTTTTCTGAAATCTACCGCCGAGAGTGTCAAAAGTGCAGGTCATACTTTTTGGCCCAAAAAACTGCGACCTAGACCCTCAGGATGCACCTTTCAGCCCAAAAACTGTGACCTCTGCTGAAAATAGGTCAAAAACTGTGACCTGGAATTTTTGCAGGGATTTTTCTGAAAGTTTTATGGGTTTGTCTGAGTCTCTGTTCAGGGTTGTCTGATAGCCATCTCTACCCATTTTGGACTTGTAATTATTATGTTTTTCTCAAATAAGTGAGAACCTATCCCCCTAGGGCTTCAATACCCTCGAATTTTTGTGGAAGAGTTTTTGTTGTTGCAGGTTGTCTAAAATTTTAGAGTCTTCAACCTTTTTTCAGATCTGATACCTCACCTTCAGATCCACTTCAGATCAGCTTATTATCCATCCAAATCACCTCATTTAGCTTTTTTTGGGTTTTCCTCTAGGGTTCACTCCATTTCCCTCCAAGAGATAGCCTTTTGCCACCTCTTTTTACAACAATTTTTCCTCTGATTTGTTGCTATTTTCTCTACCACTTTCCATCATATTTTACCCTTTAGATCACTGTCCCTCTTGACCTTAGATCTATTGGATTTTTTAGTGTGTTTTGATTAGTTTTTTACTCACCTATAGACTAGTTTTTGAGAGACCCGCCTCCTTGGGTTTAGATTATTGCATTATTAGCTGTTTATTTTATGTTTTTGCAGGTTTATATACAATCATTTGCAGGTTTATTTATAGCTATACAACACACTTTTTATTTTTCTCTACAAACATCTAGGTTTAAAATTTAAAATTTACACACTTTCACACACACACCCTAAGCGAAAAAGGGCTTGGTTAACACCGCCAAGAAAAGGCTCTAAAACATTGAAATCAATTGATCCTACACCTCTCTGCCCTTATTTCGACATTGTAATCAGTTGATCCTGCACCTCCCTGCCCTTTTTGGTTTCTTTTTCCTTTGTGTTGTGTTTGTGTCGTCATCATTTCTTAACCTCCCATGGGATTTATTTTTCCTTGGGGGGGGCCAACACCTCTTGCACTTTTCCCCCTCCCGGTAGCACATATCCAGGATACGACATGCCTCCTCTTTTTTTCCAACCTCCTGTCTACCACACTGTTACCCAATCTCCTTATTATCCGTATCCATAGCCTAGTGCTCCAGCTCCTCCAACATTAGCACCTCCTCCTCCCTTGCCTTCTCAACCCCTGCAATAGCAACCACCGCCCCCTCGAGGGTAGGTGCATGCACAGAAGGGCGCGACTTATCCTCTTCCCTCAAAAAAGAAGAGGAAAGGCACTCAAAATCAAGCTACCCCTGGTAATCCTGCACCTAATTAAGGTAATGCTCCGAACACTATGAACCAGCAACAGGGCACTCAGCCCAAGCAGAACAGGCCCGTTCGCACGAACAAGCCTTGTTCTTGTTGTGGTATTCATGGCCATTACATGCATGATTGTCCTCTTTTGTCACAGATGCAGTAGCTATGGGAGTCTCAAGAAACATTTCAAGGACAACAAGCCTCCCCTTCCATCCCTCCCAGTACTGCGCCTAGCCAACCGACTGTGCTTATCAATCCTTTCCCTCAGCAAGGATTTGTGGCTACCCAACCACCTGAAGGTCAAGTGGCCACTCAACCTCTTCCATCTGGTACCTCTAATTACCAGATTCTCATGATGAACTTTGATCAACCTTTAAATATAGACATCAATATTTAGACTTGGTCCCTTCAGTACAACAAGCCTCCTGCTACATCTGTCCCCAAGCCGCCTCCTTCGGTCTCTATAGAGCCTCTTTCGACACCTAATGGTCCCTTGCAGATCCCTCAGCCTAGGGCAAAGGTTCATACCAAGATCCCTAAGGGACCACTACACTGAAATGCTGCTTCTGGAAAAGCTGCCCATTCGTATAGCATAGTCGATGATTTGGCACAATCCCTTGCTGCCATTTCAACGTTGGAACTCCTCCAGTCATGCCCTTCACAACGAAAATCTCTACTATCTACCGTGGGCACTGTAAGTCCTTCCAACGATCGATTGATTGTCTTTGATATTGACCGGTTAGAACATCCTCCTCTCCCTGCTTCCGTTTCCTTCCAAATCCCAGTCAAGATCCAGAATGCTAACATTTCCCGGTGCATTATTGATGAGAGGACATCCAACTACATGATTTCTGCTTCGGTTTGGAAGCAAATTGGATCACCTGAGTTGGCTCCTTCCAATATCACTCTCCGAGCATGGACAGACATGCCCCCAAGCCCATTGGCTTATTCCGCAACTGTCCTATTACTCTTGCGGGCAAGACTATTTGCATTGACATAGAAGTCATAGATGCCCCCTTAGTTTACAACATTCTATTAGGTCGTAGCTACACTTATGCGATGTCTGTTGTCGCTTCTGTGGTCCACCACAAGATGTCCTTCCCTCATAACAGAAATATAGTCACCATTGACCAGTTGACATATTACGAACCGAAGTCTCAGACCTCCCCTGAGTCCACTATCTCTTCGGTGGCTAACAAGCAAACCGTCGATCCTTTGACTAGTGTTTCACCCAGAGTCTACAAATATTCCTCATTGCTTGGTACATTCCCTGGTCTTCCTCCTCCTGTCTCTGATCCCAGCTCATCAAATTTTTACATGATGCAATCATCTTGGGCTACCCTTAAGCGGCCCACCTCGGCTAGTCAGCTGCCTCCTCGCCCTCCACAGCCTTCTCCTAACCTGCGAATCAGCCTTCTGGAACTTCTCATCATGGCCCTTCAGCTGGTACTCATGAGCCTCTTTACCCTCCTGGAACAGTTCCTCAAGGCCTTAACCATTTAGGAGCCGTCCCACCTGGCCATTACCCCTCTGGTAAGATACCGTTCCTCGCTCCCCCACTAGGATTCTATACGGCACCTATCATGGCCACCCTCTCTCTTCCTAAATTGACCCTTGGGATTCCCATATGGTACCTTGATCCTCCAGCCGCTACCCCGCCAATTCAACCCAAACCTTACCTTGATTTGACCCCAGTTCAACCGATCCCCATGACTTCTCTCGCTGCAACAGTGCCTCAACCACCTCAAAAGGAACCACCTCCTATTGCGACCACTTCGGGTAAGAAGGGAAAATCTCGCAAGAGGGCCTCCAAGGACAAGGATTCCATGATAGACCCTGCACCTCCCCTGCCTGCAAAACCATATGCTTTGTGTGATGTCGTGGGCCATGCCACCCATAACTGTCTTGAACTACCCCGTTATCAAGCCCATGGTTAAATTTGTGTTCCCTGAGTCTACGGTTCCTAAAGCCTCTGTTTCTTCCTCGACTGTAGCCAAGATCTTAAAACTATTCACACTAACCAACCTTGTGCGTTGTGTGATCTCCATGGCCATTATTCTCACCATTGTCCCCGCCTTACGCATTATCGCGCCTCGTTAGAGGTAGTTCGGGAGTACGAGATTGAACAAAACCAATCCACCTCTCTCGTACTTGCGCAGTATGTTATAGACCAGACTGAGGATTTACTCGCTCCCATTGAAATTCCCCCTCCTGATGTCGAGATGAAGGAGCTTGTGGCTACCATCCTCTACCTTTCATCATCCATGAGACCTTGGGTGGAAGCTCCCTTCCAATCTTCCCCTGTTGTTCCGCTTAACCTCCCTTCAGCGATCACCCTGGGCTCAACATCAGTAGATCCCTTATCTGCTTGTTCTTCCATAATCCCCCATGACGATGCGAATGTGAACCTTTCTTCTCATGATGATGAGTCAGGTAGCTTTGCTGCGTCATGTGGTCTCCCTTCCTCCAGTCACTCCATCTTCTATTGCAATGATGACATCATGGAAGCCATGTCCACCCCTGACTTCATATTTCGCGCCCATAAATGGGATAGCACCACCTGTGCCTCTGGTGACTTTCATGATCTCAGCACAAGTTACACCTCTGGTAGCTCTCACATTCCACCTCACCATCGGTGTGTGAGTAGTAGACATCTTACCCAGATCACTCCTTCCTGCGGAGTGTGTTTGATTTCTACTTTGCACTAATGTTGCCATCATTGTTCATCATCCTTCTAGTTATTGTCTTGTGGCACCTTTCATATGGACCTCCCATCCACACCTTATACTAGTTTTGATGATGGTGCAAGCCGCTACTCCAAGAATCTAGCCTCGGCAAGTTACGCCATTTTTACCCCCTTGCACTCCCTTGTTATCTCGAACGGGGTATGCATTGGTACTGCTACCAATAACTAGGCCGAATATGATGCAGTACAAGGCTTATTAGCCGATGCCCTTTCACATCACATCCTCCACCTTCATGTTCATTTAGATTCCCTGCTTCTTGTCATGCAATTGAATGGTGTCTATCGTGTGCATAATCCTATCCTTTTTAGAAGATATTTACAAGTGAAGCTTTTGATACATGAATTTGAAATAATTAAATTCAATCATGTACCTAGAGCACAAAATCACTATATAGATATCATTGAAAGCAATATTCTAGATTGGCATTTAGCACACGCATTTAACACAAGACAATAACATAAAAATATCAAAACGATGCATATCCATAATATGTGTCGTATAAAATGTTTTAGAGTCCATCCACTCTAATACATATGACATGCCCATAGCATGTTACAAAAATCAAAACTGGGGACACCACTTTCCCCTACACACTAATCATTATTTGGAGGATCCCGAGGTAATGGCTCTGATCCCGCAGCTCGTAGATCACGCATACCCTGTCTGACCATCGCCATGCGCCGCATGACCCCTCGCCACTCAGAGGGTAGACCAATACATGGCTCTATGTACTGGTCATCTAATTCCTGCCAACTGCGCTTTGAAACACCGGTCAGAAGCCTCTCACATCTATGATGGATATCCTCCAAGAGGGCTGCTGCATCCTCATTTTTCTGCACCCTCGCTCCACTAGGTCCTGCGGTCCTCGATACTGCAGGTTGTCCCATATATCCATTCGGTTTTACCAGTGCTATATTTGCATACCAAAAGTGAAAGAATAAGTACCACATACAATATTATAGACCTTTACATGCACATAAAATATTATCAATTTGTCACTTACCATCAGGCCCCCATATTCGACCAGGCGACAGTGGCAAATCCAGGTCCCCACAATAACTCATCCCACTATAGGGATAGTCGTCTATATACAATGGCATCTGATCCCAATGAACATAGAACTCAGGTCAGAAAACTTTTCCAACCACCCCACCTCCTCCTCTACACAATAGTCGCCCCCACTAGCGCATCCTAGCCCCTCTTGGGCCCCCATCTTGGAGCTATATGTGAGGTCAAAGTGTCAAGATATTTTCAAAGAAGAACGAGCACAAAATTGTACCATATGCACAGTCATGGTTCACTTGTCGCTTGCATAGAAAAAACTGTTGTTTCAATGACGACAGCATCATCTAGGCCCACCCATAGTAGGTCCCACTCAAAACACTCTCCACAAGCATCATCTGCCCTCCAGTGATGTGATGGAGTGCCTAGTTTCCCAGGATCCGTAGCATCACAACGGCCACATCATGGGTCTCTAACCTCTCCAAATCCCTGATAGGAATCCGAGTCCCCTTGACTTGGAGACCTGGTCGAAAATGTGATATTCCGCCCTCGCAGTAATACTGGCTGAGTATTCCCTACCATCCCAAGTGGCGGGAGACCAGTCAGGAAATATATATCCTAGACCATCAACTTGATCCAATGCCCCGACCTCATGGTCCGGGTCACAATAACTAACAATTCGAGCCAATAAGGGCTCTCTAGCTCTCATCAAAGGATTCTCCACAAACTTCAGAACCCCAAACCTGGCCAATGCACTACGGACACCCTGATCCTCTCGGATCTCCGACCATAATGAACCCAGGTCCCTTTCCCTCCAGTTGATCCATAATTCTGAGATATCTACAAAAAACCATCATATTTTTCAGTTTACAGATAGGAAAAGTTGTATCTCATCATAAAAAGCCAAATACTCAGCCAAAAAATAACATAGAAAAACCCCTCCCTGACATGTCGCATTTTTCAGGGCCAAACCTGGGACAAGTTGCAATTTTTTGCTCAAAACCTGCTACCCAGGTCGCACTTTTTTCCCCAAAAAGTGTGACCCGGCCATGAGGAGGAGCAGGGGTCTGTTCCTAAGCCCTCGGGACCTAATATGAACTTTTAAGCCACTGAAAAGAAAGAGTAGTGTTAGGCCTCTTACCTGAAACTGACGGATCTCGATTCCAATGGTCGGTTTGTCCGCTACGATCGCTGCAAGATTTAGGGCCTTCTCTCCTCTCTACATTCACCACAGCTCCACATGCAAATAAGTGAATTTGGAGGGAAAACGCCCTATTAAAAGGGAAACCCTCATTTTTTCTTTTGTCTGCTGCGACCAAACCATAGCTCCGTTTACCAAACCATCTGTACTGTTGGAAAGCTATCACCGAGCCCTAAAATGGGTATCAATTATTTTTTAGTGATTTGATACTTCACCAGGACACATTTTTTCCAAGAAGCATCACTTCACCCCTCCTCAAAATCGAATTTCTTCACTTGCAACACCCGTATTGGGGGCACCACTTTTCCTCCATACTTTTCCACGCTCATGTCGACTTTCTTCATGAGTTACCATCTTGTACTCATGTTTTTATGGTCCCCATTGGACCTTTTCTGTGTGGCAGCACCATCGAGTCACCCTTGTTTAGAGCATCCGAGTTGAGTCATCATTACATTCATGGAGTCTATCCCGAGTCCCTTTGAATCTCGTTATAGTAATGCATCCTTCAGTGCTTGGTCCCTCTCACCTGTCGCACATTATGGCCTTCAGTCCCACTATCCCCTATCCCTCATGATATTGTGTCAGTCGCTGCCAGATCATCCATGCCCTTTATGCTCTAAAAATGGAAGTCGTCCGTTCGCTACTCAGTACCCCCCATTTCATCATCATCATTGGTGTCAGTATTTCAATCTCTCTAATATTTTCTATCGCGCCTTAGTTGAGGATCCTTTATTGCCTCACCTATGGCGAACCTCCTTCTGTCGAAATTAGCTCATTAATTCCAGAAGACATGTCTAGAGGGCGGTGTACCCTGGTTCCAGCTTCCACTCTTGTTCGGTGCCTCGAACCAGGCAAAGGGACTCCTTATTTCCTTTTGACTTGATTGTTTCTCAGCTCTAGCTCCTTTCAGCATGATCGAGATTCGTATACTTGATGGTTCAGTGATGCAACAGTTGATCTCGTTGATTCTCGGGTGTGTGTGAGATGTCTCAGCCCTCATGAGGGGGTGGCCCTACAGGTAGCCCTGCACATACCCGGATGAACTCTTCATTACAACCTTTGATGTAGCTCCATACATTTGATGATGTTGGCTTTAGCTGCTTGTAGCACCTTTTTATTTGCATGTATCAGTCAGGTTTTCAGAGCCCTTTCCTGTTTTCAGGGGCATCTGGGTTGTATTTATATCTCATGTACTCAGATATTATTGTACAAGTCCTGGATGTTATCCGAGGCACAATATGTATGTGGGATTCATTATCATGTTTTTTATCTGGCTCATGTTTATGCCAGCGTGTACTATATTGTTCAGTCCCTTTGTTTACTGGACGCCTTATTTTTTGTACTTTGCCTCAGCGGGCATAGGTATGCCTCCCCCGCTGCCTATAGCATAGGTACTCAACTCATCAAAGAGACTTTTCGCACCTGTAAGTCTCGCCTCCTCAGGGTCTAGTTATTTCATCACTTTGGTCTACCTTATACTTCTGTCTCTTTGACTTCCCCTTCGATGTCTAGTGATTGAGTTATTATAACGTACTTCGGTCATATGATTAGCTCCTAACGCTCACACGCTGGGGTCAATCTATTACACCATTTTTTGGGCATCTAACCTATTGCTATTAGATGGACCCAAGTACACCATGTAAGACCATTTTACCCTAAGTAAAATTGCATTCACTATGAAAAATAACTCAGTAAACCACCTTTATTAAGTTGTTTATGGTCTAAACAGGAAACCCCATGAGGAAATATTAAATAAATCTACATTTGTTTGATTCTCCTCAAGGAATAATTAGTTAAACAACAATTTAATTAATATTCCTAGTTATATTTAACCCAAAACAAGGAAATTAATTAGATAAATCATTATTTATATTATTATTTCCTAAGAATAATTATTTAAACCTTATTTAAATAATATTCTTTGTTGAATATGACTAAATCACCCTTAAATAATTAAATAAATCATTATTTATTTGATTATTACTCAACCACATCCTTAAAACGATAAATAAATCATTTATTTATTTATTATTTACAAATAAAGGGATTTGACCCAAGTCAAATTCCTCTTCCCTCTAACAAATATAATAAAATATTTCCATAAAAGTTGGATCTTGATTTGGTTAATAATATTTTAATTATGCACCAATATCTAGACTAACTCAATATTTTGTTATAAATAGAAGGGTTTTCCCATTCATTTATCACTTTTTGTTGCCTAAGGATCACTCTGGATCTATACTTTTGGTCTGACTATTGATCCACCATCATAGTCATATTTTGCCACCATTTTTGTCTGGGTTTTCTACACCATCAAGAGAGAGGAATTTTAGATCTGAAGTGCTGAGGACTTACAAGAACCCATCCCATTGAGGAGAACAGGGAACACCCTCTTGTGTTTTCCTCCCAAGTGCCATTAATACAAAATTCATTCAACATATTCTTGTCTTGTCTATTGGATGCATGGAGTAAATCTTGTTTTTTCTACTGCTTAGTGTCTTCTAATGCATAGATCTAGATTTTTGTAGCATTTATCTTGATCACCTAACTGCAGATCTGAGGATATTGGCAGCCATTTTTACTATTAGGGTTGTTTTTTATGCACAGCTAAAGTGGTATTTTTTTGTACGCTTGGAATTAAGATTCATACTAACACTAAGCCCCTAAATTTTCCCACAAAGCCTTTTTTTTGTATATTCTCCTCAAACATTTAATAATATTGAATCTGAGACACACAGTCATATTTTTCTCTTTTCCTTCTGATCCAACTTGGTCCAGTATTCTATCAAAATGTCATTAATTTAGTAGTTGGATCCACTGTGATCCATTGATATTTATCCACCCATATATCCTCCATATTAAGCTTCCACAACTCAAAAATATAACCTTTGAATTTATTGATCCCTTTCTTTCCATTTTTTTCCATTTACTTTCACTATAAGAATTGATCCTACAGATCTCCCACTGTAACAGGGTCTACCAGAGGCTCGCAAAAAACCCATTACCCACAAAGGCATCCCCTTGAAGCAAAAAAAAATCTAATACCAAATAAATTTTTTAACCTTGTACATAAATTACCTGCAAACGAACTATTAAAAAATGAAAATATATAATGGTGAGAACAAAAAATACACACAAATATTTTTCTCCTAGAACCCAAAACCAAGAAAATCAGATTGATTTTTCATTATAGTCCTTTAGATTTTGAAGCATTCATAAAACAATAATCCATTAACCCTAAATTATGATATAATCATAGTTCCCTTGACTAGATCTACAAATTACCATGGGAAAAATCATCATGCCCAAAATCATGCGCAAAAACCATGCGCGAAACCATGGGTGGATCTTCCCACCATACTTAGGTCTATCCCCCATCCTTGGGTCCTCCCAACCATCCATTTTTCCATATAATTTTTTTTTTGGATATTTTCTTGAACCTCGTGCAGGGGGGTTACTACCCACTTCAAACTCCCCTGCGACCCCCCCGCCACACCTAGTGAAACGTAAAAATTCTTGGAGATAGTCATGCAAAGAATATAACAAATACCCAACACTATCTTCTACGTTAGTGTTTTTTCCCACTATGAACTAAATCACCCAATGCCACGCCATAATAGTCAACATTGTTCAAATGCCCACTCATCTTGGTATCCAACTCTTTAACCTTTCCAAATTCATTTAGATCCATTCAAATTCAAAAGGAAAACAAAACGTCTAAATTTTAAAATTATAGATATTCAAAACTAAGCTGTCGGTCATAACCCAACTAGACCATGTGACTAAAGGATGGGCATATAATCCCCCAATCCCCAAATTTATGAATTCATTCCGAAAACTTTCTAAGGAAGAATTAGTATAGTAAAGGGGATTTCTTAATATATTCATGGTTGAAAAAGATTGTAACTATGCATTAATTTTCCCATAAAGATTTTAGGACACATAAGTCATGACCAAGATTTAAAGGCTTTCAAGTTATACTTTTAAACAAGCATCCTGACAAGAAGGAAAAAAATATGGATAAATACCAACTCCACAAATTTACCCCAATAGAGATGAGGTTCTTGTCACTCCCTTGGGCTATAAACATCAAATTTAAACTCTAAAATTTACAAATTGAAAAGCTAGTATTTTGGCTTATCAATTGAGGAAACAAGGTTCCCAAAACTATGAAAATAGACATGCAACCTATCCAGTAGAAATGTCACAAATAGGGCCTTAAAATCCCTTTCCAAGTTCTTGAATCAAGGGAACCTCCCAATTTTCTCACTTACATTTAGGGATACAACACAATTGTTTAATCTCATTTTTGGCCCAAATGGCCAACCATATTAATAGAAACATGAATAGCCTTAGGATGAAATCAAGTTGTGCATTTAATTCACAAAACCATGCATATTAAATTCATTATAGGTAACATATTTTAAATATCACTTCTACATACAACCTTTTGTAAGAAAGGAAGTAACACTACCAAACAAGAACAATACACATTACTTTAGGTTATCAATCCAACATACTCTATAACTAGCATAACATTAGTTATGAAATACTAAACAACAATATAATTTCATCAAAAAAGAATTAGTTACACTTATCTGAGTCACTTATGCTTGTTATAAACTGAAGAAGGGGGATCAACTCTATAACCAACCATAGGCTCATCTATATTGTAGTCTTTCATGCATCCCTAAGCTAGATTTGAGGCCTTGAGAGGAAGCCTCACTGGGGTAATATTTTAAACCATATATAATCCATATTTTAGCCTTAAAACCCATTATCAAGCCCAATATATTAAGTTATTAAATTTCTAATATTATATTGTTATGTAGGCTAGAACCTCTCATGGTCTTATGTTATTATAATTGTACCCGTTGTCTCCTAAAAATATACTAAGGAGGCCTTACCTTAAAATAATCAAATATTGTCATGAACATTGTATTAATTGTAAAAATAGGTTCCCCCCTAAAATAGGACTATAATTATTGGCTTCTAATATTTTTTTATAGCACAAGTTCCATAACATTTTCTTTTAGAGATCATGGTCCTAGAGTTTAGGCTACTTCAAACAGGTCTTTGTGGAATTTTCAATATAACTTATTTTCTAGGAGATTTCAGACTGTGAAACTTGGATAATATTGAGATGAAATATCTAGAAAAATATAGTTCAACTTTCAGATATTTCTTCACTATATTTTTGAAGATATGCACCAAGGAAGTTAGGGTTCCTCGTTGCTCTTGAAATTAGTCTCAAGAAATCCATTTCACAAGTTTTGGTATAATTTTTTTGGGAGGTTTCAGATTGTGAAACTTGGACCACATTGAGGAGAATTCCTAATCAACATCTAGTTAAAATTTTTAATATTGGTTTCCTATAATTTTGGATATATTCTCTAAGGAATTCCATGTTATCAAATGCTCCTAAAATCAGTTTCAAACAATCCAGTTTAGAATTTTTGCAATATCCTCTTCTTCTTCATCATTTTTTTTCCTGGGAGGTTTCAAATGTCAAATATGGATCATATGAAGGAGAAATATTAGGGAAAATTTTATTCAAATTCTATAACTTTTTTCACTATAATTTCATAGTTATACCCTAGAAAATTTAGGATTTGTGAAAAATCATGAAATAAATTTTAAGCAGGTTAGCTTCATATTTTTGATATATCTCCCTTTCTGGGAGTTTTCAAATTGTGAAATATTAAGGGTTTTCAGGAGATATATAGGAGTATATCATGTACAAATATTTGGATTATATTCGAAGAATTGGACATGTGACACTCTATACAAGGTTGTTCATGGGAAGAGGAAACAAATCAACACGTTTTGGGAAAGTTACAATAACTTTCACTTGGAACATAAATTTATGTTCACACCTACATAATTGTAGAAAATACATATTAATGTATCATAGACCAAATTTTCGTATCTATACGAAATCAAATCTAAAATATATGTCAAGAAAAATTTAGTCGTTTATATATTATCCAAACTAAGGTACATAACTTATAAGTGATGTAACTGTTGATTAGAGGATCCATTTTGTGTGACTAAAATTTGTGATATAGAGGAGTGCTATTATTATTTCCCAACATGACTCCAAATATGGATACTACACTAATTATCTACTAAAGTCTCATCCTTGACTCATGAAGAAAGTGAAGACTTAGATTCTACGTTATCTCAATTAGAGAACAAATTTAATGAAATGGATGGTAGTTTGTTGAAAAATATGGATTTATCAAGTTCTCAAGAAAAAAATAAAAGAAAAAGGGAAAATAAAATGAGATAAAATAAGGAAGAAATGAAAAAATCCATTATGGAAGAAATAAAATAATTACAAAATGTTCTATTAAAATACCTCCCTCAAGGGGATGTGGACTGTTAGAGTAAAATATTTCGACAAGTGTACCAAAAATACCTTACTTAAGATATGGATGAAATATAGACCTAACAAAAAAAATGGTTTTAAGCCCTTTTTGACTGCAATATATAGTTAAAACAAATCCTGCAAAAACCTAGATCTATGTAGTAAAAGTAGTTAAAAATTAAAACGAAATAATAACTGATGCACAATAACTCCAAATAACCAACAAACAAGATACGTTTAAAGAATTATTTTTTATATTATGTAACACCTGGTGAAGGAAACAAGTAAATGCTACTAGTGCCCCTCAATAGGATGGGTTCTTGGTTGTCCTCAATGCTTCAGCTTCGCGAGTCTTTCTCTCTCAATGATGTAGAAAACCCAAATATGTGATGAACTCAAGTGGGAGCTCAAATGGAAAAAGAAAATGATAGTGACAATGAGAATGATTAAAGTGAAGAATGAATGGAGAAACCCTCCTATTTATAACAAAATATTGAGTTATCCTTGATAATGGAGAATAATAAAATATTATTAACCGAGATCAGTATCTAACCGCTTGGAATATTTTATTATATTTTTTTGGAGAGAAAAAATATTTAAATTGGTTAAATACCTTTATTTAGAAATAATAAACAAATAAATGATTTATCTATCATTTCAAGATGTGGTTAAAGAATAATAAACAAATAATGATTTGTTTAATTATTCCTAGGTGGTTTAGTCGAATTTAACAAGGAAAAATAATTAAATAATGATTTAATTAATTATTCCTAGAAAAAGATAAGAAAAATAATGATTTATCTAACTATTTTTCATAATTGGGTTAAATATGACCAGGAATATTAGTTCAACAATGGTTTAATTAATTATTCGTAGAGTAAAATCAAACAAATAATGCTTTATTTAATTATTTATCACGAGGCTTTTTGTTTTAAGCATAAATAACTTAATAAGTATGGTTTATTAAATTATTCCTTATAGTGAAAGCAATTTTACTAAGGTAAAATTGGTCTTACATGGTGTACTTCGATCCATCTAGTTAGGAATGACTAGATGATCAATTTTTGGTGATAACATGGAGATACAAGGAAATTATGAATATAAGGAGAAGCATGGTTTTCAGAATCAATCTCATATGGGGTGTATGCTATCACAACTGGAGAGAACACATATTGATTCCTAGAATAATAATCATGAATTTCCAATTCAATATCTGCATCATTAGGGATTCAAGTCTGCACCAAGAAACTACTATAGTTAGATGGTCTATATGTTTGATGGTAATGATCCTCTAACATGGATATTTTAGATGGATAAATAATTTTATCTACACCAAGTGGAATCCTTACAAAAGGTAAATATTGCATCCATATATTTAGAACAAGACCAACATGTATGGTATTAACAACTTTGTGAAAGGAAAAAGGATTATGTAATATCTTAACACATTTTATGGAGGAATTGACAGAACATTATGGGAATATTAATATAAATACATTCTAAAGTCAATTGGTAAGTATTTTCTTAATTGTAAGTATGCATTGTGGCACTGGAGAATCCAATCCTATCCAAGGATAATAATAATGTCCTACCGAACGATAATAATAATGACTTATTTTAGTGATAAAATACAGATAGATATATTTTTAATGACAATTGTTCTTGCTATATATAAAGATATATTGAATATATTCCTTAAAAAAATATAAATATTAAAAATGGATAACCATTAGTTATATGTTGTTTGAATTGATAACCATTTCAATTTATTATTAATATTTTCTTACTCATTTCTTATTGATATTGAGTAAAATTATATATATATTTTTAACTATAATTTAATTTATTTGTTAAAAATAATTTGTAATAAGCAATAAATACCTAGGTAATATAAATAATTTGTTTCTATATTAAAAATAATTATATAATAGTTAAATGAATCTATATTAATTTTTTCTTTAACTATTTTTAATATATATCAAATAAAAATTTATGGTTTGAATCAATTTTCACTTAATTATTAATGAGTTTATCTTTTATGAAAAATGTTATTTAATTTGACTAACAAAATGTTAATTTCGTTAACTAAAAGTATTTATTGATTTTGAACTTTTTAATTAGTATTATTTATTATAAAAGTAATTTAAATATTATGAAATGGAGTTGTCTTTAGTACGACTTTTTGACGGCTTTTCCAGTGGATTTTTCTGATCTAATTTCTTTAAAATCCAACAAGAATTTATTGAAAACAGAAATTTGATGGGTAACTTGCACAATTAAAGTGTCCTAAGGATTTTTTAGGGTGCTGAATCTATATATACAGTAAAAAAACTAGTTTAAATAACATCAATCAAGATTTTACCTCAATTTTTTTCATTGGATTCCGGCACCAGAAACTCCAAAAAGTCGCACTAAAGACTACTCCTTATGAAATAATTGAGTTGAATTTTAATTAATTAATGGTTAATAAGATTTTATTTGGTTATTATTAGTCCTTGCCAAGGTAGGACTATAGTGATCAGTTTGTTTGTTGATCACTATTAGTTTAGCATTGACCAATGCAACTTATAATGTTTAACTTAGAAAATTAAGTATTTATTTTTCAATATTATTTAAAAAATATTTTGATTGAACCATAACTTGAAGGTATTATTGAAATCCTTGGATAAGATAATGCTACGTGGATAATTCCTTCACATATTTTATGTCATAATTTATGGATATAGTTGCAATATTCATGCATTATTTTTGTGAAAAATCCACAGTTGCAATAAACTGTAAACTATTCTTCTAACTGATGCAGTTTATTTTTCTTATTTAATTAAATAATGAAAAATAACGAATAGCTCAGTATTTCAATATTCACAATTAAAATAAACATTGCAGAAATAAATCAGGAACTAAGAAATATATTCCCACACAAAAAATTGACACGGATGTTTTTGGACTAATGCCCTCGCAGAAACCCCAAAGGGAAAACTGGTGTAGTAGATGAGAGTTTATATTTTATTATCTTCAATAAATTAGAGAGTACATAGATCTTGTTTCCAAATATTGTTCAAGCTCCAGAAAATTTACTCCATCACTCCAACTAGGAGATCGACCAGGAAACCCTTTGTTTCCCTTGCAAAATCAAACTTGACCTCCTCTAGTAAATGCACACAAAAAAATGTTACGGGAAATAAAAACTTCCTGGAAGCCGAGATCTTTCGATCCTACATTTCTTTGGTGATCCTACACTCACACTAGACTACTCGCTCTGACCTTGAAAATTGATTCCTGAAAACTAGAAAGGAAACCTACTTCCCAAATTTACACACTCGAGAAAATCACATGACCTTCCTGCTAGTAAACTCAGACTTTACAAATTTATGTGGAAATATCCCTTGGAAATGTCTCTCCAATTTATACTAAACCCTCTCACTGATGATTTGTTGGCTTGAACTCTTCCCTCACTGAATGTTGTGCACTGGGAATTTCACATTGCCCTGCTCTCTTGCTCCTTTGATGTGTCATCTCCAAGCCCCACTGACCTTCTCTAATAATTCTCTTGTTGGAGCACCAACAACCAAGATCTAATTGTGGTCGATGGTTTTGATCATCTTAGACTCCATCAAATCACTTTTGAGAGGTCTCTAGAGAAAATTTTGATTTCCTTAATTAATAAAATTTAATTAACCAGTTTTCCTAAGTTAGACTTAGGAAATTTTAATTATTCAGCCAGTTAATTTAATTAGGGTGTTTTAAAGCCATATCTTGTGAAACCATTTTTGGGTATTGGAGATCTCATGTTCCTTAGCCTCTATGACACCTTACATACTAGAACACTTGTCCAATGCTACCATAATATTCAAAACCTAACACTCCCTCTTAGCAAGGAATGTGTTCTCTCCTCATCATCCTTTACTTCAACCTATAGCTGGATTGTCCACGTTGTTGATGTCTGACATCTATTACACCACCTTTATTCACATCTCACACTAATCTGACTTAGTGGCACTAGAATCACTATAAAGAAGATGTCTAGTAAAAATGTCCATTAGCTACTACACATACTCTGATCTACCTCACATTGCTACTACTACTCCTCTGTTACGGATCTTTCTCTACTACTACAATAGTGAGTCTTATCTCCTCAGAGCCAAAAGATCTAAGCTTCCATAGGGCTTCTCCCTCTGAATCTCGATCTCCCAATAGGAAATCACTATGGCTGGAACTAAATTTTCACCCTGTAATTGAGCAAATTTCACTGCTTGTGCCTTTGCAACTATATCTACATTTTCTCTCAAGAACTGACTACAGCTAGCTCTACTGGCACTAAACATGCTACAATGATATTGTGGGTCCTTGTAGCAAATTTGATGGTATTATTTCAACAGTTGGAACTGATCTAATTGATATCCATGTTGCATCTACACTGGACACTTCCCATCTTGACATGCTAAGGTATCAATCCCCACCTACTCCTGGAGGTATTACTATTATCAGTGAAAACTCCTCCAATCTAGCGATCAACTAATCGATTTTTGTTAAAGATGTTATTTACTCCTGCTTCTTGTCCTTCTATTGAGGACAATGGAAGACATAGTGGAGAAATTCGCCACACCTGAAGCACTTGACCTTCAACGAGTCTTTCTTCTTCTTTTATCCTCCCATTGAGCCTTATCCATGACTCGGAGCCTTCTTCATCTTTCCCTTATTGTTAGGGCTAAGTCCTCCTCACCATCCTCCTTATTCAATCCCTTTTTATTATTGTTAATAGTACATGTTGCAAGACTGAGCCTCAATTCCTCCTGAGTGAATTCACTCCATATAAAATCCCATCCAAGTAGTGTATCTCACCCAAAAATAAATTGGAAGAAATTATGCCACTCAATGAATCCATTGAGAGTTGTTCACACTAGCTCATTTTCTTCAAGTTTATCTTCCACTGCTGCAATTTCATTTCTCACCATTTGAATTCTAGTGAGATAGGATGTAACGTCTTCTCCCTTTTGAATCTTGGTGGTCCGTGACTTCTCCTTGAGAATCATTTTACGATTCTCTTATCGATTCTCATAAAATTTTATGACAACATCCACATTTCCTTGCAGTATTCTTGTCTACAATATGCGGGAATATGTGATCCCAAACCTCATCTAGGACCATCCTCTTAGCTCTAGTAGAGCCACCATAGTCATCGTCACTTTAGAAGTTTCAAGTCTGTGTGAAGGAAAATAGGTTGGATTGGAAATGGTCAGCTATGGAATTTTACATGCTGGTTAAGTGGGCCATCATGACCACCGATAAGGGAAAATACCTTTCAAATGGCCTTGAGATAAAAACATGTTCATGAGGCTCAATGTGCCCACCATCACGAAAATCTTTGGGAACATTGTAGTGGGGTATTCTTCATTGGTCTTGGTACATGACTATGACTTTATGAAATAGGATAGATATGTTTTTTACATGAGTGTGCTCTGTTATTCATTCATAATTTTGACTTTATCCAAAGATGACTAAGTTGAAAAAATCAGATTTCTAGAAACAATATTTGAAAAAACATTATGAGTTCTAGAAATCTCATTGCCTTCATTTTTCATAAAGTCTATTAAATCACTGAAAATATTTAACTCACATCCTCCAAGTTATCCTGTCTTCTCCAAAAGAAGTTGTTTTCTGGCTATATTCCCCATTTTTTATCTCCATCTCCTCTGCCAATTTTCACTCATTTATTCCTATTCCAACAGTCATTTTCCCCTTCGAAAGGGACTTCTTCCTCTTCATTTACACTCCATTTCCTCAAAAAAACCCTTTTTAAACCATTAAAAAACACCCTTATTTGGTTTTAAAACACCGTATTCTAACCTAACGGAACATTTGAAAAAGGCCCAAAAAACCCTCCTCTGGCCTGCTTTCCACCTATTTTTGAATATAAGGCCTTAAGCCCCTGCAGGCTTAAGTCCCCTGCCCGTCTTTCTCATATGACCTGGTGCCCATAACCATGGGCTAAGCACCTTACCTCCAGCCCGCGTTACTTCTTATTTCATTTTCCCCCTACTATATTATCTTCTCAACGAACCTCAACCGCTGATCTTATCGATCCAACAGTCGTTGCCAACCTTTCCATTTCACAAGCGGGCACTTTTTCAATCCATGGGTTAGCACCAGAGGTGCTCCCGTAGTTGACTTGGTTGACTGCATAGAAACTCAAATGAACAGCTGAGATTCACTGTGGAAGCACAAGGCAGGAAATTGGTCTGTACCTTCATGGTCCCCTCGCAATAGAGCTTAGCCATTGATCCTTGTCATCTAATGATCATCACTCAACTTCACCCTCTAAGCCCGCCCCTTTCCATTCACCCCCTCTGCGACAGATCTTGAACGTTAATCTATCCGATCCAACAATGCTCATTCCCTCCTCCCATTGAGCCTTCCCCTCGATCATAAAACCTATCCATTCATCAAACGGATCCAGACCGTCGATCCCATTGATCTAACAGCCACCACTCATCCCAAGTCTCCAACCCCACTCGCTAAACCTTTTCTGCTACCCGACGAAGCAACTGACATCGTTGATGGTCCCACCACCCACTGCTCCACCGCTGACAAATCTCCCTTCAACACTTGTCCTCCACCATCCCCTTCCACCAAGAAGCTTCCCCCCATTGCGCTCCATTCTTCACCGTAGATATGGAGCTCCCAGATCTGACGACCCACGATCGTTTTCACGCGCATCTCACCGAAACGATTTAACACACAAAATCAACGCAAAACAGGCGATATTGGGGTGGACAAGTGTCATCATCCAAACTGTATCGCGTCAATATGGGCATAAACCATTTACCACCCTTTCCTTGTAAGAAAACCACTTGCGGTTTCACAAAACTGCCTTCATTTTTCGTGCCAAAATTTAAATTGTTCCACTCCTCCTCCCGGTTCCACCTATGGAACCCTTCCCTATGCTTCTCCCCTTCCTCTACAAAGCTCCTCTAAATTCCCAAAACCCTCAGAACCTCTGAAATAAATTAAATCCACAACGCGCAGGTTTTAAATTAATAGTTTTTTTGTTTGTGTAGGTGTAATGGTGGATAAAGGCTACCAAGTTTCTCCCACAATCCATAAGGGAAAAATTAAGTCCTGGATGACGATCTGAGGTCTTAAATCAAATAATGAAGATTAGAGGACACACCTAGGTTTTGATCAACGATGAATCATGATCATCGTTCAATCATGGACCCTCCCGCACCTGAAAGAGATGATCCCTGCAGACATCAAACACAGTCAGCCAGAAGAAATGATGAAGAAGCCAAAAACATAAGATTAAAGGGCCTAATTACCAATCCGAGGATAAACAAAGATTAGCCTTTTTTACATAGTGATTAAAGGTTTAAGGGCAAATAATTAAAAAATAAAATAGTTGTTTAAAGCAGAAATAGAGAAAAGACAGTAAGGCAAGATTAATTAAAAGATGAAAGTTAAAGGCCCAAGGCACAGTTTAATGATAAAACCAAAGAAACTTAGGCCAAAGGCAGCCTAGAATAAATCAACAGAGTCAATTGTTCATCCAAAATATCTAACTAACACCTTGGCCTACTTTCTACCTACAAAGACCAATTAGCAGTTATTACATAGATAGAAGATATTTTAAGCTGTCAGGTAGTTATTGTAAAGGATAGAAATAGGCTGCAAAGTCAAAATTTTCACCTATCTTTCCTTAGAAATTTAAGACAGAGTTATTAAACAGATAAGTAGCTGCACACATGTTCCTGCCTTATGCTTTGCATGGTTTTCAAGGTCAGGAATGCATTTACTCTGTAGTTAATGACAGTTGAACCCTAAAAAAAGTTCCACCTCCTCATTCTTCTATAAATAATCTATGAGGAGCTCTTTGTTAGGGGTTGGTTGTGGGCATTTGATGACTCTTTGAAGTAATACATAGTTCTGTTGAAATTGAAAGAAAATTGATGTTCTGGAACCTGTGGATTTTTTGACCTATTTTTTGATGGAGAAAGCTCTGTCATTAGATCCCTGAGCTTGGTTGTTGGTGAAGTATTCTAATCTGTTAATGTTTTTTCCTGTTTTCCATTTTGTTTCATCATTTCTTACTATAGTAGAGTAAAAATTTTAGGCTAAGAAATGTCTCTTAGAAGCACCTTAGACCTGTTTATTCTCCACTATTTTATGTTTTCCTCTACTGAGGCATTCTAGAGAATTCTAAATTTCTCTCTTGAACCCTTGTGCTTGTTTATTTCAGAAATAGTTCAAATAGTTGGTCTCAAGAATTATTTATGGTTTTCCCTGTTTACTTGCTGCCACTCGAAAAGTGTTTCTGAAGTCTCCCTTTAAAGTACCATTATTTACAGTCTACCAAAGAGGTCTTCTTTGATCATACCCTTTGTTCTTGCTTAAATAATTGTTTTGAAGGTCTTTATAGCTGTAATAAAAGATGTCTAGGAGTTCCCTCTTCAATGATACAATTATTTGTGAATATTTTATGTTTTCTAAATTCCTTGAAGGTGAAATATTTGGATGAAATAGAGCGTTCCTCGACTCCTAGATTTCATTTGAAATTTTTGCCTTGAAATTGTTATTTGCTGAAGTGTGGTTTCTAGAATTTATGGTTAGCCCTGTCTATGGAATGCCTCTTCATGTTTAGATAATGTTTTAAATCCCTTTGTTGAGAAGTACATATAATTAAGGATTCTTAATTGCCCTTAGTTTTACTTTTCATTATAAACCTTTGATGTCCATTTCATTTCACCTGAAAGACATTGTAGATCCACTGGCCAAGTTAGATTTTCCCTTTGATATCCCTGATTCCCCTACAAACTTGTTACAAATTTCCACTTGACTCCATTGCCCAATGACTTAGAAGTTTTCCTTTTCTATCTATGCTTCCTAGATCATCATGTTCCACCAAACAATCAAACAAACTCATGCTTAATAACTAGCCTAAAATCAACCTTTTACAAGCAAACAAGTCATATCTTTGCAAACAATTGAGAGATCCCTCTCTGAGACTAGGAAGGCTAGGTCCTAGTGCTCTAAAGACTGGTTTTGATGTTGCCTTGTCACTTGGCATGCCAATTTTCCAAATTACAGGACCCCAACATAAATGGGGATCACGGTGGGACTTCTGAGTATATAGTCACATAAATACCTCTTAAAAACTCATTAGACCCTTAGTAAATCAAATAACATCCAATGAATCTGCCACCTCATCGCCACCCCAACATAATGGCAATAACGGTGGGACCTCTGAGTAAATAATAGCCTAGAAAAATCTTGTAGACTCATTAGTCCTTCAATAACCATAGAAACTCAGAAAACCCAAAAAAACATTTCAGATTGGTTTCATAATAAGAATTGGTGGTGGACCATAACATATTTTACCCTCAAAAGGCTAAAAACTTCCACCTGGCGATTCCACTGGCCTCCAATAGGCCTATTACTTCACTAGTCCTTGAAAACTCCTTTGGGAATGCACTGAGAAAACCAAATCATGCTGATGGTGGACAACAAAGTTCAAATCTTCCACCTGGTGACTCCACAACCTCCAAAAGACCTAATGAATCCACTAGTAGAAGACTCTGAACTAGTTGAAAGGATACAATGACCTCTTTTTTACAAACATGGATCCAAGTATAGAGAGAGAAGCTAAAATAAACACATTATTGGACCTAATTGGAAAAATAGTGTACATACTTGATAAGAAAATGGAAAGGCATGAGGCTAATACAGATGTTGATTATCCAGAGCAACCCATGTTTCCTCCTGATCAAAAACAAACTCAACCACTATAAGACAAAAGCAACAAACAAGATATGCATGATGAGCAAGATTTCGAAGAAAATAATGAAGTAGATTGTCAAGAAGGTACTAGCTACCCACCTACACCTTGTGTTTCACTGATAAGAAAACATTACAAACAAACTAAAAATACAAAAAGTGAGAAGTTCTTTGAGGAAACAATTAGCCATCCTAAAATCACAAAACCTAAAATAGGAGAAGAGGTAAAACACCTAGAGTCTCTGCCTTTATGTTATAACTCATTTCAGTTGATAAGAGGAGAATGGAATCCTGATGATCTACTAGAAAAAACTCATGAAACTCATGAACAAATTGACCATCATAAAAATCATGAAAAGTTTTTTGAAAGTAAAATTAATCAGGATATAGAAGAAAATCCTCAAGATCCCCTTGCAAGCACAAGTAATGATCCACCATATTTTGTAGGGGAGGTTCAAGAACACATCCAGCCTCCAAATCACCCTACACAAGAGAAAGAGAACTGTTGTATTTCTATTCCAAGAAAGAGAGAAATGCTTCCTCTTTTAACAGAAGAAGAAATCAATCAAATATTAAACAAGCAGCCAACCTCTAAAAATTCAGAAGAACCAAAACCTTCTATTCATTCCCTTGCTAATCCTTGTTGCCATAAATCAGAAATTGAACTCATCGATCAATTTAAAGAAAGAGAAACTGATAATCCAATATGTTTGATTGGTGAGATTGTTTATACTAATGATTCTCTAAATATTGATAAATCTGATGATGATGATGAGCTCCAAATAGAAACTAATCACGCAGGGCAACCAGCAGTGGATTGGTGTCATGAATTTCATTATCATTAGATTGAAAGCAGTAATCAAACAATGCATACCATCAGAAATAGCTTTCACATAATTGGGAATCAGCAATCTATCAGTTATAATGTTGAGGTTGAAAAGAATGAGGCACTTCTTGAGCAAGTTGAAGATACAGAGCCTTATCCTGAAAAGGTTGAGGTGATCAAAAATACCCTTGCTCAAGAACATGTTGACCTCTTCACAGAGTTTAGTCCACTGAGTCAGAACATACCAGGACTCCAAGAGGACAACACTACAATATATGATGAGTCCTCCAGTTCAGATAAAAATGAAGATGAGGAAGAGTTTCTTTCTCAAAAGAATCTTAATCTTGATCCAGTGGAGGAAAAGGTAATCCTGGTTGAAACCTATCTTACAAATACCCATAACCATGTATTATTTCAAGATCCCTTTGCTCATTTCTTGAAGATATTTGAAGAAGGGATAAAGGATGTTAGACGTAGTATATTACCAAAAGAAAGAATTTTTTTTAGCACTGCTGCTAGGAAACAAGTGAAATGGGAGTGGCCCTGTTTTTCCAGCATGCTCAAGGAGATGAGAAAAGACCAATCATGGAACCATTTACTCTATTGGCTATATTGGAAAAGGGATTTCATCAGCTAAATATGTAAATTTTCCAAGTTAGATTAGGCTAGGTAGGAATGTCAATAAAGCTCAGCCTGTGAGGATTTAGTTAGTTTTTTGTTTTTTTCTTTGAAAGAAAACTTGAAAAAACAATAAAAGAAAAGAGAAAGGAAAAGAGGGCAGATTCAAAAGAGGTACAACCCCATACCCAAAAACAGATTTTTCTGAAAGTGTGCAAGCCTAAATGCCACTACTTGAAAGAGCACTGCTATTTAGTCATATAGCCTAATCATGACTAGATAGATTTCAATTTACTACTGATAGGTTAGTGAAGGAGATTTTCCAAATTTTTTAATCTTGGCTTATCAGTAGAATAGATTAGGATAGAAAGAAATGGCTCTAAACAGACCAAAAATTGAGCCAAAGACATAGGGAAATGGTTCAAACGTGCTCAAAATTTGAACCAAGACATAAATAGAAAAAGGATTACCCTAAATAGATCAAAATCTGAGTCATAAGAAGGAAGAAGGGTGTTCTTAATTTTCAGATCTTAAGCCTTCACAATTTTGTTTTAATTTTTCCGCAAATAAAGTCTATGTGCAGCTTGTACATAAATGCCATAGTCTCCATAGAAAATCAGACTGTCTAATCCTGATTTGACTATGTTTAAATTTCATGTCTTAGAAATAGAAAATAAGATTTTTTAAACAGCTTAATCTTAACGGATAGTAGTATAGGTAGAAATAAAAAGAGTTCAATAGTTTAATCTGGACTCTTGGAAGAAATAAGGATAGCATTAGATGGTTTATTTCTGTTTTCAAAAATAAAATGTCAAAGAGTTTGCTAGTTCAAATGCACTCAAAAGAAGAGAAAATTCTAGGATAAGTAGGATTGGGTAGGAAGAGGTGTTGTTTGAAGAAATTACATATTACAGATTGATAAATGTTGTCTTTTTTAGAGAAAGATTAGCAAGAAAAAGGAGGAATCTGCCCAATGGATGAGGCACTAGTTTGCTGAAATCTAGAGACTGATAAAATGGAGGTTCTGGACACCTAAAAAGACAACTGTCCTCCCCAAGTAGAGCCACTATTATTCATCCATAATTTTGACTTTATCCAAAGATGACTAAGTTGAAAAACTCAGATGTCTAGAAACAATGTTTGAAGAAACATTATGAGTTCTAGAAATCTCACTGCCTTCGTTTTTCCTAAAGTCTATTAAATCATTGAAAATCTTTAACTCACATCCTCCAAGTTATATTTTCATCTCCAAAAGAAGATGTTTTCAGGCTATATTCCCCATCTTTTATCTCCATCTCCTCTACCAATTTTCACTCATTTACTCCTATCCCAACAGTCATTTTCCCCTTCAAAAGGGATTTCTTCCTCTTCATTTACCCTCCGTTTCCTATAAAAAACCCTTTTTAAACCATTAAAAAACACCCTTATTTGGTTTAAAAACACCTTATTCTAACCTATCAGAACATTTGAAAAAGGCCCAAAAAACCCTCCTCTGGCCTGCTTTCCACCTATTTTTGAATATAAGGCCTTAAGCCCCTGCGGGCTTGAGTCCCCCGCCCCTCTTTCTCATATGACCTGGTGCCTATAACCATGGGCTAAGCACCTTACCTCCAGCCCCTGTTACTTCTTATTTTGTTTTCCCCCATCTATATTATCTTCTCGAAGAACCTCAACCACCAATCTTATCAATCCAACGGTCATATCCAACCTTTCCATTTCACTCGTGGGCACTTTTTCAATCCACGAGTTAACACCAGAGGTGCTCTTGTAGTTGACTTGGTTGTCTACATAGAAACTCAGATGAATGGCTGAGATTCACTGCGGAAGCACAAGGCAGGAAATTGGTCCGTACCTTCATGGTCCCCCTGCAACAGATCTTAGCCGTTGATCCTTGTCATCCAACGATCATTGCTCAACTTCACCCTCTAACCCCGCCCCTTTCCATTCACCCCCTCCATGACATATCTTGACCGTCGATCTATCCGATCCAACGGTGTTCATTCCCTCCTCCCATTGAGCCTTCCTCACGATCATCAAACCTATCCATTCATCAAACGGATCCAGACCATCGATCCCATTGATCTAACGACCACTAGTCATCCCAAGTCTCCAACCCTGCTCGCTAAACCTTTTCCGCTACCCGACTAAGCAGCTGACGTCATTGATGGTCCCACCGCCCACTGCTCCACCGCTGACCAATATCCCTTTGACACCTATCCTCCACCATCCCCTTCCACTGAGCAGCTTCCCCCCATCACGCTCCATTCTTCACCATAGATCTAGAGCTCCCAGATGTGATGGCCCATGATCGTTTTCGCGCGCATCTCGCCGAAATTATTTAACACACAAAATCAACGTGAAACAAGAGATAGTGGGGTGGACAAGTGTCGTCCTGCAAACCGTATCATGTCCACATGGGCATAAATCATTTACCACCCTTTCCTTGCATGAAAACCACCCGCGGTTTCACAAAATTTCCTTCCTCTTTCACGCCAAAATTTAAATTGTTCCACTCCTCCCGATTCCGCCTATGGAACCCTTCCCTATGCTTCTCCCCTTCCTCTGAAAAACTCCTCCAAACGCCCAAAACCCTCAAGAACTTCTGAAATGAAGTAAATCCACAACACGCAGGTTTTAAATTAATAGTTTGTTTGTTTGTGCAAGTGTAGTGGTGGATAAAGGCTAGCAAGTTTCTCTTACAATCCATAAGGGACAAATTAAGTCCTGGATGATGATCCGGGGTTTTAAATGAAATAATGAAGATCAGAGGACACACCCAGGGTTTGATCAGCAATGAATCATGATCATCATTCGATCATGGACCCTCCTGCACCTGAAAGAGATGATCCCTGTAGACATCAAACACAGTTAGCCAGAAGAAATTATGAAGAAGCCAAAAACAGAAGATTAAAGGGCCTAATTACCAATCCGAGGATAAACAAAGATTAGCCATTTTTACATAGTGATTAAAGGTTTAAGGGCAAAGAATTAAAAAATAAAACAATTGTTTAAAGAAGAAATAGAGAAAAGACAATAAGGCAAGATTAATTAAAATATCAAAGTTAAAGGCCCAAGGCACAGTTTAATGATCAAACCAAAGAAACTTAGGCCAAAGGCAACCTCGAATAATTCAACAGAGGCAGTTATTCATCCAAAATATCTAACTAACACCTTGCCCTACTTTCTACCTACAAAGACCAATTAGCAGTTATTACATAGATAGAAGATATTTTAAGTTGTCAGGCAGTTATTGTAAAGGATATGAATAGGCTGCAAAGTCAAACTTTTCACCTATCTTTCCTTAGAAAGTTAAGACAGAGTTATTAAATAGAGAATTAACTACACACATGTTCCTGCCTTATGCCTTGCATGGTTTTCAAGGTTAGGAATACATTTACTCTATAATTAATGACACTTGAACCCTAAAAATATTTCCACCTCCTCATTCTTCTATAAATACTCTATGAGGAGCTCTTTGTTAGGGGTTGGTTGTGGGCATTTGATGACTCTTTGAAGTAATACATAGTTCTGCTGAAATTGAAAGAAAATTGATGTTCTGGAACCTGTGGATGTTTTGACCTGTTTGTTGATGGAGAAAGCTCTGTTATTGGATCCCTGAGCTTGGCTGGTGGTGAAGTATTCTAATCTGTTAATTTCTTTTCTTTTTTTCCATTATGTTTCATCATTTCTTACTACAATAGAGTAAAAATTTTAGGCTAAGAAATGTCTCTTAGAAGCACCTTAGACCTGTTTATTCTCCACTGTTTTATTTTTTCCTCTACCGAGGCATTCTAGAGAATTCTAAATTGCTCTCTTGAACCCTTGTGCTTGTTTATTTCAGAAATAGTTCAAATAGTTGGTCTCAATAATGATTTATGGTTTTCCCTACTTACTTGCTGCCACTTGAAAAATTTTTCTGAAGTCTCCCTTTAAAGTACCATTGTTTACAGTCTGCCAAAGAGGTCTTCTTTGATCATACCCTTTTTTCTTGCTTAAATAATTGTTTTTAAGGTCTTTATAGCTGTAATAAAAGATGTCTAGGAGTTCCCTCTTCAAAGATACAATTATTTGTGAATATTTTATGTTTTCTAAATTCCTTGAAGGTGAAATCTTTGGATGAAATAGAGCGTTCCTCGACTCCTAGATTTCATTTGAAAATTTTGTCTTGGAATTTTTATTTGCTGAAGTGTGGTTTCTAGAATTTATGGTTAGCCCTATCTATGGAATGCCTCTTCATGTTCAGATAATGTTTTAAGTCCCTTTGTTGAGAAGTACATGTAATTAAGGATTCTTAATTGCCCTTAGTTTTACTTTTCATTCTAAACCTTTGATTTCCATATCATTTCACCTAAAAGACTTTGTAGATCCACTGGCGAAGTTATATTTTCCCTTTGATATCCTTGATTCACCTACAAACTTGTTACAAATTTCCACTTGACTCCATTTCCCAATGACTTAGAGGTTTCCCTTTTCTATCTATGCTGCCTAGATCATCATGTCCCACCAAACAATAAAAAAAACTCATGCTTAATAACTAGCCTAAAATCAACCTTTTACAAGCAAACAAGTCATATCTTTGCAAAAAATTGAGATATCCCTCTCTAAGACTAGGAAGGCTAGGTCCTAGAGCTCTAAAGACTGGTTTTGATGTTGCCTTGTCACTTGGTATGGCAATTTGCCAAATCACAGGACCCCAACACGCTCAATCATAGTGTTAGACTCAGTCTTGTCAGTCCGCTGTCAGAGGCAAATTCACCAAGGTTCATTTCTCGTCATTTGCAGTCATTAAATGCCATTTTGGTCAAAAAGAGTCATTTTAATTCTTGAGTCCAGGGTTTTGTCTTCAGAAGTGCTTCAATAACATGTGCAGGCCAGAAGGGAGCTTCGATAAGTTTTCATTTCAGGATTGTCATCGTCAAAATGCTCAAAGGTATTTCTTCTTCAAAACTCTGTTTTGAAGAAGAAATTTTCAAATTTGTTTTATGTAAATAAGCTGTCATGCTGCCATGTGAGTTCTATGTTCTTCAGCCGTAACATTTCTCCATTTAAGGTTCTAGTCACCTTGCCAGAGACATGCTGACATTCCTGCAAAAGACAACAAAGTAATTTCATCATCAGTCCAAAAGTCAGAGAAACAGGAAGACAAAGTACATTTTAAAGTTGTCAAAGTGCAAAGTTCTGCAACATAAACAATGAATTTTGAAAAAGCATAGATTAAACGATGTCTATAAGATATTTCTCAAATCTCATTCATTCATTTGCAACAAGAAACATTGAGAAAATCTCCAAGAGAAAGTCAAATTTGAGGTTGGAGAGTGAAACTGCATTTTAGAAGGCCGATTGTACATGTTGAAGGCAGCGCGGCGCATAGAAAGTGGGCGCGAAGCATATAATGCGCGCGGCGCACTGGGCAAGATTTCACAGTGTTATTTAACACTGGCGCGGCGCATAGAATGCGCGCGACACACTGGGCATCACAGGCCTGTGCAAATTTGCATGCGCGCGACGCACTGGGCATGCGCGCGGCGCATAGAGTTTCAGGGCCAAAAAATTTTACTCCTTCGCCCAGATTCATGCCAAATCACTTTGTTTGCGTGCAAGTAAGTTGTCCATGCCTGCTTAGTGACTCATGAACATGCTGTGGTGTTTTGGAAAGTGGAGAAAACAAATGTTTGATGGGGTGAAATGTAAACCCTATGTTTATTTCCAAAATCACTCCCTAGGGTTTTGAAAGACATGTTAATGATATTGTGGGGGTTTCCAAACTTGTGTTATTGATATATATGTTCATACCATCTGCTGTCAGTGGTGTCCCCGCTTATTACCTTAGCCTCACGCTCTCTCTTTGCTATTACATCACTGCTGTCATTGCTATTATCTTACCATTGTCATTGTCACACTGTTTATCATTTATATTGTAACATAGTCCCATATCCACTATTCCCATTCTCCATTGACAAACACAGTCCCTTATTCACTATTCCAATTCTCCATTGACACAGCCTAACTATCATTGCAAGGGCTGTACACTACACTATATTTCTTCCTACTCACTTGTCAAAATCCCCATGTAGTCAAAGCAATGATTTTTTTCCATTCAAACTCATTTGTCAGAACCTTTATCACTGTGGCTTTCCTATAACATTTTGATACACATGTGACACATTTGGGCTTTGAGCATACACTGAACTCTTGTTTTCACTATACCTATATCAGCATATATTTTTCAAACATCTTGATTTCAGCGCCTTCTCAGAGACGGATTCAGTTTATGAGCAGGAGTATGATAGTGATTCCACAGCAGAGGGTAATGTGCCACGGAGGTCTCACAAAAGTGGCAAAAGTGGTAGACATGTCAGGGAGGAGCGTACTTCTTTGGCTCAATTGCAGGCTTGCCCGCTTGCAATGGATTGCTTTCAGCATCAGTCATGTTTTCAATACTGTGAGATGATTTCACAAACCCAGCATCATCATGAGCTAGCTCATCTATTTTTTCTACATTTACATGATGGCCGTGTAAACCTTGCCGGAGTTAACTTCATTCTTTCACCAGAGACCATTGCTCAGGCCACCGGGATACCAAACATAGGAGAGGAATGGAACAAACGACAGCAGCTAGAGAAATCCTACTATGAGCCATACATCAAACCTGGGTATATGAGGCAAGAGACCTATGCACGATTAGGGCCCCTCAGGAGGCCAAGATACTGAATTCACATTCATTAATGTTGATGCGAGCTCTCCTAGCTCGAAACTGAAAGAGATCGTCAAGGAGCAGAAGGCCGAGATTGACACGATGAATGTTAAGTTGCAGAGAGCTCAGTAGGTGATAAACTACCTGGAGCAGCGTAACAAATAGCTAGAAGATCAACACACACTTGTAGAGTTGCGGCGAATCCGTGAAGATCGACAATTGGCCCGGAAGAGACCTGGCGACATGACACCAATTGAGCGAGAGACATGCCTCACACATGTTAAAATTCATCTGGAGAAGTTTTTGGAAAAGGCCAATAGAGACAAATACATGCTCCGCCACATGAAAGGTCATTATTGGGCCCGCATGCACGTCTGCAAAGCAAAAATGAAGATTCTGAAGAGGAGGTTGAGCAGAGCACTAAAATGGAAAAAGAGGCCTGATCCAATCTGGATTTTGGCCGAGGCCTCATTGGCTGAGCATGATACATGATGGAGGGTATTTGCTCCAAATTTGAGCAAATTTGAAGAATTTTTTGTCATTTTGGAAAATTTTGGTCTCTAAACAGGTTTTTCAGCCCAACGCGTAGCGCGTCACGACGCGCGCTTATGATTGGGACACTTGCTGGGGGAAAAATTTGTATTTTTGGATTTTTCATGGTAATTTATGCATTCTTAGAAATGGCCGAAGCATTTCACCAAGTTCTGGATGATCAAAAGGGTCAAAAACACCATGAAAATCACCTTTCTGCCACCTTTTGCACTAGCAGGAATTACTTGTGGGAGAATGAAGTTTTGGAGGGGAAAATGAGCTTCAAATTGGGAAATTCCACTTGGTTTGGATAGAAGACATCCAGGGCTTTCCAAAAAGCTATCATGAGCTTTATTTTGATGTTGGGAAGTGCCCCAAAAGCAGGCTGAAAGGCGCGCGACGCATAGAGATTTTTGGTCAATTTTTCATTTTTCAGCTCAGGATTTTGGCCAGTTGGACCAGTTTTGATTGTGGATGTAATTTTTGAGTCATATTGATGTAATTTTGTGGCTGTAATGTAATTTTTATTCAATTTTACATGTTCTAGATGATTCACTCCCAAAAAAGTGAAAATCAAGTGAAAGAATCAGTTTCCTTCCTTTTAGAGGCAAGTTGTTTGGCTGCCTAGATTCTAGCTCCTTGTTTAGAATTAGTTGAAACTGCTCCTAGAAGGAGGAATTCGACCCCTAGAGGCATGGGAAGGGGTTAGGATGGTCTATATGATGTAATTTCTGAGGCACTATCAGGGTTGGACTCCTGGGAAAAGTTTGGCACACTATTGTACATATTTTTCATATTTTGGCTAAGGAAAGATCAGAGGTTTTGCAGCACCTTTTGGGATTCTTGTGGCTTTCAGTTTTGATGGTGTGTTCTCTCAGTTATTTTTAATTTCTTTAATGTTTAATGTATGCCATTCCCTTCTTTTGCTTCTGAAACTAAATGAATGAGTAAATGAGGTTGAATCCATTGTTTCCAGTGCTCTGCCTTTAAATTTGTTTAGTTTTATATGTTTTCGCAAGTTTGGAGAGGATCCATGTTCTCCCTTGCCCTCTTCAGCTCCTTTTCATTCTGATCCATCCATACACCTAATCAAAAAGCATCAAGACTACTGCCTACCTTTCCCCAACTCGAATTCTGCTAAGATCTGGCCTTATCCCCGAGACCAAAATTGTTTTTCCCATTTTTTTCAACGAAACCCAAAAAATTTAAATCAAACTTTCCTATCTCTTTACTAGCCTAAAATCAGTATTCATTATAAGTCATCTCAGCCCCTTTGAAGACCTTTTGCCGAGATAGACCCAGAGAGAGCCCTCTCCTGTCCTTGTAGGGCTAGCTACGAGGTTGAGCGTGGTTTGATGTTGCCTTGAGTTTACCTTATTTCAGCCTAAGGTAGATTTCAGCGCTAACATAGTGGCGACCATACTGGGGAAGATGGTTTGCTGTTGATGTGACACTCGATTTGTAGATTGTCTTGCCCCAGTACCTGTAATCAAGTTCAGATCTAATTGCTGATGGTGGAGAGCAGTCAGACACCGCAAGGCTGAAATCGTTCACCCGGCGACTCCAAGCTCGATCCAGAGATTCCAGTGCTCACTGATCCATTCAATGCAATGGTAGGGTATGTGGCAAACCCTGCTCTTTGTGAAGTTGTAAAAGAGGTTAGAGATCAGTTAGCAGATTTTGAAATTGATGAAAGATTTTTCAGTGTCGTGCTTCAATGTTTGAAATCTCTGAAGTTTCCTCTTGAAGCTAAAACTGGTGTCTGCGAGTTAGTTGTTGAAAGGTTTGAGAAGGAGATTCAGTATTTAAATGATCAGATCCAGTCATATGATTTCCGAGATCCCAAAAAGTTCTTGGAAACTCTCCCTCCTTCAAAACAAGAAACAATAGAGCTGCCTACAGATGTTTGCATTGACAGTGTGCAGCTGGAAGTATGTATTGCAGAGTTGGGGCAGCAAACAGAGTCTGGATTTTGCGATCCTATTGCAACATACATGGAAATGTTTTTCAGTTTGACTGATAGATCAAGCTGTCTATTACATAACCAGGCTCATTATGTGCATGTAGGGCTACCAGCAATTGCATCTGTGATCTGGTTGAAGCACTCTCAAGCAGCATTTTTCTCAGATTTACTTGAATGGTTGATCTGGCATTACAGCATTACTTGATCCATGGACTCTGCAGCAAATTAGGGTAGATAAATAAGCAGTCAAAGGCAGTATTTTTTTCCAGTTTTATTTTAGTTTTAGTTTGAAGTTTGCCAAGTCAGTTTTTCAATCATTTCAGTCAGTTTCCAGTGAATAAATTAACCGTGTCGATTTCTTGAAATAATGACTCCATAGCCCAATGGATGGAGGCACTGTCTGCTCTCCCAAAGATCTGCAGTTCTTGGCACCTCCAAGAAGCGGCAGCTGCCATCCCCATTGGAGCCAATGTTAGACTTAGTCTTGTCAGTCCGCTGTCAGAGGCAAATTCACCAAGGTTTATTTCTCGTCATTTGCAGTCATTAAATGCCATTTTGGTCAAAAAGAGTCATTTTAATTCTTGAGTCCAGGGTTTTGTCTTCAGAAGTGCTTCAATAACATGTGCAGGCCAGAAGGGAGCTTCGATAAGTTTTCATTTTAGGATTGTCATCGTCAAAATGCTCAAAGGTATTTCTTCTTCAAAACTCTGTTTTGAAGAAGAAATTTTCAAATTTGTTTTATGTAAATAAGCTGTCATGCTGCCATGTGAGTTCTATGTTCTTCAGCCATAACATTTCTCCATTTAAGGTTCTAGTCACCTTGCCAAAGACATGCTGACATTCCTGCAAAAGACAACAAAGTAATTTCATCATCAGTCCAAAAGTCAGAGAAACAAGAAGACAGAGTACATTTTAAAGTTGTCAAAGTGCCAAGTTTTGCAACATAAACAATGAATTTTGAAAAAGCATAGATTAAACCATGTCTGTAAGATATTTCTCAAAGCTCATTCATTCATTTGCAACAAGAAACATTGAGAAAATCTCCAAGAGAAAGTCAAATTTGAGGTTGGAGAGTGAAACTGCATTTTAGAAGGCCGATTGTATATGTTGAAGGCAGCGCGGCGCATAGAAAGTGGGCGTGGCACATATAATGCGCGCGGCGCACTGGGCAAGATTTCACAGTGTTATTTAACACTGGCGCGAAGCATAGAATGCACGCGACGCACTAGGCATCACAGGCCTGTGCAAATTTGCATGCCTGCGACGCACTGGGCATGCGCGCGGCGCATAGAGTTTCAGGGCCAAAAGATTTTACTCCTTCGCCCAGATTCATGCCAAATCACTTCGTTTGCGTGCAAGTAAGTTGTCCATGCCTGCTTAGTGACTCATGAACATGCTGTGGTGTTTTGAAAGTGGAGAAAATAAATGTTTGATGGTAAGAAATGTAACCCGAGAAAGCGCATTTTTCCAAATCATTGCAAGAGCCTTGGCAAGACATGTTAAATGATATTGTGCTTCCAAACATTCGTGTTATTGGGATATGTTCAGATCATCTGCCGTCGTAGTTGTCCCTTTATTACCTTAGCTCACGCTTTCTATATTACATCATCACATTATTGCTATTATCTGCTCATTATCAGTCATTCATTGCTAATCGTTTATCATTTATATTGTAACACAGTCCCATATCCACTATTCCCATTCTCCATTGACAAACACAGTCCCTTATTCACTATTCCCATTCTCCATTGACACAGACTAACTATCATTGCAAGGGCTGTACACTACATTATATTTCTTCCTACTCACTTGTCAAAATCCCCATGTAGTCAAAGCAGTGATTGTTTTCCATTCAAACTCATTTGTCAGAACCTTTATCACTGTGGCTTTCCTATAACATTTTGATACACATGTGACACATTTGGGCTTTGAGCATACACTGAACTCTTGTTTTCACTATACCTATATCAACATATATTTTGCAAACATCTTGATTCAAAGGCTCTGTCAGATTTATCTATGAGGAGTGGAGTATATGTATATTCCATAGCGAGGGTAATGCCGTATATTCCCATAAAGTGTGCGTACATGTCGTGGAGGGGAGCCATTTCTTTTCGTCTGTCTGCGTTTGCCCGCTTGTACGGATTGCTTTTGATCACCATAAGCTAACATCATGAGATGATTTTCACAAACATAGATCATCATGAGCTAGCCTGCCTCATTTGTTCTACATTCACATGATGGCTGTGTGTAAACTGTACGAGTTAACTCATTCTTTCACTGTGAGACTATTGCTCAGCTAATGATACCTAAAACATAGAGAATGGAATAAACGTGACAGTAGCTAGAGAAATTTACGATGAGCCATACATCAAACCTGGGTATATGAGGCAAGAGGCCTATGCACGATTAGGGCCCCTCAGGAGGCCAAGATACTGAATTCACATTGATTGATGTTGATGCGAGCTCTCCTAGCTGGAAACTGAAAGAGATCGTCCAGGAGCAGAAGGCCGAGATTGACACGCTGAATGTTAAGTTGCAGAGAGCTCAGTAGGTGATAAACTACCTGGAGCAGCGTAACAAATATCTAGAAGATCAGCACACACTTGTAGAGCTGCGGCGAATCCGTGAAGATCGACAATTGGCCCGGAAGAGACCTGGCGACATGACACCAATTGAGCGAGAGACATGCCTCACACATGTTAACATTCATCTGGAGAAGTTTTTGGAAAAGGAAAATAGAGACAAATACATGCTCCGTCACATGAAAGGTCATTATTGGGCCCGCATGTACGTTTGCAAAGCAAAAACGAAGATTCTGAAGAGAAAGTTGAGCAAAGCACTAAAACGGAGAAAGAGGCCTGATCCACTCCGTATTTTGGCCGAGGCTTCATTGGCTGAGCATGAGGCATGATGGGGGATCTTCGCTCCGAATTTCAGCAAATTTGGAGAAATTTTTGTCATTTTGGAAAATTTTGGTCTCAAAACAGGTTTTTCCGCCCAACGCGTAGCGTGTCACGACGCGCGCTTATGATTGGGACACTTTCTAGGGGAAAAATTTGTATTTTTGGATTTGTCATGGTAAGTTATGCATGCTCAAAAATGGCTGAAGCATTTCATCAAGTTCTGGATGATCGAAAGGGCCAAAAACACCATGAAAATCACCTTTCTGCCACCTTTGGCACTAGCAGGAAGTACTTGTGGGAGAATGAAGTTTTGGAGGGGAAAATGAGCTCCAAATTGAGAAATTACACTTGGGTTGGATAGCAGACATCCAGGGATTTCCAACAAGCTATCATGAGATTGATTTTTATGCCGGGAAGTGCTCCAAAAGTAGGTCCAAAGGCGCGCGACGCATAGAGCTTTGGTGCGCGGCGCATAGAGATTTTTGGTCAATTTTTCACCTTCCAGCTTAGAATTTCGGCCAGTTGGACCAGTTTTGATTGTGGATGTAATTTTTGAGTTATCTTGATGTAATTTTGTGGTTTTAATGTTGATTCACTTTTACCTGTTCTAGATGATTCCTCCCAAAAAGTAAAATCAGAGTGAAGATAGATAGTTACTTCCTTACCAGGGCCAAGTTGTTTGTTTTGCCTAGATTCTAGCTCCTTATTTGGTCTGGTTTGAAACACAGTCCTAGAAGGAGGAATTCAACCCCTAGAAGGAATGGGAAAGGGGTTAGGATGAATCTCTCAGTCTTTAGAGACACTATTGAGTTGGACTCTTAGAAGAAAATTTTGGCACACTATTATGTTTTTGTATTTTGGCTGTAAGGAAAGGGTAAGGAGGTTTCAAGCTTCCTGTTGGAGTTCTTGCTTGTGCAGTTTGATATAGTGTGTTCTCTCTAGTTATTTGTAAGAATGTAAGTTCTTTAAGTATTTGATCCTTATGTACCTATTCCTTCTTTTTATGAACCTAAATGAATGAGTAAATGAGGTTGAATCCATTGTTTCCAGTGCTCTGCCTTTAAATTTGTTTTGTTTTACATGTTTTCGTCAGTTTGGAGAGGATCCATGTTCTCCCTTGCCCTCTTCAGCTCCTCGTCGTTCTGATCCATCCATACACCTGATCAAAAGCATCAATACTACTGCCTACCTTGCCCCAACTCGAATTCTGTAAAGATCTGGCCTTATCCCCAGGGCCAAAATTGTTTTTCCCATTTTTTCAACAAAAACCCAAAAAATCAAAATCAAACTTTCCTATCTCTTTACTAGCCTAAAATCAGTATTCATTATAAGTCATCTCAGCCCTTTGAAGACCTTTTGCCGAGATAGACCCGGAGAGAGCCCTCTCCTGTCCTCGTAGGGCTAGCTACGAGGCTGAGCGTGGTTTGATGTAGCCTTGAGTTTTACCTTATTTCAGCCTAAGGTAGATTTGAGCGCTAACATGTTACAACACCATCACGGGGAAGATGGTGCAATGGAAGATGGTTTCTTGTTGATGTGACACTCACGATTTGTGATTGTCTCCCTAAAACCTTAATCAGAGTCTGAATCGAGGTCTTGATGGTGGAAGCGATCGGACACGCAAAGCTGAAATCGTTCACCCGGCGACTCCAACTCGATCCAGAGATTCCAGTGCTCACTGATCCATTCATGCAATGGTAGGGTATGTGGCAAACCCCGCGCTTTATGAAGTTGTAAAAGAAGTTAGAGATCAGTTAGTGGATTTTGAAATTGATAAAGCATTTTTCATTGCCGTGCTTCAATGTTTGAAATTCCCAAAGTTTCCTCCTGAAGCTAAAACTGGTTTCTGCGAGTTACTTGTTGAAAGATTTGAGGAGGAGATTCAATATTTAAATGATCAGATCCAATCATATGAATTCTGAGATCCCAAAAAATTCTTGGAAACTCTCCCTCCTTCAAAACAAGAAGCAGATAGAACCTACGGATGTTTGCATTAGCAGACATCTGGTAGGAAATATCCATATTAGCAGTTGAGGCAGCAGCAGTGGTTTTGCGATCCTATTGTGACATACATGGAGGTATGGTTGGTGATAGATCAATTTGTCTATTAGTCAACAGTATTATGTATATGAACGGCCCAATGATGCATCTAATGATGGTTGATTCATCTCAGCAACCCATTTTTATGAATTTATGAATGGTTGACACAGCATGGGCTCTTGATCCATGGACTCTCTGACAAATTAGGGAATAATCAGTCAAAAGGCAGCATTTTGTTCCAGTTTTATTTTAGTTTTAGTTTGAAGTTTGCCGAGTCAATTTTTCAATCATTTCAGTTAGTTTCTAGTGAATAAATTAACCGTGTCGATTTCTTGAAATAAGGACTCCATAGCCCAATGGATGGAGGCATTGTCTGCTCTCCCAAAGATCTATAGTTCTTGGCACCTCCAAGAAGCGGCAGCTGCCATCCCCATTGGAGCCAATGTTAGACTCAGTCTTGTCAGTCCGTTTTCAGAGGAAAATTCACCAAGGTTCATTTCTCGTCATTTGCAGTCATTAAATGCCATTTTGGTCAAAAAGAGTCATTTTAATTCTTGAGTCCAAGGTTTTGTCTTCAGAAGTGCTTCAATAACATGTGCAGGCTAGAAGGGAGCTTCGATAAGTTTTCATTTCAGGATTGTCATCGTCAAAATGCTCAAAGGTATTTCTTCTTCAAAACTCTGTTTTGAAGAAGAAATTTTCAAATTTGTTTTATGTAAATAAGCTGTCATGCTGCCATGTGAGTTCTATGTTCTTCAGCCGTAACATTTCTCCATTTAAGGTTCTAGTCACCTTGCCAGAGACATGCTGACATTCCTGCAAGAGACAATAAAGTAATTTCATCATCAGTCCAAAAGTCAGAGAAACAAGAAGACATAGTACATTTTAAAGTTGTCAAAGTGCCAAGTTCTGCAACATAAACAATGAATTTTGAAAAAGCATAGATTAAACCATGTCTATAAGATATTTCTCAAAGCTCATTCATTCATTTGCAACAAGAAACATTGAGAAAATCTCCAAGAGAAAGTCAAATTTGAGGTTGGAGAGTGAAACTGCATTTTAGAAGGCCGATTGTATATGTTGAAGGCAATACAAGCATAATGCGCACTAAGATCGGTATTTACAAGCAGTTATTTAACACCGGTGCGGCGATAGAATGCCACACTGACTGGCACTGCCAGTTCGTGTAAATTTGCATGCGCGCGATACTGGTGCGCGGCGCATAGAGTTTCAGGGCCAAAAAATTTTACTCCTTCACCCAGATTCGTGCCAAATCACTTCATTTGCGTGCAAGTAAGTTGTCCATGCCTGCTTAATGACTCATGAACATGCTGTGGTGTTTTGAAAGTGGAGAAACAAGTGTTTAATGTGGAGAAATGTAAACCCTATGTTTATTGCCAAAATCACTCCATAGGGTTTTGAAGAACATGTTAATGATATTGTGGGGGTTCCCAAACTTGTGTTATTGATACATATGCCCATGCTCTCTATTATTATTGGTGTCATCGCTTGTGGTTTGCCATAGCCTCACGCTATCTCTCTCATATTCAAATCACTGCTGTCATTACCACTGTCATTGTCACACTGTTTATCATTCATATTGTAACACGTCCCATATTCACTATTCCCATTCTCCATTGACAAACATAGTCCCTTATTCACTATTCTATTCTCCATTGACACAAATTTAAATATCATTGCAAGGGCTACATCATATCATATTTCTTCCAACTCACTTGTCAAAATTCTATGTAGTCAAAGTAGTGATTGTTTTTCATTCAAACTCATTTGTCGAACTCATCACCGTGGCTTTCCTATAACATTTTTGATACACATGTGACACATTTGGGCTTTGAGCATACACTCGAACTCTTGTTTTTACTAGTTACTATATCAGCATATATTTTGCAAACATCTTGATTTCAGCACCATGTCAGAGACGGATTCAGTTTATGAGCAGGAGTATGACAGTGATTCCACAGCAGAGGGTAATGTGCCACGGAGGTCTCACAAAAGTGGCAAAAGTGGTAGACATGTCAGGGAGGAGCCTACTTCTTTGGCTCAATTGCAAGCTTGCCCGCTTGCAATGGATTTCTTTCAGCATCAGTCATGTTTTCAATACTGTGAGATGATTTCATAAACCCAGCATCATCATGAGCTAGCTCGTCTATTTGTTCTACATTTACATGATGGCCGTGTAAACCTTGCCGGAGTTAACTTCATTCTGTAACCAGAGACCATTGCTCAGGCCATCGGGATACCAAACATAGAAGAGGAATGGAACAAACGACAACAGCTAGAGAAATCCTACTATAAGCCATACATAAAACCTGGGTATATGAGGAAAGAGGCCTATGCACGATGAGGGCCCCTCAGGAGGCCAAGATACTGAATTCACATTGATTGATGTTGATGCGAGCTCTCCTAGCTCGAAACTGAAAGAGATCGTCCAGGAGAAGAAGGCCAAGATTGACACGCTGAATGTTAAGTTGCAGAGAGCTCAGTGGGTGATAAACTACCTGGAGCAGCGTAACAAACAGCTAGAAGATCAGCACACACTTGTAGAGCTGCGGTGAATCCGTGAAGATCGACAATTGGCCCGGAAGAGACCTGGCGACATGACACCAATTGAGCGAGAGACATGCCTCACACATGTTAACATTCATCTAGAGAAGTTGTTGGAAAAGGAAAATAGAGACAAAGACATGCTCCGTCACATGAAAGGTCATTATTGGGCCCGCATGCACGTCTACAAAGAAAAAATGAAGATTCTGAAGAGGAGGTTGAGCAGAGCACTAAAACGGCGAAAGAGGCCTGATCCACTCCGGATTTTGGCCGAGGCTTCATTGGCTAAGCATGATACATGATGGAGGGTCTTCGCTCTGAATTTGAGCAAATTTGAAGAATTTTTTGTCATTTTGGAAAATTTTGGTCTCTAAACAGGTTTTTCAGCCCAACGCGTAACGCATCACGACGCACGCTTATGATTGGGACACTTGTTGGGGGAAAACTTTGTATTTTTGTATTTTTCATGGTAATTTATGCATTCTCAGAAATGGCCGAAGAATTTCACCAAGTTCTGGATCATCAAAAGGGTCAAAAACACCATGAAAATCACCTTTCTGCCACCTTTTGCACCAGCAGGAAGTACTTGTGGGAGAATGAAGTTTTGGAGGGGAAAATGAGCTCCAAATTGGGAAATTCCGCTTGGGTTGGATAGAAGACATCTAGGGCTTTCCAAAAAGCTATCATGAGCTTTATTTTGATGCCAGGAAGTGCCCCAAAATTAGGCTGAAAGGTGCGCGACGCATAGAGCTCAGGCGCGCGACGCATAGAGATTTTTGGTCAATTTTTCATTTTTCAGCTCAAGATTTCGGCCAGTTGGACCAGTTTTGATTGTGGATGTAATTTTTGAGTTATCTTGATGTAATTTTGTGGTTGTAATGTAATTTTGATTCACTTTTACCTGTTCTAGATGATTCACTCCCAAAAAAGTGAAAATCAAGTGAAAGAATCAGTTTCCTTCCTTTTAGAGGCAAGCTGTTTGGCTACCTAGATTCTAGCTCCTTGTTTAGAATTAGTTGAAACTACTCCTAGAAGGAGGAATTCGACCCCTAGATGCATGGGAATGGGTTAGGATGGTCTATATGATGTAATTTCTGAGGCACTATCAGGGTTGGACTCCTGGGAAAAGTTTGGCACACTATTGTACATATTTTTCATATTTTGGCTAAGGAAAGATCAGAGGTTTTGCAGCACCTTTTGGGATTCTTGTGGCTTTCAGTTTTGATGGTGTGTTCTCTCAGTTATTCTTAAGTTCTTTAATGTTTAATGTATGCTATTCCCTTATTTTGCTTCTGAAACTAAATGAATGAGTAAATGAGGTTGAATCCATTGTTTCCAGTGCTCTGCCTTTAAATTTGTTTAGTTTTATATGTTTTCGCCAGTTTGGAGAGGATCCATGTTCTCCCTTGCCCTCTTCAGCTCCTTTTCATTCTGATCCATCCATACACCTAATCAAAAAGCATCAAGACTACTGCCTACCTTGCCCCAACTCGAATTCTGCAAAGATCTGGTCTCATCCCCGAGCCCAAAATTGTTTTTCCCATTTTTTCAACAAAAACCCAAAAAATCAAAATCAAACTTTCCTATCTCTTTACTAGCCTAAAATCAGTATTCATTATAAGTCATCTCGCACCCTATTGCTCATTTTATCGAGATAGACCCGGAGAGAGCCCTCTCCTGTCCTCGTAGGGCTAGCTACGAGGCTAAGCGTGGTTTGATGTTGCCTTGAGTTTTACCTTATTTCAGCCTAAGGTATATTTGAGCGCTAACATAGTGGCGACCATACTGGGGAAGATGGTTTGCTGTTGATGTGACATTCAACTTGTAGATTTTCTTGCCCCAGTACATGAAATCAAGTTGCAGATTTGATGCTGATGGTGGACAGCAGTCAGACACATATGAAGGCTGAAACATTCACCTGGCGACTTCAACTCGATCCAGAGATTCCAGTGCTCACTGATCCACTCATGCAATGGTAGGGTATGTGGCAAAACCTACACTGTGTGAAGTTGTAAAAGAAGTAAGAGATCAGTTAGCAGATTTTGAAATTGATGAAAGATTTTTCAGTGTCGTGCTTCAATGTTTGAAATCTCCGAAGTTTCCTCTTGAAGCTAAAACTGGTGTCCGCGAGTTAGTTGTTGAAAGATTTGAGAAGGAGATTCAGTATTTGAATGATCAAATCCAATCATATGAATTCCGAGATCCCAAAAAGTTTTTGGAAACTCTCCCTCCTTCAAAACAAGAAACCATAGAGTCGCTTGCGATGTTTGCATCGAATGGGAAAGGCAAATGAAGTGGTGTATTGCGTAGTTGTAAGGTAAAAGCATTCCAAGTTATGATCCTATTGCAACATACATGGAAATGTTTTTCATTTGACTCATAGATCAATGAGCCATTACATAACCAGGTTCATTATAGTATGTAGGGCTACCAAGCAATTACATATGTGATCCGGTTGAAGCACTCTCAAAGCAAGATTTTTCTCGTATTTACTTGAATGGTTGATCCGCATTACAAGATTACTTGATCCATGGACTCTGCAGCAAATTAGGGTAGATAAATAAGCAGCCATGATTTTTTCCTCAGCTTTATTTTAGTTTTAGTTTGAAGTTTGCCAAGTCGCTTTTTCAACTATTTCAATGGGCCCATGAATAAATTAATCGTGTCGATTTCTTGAAATAATGGACTCCATAGCCCAATGGATGGAGGCACTGTCTGCTCTTCCAAATATCTGCAGTTCTTGGCACCTCCAAGAAGCGGCAGCTGCCATCCCCATTGGAGCCAATGTTAGACTTTGTCTTGTCAGTCTGATGTCAGAGGAAAATTCACCAAGGTTCATTTCTCGTCATTTGCAGTCATTAAATGCCATTTTGGTCAAAAAGAGTCATTTTAATTTTTGAGTCCAGGGTTTTGTCTTCAGAAGTGTGAAATAATGCCCGCAGGCCATAAGGAGGTTTTTCAAATAAGTTTTCATTTTTGTTGTTTCGTCATCAAACATGCTCAAGGACTTTCTTGTTCAAAACTGCTTAAAAGAAAAAAATTTTCAAATTTGTTTTATGTAAATAAGTCATTATGCCGCCATGTGAGTTTTAGTGTTCTTCAAATTTAACATTTCTCCATTTAAGGTTCTAGTCACCTTGCCGAGACATGCCGATATCTTGCAAAAGACAAAACAAAGTAATTTACTCATCACTCCAAAAGTCGACAAACAAGAAGACAGTACATTTTAAAGTTGTCAAAGTGCCAAGTTTTGCAAACATAAACAATGAATTTTGAAAAAGAAAAAATTAAAGCCATGTCCATAAGATATTTCTCAAAGCCCATTCATTCATTTGCAACAAGAGTGATTGAGAAAATCTCCAAGAGAAAGTCAATTTTGAAGTTGAAGAGCGAAACTGCATTTTAGAAGGCCGACTCTGTGTGTTGAAGGCAGCACGACGCATAGAAAGTGGGCGTGGCACATATAATGCGCGCGGCACACTGGGCAAGATTTCACAGTGTTATTTAACACTGGCGTGAAGCATAGAATGCACGCGACGCACTAGGCATCACAGGCCTGTGCAAATTTGCATGCCTGCGACGCACTGGGCATGCGCGCGGCGCATAGAGTTTCAGGGCCAAAAGATTTTACTCCTTCGCCCAGATTCATGCCAAATCACTTCGTTTGCGTGCAAGTAAGTTGTCCATGCCTGCTTAGTGACTCATGAACATGCTGTGGTGTTTTGGAAAGTGGAGAAAACAAATGTTTGATGGGGTGAAATGTAAACCCTATGTTTATTTCCAAAATCACTCCCTAGGGTTTTGAAAGACATGTTAATGATATTGTGGGGGTTTCCAAACTTGTGTTATTGATATATATGTTCATACCATCTGTTGTCAGTGGTGTGCCCGCTTATTACCTTAGCCTCACGCTCTCTCTTTGCTATTACATCACTGCTGTCATTGCTATTATCTTACCATTGTCATTGTCACACTGTTTATCATTTATATTGTAACACAGTCCCATATCCACTATTCCCATTCTCCATTGACAAACACAGTCCCTTATTCACTATTCCCATTCTCCATTGACACAGCCTAACTATCATTGCAAGGGCTGTACACTACACTATATTTCTTCCTACTCACTTGTCAAAATCCCCATGTAGTCAAAGCAGTGATTGTTTTCCATTCAAACTCATTTGTCAGAACCTTTATCACTATGGCTTTCCTATAACATTTTGATACACATGTGACACATTTGGGCCTTGAGCATACACTGAACTCTTGTTTTCACTATACCTATATCAGCATATATTTTGCAAACATCTTGATTTCAGCACCATGTCAGAGACGGATTCAGTTTATGAGCAGGAGTATGACAGTGATTCCACAGCAGAGGGTAATGTGCCACGGAGGTCTCACAAAAGTGGCAAAAGTGGTAGGCATGTCAGGGAGGAGCCTACTTCTTTGGCTCAATTGCAGGCTTGCCCGCTTGCAATGGATTGTTTTCAGCATCAGTCATGTTTCCAATATTGTGAGATGATTTCACAAACCCAGCATCATCGTGAACTAGCTCGTCTATTTGTTCTACATTTACATGATGGCCGTGTAAAACCTCTGCCGGGAGTTAACTCTCATCTGGCCACTGCAGACCATTTCTCACACCAGATACCAAACATAGGGAGAGGAATGGAACAAACGACGCAATGCCTAGATAAATCCTACTATAAGCCATACATCAAACCTGGTATATGAGGCACCTGGCTCATGTACTCCATGAGGGCCCCTCAAAGAGGCCAAGATACCGAATTCATATCGCTGATGTCGATGGGAGCTCTCCTCCCAGCTCGAAATCGGAAGAGACTGCCTAGGAGCCGGCAGACCAAGATTGACATCACGGTCGCAAAATTGCGTAGAGCCTGGGCAGAGAAACTACCCGGAGCAAGAATAAAAACAGCTAGAAGATCAGCACACACTTGTAGAGCTGCGGCGAATCCGTGAAGATCGACAATTGGCCCAGAAGAGACCCGGCGACATGACACCAATTGAGCGACAGACATGCCTCACACATGTTAACATTCATCTGGCGAAGTTGTTGGAAAATGCCAATAGAGACAAAGACATGCTCCGTCACATGCAAGGTCATTATTGGGCCCGCATGCACGTCTGCAAAGCAAAAATGAAGATTCTGAAGAGGAGGTTGAGCAGAGCACTAAAACGGCGGAAGAGGCCTGATCCAATCCGGATTTTGGCCGAGGTTTCATTGGATGGGCATGATACATGATGGAGGGTCTTTGCTCCGAATTTGAGCAAATTTGAAGAATTTTTTGTCATTTTGAAAATTTTGGTCTCAAAACAGGTTTTTCAGCCCAACGCGTAGCGCATCAACGCGCGCGCTTATGATTGGGACACTTGCTGGAAGAAAACTTTATATTTTTGGATTTTTCATGGTAATTTATGCATGCTCCAGTATGGCCAAATCATTTCACCAAGTTCTGGATGATCAAAAGGGTCAAAAACACCATGAAAATCACCTTTCTGCCACCTTTTGCACCAGCAAGAAGTACTTGTGGGAGAATGAAGTTTTGGAGGGGAAAATGAGCTCCAAATTGGGTAATTACACTTGGGTTGGATAGCAGACATCATGGGATTTCCAACAAGCTATCATGAGATTGATTTTGATGCTAGGAAGTGCCCCAAAAGAAGGTTGAAATGCGTGCGATGCATAGAGCTTAGGCGCACGACGCATAGAGATTTTTGGCTAATTTTTCATCTTCCAACTCAGAATTTCGGCCAGTTGGACCAGTTTTGATTGTGGATGTAATTTTTGAGTTATCTTGCTGTAATTTTGTGGTTGGCATGTAACTTTGATTCACTTTTACCTATTCTAGATGATTCACTCCTAAAAAAGTAAAAATAAGGCAGAACCGCTTTCTTCCTTTAGAGGCAAGTTGGTGTGGTCGCCAGATTCTAGCTCCTTTTTAGAATTAGTTGAAATTGCTCCTATAGAGGAATTGACCCCTAGCATGGGAAGGTTAGATGGCATATATGATGTAATTTCGAGGCACAAAAGTGGTTGGACTCTTAGGAAACTCTTGGCACACTATTGTACATATTTTTCATATTTTCGCTAAGGAAAGATCAGAGGTTTTGCAGCACCTGTTGGGATTCTTGTGGCTTTCAGTTCTTGATGGTGTTTTCTCTCAGTTTATTGTAATTTCTTTAATGTTTAATGTATGCCATTCCCTTCTTATGCTTCTGAAACTAAATGAATGAGTAAATGAGGTTGAATCCATTGTTTCCAGTGCTCTGCCTTTAAATTTGTTTAGTTTTACATGTTTTCACCAGTTTGGAGAGGATCCATGTTCTCCCTTGCCCTCTTCAGCTCCTTGTCATTCTGATCCATCCATACACCTAATCAAAAGCATCAAGACTATTGCCTACCTCGCCCCAACTCAAAATCTGCAAAAATCTGGCCTTATCCCCAGACCCAAAAATTGTTTTTTCCCATTTCTCCAACAAAAACCCAAAAAATCAAAATCAAAATTCCCTATCTCTTTACTAGCCTAAAATTAGTATCTATTATAGGTCATCTCAGCCCCTTTGAAGATCCTTTGCCGAGATAGACCCGGAGAGAGCCCTCTCCTGTCCTCGTAGGGCTAGCTACGAGGCTGAGCGTGGTTTGATGTTGCCTTGAGTTTTACCTTATTTCAGCCTAAGGTAGATTTGAGCGCTAACATAGTGGCGACCATACTGGGGACGATTTCTCCCCGATAAAGGATGACAAAGTTTAGATCCGATTGCTGATGGTGGACAACAGTCAGACACCTAAAGGCTGAAACATTCACTTGGCAACTCCAACTCGATCCAGGGATTCCAGTGTTCACTGATCCATTCATGCAATGGTAGGGTATGTGGCAAACCCTGCTCTTTGTGAAGTTGTAAAAGAGGTTAGAGATCAGTTATTATATTTTGAAATTGATGAAAGATTTTTCATTGTCGTGCTTCAATGTTTGAAATCTTCGAAGTTTCCTCTTGAAGCTAAAACTGGTGTCTGCGAGTTAGTTGTTGAAAGGTTTGAGAAGGAGATTCAGTATTTAAAGGATCAGATCCAGTCATATGATTTCTGAGATCCCAAAAAGTTCTTGGAAACTCTCCCTCCTTCAAAACAAGAAACAATAGAGCTGCCTACAGATGTTTGCATTGACAGTGTGCAGCTGGAAGTATGTATTGCAGAGTTGGGGCAGCAAACAGAGTCTGGATTTTGCGATCCTATTGCAACATACATGGAAATGTTTTTCATTGATCATAGACGTCGTTCATTACATAACTGTGCTCATTATGTGCATGTAGGGCAACTCTGGAAGAATTGCATCCTGGATCCGGTTGAAGCACCTCAAGCAAAAAGATTTTTCTCGCATTTACTTGAATGGTTGACTCGGCATTACAACATTACTTGATCATGGACTCGCAAAGAAATTAGGTAGATAACAAGCGCTCAAAGGCGTATTTTTTCCAGCTTTATTTTAGTTTTCAGTTGAAGTTTTCCGTAGTTTGGCTTTTCAATAAATTCAACAGCTTTCCAAGCAGTGTGAATTAACTTGTTTCATTTCTTGAAATAATGATTCCATAGCCCAATGGATGGAGGCACTTTCTTCTCTCCCAAAGATCTGCAGTTCTTGGCACCTCCAAGAAGCGGCAGCTGCCATCCCCATTGGAGCCAATGTTAGACTCATTGTCAATCATTGTCAGAAAATTCACCAAGGTTCATTTTCGTCATTTTCAGTCATTAAATGCCATTTTGGTCACAGAGCTGCCGGAATTTCTTGACACTGTGGTTTTGTCTTCGAAGTGCTTCAATAACATGTGCAAAGCGAAGGGAACTTCGAGAAAGCTACCTACATTTATCACAAATGTTTCATATTTCTTCTTCAAAACTCTGTTTTGAAGAAGAAATTGTCAAATTTGTTTTATGTAAATAAGCTGCCATGTGAGTTCTATGTTCTTCAACCGTAACATTTCTCCATTTAAGGTTCTAGTCACCTTGCCAAAGACATGCTAACATTCCTGCAGAAGACAACAAAGTAATTTCATCAATGGGCCCAAAAGTCGAGAAACAAGAAGACAGAGTACATTTTAAAGTTGTCTGGGCAAGCAAGTTCCGCAACATAAACAATGAATTTTGAAAAAGCATAGATTAAACTACATGTCTATAAAAGATATTTCTCAAAGCTCATTCATTCATTTTCAACAAGAAACATTGAGAAAATCTCCAAGAGAAAGTCAATTATACGTGATAGTGAAATCGTATTTTAAGGACGATTGTATATGTCAAGGCAGCGCGCGCATAGAAAGTGGGGCGCGGCACACTGGCAAGATTTCACAAGAAAGACACCCAGCGTGGCACATAGAATGCACGCGATGTCTGCACTCGTGCCCGTGCAAATTTGCATGCATGCGGCGCACTGGGCATGCGTGCGACGCGTAGAGTTTCAGGGCCAAAAATTTTACTCCTTCGCCCAGTTTCATACCAAATTACCTCATTTTACTTGCAAGTAAGTTGCTCAGGCCTGCTTAGTCACTCATGAACATGATGTGGTGTTTTGAAAGTGGAAAAACAAATGTTTGATGGGGTGAAATGTAAACCCTATGTTCATTGCCAAAATCACTCCATAGGGTTTTGAAGGACATGTTACTGATATCGTGGGGGTTTCAAAACTTGTGTTATTGATATATATATGTTCATATCATCTACTGTCAGTGGTGTCCCTGCTTATTACCTTAGCCTCACGCTCTCTCTCTCCTATTCAAATTACTGCTGTCATTACCATTGTCACTGTCACACCGTTTATCATTCATATTGTAACAAAGTCCCATATGCACTATTCCCATTCTCCATTGATAAACAAAATCCCATATTCACTATTCCCATTCTCCATTGACAAAGCCTAACTATCATTGCAAGGGCTGTATACTACACTATATTTCTTCCTACTCACTTGTCAAAACCCCCATGTAATCAAAGCAGTGACTGTTTTTCATGCAAACTCATTTGACAGAACCATTATCATTGTGGCTTTCCTATAATACTTTGATACACATGTGACACATTTGGGAGTAAAGCATACACTGAACTCTTGTCTTCACTATACCTATATCAGCATATATTTTGCAAACATCTTGATTTCAAAGCCATGTCAGAGACGGATTCAGTTTATGAGCAGGAGTATGACAGTGATTCCACAGTAGAGGGTAGTGTGCCACGGAGGTCTCACAAAAGTGGCAAAAGTGGTAGGCATGTCAGGGAGGAGCCTACTTCTTTGGCTCAATTGCAGGCTTGCCCGCTTGCAATGGATTGTTTTCAACATCAGTCATGTTTCCAGTACTGTGAGATGATTTCACAAACCCAGCATCATCATGAGCTAGCTCGCCTATTTGTTCTACATTTACATGATGGTCGTGTAAACCTTGGCGGAGTTAACTTCATTCTTTCACCAGATACCATTGCTCAGGCCACCGGGATACCAAACATAGGAGAGGAATGGAACAAACGATAGCAGCTAGAGAAATCCTACTATGAGCCATACATCAAACCTAGGTATATGAGGCAAGAGGCCTATGCACGATTAGGGCCCCTCAGGAGGCCAAGATACTGAATTCACATTGATTGATGTTGATGCGAGCTCTCCTAGCTCGAAACTGAAAGAGATCATCCAAGAGCAGAAGGCCGAGATTGACACGCTGAATGTTAAGTTGCAGAGAGCTCAATGGGTGATAAACTACCTGGAGCAGCATAAAAAACAGCTAGAAGATCATCACACACTTGTAGAGCTGCGGCGAATCCGTGAAGATCGACAATTGGCCCGGAAGAGACCTGGCGACATGACACCAATTGAGCGAGAGACATGCCTCACACATATTAACATTCATCTGGAGAAGTTGTTGGAAAAGGCCAATAGAGACAAAGACATGCTCCGTCACATGAAAGGTCATTATTGGGCCCGCATGCACGTCTGCAAAGCAAAAATGAAGATTCTGAAGAGGAGGTTGAGCAGAGCACTAAAACGGCGGAAGAGGCCTGATCCACTCTGGATTTTGGCCGAGGCTTCATTGGCTGGGCATGATACATGATGGAGGGTCTTCGCTCCAAATTTGAGCAAATTTTAAGAATTTTTTGTCATTTTGGAAAATTTTGGTCTCAAAACAGGTTTTTCAGCCCAACGTGTAGCGCGTCAACGCGCGCGCTTATGATTGGGACACTTGCTGGAAGAAAATTTGTATTTTTGGATTTTTCATGGTAAGTTATGCATTCTCAGAAATGGATGAAGCATTTCACTAAGTTATGGATGATCAAAAGGGCCAAAAACACCATGAAAATCACCTTTCTGCCACCTTTTGCACCAACAGGAAGTACTTGTGGGAGAATGAATTTTTGGAGGGGCAAATGAGCTCCAAATTGTGAAATTCCACTTGGGTTGGATAGCAGACATCCAGGGCTTTCCAAAAATCTATCATGAGCTTGAGTTTGATGTCAGGAAGTGCCACAAAAGTAGGTTTAAAGGCCCGTGACGCATAGAGCTTAGGCGCGCGGCGCATAGAGAAAATTGGCTAATTTTTCATCTTCCAGCTCAGGATTTCGGCCAGTTGGACCAGTTTTAATTGTGGATGTAATTTTTGAGTTATCTTGATTTAATTTTGTGGTTGGCATGTAACTTTGATTCACTTTTACCTATTCTAGATGATTCACTCCCAAAAAAGTAAAAAATCCAGTGAAAGAATCAGTTTCCTTCCTTTTAGAGGCAAGTTGTTTGGCTGCCTAGATTCTAGCTCCTTGTTTAGAATTAGTTGAAACTGCTCCTAGAAGGAGGAATTCGACCCCTAGAGGCATGGGAAGGGGTTAGGATGGTCTATATGATGTAATTTCTGAGACACTATCAGGGTTGGACTCTTGGGAAAAGTTTGGCACACTATTGTACATATTTTCTACATTTTGGCTAAGGAAAGATCAGAGGTTTTGCAGCACCTGTTGGGATTCTTGTGGATTTCAGCTTTGATGGTGTGTTCTCTCAGTTATTTGTAAGTTATTTAATGTTTAATGTATGCCATTCCCTTCTTTTTCTTCTGAAACTAAATGAATGAGTAAATGAGGTTGAATCCATTGTTTCCAGTGCTCTGCCTTTAAATTTGTTTAGTTTTATATGTTTTCGCCAGTTTGGAGAGGATCCTTGTTCTCCCTTGCCCTCTTCAGCTCCTTGTCATTCTGATCCATCCATACACATAATAAAAAAGCATCAAGACTACTGCCTACCTTGCCCCAACTCGAATTCTGCAAAGATCTGGCCTCATCCCCGAGCCCAAAATTGTTTTTCCCATTTTTTCAACAAAAACCCAAAAAATCAAAATCAAAATTTCCTATCTCTTTACTAGCCTAAAATCAGTATTCATTATAAGTCATCTCAGCCCCTTTGAAGACCTTTTTCCGAGATAGACCCGGAGAGAGCCCTCTCCTGTCCTCGTAGGGCTAGCTACGAGGCTGAGCGTGGTTTGATGTTGCCTTGAGTTTTACCTTATTTCAGCCTAAGGTAGATTTGAGCGCTAACACATAGTATGAAGTGGCCTAAGAGTCTCATGGTCGTTATAAGGAGCAAGATTTTCCCTAGAGGAAACAAGAATGTGGTATTGGGTGCCGGATCATGGATTGTTTTTGGATACCATTGTTAGAAATTCCTAAACCTTTTTCTTGTATCCAAAGAATTATGATAATTTTAAATTGATTCATGTTTATGAGCCATGGTGCATGGTTGAGATGCAGGTGACTATGGAGATGAAACATTGTATATGGAGAGGAAAGCATTAAGTGAGAGAAAGGGGCTTAAGCATACAAAATATCAATAGTAAAAAAAATATCATTATAATGGATTTCAAATATTTCTTTTTTCTTTTTTTTTCTTTTTCTTTCTTTTTTTTCTTTTTTTCTTTCTTTTTTTTTTTTTTCTTTTTTTTTTTTTCTTTTTTTTTTTTTTTCTAATTAAGACTAAATCTATTAACTTATAAAAATATTGGTACAAAACTGCCACAGCTGCTGCTGTGTAAGCCAGCTAGCTGGGGTTGATTGTCAGCAGTGTTCTTGAGAGTTCTGGGCCGCCCATAGCGGGAAACCGACCCATTAAGCATTATGAACTGGGCCGCCCATGGAAGGGAAACCGGCCATAGGTTTATACATAATATGTAAACAACAACAAAAAAGCTAGAAACGCCATTCTGCCCAGCAGTAGAGTAATTAAAACAATAAAACTCAAAAAAACCAGAAGTAAATGAGCCAGGGGATTTAACCCTCATGCTCAGAAGACATTGGTTCCTCTTCAATTCTGCATGCATATTCATTCTCCTCGCTACTGTCCTCCTTTCCTGCAAGACTTTCAGTCTTCAAATCCTTGTTGTCAGCTTTAGAACGCAGCTCCGTGAGGAGAGTGGGATTGGGGCGAAGGTCAATAGGAGGGGAGGGGGAAGCACGGGGCGGGATTTCTTCACGCAGAGAGACGGAGATAAAAGAGGTGATGATGGAGTCGAAGGAGGTGCAGTGGAAGAGGAGCTCAACGTTCTGGGTAGTTTTTCTAATAGTAGATCCCCGAAACCTGCTAGCTCGAGGGTTGGGCTGACTGGGAGGGTCAGAGAAGTCAGAAGGGAAAGGCTGACTGGGTTGAACGTGAGGGTCAGGAGGGGGGGCATGACAGGGAGGCCCAGAAGGAGAGGCGGGAGAGGGCTGACAGGAGACTTCACCAGAAGCGCGCGCACGACCACGACCTCTGCCAGCAAGACCAGAATTCTCAGCACGACGTCCTCTGCCCTTGCCTCTGCCTCCACCGCCGCGCGAGGCAGGCGGGGGAGTGATATCATCGTCCTCAGAGGAGGAGCTTAGCTTAGAAAGGGGCGAAGGAGGATTGACAGAAGTTTGGCCTCGACTAACGCCGCGCCGACAACGCATTCGCTGCCTGAGGCGCGGCATGGCCAGCAAAAGGTGGCGCAAGAGAGGTCAGCCAAAGAAGGGGTCAGGAACTTGAAAAACGGAGGGGAGACCACCAGGGTGACACAGACCAGGCGGATGAGCAGAAGAGCTGGAAATATAATTGCCAGAGGAGGAGCTATCCCGAGAATGCAAATTGAAGCTGAAAGGAAGCAAAGTACCTGCAATGAGCGCAGCCGGAGCTCCAGAAGAGGCCGAAGCACTGCAGAAAGGGCTGTTGGAGAAATGGACACCCGGTAATGTCTCCAGGCAAGCTAGAATGCTACAGCAGCGTCCAGTCTGCGTTTTGCAACTAGAATTGGCGAAGCCAGGCGAACAGACACTGCTCAAGAGGATCAGAGGTCCGCCATGGCGCCCTTCGTGCTGCTCTTCCTCCATAGTGTAAATGATTAACCACACCAGCGCCATAATGGATTTCAAATATTTATTGCATGTAAACGAGCATATTTTTGTAAGACCCGATAAGGTGTGTGTACCCCTCGGAAATTGTCGATAAATTCTGGTGTTAGACTTAGGAGATAGGGGGCATGCTGGGTTAATAGACATCTTGGGTATAAAATTTGAAGGGGGTACACTCACTTTGTCAGTTTGGCTTGATTTGGTCAAGGAAACCCCAATTCAAGGTATAAGGAGGGATTGCTAGGTAAACTGGACTCAGGAATGAGTCAAAGTTGACAGTGTCAAATGGTAGTGGTTTTGGGCTTGTGGTTTAGCGTACCCATGGATTTCTACCCATGGGATTCATGTAATTAATACTTTAAGAGACTTTGAATAATTCATTGTAAGGGGGTTGGGGATGTGAGTGAGCATGGCTCACTTGGTCAGCTTGGTCAGGGTTTTGGCCAAGGAGACTAATGGAATTTTGTTAGGCTAGTTTTTTCCCTAGAGTTATTCAAAGGTGGATCAAGTGTAGGTTTTTGCTTTAGAGGGATGACTCTATGGACAAAGTTAATGTAGACTATTTTATGAGAGTGGGTTGATAATGGCTCTAATACCATGTGAAAAATCCATGATTGCAATAAAATGGAAACTATTCTTCTAACTAATGTAATTTATTTATCGTTTGTTAATTAATTAACAAAAAAAATGAATAGCTCACTACTACATTATTTACAATTAAAATAAACATTTTGGAAATAAATCAGGAACTGAGAAATAAATGTACACACAAAAATTTGACATCTTGTTTTTGGGCTAACTTCCCGGAAAAACCCCGAAGGGAAAACCAGTGCAATAGATGAGGGTTTATATTTTATTATCTTCAACAAATTAGAGAGGACATATATCTACTTGAAAAATACCACCAATATTTGGAAATTTACTGCACCACTCCAATTGGAATATCGACCTGGAAACCTCTGTTTCCCTTTTTCCCTTGCAAAATCAAAGTTGGCCTCCTCCAGTAAATGCACACAAAAAACACTATTTCAGGAAATACACACAAGTTGGAAATTGAGATCTATTGATCATACACTCCTTTGGTGATCCTGAAATCTCATTAGACAACTCGATCTGACCTCCTGAATTGATTCTCGGCGACCAGAAAAGTGATCAGCTACCTAGATATGCACAAATCTAGAGAAATTAGCACAAACTTCCTGCTAGTAAACTCGGCCTTTGCAAATTTCTGTGGAAATCTTCGTTGGAAATCTCTCTCCAATTTTTGTTGAACCCTTTCACTAATGCTCTGTTGGCTCAAAATCTTATCTCTCTTAATGTTGAACACTGGGAAATTTTCATTACCATGCTCTCTTGCTTCTTTGATGTGTCATCTCCAATCCCCATCGACTTGCTCTTATAATTCTCTCACCAGAGCACTAATAACCAAGACCTAATTGTGATCAATAACTTAAATTATCTTAGACTTCATCAAATCACTTCTGAGAAGTATCTAGAGCAAAAGTCGATTTCCTTAATTAATACACTTTAATTATCCAATTTTCCTAAGTTAGATTTAGGAAATTTTAATTATCCGATCAATTAATTTAATTAAGGCGTTTCATAGTTATATCTCATGAACTGGGTATTGGAGTTCTCATGTTCCTTAGCCTCTTTGACACCTTAGAGACTATAACATGTGTATGATGTTACCACAATATCCAAAAACTAAAATTTTTGGGTATTTGTGTAGTGATATTTTATTCTTAAGCTTGGAAGGAAGTAAATGACATGTTTACAATCAATTACTTCTCAACATAATTTAAGCGACTATTTGCATAAAAAATGGATAAGAATAAAATCTAAACAAGTGCTGCAAGGTAGCTTAGTTTCTACCACTCAAGCTACAAATTATGTGTTTTTTCCACATATTAGTGCAAGTCATACATCATTATTAGCTACAAAACACATCAACACCATTACTCAAGGCACTGCCAAACTATATGACTACATGAATGGTCTAACCAGATGTGACTTAATCAAGGAGTACTACATGTGGATCTAAAATCTCATATATATATATATATATATAGAGTAAATCTAAATCGTGGATCTAATTTTGTAAACATAGAAGTGTTATGATTTAGTTATTGATTATCTGTGATGACATTTATTCTCACAAAAGCTCTTGGATTATATTCTCTTTTTAAATCCTCATAAAATCCTTTCATACCTATCTCTAGAGGTTGGTTCTTATCAAAGGATTTGACATAATTAGCCATCTCCTATGTCCATCTCACTACAACCAAAAAATTTCCATTTATTTTGAACCAATGGAATAAGTAAGTGGCATTGTTTTGATTCCATCCCATACCACTATAACGTATAACCATGAATTTGACCATGCCTACCTTAACATGGACATTGTTTACCTTAACATTGTCTTTATAGTAGCCTTTTAACAATGGGATTGGTGAAGATATCATACTTGAAATTAAGGTTATGTCCACATTTTGGGCCTATTTCACATATTGGGCCTTTCCACCAAAGTCCACGTAGTTGTTCGCTGGGCCAACTTTAATTTTGATGCCATACTTGTTGGCTTGGGAGACCACAAAGTCTAGGACCTTCATTTCATCATAATGCAGAGAAACCAAAACAACCCAAAAAAATTAAGAAATCAAACCATGGAAATAGATATATACAACCATAAACAAAAATGGTTGAAGATGTATTTGAGGACCCACACACAGACCTGAGAGACTTGTTCATCATATACGCCAGGAGAAGTCTACAATGCATTGTATTGGCCATCATTCAAGGCTCCTAGAAACATTGATCCCATGCGCAATAGAGGAAACCTTATTTCTCTGTGTTGGATCGGTTGCTAAAGTCATTAACCATTAAGATTTGAACGCATTGATAAATAGAGGGTTCCCATTAACAGAAAAGTGGATACCATCTATCATCACAAAGCCATTTCCTCCTATTTCTTTCTTGAGAAAATAAGAAAAAACAGAGAGGCTAGGACTAAAACACTCATCTGCATATTATCACTCATTTGATAAAAAGTCCCAACACTAGTCCACAGAAAACTATACAGATTCCAAGATTTACATGTAAAAACTACTCACAACATTCTCTATATTTGCGAGATGAATGGAGTATTGTATTAAACGATGAGATATATACAAAAGTAAAAATATGAGAAATTAGTGGTTTTTGAAATCAACACTAATAATTCTTAAGGCATAAACTATGTTTTTTTAGAGAATCTGTTTGTCAGAGAATAACAAAAGAGATTGCACTAATCTCGTAGAATGGGACACAACCCAAAGGATATATGACAATTTTGACACTTTCAAAGTTCAATGCATGTTACATCTGATAAGGAGACCACAAACACATACCACAAGCACTATAAATCATATGCAAACTATGGATATACATCATTTTTACTTTGTTTCAGTCTCTGTCAAACGTAAACATCTCAAACATTTGTATGGAATATATCATTGAACTTTATGATAAAACATGGCATATAAAAATATTATTTTCAATTAACATTATGGTTAACTAAGACTAATTATCCTTCATTAGCCACGATTTGTTGTTATAAATGATGTATATATGGCAAAGTTGCAGGCCCATTGTGGAGATATCTGTTAGTAGTTGGAAATGTATTCTCAAATCATTTTTACAATAACAGGGAGCAACCGAAAACAAGAATTTGTGCATCCTATTATAGATTCCCATGAAAATTTTGAAGAGCCAACAGTACTAGGTTTTGTGCATCCTCCTATATATGCCCATGAAAATTTTGAGAGTCAACCATACAACAATTTGTGCATATGGTTTTAAACTGTGGTAAAGAAAGATTAACTTTAAACTTTTGTGAAGAAATATTGAAGGAATTAAAAACCAACAAAAGGAAAGGATCTAAAAGTTCTCAGTATCTGTAAAACCATGAAATAATCTTAATAAAAATAAAAAATAATGTAAAAATGGTAGTAGCAAGAGCAGAAGCAATTATTGCAGCCAAGCAATGTGAATAAGTGCACTGCACTCTAAATATGATAATGAGGAGCTCATCATGTGAGGTTGGCATCCATTGAAAGAATAATAAAGAAGTGAATAAGTGCACTACACTATAAATATGATAATGAGGAGCTCATTTATGTGAGGTTGGCATCTATTTGAAGGCTTTTACAATGGATTTTTCTGGTTTAATTTTTCTAAAATCCGGTAGGAATTTATTGAAAACAGAAATTTGATGGGTAAATTTGCACAATAAAAGTGCCCTAGGGGTTTTTTAGGGTGCTAAATCCACATATATAGTAAAAAAACCATTTTAAATAACACAAATCAATATTTTACCTCAATTTTTTTCACCAGATTCTGGCACCTGAAACTCCAAAAAGTCACACTAAAGACAACTCCATTCGGGTTATTGTTAGCTCCCTGTAATAAGCAAGATTGGCAAAGTCCGAAAACAGTGAGAAACATCATTTCAACCACTTTGGGATTCTAGGATCTAGCCTTCCTGAATCCGAAGAGGGATTTCTCCAATAAGTGCAAAGATGGATTTGTCTTTGAAGTTTGGGTAATGATATTAGGCTAGTTATGAAGGCCAAGAGTTTTGTTTTGTTTTGGATGGTTGAGCATGATTATGGATTGAGTGAAATTTTATAAATGGAAAGAGTTTCAAAGGTGAGAAGCTGCAAACAAATAGAACAAGATTTGGCTAAAAAGATGGATAAATGCAGGTTTTAGTCCATTGGGCTATGGAGTCATAATAGGGTTTTAATTGAAACAACAGGTTCAAGTGTGGTCCATGGGGCAAGTCATCTATGTCTAAGGATCTCTTTAAAGTTGATTTATGGAATGAAATGATACACAAAGGAGGGGATTTAAACAAATGAAGAACAAAGAGCAGCCCAGGATCTGGTAAGTACTTTGAAACTAGCTAGCCTTTGACAAACACTTAAGAATAACATAAAAGCAATCCGGGATCTGGTAAGTACTTTGAAACTAGCCAGCCTTTGATATACTTTCAATAGAAAAAAATTTAAAACACAAAGGGAAACACAAATGATAACAAAGAATGGCCTAAGATCTGGTAAGTACTTTAAAACTAACCATCTTTCAACACATTCCTAGGGAAACTTTCAGTCAGTCTTTTGGGATAAAACTAGGACCAGGGCTCGCCATATCTTCCTTAGTTTATCTCTATTTAACATGAAATGAAAATAAATTTCAAGAATAACAATTAGCTAAGACAGGAGGACGAGGGAACGCCAACATTCCTACTGCTTGAACTGAATTAAATAATTCCTAAATAACACAAATTGGAAGAAAATATTTAGATAAAGCTTATCGGTCAAAGAAGGGTACTGATATACAGTAAATCCTAACGCTATGCTTGCTGTTCTTTATCAGAGAAGATGAAAAATGTGGAAACAGAAATAAAATAGCGATTTACAATAAGAAATAACATCACCATAGACATAGACCAGGATCCCATAAATCAGCTTGTATTTATGCTTCAAACCAGTTACAGCTTTAAGTCCAGTGTTTCAGGTTAGAAATCATCTTCACTACTCAGCCTAACTATTCTATCACAAGCAGAGCTTCAAGAGCCTTTGAACACTCTTTACAATCAGAATTTAAGAACTCAAGTATATTTCAAAGTTCTACAACCAACATTTTCTCATCTTCTACATAAGAATTTATAGAAGAAATGAGGAGGTGGGATCTGATAAAAGATCTCCTGGGTCAATTAATACATACTTAAGGCTTCTCAGCCTTTGAGGGGTTCGATGAAGAAGATTACAGATGTTTATCTGTATTAATTGTCTTACATTTAAGATTCAAGCTCGGTGGGAGCTTTTATTGACTTTTAAGGCTCTCATTCATGATAGAATAACTTTGCTGATATTTTTTGCATTAGTTTCCTTTGGCAGAATTAATTATTTGGCTGGACTAAGGCAAATATGTTCTTTCAGATCAATAACTTTGGCCTCTGTTTAATGCTTGTGGCTACAGGTGGCAATGTGGTAGCTGAGAGGAATCAATTGGCCTCTGTTGTGGCAGTGGAGGCCTTTCTGTCTGATAAACACTTATGATTTTCTTTAACTGTGTTTTAATTTGGGTGATTAGGCTTTTGATAATCAATCTTAGTCGTAATCCCCAAACTGTCTTCAATCCTCTGTTCTGTTGTGTTTTGTCTTCGACACTGATACGCTTTTAATTATTTAATGCATTGTTGTGTGTCTTATTGATGTGTAGGGCCGCACAGGGCTCATATGGCATCAATGCCCATGAAGCATTGATGAAACGTGGCGTAGAACCCTTTGTATGGCTTCCTTTTATGAATGAAAATCCAGAGGATCATCACCCTTGGCTTTCCTTTCCCTTTATTATAATGGGAAAATCCTTTGGAACCTGCAAAATACACAAAATATTAAGAAATCCTGCGTTTTGGGTTTTAACTACTTCGAAGGCTGTGGGGAGGAGCGTGGCCATTGGATGGCAGCATCCAACGGTGGAGATTCATTAGACGAGGTCAAAAGGAGAGCAGAGGGGGCTTTTAAGTCGGATCTGTCGATCTACAAATATCAACAGTAGGGATCAATCAGGAGGAAATAAAGCGAAAGAGTTGCTTTATAAAGAAATGGCGAAAATATGAAGGAATAAGGTTAAAAACCTTTTTCCAGAGGAAAATATGGTTAAAAGTGAAGTTTGGGTTCGGGATGAATACGAGCTGTCGGATGAGATCAGCCCTACAAGATCAACGGAAGAGGAGGCGCACGACAAAACTCAAAAGGAAAGAGGGAAAGTGGTTTCGGGAATGAAAACCACTGTTTTCATGATGAAAAAAGGTGGGTAGGCAGTTTTCCTTTTGGAACGCGATATGCATCCCCGCCCAACACGTGGCACCAGAAAACTGCCCATTTCGCGTGGCCTTTGGAAAAATAAACTTCGTGCTGACAGTCACGCGACTTGGAGTGTGGACCGTTAGATCTAAGACCTCAGATCCAATGGAGGAGAATGAGCATGATATGGGATAGATGCGCAGGTAATAGGAAAATGGGTGGTTTCAATCTGGGCCGTCGGATCTAAGATTTGAACGGCGGAGATTAAATCTGGGGGTCAAATGGAAATAATACAAAGCGGAGAAGGAGTTAATAAGGGCCGTTGATCTGCAGAGATCAACCGCTGTGATTGGCCGAAAAACATTATGAGCGGGGTGTATAAAATATAACCAAAGTCGGGAAAATGCAATCTGGAACGTCCGATTTGGACACGTGGATGGCCCAGATGCAATCGGAGATCAATGATTGGCAGGGCAAAGAACTTGGAGTGCGATGGAGCGATTGAGCGCTGGCCATTGATCTGAGGATCAGATCAACGATGTGGAATGAATCAAAGGATTTTGAAGGCGGAGGAAGGCTAGCAATTAGAGAAAATGTGGGCCGTTGGATCTTAGAAGGCGGGGAGGAACAAATGTATCCAACAAAAATTGCGATGCGATGTAGCGCGGGTCGTTTGATCGGCTCAAGATCAATGGTCGATATCGTTTTAAAACTCACACCGGCGGAAACCCTTTGAAACATATGAAAAACTCAAAATTTTAATATAATACAAAGTTTGGCTGTCGGGCGGGTTATATATATATGAAATGAATAGGCACCCATCTGCAGGGCCCGTGGTCTTTATGAAATATAATATGCCCGGGGCGTATATATGAAAAGGGCCAAGGCCCGTGGTCTTTATGAAATATAATATGCCCGGGGCGTATATATGAAAAGGGCCAATCGTAATCGGAAAGTCGAGCCTTCGGGCTTTTCAATCTACCCATTTTTTCATTAAAAACATAACTCCAGCGAGTTTTGACCAAAACTTTAGGAAAGTGGGTTTTTTTATTTACAAAGGAAAATATCAATCGTGAATGGATTATTACAATGTTTTAGCGCTCGATTGCGGGCACAAGGGTTATATGAGGCGATAATAGGATCAGGGGTTGTGAACAAAAGGCTGATCACATTGGAACTTTCAACTTAACCAAAAGACTTGTGTGCTCAGATTTTTGCGATGCGATAAGCACTTAAATGGCTTAGCGCCTAGTTCTAGCACCAGGGCATATAATGGGGAAGTGGTTCGGACTTAGCCCAAGGGGGCTTAAGTCTGTAATACAAAAAAGGTGTCTTTTAATGAAATTTTTTCAAGTTTTCAATGGATTTGGGGGTTTCGACAGAGTTAAAAGAGGAGTGTTAAACTCTGTAAAAGAGATTTTATGAAGGGGAACAGGGGAAAAATGGAAAAGAAAGGAAGTTTATGAGGAAAAGAGGAGGAAAAATGGAGGTTAGTTTTGAGGTGGAGGAAAAGGAAAAATGGTGTTTTGCAGCAGTATTTCTCTTATGGAATCAGCAGAATTTCTGATTTCTAAATGAAAACAACAGTGAAGATTTAGACAAATGGCAAGATGTCTTCATGAGTCTTCAAGAGATAACATTTTTTGCAATAAAAATTGTTCCTTGAAGGCTCCAAAAATGTTTTAGCCACCATTTGATATGACAAATTTTATTGGTGGCTAACAGTTATCATGGTTTTCTGTTCAAGAAATGAAGTTCACCTTAACTGACTATCAATTATGTAAGCATTATCACATATGTCATTTATTGTTTATGTGTGATGATTCTATTTGATTGACACCATGGCACGAATGCCTTATAATTCCGAGGGTACTTATTGTTTAAAACAAATCTCAATGCTTGATTTGATTGCACCTTGGGATTGCATCATAGTTTTCAATATTTAATACTATGAGGTTTGTTGTACCCTCACATTGATTTTGGGTTTAAATGGTGAACACATTTCTTATTGGTTTACCGTCAGATCTGAGATGTGGGATCTATGGCTGAGAATTATGGGTACCTGATCTGAAAATGAAACTATTTGTACTGCTATGCAAAGTATCCATTTCCATTTAATTTAATGTGAAAAGTGTTCTCCATGGCAAGTTAAACAAATTATTTTGGCAATTTTTATGAGTTTTATGTGTGAGGATTTGTCATTTAAATTTACTGTTTAATATATCACAGTATAAATACACAGCAAGAAAAATTCACCATAGCATAACATAGAAAATTGATGAGGCAGTTCACCCCTCCTGGGCTACATCTGCCGGTCCAAGGCTCCCCAATGGTATGTCCTTTCTCTATTAAATTGCTCAAAATGGTTACACAGTGAAAAATATTCATAAACAGGAAAAAAAAATTGTGACTCTGACTTCAGAAGACAGAAATAAGCTAAAAACGGCTTTTGTTTCACCTCAAACAGTGAATTACAACCCAATACAGCTCCATCTCCCTGATGGCCCTGATGGTTTTTTCCTCTTCCTTGAAGAAAAATGGCTGAATAAAACCTCTATTCACTCTGAAACCTATCCCAAACACTTCATAATGCTGAAGAAACCCAAAATTGACTAAAATTTCGTTCCATTTGGTTCAATATTGAGGAAGTTATGACCTCCCATAGAAAACTGCCCAATGTCACTAGAAAATCCCACCAAATGTGGGATAGCTCTAGCTAATGCGCTAAAATTGGCACAAAGTTGGATTTGGTGGAACGAAACCCAAATAAGGTGGAACTACTAGCAATTGCATTAAATGTCACATAGGGACGTGTTGATGTGGTCACATGTGACCTCTCCGTTTAAACCGCCACCTAAACCGTTAACCCAACGATTGTATTAAATTTTCGGACCCCGCTATCACATGTCATGATTTAATGTTAACCGTCCACTCCCGAATAAACCATTAGTGTTAGCCCTAGTCACATAGAGGATGGTCGCATGCTGAAAGGGCTAGCCTTACGTTTTCCGCCGATTGGAAATATTTAAGCCTCAGGTTCCGCAAGTGGTCGCATGGCAACAGAGTTTAAGCCCTGAGGGGCTATCCATATCTTCACTTGTTAAAATTTAAATGACCTGACTTACCCATTTAAATCCACCCGACTGTGCATTTAACAAATTGACCCTTTTCTGTGTTGGTTGGGTCGACCCTGCCGGAGGAGTCGGGTTGAGAGTTCGACCCTCATGACCTCCACTTTCCACAATATTTTTTAATCAATGGCCTGGGAACATGTGGAAGCCTCCAAGAAGACCACATGGCACCCTCTGGCAGGCCTATAAAAACATAATAAAAATGAAAATTTTCCAATATAATTTTTTTACAAATTGACAAAAAATCATAGTCAAAAAGTCATGTTTTGGAGGTCACTGGACAAATTCAAACCGCAGTAACTTTGACATATGACATTGGATTTGAGTCTCATTTGTGACACTAGAATAATAGTGACAAGACCTTTCCATTCATTCATACTATAACCATTTCTGAGCATTTCCATTTTCAAGCATTTTTTCAACTTGGACATGATCTCCTGATCACACCTCCCCAATGGGAAGCTTTTGGACCCCAAAATCTCTCTAAATTATAGAAATTGAAGATGAGGAGACTAATTCTCCACTCTTCCAACCTTGAACCACTGAAATCTCCCTGATTTCATCAAATTGAGCTTCTCATAAAAAGATAAATTCTTCCTTGAATCTTTCGACCGACTGTTGCTAACCTTGACTGTGTCATGATGCAAATTTTTTGAATTTGCTGAACAACTATAATTTGTAGAAAATATGTTGCTCCTACAATGGTCTACCTTCAAAGGAAACTGGAAATAATATTCACCTTGCCGACTTTCCTTATGGCAAATTTTTTCCGAATGAGCCATGTACTTGTGTCGATTCCCGACCAATTTTTCTCGCCATACCAAACTGCCATTCTGAAACTAGCAATGACCCTTGCTGAACTTTGTGCCCTCTTTGCTTATGTGCTTCTCCTTTTCTTGGATTCTTGCACCACTTTGCACCGACACTTTTTTCTCTACACTGATCGACACCAAAGACACCTTGTGAAAAATCTTGTCATCTTCTTCCAAAGACGACCTGCTTTCAGACTGAAACATTTCATCATTTACATAAAAAATAACATGAAAAGGATTACGTACAAAATATTTTTGCTTAATCATCAACAAAGTCAAATTTTGACTTGCATTGACAATCCTTTTCTACTGCCCTACATTCACTAAAGAAGATTCTAGCTTCTTTCAGTGTGCTCTCACAATAAACTCCTTGCCATCCTTGAATATATGATACTTGTTCCCATGGCAATGGAAGATCTCTTTTCTATCATATAAGTACGGACTACCCAACAACATACCTGTAATGTCAAGCGGTACTACATCTAATTCAACCAAGTCAACATAATGAGCTGTTATGGTGAAGCGCAACATGCACTTCCTTGAAACTTGTAAATTAGCATCCCTGCAAATCCATCCAAGTGGATATGGCTTTGGATGTGGAACTGTTTCAAGTTTCAGCTTCTTGACTAAGTCTTATGAGATGAGGTTTGCTTGAGACCCACTATTAAATAGTGTGTCTATATTTGTGTGTTTTGAAATTATCCTCACATGAAACAACTCTATCCTCCTCTCTTCATTTGGAGCTTCTATGTGACAGTTTAAAGTGCTAGAACTAGGATTTGTTTCATTTACAATATCTTTCCCCTTTATGTTCTTTAGTACAATGACTATGCTTTTAGTTTCATCTCTTGATTCAGACCCTAAGTCTTGTTCAGCTATTACAACCAGTTTGCCTTTTTCTTTGGCCTTATCTTTGGTTTTAAATTTTTCTGGCTTCAACTCCGGATGAAGTTTCCAGCAATGGTCTTCATCGTGGTTTGTTTTGGAATAGCTTTTACAAAATAATTTTCCTTTTTCTTTCCTAGAGTTTGCATTTATTTTTCTCCATTTTCCTTTAAATTCACTACCCTCATTCCCATCAAAATATTGTTTACCTCTAGCCTCTAAATGCGTGGCTTGTACACAAACCTCGTCTAGACTAGTGGGATTGAACATAAGGATAGTATGTATAAGATAGCTATGTAAACCACCTATATATTTCAGCAAATTCTCTTGGCTATGAAAATCAATTCCAAGTAATAAATCTCTTCATCTAAACTCTTGGGTGTAATCTTGAACACTTTGTCCCTTAAGTTGTCTAAAAATTTTCCAATTCATGATAGCCTTTTGTAAATGAGCTAATGGATAAAATTGCTGCTTAATTGTGGAAATAAATTCAGCCCATGATAAAGTGCCCTTACCATGTGTTTCAATTTCATCCTTGGTCTTGGCTTCCCACCATACCAATGCTGCTCCCATTCTCAAAGAGGCTAACTGAATCTTGGTGTCGTCTTCATGAAGGTTTTGTATCCTCAAATAAACTTCCAACTGTCTTATCCAATTATCAAGTTTCTCTGCATTGACCTCACCATTAAACATAGGCAAATCAAATTTAACATAAAGCTTTAACAATGGACTTTTACCAGTGGTTTTGGACTTGTGATGTTGATTCACCGAAGTAGAGGATGATGATGTAGAGGAAGAGGATGAAGATGGGGATGGTGGATCACCATTACCTCCACGTCCTTTCTTTGACTTTTCATCACTTTTCTTTCCTCCGGAAGAACCCTCTCCTTATTTATAATGTTTAGACCCTTCTCCAACAAGCCTATCATTCCTTTCTTGGTAAAGTATCCTCACCATCTTCGTCATGTCCAAGAAAGCCTTTCGGAACACCCGTTCCTCTTCTTTGGGATCACTGTCTTTAGGAGCTTCTCCTTCCCTTGAAGAAATGCTTGAGGCTTCTTCTATGGCTCTTGGAGGTGGCTCTCTTTCCCTTCTTGGTTGAGGATTACTTTGTGCTCTAACCAAGTGTCCTTCACCTCTCTTGAGTTTAAGCCTAGTAAGCATCATCTTGCAAAAAATCAACTATATATTTTCATAAGAATAAATGCAGAGTAAAGCTCTCGCTCCTAATGCTCAAATCATGAGCTCTAATACCATCTGATCTGAAAATGAAACTATTTTTACTGTTATGCAAAGTATCCATTTCCATTTAATTTAATGTGCAAAGTGTTCTCCATGACTGGCAAGTTTAAAAAGTATTTTGGTAATGTTTCTAAGTTTTATGTGTGAGGATTTGTCATTTAAATTTACTTTTTAATATATCACAGTAGAAATACATAGAAATAAAAATTCACCATAGCATAACACAACAAACTGATGAGGCATTTCACCCCTCCTAGGCTACATCTACCGGTCCAAGGCTCCCCAATGGTATGTCCTTGCTATTTTAATTTGCTCAAAATGGTTACACAATGAAAAATATGCCTAAACAGGAAAAAAAAGCTGCGAATTTGACTTCAGAAGATATAAATAAGCTAAAAATGGCTTTTGTTTCACCTCAAATGGTGAAGTACAACCCAATACTGCTCCATCTCCCTGATGGCCCTGATGGATTTTTCCTCTTTCCTGAAGAAAAAATGGCTGAAGAACACCGTTTTTTGCTCTGCAACCTATCCCAAAAACTCCATAATGCTGAAGAAACCCAAAATTGACTAAAATTTTGTTCCATTTGGTTCAATATTGAGGAAGTTATGATCTCCCAAGGAAAATTACCCAATGTCACTAGAAAACCCCACCAAGTGTGGGATAACTCCAGTTAACATGCTTGAAATGGCACAAAGCCAGATTTGGTGGAACGCACCCCAAATAAGGTGGAAACACTAGTATTTTCATTAAATTTCACATAGGGATGCATTGATGTGGTCACATGTGACCGCTCTGTTTAAACCGCCACCTAAACCGTTAACCCAACAGTTGTATGAAATTTTCAGACCCCGCTGTCACATGTCGCGGTTTAATGTTAACCGTCCAATCTAGAATAAACCGTCGGTGTTAGCCTTGGTCACATAGAGGATGGTCGCATGCCGAGGGGGCTAGCTCTGAGGGGCTAGCCTTACGTTTTCCGCTGGTTGGAAATATTTAAGCCTCGGGTTCCGCAAGTGGTCACATGGCAACGAAGTTTAAGCCATGAGGGGCTATCCATATCTCTGCTCATTCAAATTAAAATGACCTGAATCACCCATTTAACTCCACCCGACTATGAATTTAACAAATTGACCCTCTACCGTGTTGGTTGGGTCGACCCTGCCTGAGGAGTCGGGTCAAAGGTTCGACCCTCATGACCTCCACTTTCCACAATATTTTTTAATCAATGGCCTGTGGCCACATGGCATCCTCTAGGCAGGCCACGTGGAACCCTCTAACAGGCCTATAAAAACATAATAAAAATGAAAATTTTCCAATATAATTTTTTTTCAAATTGACAAAAAATCATAGTCAAAATGTCCTGTTTTGGAGGTCACTAGACAAATTCAAACCTCAATAAATTTCACATACGACATCAGATTTGAGTCCCGTTCACGACACCAGAATCACAACGACGAGAAATTTTTGGTCATTTAGACTGCAACCATTTCTAAGAATTTCCATTTTTGAGCATTTTTTCAACTTGGACATTATCTCTTGATCAATACCGACTCAGGGTATTAACCCCGCAGAACCCTAACTAATTTGTTCATTTGTGCGGAGCTCTACGGTGTTGCTCCTCTGCAACCCAGTTGCAAATCCAAGCTTTTCAGCTCCACCTTCGAACCTTACTCATGGCACTGTCGGCATGGTGTTTACAGGTCAGGTAAGCTAATGTTTTTGATAGTTCCACATTCCCTTATTTGAATTCAGGTTGTCCATAGCTTGGCCACTAATCACCCTTGTATTGTATAAATGGTTTTCCTTCATTTTTATATTAACAGGGTAATTCTTCTTGCGAGATGCCTTTCTATTGCTTTTCTTTGTAGAATCCTCCGCAAATCTATATATCGACTGGGTCTACCAGGGTTGAGTTGTGTTCCATATTCTTACCGATGGCATACCGTGATGGCCTCTTTCCCATTGTAGGTAATGTTCTTCATGCTAGCTCCAACTTCCGACCTAGTTTTTCTTTTTCCTGCTCTCAGCGTTACAGTTGCTCAACCTCACTTTTGTTTTTCTACAGCTCTCCTCCTCCACCTGCGAGTTACTCGATACGTGTATCCCAAGTTTTATGACCATTGTTTTTACTCTTTAATTCTTTTCTTTTTCTTGCAACTACATGCTAGGTACTATAATGCCCTCCTCATGTGTGTGCAGGTAAAACCATCGAGGATTATTGGTGTACTTACTCACTGCTCTATTTCCGCTTCTTAATGAGGATTTGGGTCTCACCCTCCTCGTGGCTTTCTCTACAGGTATCAGGTTTTCTCCCAATGGTGTATAGCACCACAGAAAAGCTTCTAGGTTTGGAGCAGCGACATTTATCTGTTAGATTTTAGGCTTCATTGCAATGTGATAGTAAACTTTACAGTTGTATATGTATTTGTATATGGTAATTTAAGAGAATAGTTCTCTTTTGGTGTTGAGACCGATTCTTATATATTATGAACTATGTTTTAACAATTTTCTAGCTTATCTGAGTTTTTCCTTAAATGGTACTAGAGGCAGTGTTCTTGGTATTCCACCTTCTCCGTCTTATTTATTCTCCCTGTCCGAAACGGTTGGAAGAAGAACGCTCTGTCCATTTGCGAATCTAGTTTTTTTTAGTTTTATATTATTGTAATTCCTCCTTCTTCAGCAATTGTTATGAAGGAACATTCAGATTTCATATTTACAGTTACAAAGATGTTATTTTGGATTTTTGACAGTGGCTTTTGTCTCTCTGTTAAAATAGAATTTCATGTTTTAATATTTCAATTGATTAAGTAGAGTGATATCCGGACCATCCCAGACTCCTGTTTCGTGTATATCATAGGATATTAGGAATGACCAACCCGGGATTCGAGGCTTTCAACTCTGGAACCTGGGTTAACAATTTCCTAGTTAACTTCCAACATGTACTTGTCTTTGTTTTCTTGTTTACATGATAGTGCCTGGATTGTCTTTCCTTCTAATAATTTCATTGTTTAGTTCCATCATAACCTCTCTAACTATCCATGCATAACTATGTCCTTTATACTGTAATTCTCTCTGTGTATATAAAAATTACAGTTAAGTCCATGTTCTCAACCTTCCAAAACAATAATTACGCACTTCGCATTCTAAATTGTCTTTAACTGTATTAAACCGATATTTTGGAAAACTTTAACTATAACAGAAATATATTCAAAAGTATAGTAATCGAAGATTAAACAGTTATGCTTAGAGAACATTAACTATAACTGGAACTTATTTGAAATAATAGTAACTCAAGATTAAACATTTACTCTTAGGAAACATTAATTGCAACAGAGAAAATATCTGAAAGTTCTGCAACTGCAACTTAAATAGATATCTTAGGAAACTGTAATGAGAGTACATCTCTGTCTAGATAGAAAACTCAGTAAATTCACTTATCTATTTTATTTTTCTGAATTCTACTGATGATGTCCTCCCTACCGTGAGAGAGGCGATTACGTCCTCATATCCCCCCGTGCTCCACACCTGAGATGATTAGGTTGAAAAAGAATCCGAAAGAGACCTCGAGACCCCAAGTCCAGTCTTCTTTTCCAGGAATTTTAGGATTGCTGAGAGTTTTTCCACTGGTCACCACCAGCTCAGGAAATTAACACTCTCTCCTATTTTCCTTCCCTTAGCCACTTAATAGAACAAAACCCCCCTTCCTCACTAGGATGTACCTTTATCCTCAGAGGAAAGGGTAACTATCTGAACTATTTCTGTTCAACCACTTCTCAGTTCTTGGAATACTTTTACCATCAGTATTTTTCACTTTTTTTTAATGGAACCACTTTCCATAAATAAATTTTATTTTTAATCAAAAAAAAATTAATTTATGTTCAACAAGTAATATTTATAACAAATAAATAAATGTCTTATTTACTTAAAATAAAATAACATAACAATTAGTTGGAATTTAAGCCAATTGTCACAACTTCCCCCCTTGGAAGTAAACATCATCCTCGGTGTTTCACTCTAGCTCAACAAATAGTTATGGGTAAGCCTCCCAAACAAATCCTTCATCTTCCCAGGTAGAATCATCTGAGCTGAAGTGATTCCACTACACTTTAACCTAGGTGATGGCTCACCTCTGGAGCACAATTTCTCTTTGATAGAGTATATGCTGAGGTTCGACAAGACACTCGTCGTCCAGCTTGACCTGCAGCCGGCAAAATTCTAAGTTAATTTCTCATAAAATTTAGTATTTCAAGATAGGATTTTTAATCTTAACCTACTTGCATGCTTTTCCAGTGGATTACATTATTCAGGTCATGTGCATATCACTTTAGTAAGGATACATGGAACACATTGTGCACCCGAAAATGGATGGGTAATGCCAATCGGTATGCCATCGGTTCCACCCTTTCTAATATCTGGAAATTTCAATGGAACCGAGGATCCAACTTGGCACAGGAGGCCCACCTTAGCCTCCTCTTCTTTGGTTTAATCCTTACATACAGATGATCGCCCACTTCAAATTTGTGATAATTCCTTTTCTTATCTACATATACTTTCTGCCGATCTTGAGCTGCCTTCAATTTTTTTCTGAGATTTCTTACTTCTGATTTCATTTCAGCTAACATTTCCGGTCCAAGCATCAACTTGGTTTCGGGGCTACTCCAATTGATAGGTGTATGAAATTGTCTTCCATACAAGGCTTCGAAAGGGACTCATCTTCAAAGATTCATAATAACCATTGTTGTAAGAAAACTCTACCAAGTGTATATAATATTCCCATCTTGTTGGTTGCTGCATCTGCATCACGTACATGTGCAGCATATCCTCCATAATTTGATTCACTTGCTCAGTTTGTCCATCCGTTTGGGGAAGATAAGAGGTGCTAAAATTAATTTGGGTTCCCAGACATGTAAACAAGGTCTTCTAGAATGTTGAAGTAAACTTCACATCTCTGTCTGATATGACAGTCTTTGGAATGCCAATACAGTCTAAAGATTTATATCATAAAGATATTTGCGATCTGCACTGTTTTGTAAGTAGACTGTACCAGTATAAAATGTGTTGCCTTGCTCAATCGATCAACCACAACCATAATAGAGTCATTTTTATTCTTGATTTTGGTAAACCAGTAATAAAGTCTAAATATATAACTTCCCACTTCCACTCTGGTACTGTTATGGGTTGTAACAATCCAGCTGGATGTTGATGCTCCACCTTAACCTGCTGACACTCCAGACATTCGTTTAAATATTCTGCAATGTTTCTTCACATACCGGGCCAGAAATAAATCTTTCTAATTTTTGTTAGCATTTTCTGATACCCTGGATGTCCTAAATAATTGCTACAATGGTATTCGTTCATGATCAGCTCCTTCAAATCCATTTGATTTGGAATATATATCTTTTCCTTAAAGGTTAGTAACTGATCTTTGCTAATTCCATAGTCAAAAGGTTTTTCTTGTTGTTACACAGTAATTTGTCACCGTCCCTGAAATCCCCATCCCGCACATTGGAGGGCTCATTTTGTGACCTGTGAGCAGTGACATGGCTTGAAACCACTTTCATGACATCCCTCTGAACAAGAGCTTTCATTGCCCTGAAGACATCTCCTTGTGGAAAACCATAAAAATGGCCCTTTTAGCATTGGCGCGATCAGGCAGTTCAGTACCCACGCCAATGGGGAAAATACTTCAAAGAGGCCGCGCCAGTTGGCGCTCTGTCCCAGAGTCACAATCGTTCCAGCCAATTTAAGAGGTGTTTTCTAAAAATAAATGGCGGAAGTTTCATCCTAACTGATCCAGGAATTGATATCTATCTTGAGTTGGGAGGTTCGGCTACAGATTTCCATAGAGAGGAAGTGGTTTGCCACCTCTCATGGAAGCTTCCTTGATGATAGGGCCAATCCCATGATTATAGGGATCCCAACTCCTCTTCCTCCATCTATAAAAGCTTTCCCATCTCCATTGCAAGCTAGTCTTCAAGTTCCCAAATTCCCAAGAGCCTTATGCTGCAAGAGCCTCCATAATTCCCTTAAGGCCAATTTCAAGCAAGGAGACTATCGTCAAGGTCCGAAGAGAGAAGTTTGTCCCATTCTTGACAGGATTTTCGAGACGTGTTCTACTGGCGACCCCCCGAAGGAGAATTCAGCGTCAGAACTATGGTTGTAATTTTCCTTTGATTGATTATTAATGAACGACTATTGGTTATGGTTCCACTCTTGTTGTTATTTACGATGATGAGTTATGTCCTTTCTGACTGACATATAGTTGAATATACTGGATTTTACGCTTGCGTTTGTTTTGTTTCTCGCAGGTGCAGGTGTCCCATCACGGAGATCGTGGGGATCGTGATCTGCCAGGGCTGAGGAACGGGAGCGCCACCTCTTCTACAACGACTGCATTGGATTCTAGGTAAGCCTTCATCGCTAGTTGGTTTATTTGCAATTAGGAACTTGCACTATAGCGTGATTGATTGTTGCTAGACCCGGTCTGGGCTAGTAGGGATCGCCTCTGTCCGCAGAGGGGATTTACCTCCACAACAAATTGGCGACTCCGTTGGGGAACGTTAGCTTGTTGTTGTTCATTTTATGAGCTATAGATGGAGCCTGAAGTTGGCCAGATAGCCTTCGAAACGCTTTTTCTCTGCAATTGTGAAGTAGATCAAAGCCGCTTCAGTCAATCTATGGTTTAGTTTGTAAACTGAACCCTTGGAGCATTGTCTTGCCTTTTTTGTTGATTCTTGATTCTCCTTGCTTGATCAACTCTTTTGGGCTGGTTATTTTTGTCGATCTGGGTCTTTGATAGCTTGATCATTCACTGGTCTGCTTGTTGGATTGCTTCTTTTTTATTTCTGACTAGGAAACTCAACTGGCGCGCTTTTCAGCTTGACAGTCGTGCCCATTGGCACATGTTGCTTGTGTATTACCCGCGCCAATTCGTCTCTAGTGCTAGTTTCAGCCTCACATTCGCGCCAATCCTGTGAGCTACTAGGGTTTTCTCAGTTCTGAGCTTCTTGAGCCTGATCTGTGTGTTTGGTCTTGATTTTTCCACTATTTAAGTGTTTTGGAGCCTGGATTGACTGGATGTTACCTTCATCCTTTGGTTGTTTGCCTATTTCCATCGATTTTTCATTTTAGCCCTAGGTCATCTAGGTGTTGTTGTGTGTCGAGCCTTCCTTAGGAGTTTTTGGTCTCTTTCGGTCTAGTCAACCTTCTGATTGCCTCTTTGCATTTATTTGGTGGTTTTCTGTTGTCTCATTGTGTTGTTTGAGTGATTGTTTCCTTCTTCATTCGAATTGCGCTTCGTCTCGTCTTGGGCCTAGATTACACGACTCATTTTGAGCCTTTGGGATTCTTTCGCTTTGAGGGACTTTTGGTCGGTTTGAGGTCTGATTGTGATTGCCATTAAGTGGAATTTGTTTGGTTTTGCTCTGTTGTCATCATTCCTCGAATTTCCTTTGCATTAGTTTTCATTTTTTTAGCGCACTTTTCTCTGAAATATTGAAAATACAAAAAAAAACTCTCTTTTGCTTTTCATTAGTTAATGAGAATTAGATCTTTTCGGTGTTAGTAGTGATTGGTAACTTTGAACGAAAAGCTTTTTAGTTTTCATTAGCTGCATTAGAGACATCATTGGTTGTTTTCTGTTCATTTCGTTGTTGTGTGAAAAGCTCTCAACTCTCTCATAAGTAGCTTTCATCGAATGAAATGAGATATTGTGGCATATAGATTGCATTTAAGATATTTTGAGACATTACATTCACTAGGGCCTGAAAACTGAAACGTAATTGAAGATAAAATTTAAAATTTACTCAATTTACACTAAGGCAGCATTGAAATCTAACGAAACACATTTAAAGGTCTAGGCTAGAGACGTGTTCCGGCGTCTTTAAACCTAGTAGCTGTCGTTCGCCTCTTGGCTTTAGACAGCACTAGTACGGACTTGTGCTCCCTGTACCGTCGCGTATATAAAGGGAGACCCCACTAGGTTTCAATCCTTTATCCATAGGAAGCCGAGTCTGCTGCCCTATACCCATGATACACCGGACACAACATTCGGGGAGATTTCCTGCACGTACAGAAAGTCCTTGGTTGATTTCTCTTTCATTTTGAAACCAAGGTGTATATTGCAGTTCACGGTTATTTGGTACACCCTTTGCCTAATATTCCTGAGTAGTCATTTTGATCCTATCTGACTCCCTAAATTTGAAAGGATCACCAAGCGCTTGTCCTTTCATGCTTGTGTCAAATCTGAAAGAGATAGAGTCACCTTTTCAACCATTTCTCGACTCTTAAAACATGAAACGGTGAAGTTTCTTATTTTTCAATGTGGTAAAAAAATTAATCACCCGCGATCACATGCCCTGTTAGATTCTGCTTGTTGGTCGTTTGATTGTGTGTCTTGACTCTTTTTCAGCCCGTGTGTGTGTTTGATCTTTTTCTCTTTTCGTTACTACCACAGTGGTGAAACCCTCGGTTTCGTCTACTGGTAGTCCATATACGGATGATTCATCAGAGGTTTCTCAATCCTCTGCTGAACTTCAGCAACCCATTGTTTCTAAGCAACCCTTTGGGGGACCAGTTGAGTTCAATTGGCCCTTTTCCGACCCTTGGTCTGAATTGAGAGTAGGGGCCGAGTTCCTTTCTCTTACATCAGGTTCTCCTTTTATAGTTTTTGTTTCTCCTCCTAGTCCTCGCCGTCTATTACAAGATCTAGTGGCAGGCTCAAACATGAGTGATTCCAGTGAGGAAATCCCAATGTCCGGTGAATATTACCAGCTCTTCCCTCGGAGATTATTTCTAGAAGACAGCCCTGAACCAGCTGTTATGTCATCATACGGTCCCTCATTACCACCAGGGTATAGATCCTTGGGCCAGATTATTTCCGCCGCAGCCTCTATGGGGGTGTTAGCTCCTTCTACGAGGACGGTTACTCCTTCATTGGGGATGTCTCCTCAGACACCCGTCACTTCTGTACCCGCTCGGCCCACTGTCTGTGTGGCCACATCTGCACCTGCTGTCACGACACCCTCCGCGAGGGCTATGCCACTTCCTGAAGACATTTATATAGCGACTGCTATGCCGGAGAACATCTCTCCAGAGGAGTATCGGTTGTCCCTACAACAACCGAACCCCAAGGTTGGACCATCCTCCCAAGATCCCAATCGCTCTTATTTTTCGCACTATGCACAAGATGGTATGCCCGTGTATCCTTTTCCAGGTCATTATGATGAGCACGAGGACATTTTACGTCTACCCGCTCCTAAGGCTCACCTCCATGCTCAAGGTTTACCTTATAACCAAACTTATAACCTGCAAGGGAAACCTTTGGGCCAACCTGGATATTCTTATGACCCACAGGGGCAGCCCGTGCAAGGCTATCCTATGGGCTAGCAAGGGCCATTGTACGGTCCACAAGGACAGTATTATAACCCTTCCGGTCAACCTGTGCAGCCTCAGCCGGGGTACCAACCGGGGCCGGTATATGGTCCTGTGGGGCAAGTCCAACCTTCTCAACCCATGAAACCTCAGTATCCTATTAATCCAAAATTTGCACACCAGCCAGGACCATCTTACGGTCCTGCTGTAGGTCAACCCGGTTACCAGCCACCACTTGGCTCCATTCCTCCACTAGGCCAACCGGTCTATCCGGCACAACCTGGTGTTCCGCCTCCAGGCCAGCCGGTTCATCCGGTGCAACCTGGTGCTTCTCAACAGCCAAGTCAACCTGCGCAATCAGCTCAACCTATTTATCTGGGTCAACCTGTTATCCCAGGACACCCCGCTCAGCCAGGTCAGCCTGCTCAACCAGGCCAGCCTGCCCATCCTATAAACCCTGCCCAACAGTTGAATTATTCGACACCGCAACCGAATCCACTGTTGCCCCCTAATTATCAGGCTCAGCAGGGTCCCACCTACCAATAGCCCACTCAACCTCAAGGCGGCTACTATTCTCATGGTCAATATCGACCGAATTATAGCCAGCCCCAAGGGTCTAACTATTGTCCTCAACAACCCGGTTATACCTATACTCAGCAGCCGAATCCAAATGCTGCTTACACAGGGCCGACTCCTAATCAGGGTCCATACTCTGGTTATAAACCCCCGTACGCTAGTTACCAACAGCCGAATCAAGCTGGTTATAACACCTACACCCCCTACGGTCAAAATCCTGCCGGACAGAACCCATGGGGGCAAGGATATTCCCAACCAGCATGGAGTACAGGTACTGGTCCTTACCCAGGGCCAGGTATGCCGTCTAATCCGCCATTGTCGTTCCTGGCTACCTTAGAGTTACCGGACATTTCAAAATTAAGGAATGATCCAATATTGCATAATCCTTATTGGCCTCCTGTTCCTACCAAGGTGCCCGGTGATTGCCCCAAGTTTGAGGGTAAAGCTGGGGAGGACCCCCAAGCTCATGTGATGACCTACCATATTTGGTGTTCGTCCAACTCTTGGGTGGATGATTCAGTTCGTCTACGCCTCTTCCAGCACACTTTGACTGGCGCTGCAGCTAAGTGGTATATTGAGTTACCCCGTGGCATCTTTCAAGACTTCAATACCTTAGCCATGGCTTTTCTGACTCATTTTCAGTTACCGGTTCGCTACGAAGCCGGGACACACCTCCTGACTTCTTTGAAGCAGGACAAAGCCACCCACATTTCTTATCACATTCATGAGTGGTGATGTCATCGTACGCTGATCAAGTTTCATATACCTGATCAGATACTAACTCATTGGTTCACCACCTCCTTTGTTAACAAAATCGCACAAGATATTGCTATGGGAGCGTGTGTGACTGAAGAACAAGCCATAGCGTGTGCTCAATATTTGGATGTTGTATACTCACAATTCGGCACGCTGTATGATATCTTGCCTGATGCTCCATGGTCTGGAACCTCTAAAGCTCCACCTACCCCAGCGGTGGATGGTGTTATTGGTTCCGTGTCTCAGAATTCGAAGAAATCCTCGAATGGGAAGCAGAAGTCCAACTCATCCAATAATTCTGCTCCTCCCGCCCCTACCAATTCTGGAAAAAATGCAGAGGTTAACGCCGTTCAGGCCAATCCTATGGAGAAAGCCTCCAAGGGGAAAAATAAGGGCAAAGGTAAATCCAAATCCGACGCCCCAAAGCCAGAATCCAAACCTCGTACTGAGGATGGTTCTCAATGTAAACCGAAGTACCCCTGCCTCATTTGTGAAGGAGACCATTATACCAAGGATTGTCCACGAAGATCTGAAGTTAGTCAACTTCTCAAAGCCTCTAAAGGGACTCCGGTGGTTCTTAAAGAACCATTCCTACCTCAGCAGACCCAGATGGTTGAACAGCCGTCACCATCTGCACCATTTGGGTCCCAAGTTTTTATGATGAATGGTGCTGCACCTATCTCTATTGCCACACGTTCGAAGGATTACAACGAATCGCGGCAGGCACCTGGGAAGGCAGTTGCAGATGGACCACCTCCCCCACCTGTCTCCGGTTCGTTGGAAATTGAGAAGCCTACCCCTAAACTTGTTGTGAAGCCACCTTCAAAAGGTGTTTTACGAAGATCTTCTTACAATCCGAATGCTCGTGCCGCTCAACACTATAGTATTGTTGAGGATTTGGCACAGGCGCCTTCTGCTATGTCTGACTAGAAGTTCTTCAAAGTTTTCCTTCGCAACGGAAGGCTTTGCTTTCTGCAATCGGTGGCATTGATCCCGCCGATTCAAGTCTTCTCACCTTTGACTTAGAGAATTTCACCCCCCGAATTCCACATCAGATCGCTCTTGTTATCCAAGTTGGGATCAATGGTCTTAACATCCATAGGGCTGTTGTAGATGAAGGTGCCTCTACCTGTGTCATGTCGTCCACTTGCTGGAAGGCCATTGGCTCTCCGGCCCTTTCATCATCTCCCAATGCCCTAGAGGCATTCGATGGTCAGGAATCCAAACCCCTGGGTGTTCTCGAGAGTTTAGCGATCACTTTACAGGGGAAGACAGTCAACGTAGAAGTAAAAGTGGTTGACGCCAAGCTTAACTACAATATACTTCTCGGCCGGAGCTGGACTCATGCCATGCTATGCGTGCCATCCACCATTTTTTGACTTCTTAAGTTCCCTCACGAGGGCAAAATCGTTACGGTGGATCAATTGTCCTTCTTCACCTCCACTTCCGAGAACAACGTTCCATACGTGGATCAGATCCCAAATCCCCCTGACAGTGTAGGACCCGGTCTCTTCAAGGACCCCGTCCTCATGGGTATTTTTCCCTCACCACCACCGCACACCGCTCAAGTTAACATGATCTCCAGGTCTGATGACCCCTGGCTCATCCCTACGCCTGAGCAGGTGCTTGATTTTGGAGAATCAATGCCCTTGACTCCAGTAGAGATTAGCTACTGTGAAATTGTTGCTGCATCTGATCCTCCCCCTCCTCAGCATGCTCCTTCGAGCATGGCTCTCAACATCTACTCTCAATCCCCCTGGCTTGGTCAGGTTGATTCGCCTGATCCTCTCAAGGAGACCTTTCCTTCTGATGAAGCCATTGTTGAAACAATGTCTATTGAGGAGCTCCCTTGGAGCGATGGACATCATCGTTCCTCCTTTATGCCCTGCCTGGGGGCAATGTCAGATTGTCTAGAGCATTATGCATCTCAGGTTCCTACTCCTCCTCTCCAAACGCCCATTTTGACGCATGAGGTTCTTTCGGAAGGAAACCTGAGTAATATCACTCAAACCATCTCGATCAACATCTCCGTTAAACCGGGGATCGTTGAGAACATACACGTGGGAGTGACTTGTTCTCCTGATGAGATTCAAGTCTATAATGATCTTTTTAAAGAATTCAGAGATGTGTTCGCCTGGTCTTATGAGGAAATGCCTGGGATCGATCCCAGTATCGTAGTGCATGAGATTCCAACCTACCCTGGTGCGAAGCCCGTGTGCCAATGCTTACGCCCAGTGCATCCTCGCAAAGCCGCTGCAATTAAGGCAGAAGTTGAAAAACTTCTGAATGCGGGCTTTATTTATCCCATCCCCCTTACAGAATGGGTTTCCAACATTGTCCCTGTCGATAAAAAGCAGGGTACTATTAGGGTCTGTGTTGATTATCACGATATTAATCGTGCTTGTCCGAAGGATAATTATCCCACTCCGTTCATAGACAAAATTATCGACGAATGTGCCGGAAGTGAGATTTATTCCTTGATGGATGGCTTCTCAGGGTATAATCAGATCAATATTTTACCCGAGGATCAACACAAGACTGCATTCATCTGTCCGTGGGGTACTTTCGCTTATAAAAAGCTCCCGTTCAGCTTGAAGAACGCTGGAGCCACTTTCCAGCGTGCGATGTCTTATGCTTTCCACAACATACGCCATATCGTTCAGCCTTATCTGGACGAATTGCCAGCTCATTTAGCTAGGTGAGAGGACCACCCTGAACACCTCCGCTAGATTTTCCTTCGCTGTAGGTGCTAAAATATTAGGCTTAATCCTCATAAATGCATCTTTTGCATAGATTCTGGCCATCTTTTGGGATTCATAGTCTCCAAAGATGGAATTCGCCTTGACCATTTAAAGGTCGAGGATATTATCAATCTCCCATCACCCTCCTCGTTATATCAGTTACAGAGTCTATAGGGAAAAGAAAACTTCCTTCGATGCTTTATCCCGAACTACGTGGAGGTAGCCAAAGGATTCACGCGCCTATTAAAGCAGAACGTTCCCTTCCATTGGGACGAAATTGCTCAACAATCCTTTGAGAAGCTGAAGACGTTACTTTTTAATGCTCCCTTACTTCAGCCTCCTAACTATCACCGTGATTTCACTTTGTATCTCGTCGCCGCGTTTAGCACCATAGCGATGGTTCTGGTGCAGGATGACGATGATGGAAATGAACATGTCATTTATTATCTGTCACGGAACCTTCTCAATATAGAAACACGCTATGCTCATGTCAAGAAGTTGGCGTTAGCTGTAGTACACACTGTGCAGCACTTTCGCCACTACATCCTGTTGCACACAACAACCGTGGTTTCGGATTGCAACCCCATGACATATATTCTTTCTCGACAATTACTGGGGGGAAAATACTCCAAATGGATTGTTATCCTGTAGGAGTTTGACTTAGAGTTCACTACTGCTAAGTCAACCAAATCACTCGTTTTCGCGGATCTTATATGCTCACTCCCAACAGACTCCACTCCTTCACACTCTGAGGATCATATCCCGGACGAAACTCTTTTCCTTATCAGTACTCGCGACCCTTGGTATGGCAACATAATTGTGTATCTTCAGACCTCCACATTTCGGTCTGAGTTGACTAAAGATGCCCGACGTCGGATTCGGCATCAATCTCAACCCTACCACAACATAGGAGATACCTTATACCGCGTTGGAGTAGACTCGGTGCTCCGTCGGTGCCTGACCTTGGAAGAGGCTGAAAGGGTCCTAAATTACTGCCACAGTGGCGCCAGTGGTGGACATATGTCCGGATATGCCACTGCCCAGAAAATTCTACGAGCAGGTTACTTCTGGTCGTCCATATTCAAAGATTGTATCGTTGCAGTCCGTAAATGCCATGCGTGCCAGGTGTTTCAGCGCAAGATCCGTGCGCCGCCTCTCCCTTTGCATCCTGTTATTACCGTCGGCCCTTTTGAAAAATGGGGCATATATTTTATGACGTGTAACCCTCATTCGGCCGGGGGGCATGCGTATATAATCGTCGCTGTCGGCTACTTCACCAAGTGGGCCGAAGCGATGCCTACACTAGCTGCCGACGGTAAGACAGCTGCCCAATTCATCTTCAACCACATCATTGCACGTTTCGGGGTCCCTCAGGCCATTGTCACCGACCATGGTACTCACTTCCGAGATTATACGATGGTCGAGTTGACTTCAAGATTGGGCTTATGCCACGATAGCTCAATGCCATATTACCCTCAGGAAAATGGCCAGGTTGAAGCAGTGAACAAGGTTCTGGTCACTATGCTTCAACGAACAGTTGGTATTCACAAATCCAATTGGCACCTCCAACTGTTCTCAGCTCTATGGGCCTACCGGACGTCTGCAAAGAGTGCAACTAGATTCACACCATTTCAATTGGTGTATGGTCTGGAAGCAACTCTTCCGGTTGAATGCGAGATTCCTTCTTTAAAATTAGCTGTGGAACTTCTACCCGACACTTCTGCTAAGGAAGAGTGTCTTTTGTATCTGGAATGGTTAGATGAAACCCGTCGTCTGGCTGCTTTAGTCATTGAAGCACAAAAGAAGCGGGTCAAATCTCACTTTGATCAATCAATTTCTCCACGTTCCTTTATCGAAGGGGACCTCGTCCTCCTATACGATCAAGCGCATGACAAGCTTGGCACCAGTAAGTTCCAACCTATGTGGCATGGGCCCTACATAGTAAAACACATTTTGAAGAATGGGTCTTATGAGCTTATAGATTATGAAGGAGTATCGCTGGCATAGCCCAGAAATGGGTTTTACCTGAAAAAATACTATGCCTGAAGTGATTTTTGGTGTGGTGTGTGTACATAGGTGTGTGTTTTTCATTTGTGTGCATGTGTGGTGTGGTGTGCGATGTAAACATCTTTATGTTGATCGGGTCTTCCTGATTGTGCAGATGTTCGTCAATCCGTTTGTTGGTTTCATGGATGGTGCCTCCCACAGTACCAGGAATTTGTCTTCAGCAGCTTGGGTAATCTACGATCCTGCTGGTGAGTTGGTCAACCTGCAAGGTGTGTGTCTAGGACATGCTACAAATAACATTGCGGAATATAGTGCTGTATTAGAATTATTAACTGAGGCTGTGAACCTTGGTATCCGTGAATTACTTGTGTATCTAGACTCACAACTTGTAGTATTACAGCTTAACGGTCATTATTCAGTCAGAAACCCATCTATTTTATGTTTGTATCTGCGTATTCATTTACTGGAAAGAAATTTTGACTATATCACATATCAACATATACCCAGGCATATGAATACACTAACAGATGTAGTAGCTAATTTGGTTCTAGATAGAAATTTGCGCAATTTGTAAAACAACATCACATGTAAAAAGAAAGATCCATCCATAAATAGATATGTATATATATAGATATCAAAATGTTTACATAGTGTGCGTCGCATAAAATCAAAAAATATACATGTTCGTCTTAATACATCCGGAGATGACATGTCTCTCGAAAAATATGCATGAAATAAACCCTAGGTGTCTAATCTGCATGGTTCTCATGATAACAAGTCACCGCACGCACTAGCCATCTTAGGATGCGGTGGAGGCGACTAGGCACTCCCACCGTATGTCTTTGGTACGCTAGTGGGACATCTGCCAGCCGGGCGTAGTCTAGAATCCCTCGGGCAATCCCCTCGAGGTTCTGGATCAACTCTTCCCCCTCGGCACCCTCCACTTGAGGGTCAAATGCGGGCTGAGTTCTTCGTGTGATAGGAGACATACCAGCAGGTCACTCTGGGCCGACATCTGCATACACATAACAATTGTCTTTAGAACGAACATGTATTACAAAAAATCGTAAATGCATAAAAATAAAAAATATGATCTTACCCAACTCCTCGTCCCAATCATCTCCCTCTGAGAGTGGAAGATCTGGATCACCAGTGAAATCAGTTCCTGCATATGGCCAGTCTTCGACTACGATCAACTAACACCGTAGCCACCCAAAAAACTCCGGCCTCCAGGACATCTGTTGGCCTCCTCCCGCTCTGGGCATCAGTGCCGCCCAGTGAGCCATTCTCGGCTCTCGTGGTATCGGCTCAGCTACTATGGCCCCTTGGCCCTGGAATATTAGTAGTCGTTCCAAAATTAACGATACCAGGATATAACCGTAGGCAAACTGTTTCAGTTTGGCTTGCTTGCATTTTTTCAGCTGCCTCTTCATGTTGACTGTCACTGCTGTGGCCCAATCAAACAGTGTGGGACTCATACACTCAGAGGTGAGTATGAGTTGGGCTTTGGTAGCTTCATGCGAGGCCTACACTCCTGCAGCCCGCGTAATGGTGTGTAGCACTACTCTGAGTGCTAGATCCTCGATGGTGTGAATGTCTACCTTTCCGCTTCCAGATCCGGTTTGTGCCCCTGGGCACACCCTCGCCATTACCTACTCCATATTTTCACCAGATGGTCTGCTCCCTATCAATATGGGCACCGGACCTCTGCGCGACGGTCTGGTTATGAAGTATACGTCAGAAACCTCCAGTTCCAATACTTGATCCCGCATCTTGAACACTTGTTCATCTACATCCCAAATACTGATAAGGTACTGTAGAAGCTCATGCTGAGCTCGTAAGCAAGGTGTCAGGAAGAATTTCTTTAGCCCACAATTTCTAAGGGCATTCATACAAGTTTCATTCTCCATGGCTAATTCATCCTCTTCCCCATGCTCCCGCTCTCTCCATTCAATCACCATTTTTCTCGGTTGCCTGCATCAACATGATCAGAACCCTTGATTAGATCTCTGTCATGCTTAAAAAATTCACTTAAATTACTCTTAATTCAGAAATTTTGGGCGAAAAACTCGGTTCCATCGTTGGCGCGACTGTTTCCAAAATATTCGCGCCAGTTGGCGCAGTCCCTGTGTATATAAAAGCCCATTGGCGCAGGTCCGTGCCCGATACCTGCACCAATGGGCGGAGCCCTAAATTTTTAAAATACTTCCACAGAAATCTAATGAGCAATGGAAAACTATTAAAAAATGGATTAAAATGGAGTACAGGGAAGCACCTCTTACCTGGAACGAACGGGAATATAAATAGTAGCCTGGATCAGTCGCAATCGCCGTCAGAAGTTTGCACACCAAACGGACCACTATTGTTCTCCAATGAGGTAAATAGTAAAAGTAATTTTTCTTTTACCATTTGAGACTTATTTATAGCTTTTTGAACTCTAATTAGGTCTAAAAAGTCATTTTTTATCAATATTTTAATATATTTTGTCGAAAATGGATTTTACGCTTGCCTCTGTGTGCAGCAACAGGTCTGTACGCGACTTAAACGGTGAAACGAGTTGTATTTTATACTTTTTCGGACTCGGTAAAAACACGAAAAAGTCACTTTTGAGTCATCTTTCAGCTCTTTTCTGACTCTCTAAACATGAAAAGATTGTCGAGGCCCTTGTCGTTTCGATCTCGTTAAAGTGGACATGAAACGACATCTACCCAGTATAGGTTTACCCCTTTTTCAGGCTGGGATAGATTATTTACGAAAAAGGAATACCCTAGCCTATCGCGACTAGGAGGTTTTCTCAGACATAGTTTTCTACCTTTTCGGATCTAAGGAACTATTTACGAAAAGGGACCATTGGAGTTTACTTTTCAGCTGTCTTCTCAAACTCTCTAAACATGAAAAGACGCCGAGTTCTTCCTTTTTCAGACTCGTTAAACCCTGATGACATCGGATTCAGTCGAAATGAAGTTATTCGAGTCGCTCCTTCCTAGGGCTCATTAAATGTACTAGGATGGACTTATATCACAATCATATGCTATCCCCTTCAAGCTTGTCATAAAAAATAATTGGGGTACTCGCCAGAAATGGCGGGGAAAAATGGAACCAGCATCATTGTCGTGTCGGCAGTATGTCACTCTTGAACATGGCACTTGTCTGCATTCGTGTCGGGTTGGGGACATCTCATCTCATTTTTCACTTGCCTCCGTGGGTTTCGGTAATCCCTTTTGACCTCTCATCTACTCTTTGCCTCGTCAATATGACCTCTGATCTTTTGATGTCAAATACTGCCAAGTCCACTGTCATGCCGTTCATATGTTCAAGAGAAGTTGACCTCTGCAAGTATCAACCTCCCTCTGACTCTCATCTGATCGTGATTCACAAAAAAATTATGTTCCTCTGTCTCATGTCGATGATGTGGGAAACATTATGGCCCACCTTCGATCAAGGTCACTTCCTGTCGACTCCAGCTCATTATCCGGGAAGCTGATCTAGAGACTCCCTTCTAGTGCCTTGGAGCCTGCATGCCTCAATGGCAGGTTCTTCGCATTCGACGCGAGGTTTTCATTATCGGCCTCTGATCAAGTGATTCTACGGGTGTTGAATGCCAGCTCATTGATTCACATGTCGTAGATTGTACCTGTAGTACCTTAAGGGCCATTGTCATTATTGGTGGTACCTCTCGTGTCTGTTAACAGCTTTCATCATTGGCTGGTAATCAGACGATGTTCTTGCATGTTCGACTTCAGCTCATTTATTTGCATGCTTGAACTTGTACTTTGTTCGGGTCGAGATGGAATGCAAGACCTTGGATTGTGTCTATTGTAATCCAGGCTACGATTTTGTGGATTATTATGATTGGTTACATGACTCACTTACTGGATGGCTGCAACCATACCTGAGTCTATTTATCGATCCTCACTGGATGGCTGTGTCCATACCTTGGATCTGGATTATTGTATACTTTGTTATGGATGGCTGCGCCCATACCGCATATACATCATGTATCTGAGATATCAGTTGTATTTCTTCGTGTAGGTTTTCCGACAACGGAGTTTTCAGTTGGACACATTCTTGTAAAGCATTTCACCCCTCTCTCTCTCTCGGGCCTCATGATTTAGGGGGCATCTGTTACACAGTAATTTGTCACCATCCCTGCAATCCCCGTCCCGCACATTGGAGGGCTCATTTTGTGACCTATGAGCAGTGACATGGCTTGAAACCACTTTCATGACATCCCTCTGAACAAGAGCTTTCATTGCCCTGAAGACATCTCCTTGTGGAAAACCCTAAAAATGGACCTTTTAGCATTGGCGCAAGCAGGCATTTCAGTATCCGCGCCAATGGGGAAAATAATTCAAAGAGGCCGCGCCAGTTGGTGCTCTGTCCTAGAGTCGCACTCACGCCAGCCAATTTAAGAGGTGTTTTTTAAAAATAAATGGTGGAAGTTTCGTTCTAACTGATCCAGGAATTGATATCTATCTTGAGTTGGGAGGTTTGGCTACGGATTTCCATAGATAGGAAGTGGTTTGCCGCCTCTCATGGAAGCTTCCTTGATGATAGGGCCAATCCCATGATTATAGGGATCCCAACTCCTCTTCCTCCATCTATAAAAGCTTTCCCATCTCCATTGCAAGCTAGTCTTCAAGTTCCCAAATTCCCAAGAGCCTTATGCTGCAAGTGCCTCCATAATTCCCTTAAGGCCAATTTCAAGCAAGGAGACTATCGTCAAGGTCCGAAGAGAGAAGTTTGTCCCATCCTTGATAGGATTTTCAAGACGTGTTCTGCTGGCGACCCCCCGAAGGAGAATTTAGCGTCAGAACTATGGTTGTAATTTTCCTTTGATTGATTATTAATGAACGAATATTGGTTATGGTTCCACTCTTGTTGTTATTTACGATGATGAGTTATGTCCTTTCTGACTGACATATATTTGCATCTACTGGATTTTACACTTGCGTTTGTTTTGTTTCTCGCATCTGCAGGTGTCCCATCATAGAGATCGTGGGGATCATGATCTGCCAGGGCTGAGGAATAGGAGCACCACCTCTTCTACAACGACTGCGTTGGATTCCAGGTAAGCCTTCGTCGCTAGTTGGTTTATTTGCAATTAGGAACTTGCACTATAGCATGATTGATTGTTGCTAGACCTGGTCTGGGCTAGTAGGGATCGCCTCTGTCCGCAGAGGGGATTTACCTCCACAACACTTGCCTTCGGGCCTCCTCCACTTGTTGCCATATAAATTGGTATTCATGATCCTTCTCGGCTTCTTCTTTTATTTGTTCTAAGAACTTACATTCAATCTGGTTGTATCAAAGTTCATAAACACAATGAAAAGTTCTGCTTAAGGAATCTGCCACACAATTTTCCTTACCTTTTACATGCTACATATCAATGTCAAACTCACTTAGAAAGGCATTCCATCTTTCCTGACGAGAGTTGAGATCAGCTTGCTTGAAGTAGCTGGTTAGGCTACTATGGTCATTTTTTAGAACAAATCTCTTTCCTAGCAAGTAATGCCTCCATACCCGGAGTGCATGCACTGCCGCTGTTAGCTCTAGATCATAATATGAGTATTATGCTCATGCTCTTTTAACTTCCACGATTCATAGGCAACCACTCTTCCTTCTTGTGACAATATTGCCCCAACTCCTTCTTTACAAGCATCGGTACAAACCTCGAATTCCTTATTGGGATCAGTTACCCTCAACACCCGGGCAGTGGTTAACAAAAGTTTCAATATTTCAAAACTATTTTGACACTCATTAGTCCATTGAAATAATTTTCCCTTCCTCTGTAAGGAGGTAATTGGAAAAGAAATCTTTGAAAATCCTTCAATGAAACGTCAATAATATCTGGCCAATCCCATAAAGGATCGGATGTCTGCTACATTTTGGGGTACTCACCATTCCATAATTGTCTTAATTTTATCTAGATCAACTGCTATTCCCTCAATGGAAATGACATGGCCTAGGTACTAGATTTTTTCCTTGAAAAAGTCACATTTTCTGAACTTAGTGTACAGTTGATGTTTTCCTAACATCTCCAACACTATCCTTAAGTGTTCCTTGTGCTCTTCCACATTCTTTGAATAAATTAAAATATCAGCAATAAATATCGGCACAAAACTGTCCAAAAAGGGGTAAAATATACCATGCATCAACCTCATAAATGTTGCTGGTGCATTAGTCAAACCGAATGGTAATACCACAAATTCACAATGCCTGTATCTAGTAGGAAAGAAGTTTTGTAGATATCCTCAACTTTTATCTAGATCTGGTGGTATCCTGATCTCAAATCTATCTTTGAAAATACAGTGGCCCCCTTCACCTGATCAAATAGGTCATCATCCATGGTATTGGGTATTTGTTTTTGACGGTCAATTTATTGAGTTGTTGATAGTCCATGCACATTTGCATGGTTCCATCCTTCTTCTTTACGAACAACACTAGTGCTCCCCAAAGGGACACTCTTGGTCAGATATACCCCTTATCCAACAATTCCTGTAACTACATCTTCAGTTCAGTCAACTCTGGTACACTCATTCGGTATGGTGCACTTGAAATCAGTGATGCTCCACCTGGCATAAATTCAATAGTAAAATCAATGTCTCTTTTTGGAGGAAAACCGGGTACATCTTCTGGAAACACGTCCATGAAATATTTCACTATAGGTATGTTCTCCATCATCGGAGTCTTTTCCTTGGAATTAGTAAAACCCACTTGAATGGTGTATAACTGACTCCCTTCCTCATATTCTTACTCATTTGAGAGGTTGTAATAGGACACAGTTGTAGAGGCTTCTTGATTCCTTGCATCTCCTTACGAGTTCCATCTTGCATTCTATAATAAATAATATTTCTTTGAAATCTACCAATGTACAATGTTTCTCCAACCAATCCATGCCCAGTAGCACAACGTAGGATCCCAAAGGTAATACATTCAGATCCACAGTTAACTAATGTTCGCCCATTTCCAGTGTACAGTTTGGAATTTTGGCACAAACTTTTCTCTTTTCTCCAGTGGCTAGCTATACCAGCCTTAGATTTTTGAATTTCTGACTTTGTAATTTACATATTTCTACTAATTTGGGGTTCACATAACTTAAAATTGCACTTGGATCAACAAAAAAAAAACAGGTTGCCAAATTAGCTTACCTTCCAACTCTATCATCGTTTGTTGGTAATCTTCCTAACGATCTTCCAATGCTGTGTTAATTCTGGGTATATTTTGGGCTACATCTCCCACTGTAGAACCTTCTTGTAGATTAGCAATTGTTTCGCTTCTTCCCCGCTGTGGACAGTTCCTATAATAGTGAGCCTCACCACACCCCCAACACTGTAGGGGTGGTTTCTGATTTTTCCCTTGCATAGGCTTGCTAGAAGCCTCTGTGGGCTCATCTTTCACAGGCCACCAGGTTCTTTGGTTGTTCCTTCAAAACTGTTTACTTACTGAGCTCCTTGCAGAATTCTTAAAATTGTTGGTTTTACTATTTTTGAAATATGAGCTGCTTTTCTTCCCTTTTCTTGGCTACCAATTTTTACCCAATTCTCCTTTTGCCTTATATTTCTGGTAACACATTCTTGCCTTTTGAATTGCCTTGTCCATGGTCCTTGGATTCATGAACTCAATTCGTTCTTTCATGTGACTTGGAAAACTACTTAAGAATCGCTAAACCTTAGCCTTTTCGTCCCTTATATAAGGAACATATCTAAATGAGGAGGTGAACTTGGTTATGTATTCATCCATCATCATTTGACCCAATTTTAAATCATGAAATTCTCTAGACTTTTCGTCATAGAAGCGTTCAGTTAGATACTTGTCTTTAAAATATTGCTTAAATGTATCCTGAGTCACGTCCTAATCTTCTATGCTACGGGCATTCTTAACTTCCTCCCACCACAGAGTGGCCTTCTCTCTCAATTGATAGATGGCTAGTCTGGATTTAAGATTTATGCTATACTCATAGACTTGAAATTACTTTTTCATATTTATCAACCATGCTTCAGCCACCTCCTCCACTTCTCCATCAAACGTAGGTGGTTTTATCTTCCAGAACTCACCTTGTAATTCCACCTTTTGTTTCTTAATTCCTTGTTGTTCTGATACATTACTGGAATCAACGTCATTGTAGTTTCTATTTTGTTACTTTGTTGTGAATGGCTTCTTTCCATTCTGCCAGTGGTTTGGTCCCTTGCTTGTCATTCGTTTCCTTCCTACATGTCTCTATCAGGACTGGGTTGTATCACTCCCTGATTCTGTTTGTCAGAAATTCTCTTGAGTATCCTTTCTTGCTTTTTCATTAAGCGCTCGTTGTCATTCCTAACCTAGACCATTTCTTCTTGTATTTTATGCATTGTGCTTAGCAGAATACTGGTATGGTGTTGTTGTTCCTCTAGGAGTCTACTAGTCTGCTGGTGTTGATCTACACTCAGTTGAATCCACATCTTTGGATTCATTTCCGATTGTGGTTGGGGTGTAGGTTCCCTTGTGTTCTGGGATATTTTCTGCGTTGACCCCCTCCTCATATCGCCTCCTATTGTGCTATTTCTTTGCTCTCTTTGTGCATCATTTACACACAATTTGTCATATTAGGTGACCCCTAAGGTCCCAACGTGAAAATGCTGCTTTGATACCACTTGTAACATATAACATATACCAACATAAAAAAAAAAAAAAATTACCTTGCTTAACGAGAAATATTTCCCGCTGAGCATAACATATCACATATATTAATCACATAATTCGGGTTATCATGGTTTTCTGTTAAAGAAATGAAGTTCACCTTAACTGGATATCAATTATGTATGCATTATCACATATGTCATTTATTGCTTATGGGTGATGATTCTATTTGATTGACACCATGGCACGAATGCCTTATAATCTTGAGGGTACTTATTGTTTAAAACAAATCTCAATGCTTGATTTCATTGCACCTTGGGATTGCATCATAGTTTTCAATATTTAATATTATGAGGTTTGTTGTACCCTTGCATTGATTTTGGGTTTAAATGGTGAACACCTGTCTTATTGGTTTATCGTTGGATCTGAGATGTGGGATCTACAACTGAGAATTCTGGGTACCGGCTTAGGGTATTCACCCCGCCAAACCCTAGTTGATTTGGTCATCTGTGCGGAGCTCTGCGACATTTCTCCTTTGCAACCCAGTCGCAACTCCAAGCTTTTCAGCTCCACCTCCGAACCTTACTCATGGCGCTATCGGCATGGTGTTTATAGGTAAGCTAATGTTTTCGACAGTTCCGCATTCCCTTCTTTAAATTCTAGTTGTCCACGGCTTGGCCGCTAATCACCCTTATATTATATAACTAGTTTCCTTTGTTTTTATATTAACAGGGTAATTCTTCTTGTGGGTTTCCATGAACATTTTCTATTGTTTTTCTTTGGAGAAGCCTCCGCTAATCTATATATCAACTGGGTTTACTAGGGTTGAGCTATGCTCCATATCCTTACTAACGGCATACCATGACGACCTCTCACTACAAGGAAAAGGCCCTCTAGCGAAGGTTATAAAGGAGGTTTTTAGTGTTATAAAATTGGCCAAAATTGTCAAAAAAACATTTGCTACAACATTTGTTTATGGCTACGGAGGTTTTTGCGGAGATTTTAATGGAAATTCAACACAACTAAAAAAACTGGGCAGCCAGAGGTTATTACAGATGTTTTTTTCATCGGTGCACTACTAAGGTTTCAACGCACGGGTGCATGTCATCTAGATGGTGGCCCCGGGGCAGTCGAAGGTTCCTGCACCGGGCCATTAAGGTATAAAACACCGGGCATAGTTTTGGTGATACAACGCATGGGGCCATACCAATTGGTCTTGGGATTTTTGCGTTGCCCATAGGTCGTCTCAACGCACCGGTATGTAGACTTATAGAAATGCACTAGTGCATCGTATCAGACAAACACACTGATATTTATAATTGGTATTGGTATTTGTGTGGTGCCCATACGTCATACAAATTCACCTGTGCATAGTCTCACATAAAAGCACCGGTGCACAGTATTGCACAACCGCACCGAGATTTTTAATTGGTTTTGGTATTTGTGCAGTGCCCATAGGTCATAGAAACACATCGGTGTGCTTCAGCATACAAATGCACTGGTGTTTATTTTGTATTTTTTAGAAACATCGACCTGTGACAGTGCAATTATTGTGATTTTTCTAAATTCATTATTCATCAAAAGTCGACACATCTTATAAAAATATTCATATTAATTAAATTTTTATTAATGCATTTGAATATGATGTTTGGATTAATTTGTTATATGATATCATAATTATTGTGGTTTTTAAAAATTCATTATTCATCAAAAGTCCACATATATATCTTATAACAATATTCATATGAATTAAATTTTTGTTAGTGCATTTGAGAACGACAATGGAGAAAGCAATAGAGACAGTGGAGAACACAATAGAATATATTAAAACATATTTTATTATATATGTGTGTGTGTGAATAAGACCATCTTTGTCATACAAAATGGGACAATTATTGGTATCCCTTTGTCTTTCAATTGGGACATTATGTCCATTACATTAAACAAAATGTCTGATTTCACAGACATATTTTAGAAAATACAACGCCTTGCTTTGCTATCCAAACATAATGATCATCATTCTTCGCTTGAACTGTTGTCACTGCTAGAGCTACTTCCATGACTTGGGTTATTTTCAAGAATGTTTTGTTCACAGTGTTGATTGTTTTCTTCTTCTTCACTTTCCATCTACAAACATAAAAATAAACTGAAATGAGTGTATATACATTGGTGAGAATAATGAAAATTGCAATATTAAATAATATACATCAATGTAAATCGAAAAGAAAAATTACGTACCATAGCAACAATTGAATCATAAACTACAGGCATTCTTTCAAAACCAAGTACCATGACATCTTTCAAAATTTCATCTGTTGGCGCAGTTCCATACTTTGTTTCCTGCAAGTTTTATACCCCATAAAAAATCATATATTTAATATAAAAGATTTTTTGTTTTATTAATTATAGACGGAGCTAAGTAAAAGAAGATCGATATATGCTTACAAATTCCACAATTAATTTCTGATATGCCAACATATACTCACAACCCATATTTAACCCAATTTCAATCAATTCGTCTGATGGTTCTTATTTTTATGTTAGTACTTGTTTGAAGACATTCAATGATGATTTTTGTAAAACAACTTAAAAAATACAAAAAATGAAATCTAGTTAAGTTGTTATAAGGAAGTAACAATTACTCACAAACTTAGATATCAACCATTTTCTTCCTTGTCGTCCTGTTTTATGTGCTGAATGGGTTCCATTTTCTTTTATTTTCTACAAGAAAATTCTTGAAAATTAATATTTAATGCTAAATTGTTTATTTATTGTACCTAATGATCAAAAAATTCAATGATTACATATTACATTTGAAGCACGTTGTTGTTGAGATGGCTCCTCCTACGATGCAATTTTTTCCATTTCTTTGACCATCTCCTTGTACACCTTTTTGGACATTCCTATTGGCATATTTCTGATATCAGCTTGTTCACCTTTTGAGATTTTCATAATCTTCCTGAAAATGTAACATGAAAATAAACTATTTAATTTTTATATTGATATATGAAAAGTAAATATAACAAAAGTGATATTTATAAATAATTCTAGACAAACATTTAAAGGAATATTACTTTTTCATTCCTTTTTTTTTTGTTATACGTTTTTTCTATTAAAAATCTGACATGTCTCCTTGATCAATTCTCTAGAAACTCTTCCTGTAGTTTAGACAATATTTTGTTCTTGGAATCATTGGATTGGTTTTTGTATTATAAGTGGAAAGAACGTCTATACATTCGTTCCACTGGATCCCTCAAAAAAATTTAAAACTTTTTCTCCCTTTCGTTAACCTCCAGCACCACTCTGGATGAGCTAAAGAGCAATTCATTTTCATTTGCATGTTCTATTTTTTTTTTTTTTCTTAGAACAACATTCATTTTCTGAGTTGTTGGTCCTTGTAGAAAATTAAACATATGTGAATTAATAGACTGTTTGACACATGCCATCTAATAATTTTAAGTATATTATTAATGAAAATTTAAAAAAGAAACTCATATTGTATCGATAGTATTTTTTCATTCACCTGATTCATCCTTTTGCAATTTTTCCATCAAGCATTTACGCTCTTTTAGTCCTAGATCAGAAATAACCTTATTGAGCTTCATCATTTTGTGGCTTTGCATGATACGCAACAAACAATACATATTAGTTAAACTTACATATAGTTCAAAAATAATATTTTTTATAAATAATTTACAAAGAACTTGACTTTTTTTCTTTTCTTGATGTGTTATCAGTATTTTTGTTACTTGATCTCTTGTCAGTCATTTATTTATCAATCTGAAACTTGTACCATATCATTCATTAATATATTTATAAATAAATTTTCAACTTTTCAGGTAAAAAATAAATCTCAAGAAACCGATGTGATTTTCTTGATGTATGCACCAACGTCGATGCGTGGGGGTATTATAAGCACACTGAAAAAATTGTATAATAGACCGTACAGTGCGTGGGGGTATTATAAATGCACCGCACAAACAGTGTAATAGACCGTACGGTGTTATCCTCGTAACATAGAGCATCGATGCCCTATTATAGATATGGCGCACTGATTTTAAAAAAAAAAATTTCAAATTTTTTATTACACTGTACTTGCGTGGTGCGCTAGGTTACGAAGGGCGCACCGTTAAAAAAAAATCCATTTTTTTCAAAAATTCATGCAAGGGCCAAATGGATTGGGATCCGACTATCCAAGTCGTCCTGAGGGTTGGATGTCAATCTAAAATGAAAATCCCTAATTCTGAAATCACAGAAACAGGGAGGGGCGGAAACATGAAGCTGGGTTACACTTTTGTGAGAATTGGGGGCCGAAATTTTTTTTCGGCAATAGTTCGGCCAAACATTTTCTAAAGTTCGGCCGAACTTGTGATTTCGTTTAGATTGAAGGCACACTGACGGCGCGGGAAAATAGAATTTTTGCCGGATATTGGAAAACTGGCAACAAAAGTTCGGCCGAACTTTGAACAAAAGTTCGGCAGAACTATGAGTTCGGCCGAACTTTTACTTTTAAAATAGTTCAGCCGAACTAATTCCTATAAAATAATCGCCCACGAAGCTATTCTGTTTACCAGTTTCGTTATTCCCCACTTCTGTTCGCACGTTTTCGTTGTTGCTGCCTGCTCGTCCCCGCTGCTGTTCGCGCGTTTTCGCTATTGCTGTCTGCTTTCATCGGGTATGATTACTTGTCTTAGTTTTCGTTGTTGCTACCTACTTTCATCGGGTATGAGTACTTGTCTTATGAGTACAAATAATCGTTATCTACTGCAAAACGATTAAATTTTTTTAGCCTAAGAAATTGCCAAAGTACACTTCAATCATTCTTGTAATTCATGTTCATAAAATTATTAACATACTTGTTATTCCCTTTTTACTTAGAAGTCAAATGTATTTTTTTTTTAAATAACATAAAGAAAAGGTTAATACAGCATTCAGAGCCCATAGGAACCAAATTTCCATTAGGTCGGTCAAGGGCATCCAATAGTCCATCATTGCCAATCATAGCCAGTAGTCGTAGCCGACAGTCGATCATAGCCAATGGGGTTGCCGAGAGCCTATGGTCAGAGCCAGCCGGTAAGACAATAGATAGGGGTTGACAATAGCTAGTAAAGCTGCGTGTTACATCATCCCTTTCAACCACTATTATAGAAAAAATACAAACAATATTTCCCACGGATGGGTGTCAACTACAGCTAACAGAAAAACAAAAACCCACCATAAATTCTTATGATATCTCACAAAAACACTGTGAATGGTGCAATAATAGACAATTAGTGACAAACAACTCACATATGTCCCTTTTACAACACTATAGATAGCCAAAAGAAATGGAAATAACCTAGGGAAATAAGCCCAAAACCACCATAGACATGCACAATACACATAGGTGTAGCGCCCACTAACAAAGCAGGCCATATCCATCATATAAAAAAATGTAGAGACTCTAGGCGAAAGGTTCTGTTCCTATCATTTAAGAACATTGGGTTCTTGGATGTTGTGTCTTTTTGTTTTCAGTTTTAAACATGCTATGTATTTATGATAGTTTAAAACTCTGTTCGTCTCTTTATAGTTTGAGATGCTTCGTAGATCTTCTTTTGCCACTGTTTAGTTTCATCAGAGGAGTGGGAAACAACTATTCTATGTTTGAATGTTGTGTGTTTGGACTGTAATTTCAATAGTTGGTTTTAGTCTCTTTTTGTGGTGACAAGCTCATAGCTATGTTGGGATTGGAGGGTCATGAAATTAGTGCTGTGTATTGTTCTTGATGTTTTGGTCCTGGTACTTAATATAAACCAGGGTATTTTTCTTACTGAAAAAAAAAAAAATCCATCACATAAAAAATATAGATGTGACCAACTTATGCCTCCATATTTTGTAGACCAAAAGGATGACAAGTACCTTGCATAAAACAAAACTAGAATTTCCGGGAAATCACCATACTACACCACCTACCATACATGCTCATTGGTCATTTTTTTTAGATTGGCACTGTATACTGTTGGCGGATATGTATTTGCTTCTCTCGCTGCACAACTAAGAGTATGTATTTATCATATGAACTGATTAATACATCAGCGATTTTTTTCTGTCTGAAAAAAAAGCAATGGCGGGACACAGGTTGAATTTTGTAAAGCGTATGCAAAAGTTCTAAAATTTATTCCTGTACCCAATAGATTTAGTATATGCTTTCTGGATCCTCCTTTCAAAAAATTGATCAACTGTTACATTAATTGTTGTGATAAATTGCTGTTGTTTGCTGTGTTAAATTGTATTAGTTAGTTTACCTTCATTTTCACAATCTTCAACTTGGTATCTGCTATTTTTTCTCTCCAACCTTTCTAGACTCTCAGATTTTCGCCACATAACAAACAAAGACAGAATGAAATAATACAGCCCAAAAAATACCATTTCAAAACAGAGAAAATCTGTTATCCCTGCCCCTGAAGAGCCCAAAAAGTGACAGTAGAAGGATCTATGGAACAGTTCATACAAAAAGGGACAGCAAAGTTTTTACTGTCAAAGTAACAACACATATTAAACCTGAAATCTGAAAACACAGCCTCCCCGAACCCCACTGTACTTAAATTATGGGGACTGAACCTTCAGCCTGAAGACCCTGCATGTTATATAGCTGGTAATTAATCTTTCCAAAAACAGCCTTCAGCCCCTGCTTTGACAATTCATCTGCAACAGTATTCTTTTCATGATATATATGTTGATAAGTAATACCTGCAAAAACAGTTTTTAAATTCTCAATTCTGCAAAGCCAATGCGAAACCTCCTTATTTCAACCTCCTTATTTGCACACTCATATTCAACAATTTTTTATGAACAAATGACACCAATTGTGTCGTGAATAATTCCGTCAAAATTAATGTATGCATTGTATGTTCTGAAGACTCCAATGTAGTGGATGCATTGTATGTATTTTTTGCTTGTATATTTTTATGTTGTTTGTCATAGTAATGTCATATAGTGTATGAAGTTTTAAATTGTTTTTAAATTATTTTTATTATGTGTTGTATGTGATTTTGATTGAAAATGTTTCTTTTTTATTTATTAATTAAAAAAATTTATTAGAAAATTTATTGCGTTAAGCCTTAGAATTTACAATCAAAATTAGAAAATGTATTTTTATCTAAACTATTTATGAAAAGTTTAATATTGTTTGATCTTCTCTACCATGTCCTTTTTACATATATCTAGAATAATATTATTTGTACAATTTCTGGTTTTTTGTAACATTTTACTACCATAATAAACATCTATAGAAATAATAATCTAACATTATAATATCTTGAAATGGAGCTAGCCAACTCAAATATAGTATTGAAAATCCCTAGCTAAGTTAGTTGAGGAGGCTATGTATTACATATGGTCTTGAATGAGCATTTGGACTCTTTAGATATCTAAAGAGTCGAAATGCTCATTCAAGACCATATGTAATACATATCATCCTCATATAATATATAAAACTTGAATCCATGTGCTTAACCTTAACATTGACACAAATGGAATTTACAATTTTACTCACTGCTTTATGATAGAAAAATATGTGGATGAATATTGCCCACATATCCAAAGTCAAAAGGGATAGATTAAAAAGGGATGTGCTCCGGTCATCTATAAAAGATAAATTAAAGAAGCATGACATATTAGTAATGCAAATTAGATATGCATACCAATTATGTTCATATAACACAACAAATAGATGATTCAATACAAATGTCACATAGAAGTCATATTTATCTCATGGGGCTTCAACTTAAATTATATATCTAGCATTACATTAAGCTATAGGAGATAAATCAAAGAAGCATTTGAATGTAAATTAAACATGTGTAATAATTATGTCCTTTAGTTTAATAAATACATAATAATTTGCAAATGCCATATCTAAGCTATATTTCATCTAAGTAGCTTTCAATTTAAACTTATATCTAATGTTAAATTATATAAAAGAATAACAATAATCCAAACTTCAAAAAAATATTTAGAACTTTAGTATAAAATGTGACATATAATTTTCCTGTGTGGAAAAACATAGTTATCGAGAGTTCAAAACTCATGCATTTGAATAGAAAGTGGGTATACAAATGAGCAAGTAGATTTTTTCTAGAAATGAGGAAGTGAATGTTGATAGAGAGCCACAAAAAATTTCAAATTCATACCTTAACAAAATTGTTAGATCCTTTTAAAGAAAACATGTCATATAATCAACTTTCATCGAAATATATGATAAACTCAACCCAATTTTATGAAAATAGTATACCATTTTTTACATTTCACATAATACAAATAGATAAATATTACTTAAGTATTGTTATAAAGATTTAACTACCCATAGAGAGATGGCCAAGTGATTGAGACAGGGCATCATCACAATAAAAAACCAAGTACAAATTGTAGTAATCCTAGAATCATGCTTTACATAAGGTAATTTATTGGGGAACTCATGACTTGTACTATAGATAAAAAAAAATTTACCCTTACCAAAAAATATATGATAAAATTTGAAAAAATACATAAGTTTAAGCTTAAGGGGATATAATCCTTCTTGCCTTCCATATAGATAATGAAAATGATTGTTCCAAGTCTCATGTTGCTTGTCATGTTACTTTATAAACCTTGATTGGAAAGAAAATTAGGAGGGCAGAAATGTAAGAAATATAAAACATAATGAAACACAACGTAAGAAATAGAGAACATAATAAAACACACACATACATATCTCTAGACAATCAACACAATTGTTTTCCTAGGAAATCCTTATGGGAGACAAGCAACCCTAAAAAGTAATGATGCTCTAGACTCGTTTTCCCTAGGAAATCCTTATGGGAGAAAAACAACACTAAAATGTAAACATGCTCTACTCTCTCTTTTCTGGTATGGAAAATATGTTTAAGGTAATCTCTCTAGAATACAATAACAATAACATAGCGTGATATGGAAAATATGTTATGGTAAAATACAATAACACAAAATGGAACTCTTATTCCTCCTAGTGGCCAAGTATTTAACATAGCGTGATAGCCAACTAGGTGTAAGATTTGACTCCGTCAACCATTAACGAGGTTTGTGATTTTAGACATTTTAGAGTCTTGTTAAAATTCCACATGTAGCTAGCTTGCTATGCATGAGTAATGGGGCTAAAATGTCATTCTCTCGTACCATGGTGGTCAACATGATATAGGTCAACTTACTAAAGGCATAAATTTTGAATGAACTTCATTTGATGTTTTTCTTGCACCATTGGATATATGTCTTTAAGTGTAAAATAATGGTCAAGATTTCGGCACAAGGAATAATCGTTTGACCCCCAAAAATGTCAAATTTAAAACCTCAAAATGACTCCAAAAGGTTTTGGATCCCAATTCTCCACCCACCATTAAAATGACCCTACAAGTTGATTATTTCAGTTTTTTCACTCTATAAGCATCAAAATATATGAAAAATAATATAATTATCCAATCTAGATCATTATTTAATAATTTTTTAAAATTATGAGTAAGATATACATCATGGAATTTAAATAAATAGCGTTAATTCATTGAACGCCCTTGTACATTCCTTGTTGATACTTTGAAAGTAATATGTTTTGAAAAATAATTTGTTTATGGATTCTATTTTCCACATTCTCTCAACCATATCAAAAACCTTCTTATAATATTTGAAACCTAAGGTATTTCCCATACCAAAGTATGTTCTTTTAAAACATGTTTTCTTGGTGATATGGGTGATTTAGAAATTATTGGGAGAGAGAAATTCCTCATTTAATATGTACAATATGTTTGGTTCATGCCACTAAGCCAAGAATTTTAAATTCAACTGACTTTTAATATAACCAACTAAATCCTGCAAAAAAAGAATAAAACAATTTATGTTAGGGTTGTGGATTCAAGCATTGAAACAACACACCATGATATTTCAAATTTAAAAATAATGGTTTGAGTCCTAGGTAGCTTAGAATCCTATTTGTTTTCAAAATAAGGATGAACTCCCATTTGATTCTCATGCTTAGGTTGTAATCATGAGGCTCTCGCTCAAGAGTGGACCTTCCCAAAATCTTGTGACGTCTTGTCACAAACAAAACCATAAAACTGAAAAACACATCATGCAAGAAACATAGCTCGCTGACATATCATTTTTCTCCTTCAAAGAAAAAAATTCACATCATGTGAATATATCCATGTACTCTTACATATTGGTGTACAAAACCATCAACCAAACACAAGTCGACAAAACATGCCTCTTCAAACAACTGACTCTCAAGTCAAATAATATCTCATGTACAAATTTCCATATTTGTTGCATTTAAGTGTGTCAACATAACTCTACTTTCAACATCTTGCTTCATGCAACATGCACCATACTTTGAATTTGCAAAGAAATTCATGAAACATCAAAATACATTCAAGGCCTTAATTGGATAATAAATCTAACCATCTGTTAGCAAACCATTTCAATGGCGCTTCTTTTAGTTGCACTTCATCATCATGTGAATCATCCTGACCCTCATCGATTATGGAATCCTCTTTTCCATTCTTGTCGTTATCTCTTTCCACCTTCTTCAAATGTTGTGGATGACTTGTTGGATACAAAGTCCAACACTTGTCTACAAGGTGACCTTCTTGTGGCAATGAGTAATAAACATTTGCATCTTATTTTCAACATCATTTTCCTTGTCCAATGGGCCTTTGATTTTTTTCCTCATTTATTTAGAAAGTTTCAATGTGCATGGATATCTTCTTCCAACATCTATAAACATTATGGTTATTCAAACCACAAAAGGAACATGTGCAAGTTCTTTTCTATATCTTATGTGAATATTTACCATGTTTATCATAATCAAAAGCAATTTGATTAAAGGCAAATTTATACCTTGAACATTCACTGTTGTCGCCTTCTTGAGGAGGTGAATTTGATGAGGTAGTGGCTCTCCTGTGAATACTAGCAATGAATTCAATGACTCTAGAGCTTTCAACATCCTCTTCTTTTACATTCTCATTAGCTACATGATTATTAACATCTTCTTGCAAAGTGGGTGTCAAAATTTTCCATTCATCATGAACACAAACTTCACAAGCTTGAGGTAATGAACACGAAATGAAATTCCTTCTTGGAACAACTTCATGTGCCTCCTTGGCTTTGGAGCATTCTCCATCATGTTTTCCATAACCAAGACCCAAATAATTAGGCCCTTCCTCAACAACATTTGGCTCAACTATGCCTTGTACTCAACTGGTTAGTTTTTTGTCTTCCTATATTCTTTATCAACCTCTTCTAGTGATTATTGAAAGGTGGATACTTAAATCCTTCCTAAAAATTTGAGCTCTAAAATGAGAAGACATACAAGGTCATTTTAAGTCATTCTTCTATCCAATTATAAAAACCAAGTGAATATTTCTACATATTGATTTCTGTCCCATAAACTGTACAATATATGTGGATTTTCCTTGCCCTAAGCGAGATGTTTAACAAACATAATAATAGAGAAAAAATTAGTGACGTCACCAAAATATGTATCCTCTTCAAGGTATCATATCCTCTCATCAAGGTCAAGAATCTATTCACCAAAAATGTCCTATGGAAATGATGGTTTAAGAAACAAAACTAGACAAAAACATTCAGTGAGAACAACAAAATCTAAAACCTCTTCAAGGTCTTCAATTTTCTCGTAAAGTTAAATTACATGTCTTGATCAAGTCCAACAACAAAGAAACATTCAGTGACAACACCAAAATCTACAACTTCTTCAACATCTTCTAAACCATCTTCAATGTCAATATTGTGTGCATCAAATTCCTCAGCAAGGTCATCAATGGAGCCATCAAAACTACTATTTCAAACTTCAATGCCAAAAATAAGTCGAAATAATTCAATTTCTCCTCCAAAACCTTCTTCTCTAAGCAAAGCTAGCATGATGTCGTCGAGAAATTCAGTAATTCCACGAGGAAATTCTATCAAAGTTAAAACAAATCCTTTTCATCCATATTTAATGCCTAATTTTTCAGGTGGAACACCTCCAAATTTAAGGACCACAATGACATAAAATATGTAACTTTACCTAATAGGTGTAGACCTAGAACCCCCAACTTTGCGTGACATGTACAATTGAAGATATTATATGGTAAGTAGTGTGAGAAGAGATTCATGGTCACTGAATTGAGCAAGAGAAATAGTTTGGTATGACAACCTTACTTGTGATAGGTCTATCTAGAAAACTACCAAATTACATGGTAATGGCATTCAAAATGTGAAAATTCCCATTTCACTTGGAAATAAGATGGTAGAGAAAGGTATAGATGAAAGGAGATATCCATCTATGGTAAAGAAATCAAATAGTTCTATCAATTCCACCTTGCAACTCTAAGAGACATTGAATTAAATTTCATCTCAAGAAAGGGCTTTGAGAGGACACTCTCAAAGCCAACCTTCGTTATGGCTTTGAAACACATGGTAAGTATCAAGACTTAGCAACCTTATTTGCATAATTTTTTCTAGCATGGACCTTAATGTCATAGCCTTCTTTTGCCTAAAATGAATGCAAATTTCCTTGCAATTTGGCTTGTGACATTCATAATTCATGCTCATGGAACATGATTGTGTTGCAATTGTGATAACATCTGTTGTATGCAGAAGCTAATAAAAAATGATCGAAAATGACATTTTTTCTCTATTTTTTTGAAGATTTAAGGAAAATTACACCAAGTAGCTTCCAACCTCATATGACCATCATGTCAAACTCATCTCAGGATATTGTCCAAGTAAGAGCCACTTAAGCAAGCAATCTAGTATACATGACTCCAATTTCAATTAGCAGCAATGACAGTTCTAAGTATGGTGCAAACATTGCTCCGGATCCTCAATGGGGCATGTTTGATGACAATAATTTGGGGAGTGAGAGAGGGAGATGGTAGGAGAAAAAATTCAAGGAATCCACGGGAAATTGAAAAATATATAACTAATAAGGTGGAAGACATTTGTAACCTAAGAGAGAAACCTATTAGGAAATGGGTGAAGTTGGTATTACACACCCAATTGGACAACCTCAAGGAGAAAACATTTCTGCCACTTTATTTGTTGGCATAACCTAGTAAGTGTTATCCACTAGCATGTATTTTGTAAAGGCCTTGACCTAGTTCCCATTCAACTCCATCCACCAGGTTGTAGAGGATTCCAAGCCTAATTTCATGAAAGGTAAGTTGGGGATGATCACATTGACCTGCTTGATGACGTGTCTATGAAGATTAACTACCTTGAACTATTTTTTTGCGTAGGGAAAGAGACACATTCCCATGTATGAGCATGAAAACATTATTTGATATTGTTAATGCCTCTAGTGTTTACTTCTACAAGTTTTATAGGCAGAGTCTGTAAAGGGCCAGATAGCCTCTAGATCTCATCATTTATGAAAGGTGACATATCTAATAAATGCCCCTACAGTCAATCTCTGGAATGGATCTAAATAGAAGTTCTTCATTTTAATATCCATAAAACACAACAACTTTAAGGTAAACTATGTACATGTGTCATTTCTCCCACAAACTAAAGTGTATAAGTGGTAAATTTTATACCAAGTGTGCTCCCACCATGTAAAGCGCAATTTGGTGAACTTATCATTTTTATAATTTCCTTTTCGATTAAATTTAGTTTCACACATGATCAATTAATGATTTGAAAGTTGTGTTCTACATAATTTGTGTACACTAAATTACAAATTGATTTTTTGAAATCTATTTTGTGTAAATGTCGATGTTGAAGAGGTAAATCCCCTCTGCGGACAGAGGTGATCCCTACTAGCCTAGATCGGGTCTAGCAACAATCAAACACGCTACAGTGTAGGTTCCTAATCGTAAATAAACCGACTTGCGATGAAGGCTTACCTGGAATCCAACGCTGTCATTTGTAGAAGAGGTGGTGCTCCCGTTCCTTTGCCCTGGCAGATCACAATCCTCACGATCTCCGTGGTCGGACACCTGCACATGCAAGAAACAACACGAACGCAAGCATAAAATCCAGTACATACAACTATATGTCAGTCGAAGAGGACATAACTCATGAACATAATCAAGAACAAGAGTGGAACCATAACCAATAGTCGCTTATCATTAAAGAGTCAAAAGAAGAATACAACCATAGCTTCGACGCAGCACTCTCCTTTGGCGGGTCATCAGCAAAACATGTCTCGATAAAGCTTGTCAAGGATGGGACAAGCCTCTCTCTCCGGATACTTGGAAATAGTCTCCTTGCTTGGATTTGGCCTTAAGGGAATTAAGAAGGCTCTTGCAGCATAAGGATGTGAAAGCTCTTGGGAACTCGGAGATTAGCTTGCAAGGGAGATGAGCAAGCTTTTATAGATGGAGGAAGGGGATTTGGGATCCCTATAATTATGGGATTGACCCTATCATCAAGGAAGATTCCATGAGAGGTGGCAAACCACTTTTTCTCTATGGAAATCCATAGCCAAACCTCCCAACTCAAGATAGATATCAGTCCAGGAATTTGTTAGGACGAAACTTCCGCCATTTATTTTTTAAAAACACCTCTTAATATGGTTGGCACGGGTGCGGCTCTATGATAGAGTGCCAATTGGCGCGCCCTCTTTGGAGGATTTTCCCCCTTGGCGCGAGGGCTGAACTGTGGAACCGCGCCAATGGAAAAAGAGATATTTTTAGGGTTTTTGCAGGGAGATGTCTTTAGGGCAATGAAAGCTCATCTTCAGAGGGATGTAATGAAAGTAGTTTCAAGTCTTGTCTCTGCTCACAGGTCACGGAATGAACCCTCCAATGTGCGGGATGGGGAATGGTAGGGACGCTGACAAATTGTTGTTTAACAGTCTACCAATAGATATATATCATGGAGGATGAACGACGAAGATCAGCCGAATCCCATATGGAGGTTCAGGGATCAGGGGATGTTCACGGTATTTAAATATAATCTTAAATCTCCATACATGTATGTACATATGGAATTGATTTTTTATTAAATTTGTGAGTTAAATTAGTTGTTAATAAGTTTCATATTTTAATTTTTAGGAGGTAAGAGGAGAAGGGTTTCTACTCCATCCATGGAGCGTGGCCAAGGTTCAACCGGTCGATGTATGAGTGGTACCAGGTTGCGGGAAGGGGGTGATATTTATTCCCCCGAAGGCCAATCAACGACTGCTGGTTCTCAACAGGGTCATTGTGGGTCTTATTCTCAGCAGCGTCATTCTGGGTCTGGTTCTCAGCAGGGTCATGTTGGAGAAGATGTTAACCAAAAACATCAAGGTTGCCATCAATTTCAATATTTTTTCATTAAATTTGTACAACTTTTTTTACACGTGTTTTTTCTAATATACAAAATTTTATATATATTGATGCAGAGGCCGAAAATGTTCGAGCTAGTGGTCAAAATAGACGCAGGGCAGCCCACTACATTCAAGAAGAAGGCTGTCAACCCAGCACAACTTATCCAGCCAAGATTACTGATATACCATGGGAAACCAACATGGCGGAATGCACCTTACAAAGGTGTGAAAGCCTTCATGCAAAATTGCAAAGAGATCTCATGGCTTTGTCTCTACCTGCTGAGAGTCGACAAAGCCTTGAAATAGTTACACATTCATTGGGTGAAATGGTAAATGTGTACAGAAATGTTGGGCCAACGACTGATTCATTTGTAGAACTGATGAGAAAGAGAAAAGAAACAGTGATGGGTCCCGATAAATGGGAGGACGTAAAACAAAAATTTACAAGAGAAGTGGCCAAGTCAATGTTTAATGATAAGGAAGGGCCAAAAAGAAAAATGTTGAAGGTGCAGTATTTCAAGCACCCAGAAAAAGCTCGTTACTTGTATGATCGGCATCTTGCGGCCTTTGGAAGGCTTCCATGGAACTATGAGGTTCTTGTTTATTTTGCACAAATTTTTTATGCAGAATTTTTTTTGGGTATGAAACCCAACTACAATGACCTTCCTTCAAAAAATTTTGGCCCGGGGAAAGGTCGATTATATGACCGTAAGGGTGCTAAGCGAGATGTGGATTTGCCTCACCTTGAGCCGCCATTGGTGAGTCGACCGTTTCGAGTCGAAACTCTGCGATCAAAGATGGATGTGACTTCTCAAATAAGTCGAAAAGCAAGGGATGTTATGATCGAAAATGTTCATAGCGGATTGAGTGGATTCGATCTTTGTTTAAATCGACAAAGAGCACGTGAAAATGCACGTGCCAATTTTTTTTATTATATAGATGAGGATATTTACAACATGAATGTTGAAGATCTCCGAACATATGCAATAAATTGTCGCAATGGTTTTCAAGACCTAATTTTTCATGAGGAAGAGGGCACCGGAACGGTATGTGTTAGTGACATTAGGGTTTGAAATTATTTTTACATATGCATGTGTACAATTTGTAATAAATACATGTGTATGTACATGTATACATTTATTTGTGTGTGTACATTAATCTAACAAAAATGTATGATTATATGTTAAAACACTATTTTCAGTTCTCAGGCATGATGCGTGACGAAAATGTTAATATCACGTTCGGGACCTCTGGTTCAAACGATGCAGATGGGTCTGACCATCATGATATGTTGGAAAATGTTAGTTTTTTTTAAGTGACTCTAAAATAAATAATTGTTGCCACACATGTACATGTATGTATATATATAATTTGATAAAATGTTTTAACAGGTACCGATTCCGTCTGATGTTTTTGGGATGGCGGTACCTTCTTTTTCCTTAGGAGATGTACCTTCTACTTCCTTGGGAGATGAGCCACAAGTATGGACAATTTTTCACAAGTTTAAAATTTATGTTTAAAAGTTATATATATATATATATATATATATATATTCTACCTCAAAAAGTTCCATTAAAAATTGAGATATATATATATAGAGAGAGAGATCTATATTTTGAGTTATTTAAAATTTTTTGAATTTAGGTTCCTATAGAAGATTTCTTTAATCCACGGACTCTAGCGACGGAGATAGGAACATCCACAACATTTGAACAAGTTGTCTTTAGTTCCTTTTTTTAATATTATTGAAAATAAGTTTATATATGTACACGTGCATTTTCATTTGAAAGCTTTTAATATATATATATATATATATATATATATATATATATTTAACTATACATGTATATTGTACATTTTACCGCTGTAGATGTTCCTATGGGAGAATTTGTTCATCGAATGGAGAGGGAACCTTATGAGGTATTGCATGATTTTTTTGTTATATTTTATTTTTTACATGAAGTTCTAGATATATATATTCTTATTCATTTTTAAAACATCAAATTTTAATGTTCAAGTACATGTGCATTGTGTATGTAGGTTTCCCATTCACATGATAGGGCGCGGACTGAGACCCTAGTAGGGAAGACGCTAGATCCGTCTCCATTTGATGGACATGATTTACAGTAGATTTGATTTCAAAATTTAGATGGTTTTAAAATTTGTTAAACTTGATACAGTTTGATACTGTGAGATTTACAATTTTTGGACATATTTTATTACATTGTTATTATATAATTTTTTTTATTTAATTTTTGGATGGTTTTAGTACTTTTGGCATGTGAATGTGAAGTAATGTTGTCATCTATAAATTAATGTTGTCATCTGAACTACATTTGGCATGTTATGTAATGACATGTGTTATAATTTGTTTTTTTTTTTAAATTTAAGTTTTGGATGCTTGGACTACATTTGGCATGTGAAGTAATGTTGTGATCTATATTTTTTTGTTTTTAATTAAAAGTTAAAAGTTTTGGATGGTTTCAATCTACATTTGGCATGTGATATTTAATGTTAAATGTTTTTTTTGGATAGTTGAATTATAATTGGCATGACATGTGAAGTTTTTAAAACTCAAGTTTTGGATGGTTTCAATCTACATTTTGCATGTGATATTTAATGAAATTTAAATGTTTAATGTTTTAATGTTGCACAATATATAATCAAAAGGTTTTTAAAACCTAAATTTTTGGATGGTTTCAATCTACAACTTAAAGTTTTGGATGGTTTCAATATAGATTTGCACATGTGGTATATAATGTTAAATGTTTCTATTGGATCTAGTTGAACTATAATTGGCATGGCATGTGAAGTAACGATCTATATATAATTTAAAGTTTTTTAAACTCAAGTTTTGAACGGTTTCAATCTACATTTCGCATGTAATGTTTAATGTTTTAATGTTGCACGATATATTATCAAAAATTTTTAAAATTTTAAAGTTTTGGATGGTTTCAATCTACATTTGGCACATGTGGTATATAATGTTAAATGTTTCTATTGGATAGTTGTTCACTATAATTGGCATGGCATGTCAAATAATGTTGCACAAATCCCCTTTGGATGGTTGAAGTACATTTGGAATTTTAAGATTGCTTTTGATCTCTCCATGTAGTTTTGTTTGAATGAAAAAATTTCCAATAGGAAGAACATAGCTTTTCAATGCAACTAACCATGTATCAATTGAGCTCTAATTGAAAAAAGAGTTTAAAGAAGTAGACATATGTACAAATTATCCCTTTAATTTTTATTGGAAATATAATTCTAGTACATATATATGTTTGTTGAATTTGGGTCAATGTCGTTAATGCACTCAAATAGGTAGCCTTGTTGATTTATTTACATTGTTGAAACTTTTTACCAAAAAATCCAACTAGTTTTTCATCAATGCACATAGAAAAACTACTTGGAACAATTAATTGTGCATTCTAGAACATATCTATCCCAGACAAGTAACATTTTTCATCAATGCACATTGAACATATCTGACCATTGGACAAGCAGATTTTGTACTAGATTTTCAATCAGGATTAGAGATGTGGGTCAAATCCCACCAAAAGTCGGAGAAGTGCTCCGAGTCTCTTGTCTAAAAGGAATTTTCGTACAAAACTATACTGCAGATGATTTATTTACATTGTGTCCATACTTTTTACCAGAAAATCCAACTAGTTTTTCATCAATGCACATAGAAAAACTAGTTCCAGTTAATTGAATTCTAGAACATATATATTGAGTACGTAAATAATTTTTCATCAATGCACATAGTAAAACTAGAACAATTAATTTCATTCTAGAACATATATATATATCCAATATATATAACATTTTTCATCAATTCACATGTATAGAAAAACTACTTTCAGTTGATACTAGAGCACGTGCTTGTACCCAAACAATTTGTACATGTGCAAACACTTGCACAAATAACATAAGCAACTCAATTTTTAGTTGAGTACTGGAAGTTCTAAAACATATTTAATCCAAAGATAATAAATTGTTGGACAATTAACTCAGAAAAACTCTAATGGAATTCCATCCTCAATAATCCGTTCATGATCGTATTTTGACATTTTCCATCTCTTAATTTTCGATTTTTTCTTTGATTGAACTTCTATCAACTTTATGTGTGTTGCACACACCAAGTGACTATATTGAAAACTTATGGAATCAGGTTCATAGTCTTCAAAGTAAACAAAGTCTCCACTTTGATGATTTTGTATGAAAAAATAACCTTTCAGTATAATAGACCCTCTGTCATACTGAAATCCGTGATCATTATAGTTTTGTAATAATTTCATTTTTCGTTAAGTGCAACACATCAAATAATACTTCACATTTTCATCGTTGTCAATAGGTGCAATTACAGCAAAAACATCTCCTGCACAATAAAATAAATTTAACAAAATTATGCATATTTAAATTTATTTCTAGATCTTTTAATCATTAGAAAGTAATTCAAATGTTACCTTATCTAACAAGATCAGAAACTCGATCACCATCGGATGATATTGTAGTTTCCTCTGATTGAATTTCTTCAAACATTGCAACAGAAATTTTGCCCTTTGTCTTTAGCTCTGTATGTTTCCAATCGTTCACATACATTTTTTTTCATAAACGTCATTGGATTTTGCGTTGTCTATGCAAACATCACAAAAACAAGAATATTTTCTTTTATCCAATGAAAACACATTTCTGGACGACTTTGTTTGAATTGAATGCAATTTCTGAGTCCCTTTTATTGTTTCAACATCATTTCCAATTGATCTATCTACATCTTCAATTCCAATATGCCAGAAAAACCTGTATATGGAAAATTAGAAGAAGAATTTGTAAATATGATATCAAAATACAATCAAAGATAATCATTGCATGATAAATGTAAAATGTTTAAAATTAGATTTCCAATATAAATTAAATTGAATGTACCTTCACACTTCTCTTGATGGGTTTCTCTCATGGCTTAGAGCAGCGATGCACCATTGAACAACTTCTTCAGCGTTCACAAGTCGACTTGCAGAGTGGTTCATTTGATATCTTCGAAGTACTCATTTTATGCATGCTCCTGCACCGTCATGTTCTCCTTTTCCATGGCCAGTCTCAAAGAAATTCCAACAATGTTAAATGCAGGATTTCTTATGAAGACAACACAACCAAAAGAATGATCGTGCAGATTTGAATTGACCTCCGCATCCATCTGACCATATCCAATGTTCATTGAATGTTATTCCACGATTTTTCAATGAATCATAAATTTTTCCAAAACAATGTTGTACAAAACATGTATCATGTGTACGATTGTCACTGATATAAAAGTGATATTCTTTAATGATATGTCGATTTTCACTCGTGCTTTCTATATGATCGAAATTTTGTTCAGCATGTCTATATAGAATATGGATGAGCATGGAGACTTGGTCAGAATGATAGTATTCACTTTGAATTTCTTTTTGTGGAACAAATGTGTAGTTTTCTGCAAAATCAATCACTGACAAAATGGTCCCTGGTGGAAAAACTTCACGAGATTTTTTTAATTGTAAGTCTTGCCATCGAGCTCTATGGGAATGCTTGGTGTATTTGTAAATTTCTGCCTCAAACTTTCTCAAAAGTCTATCAGAAAAATTTCGTCTTCTAGTAATTCAATTCTTTTAACACTATTTGCACCTTGAATCGATGTATCGATATATTCATATCTCTTCCATTTCACTTTCATGTTGGACAATGATTGATCATTTATATCAATACAATATTTGTTTTTAAATTTAGTCAAATTTCCACAATCATCGCATTTTTTACCACCAACACATTTCTTTTTGTAAAATAGTTCATCGTTTTCTCTTTCACATATAATTTGAGATATGAAATCACGGATAGTGGAAGGAGGAGGTGAATCCTTCCATAATGTTCTACCGAAATCAAGGAATGTGTTATAATATAACTCAAATTCCACATGATAATGGCAACAACAAGTGTCGCGTACGGTGATAGGTTTTACATACCATGGTTTTTGTTGAACAAAAGCACTGAGTGAAACATGAATTTGACGATTCTCTTCTTTGAACTTGTTGAATAACTCTATCTGAGTGGTTTCCAAGAGATGTTTTTCATGTTCTTCGTACTGATTTCGTGCTATTCTTCTTCGCATCACATGCTTTGCAGTTGGTGAAACACGCGGATTGTTCTTCCAATATTCATATATTATTTTTTTAACATTTTCTCCAAGTCTATATTTGTATGGTTGCCTACAAATATCTCTCCAATAAGCAAGTTCATCATTTACATCTATTTGCAACCAAAATTTCCGATGTTTGTGTAAATTTTTTCGCGAGGTTCCCAGTGCTCGTGCCATAGATGTTACCAAACGATTCTCTTGAGTACTTGAGGAAACCATTGCCATCTGTATTCCTCTACGTACAATTGAAACATTTTTATCTCTAGATCTCTTAATTGACTTTACAGCACTACTCATATTTTTTATCACCTCTTCCTTCATTTTTTTATCTTTGGTTGATTTTCGAATACCCAATATTGTCATAGCTTCTTTTAATTTCTTTAATGATAGGAGACCTTTCAACATTTGAGCCTGAACTGTCACCCGCTCATTTAAGAAATACTTTTCAAAAATGCAGTTAACACGATATCGTATAACATGGTCAGGTTTTTTATCTCCATATGTGTGAGTGTCAACATTTTCTAACATCTCATTATCGATAGTTATTTCATCTGTACATATTCGAAAAAATAGTACATATTCAATAAACAACTAAATTAATAAATATATCTAAAATTTCAAATATTTTTCAAATTGGTTCATCAAATAAAAATTAAGCTTCACATTTTACATTAGGAAAATTTTAAATATATCAATAGATCATAATATTTACATTTACATACCTGCTTCAATTTCTGCTTGAGGTTGATTTTCTTCTTCAATATTTTGAGGAATATCTTTGTCTGTTTACATTAAACAAAATATTTTTCAAGCTAGTTCATCAAATTAAAATTAAGCTTCACATTTTACATTGGGAAAATTTTAAAAATATATCAATAGATCATAATATTTACATTTACATACCTGCTTCAATTTCTGCTTGAGGTTGATTTTCTTCTTCAATATTTTGAGGAATATCTCTGTCTATTTACATTAAACAAAATATTTTTCAAATTAGTTCATCAAATAAAAATTAAGCTTCACATTTTACATTAGGAAAATTTTAAATATATCAATAGATCATAATATTTACATTTGCATACCTGCTTCAATTTCTGCTTGAGGTTGATTTTCCTCTTCAATATTTGAGAGGGCTTCTAACTTTCTTTTGCGAGATTGTCTCATCTCTTCTCTACGTTCCTCAGGGTCTCTTTTTCGATCATATTTTCTCGCACAAGTTCTTCGATTTCCCATGATAATAGGGTATGAAGTTCAAAAAAATTCCTTCAAAAATTAGACAATAACTCAATTACAAAAAATATCACAATAATTTTTAAAAATTCAGTTTAAATTTTTTGCAAAAAATACTTACTCCAATCTAAAACACTTTAAAAAATTCGAGAGAAAAATGTCTTATAAAAATGAAACGAAGCTCAAAAGATTTACTTCAACTCAAAACACGTACATACCTCCAAGAAATGTCTTTTGAATGTACGTCCAAGAAATTTTTTTAAGTTCAAAACAATTTTTGCCAAAATCAGGCCGCCTCCAAGAAATGTCTTCCAAAAAAATTCTTTAAACCCAAAACAATTCTTTGTAAAATCAGTTTTCTTCCAAGAAATGCTCTTAAATCCAAACTTTGAAGAAAAGTTTTTGAACCCAAACTAAGATCTTTGTAAAATGAGATGAAACATAGAAGAAAGGGAAGAAACAAAAAAAATGAATGGTTTAGGGTAAAAATGGATAAAACTGCAGAAAAAAAGTAAAGAAACTGCAGAAAAAGTAAAAAAATTAATTAAATTTAATCACGAGATAGTTTTAAATTATATGATACAGGGTTTGAATCACCAGAGGTTTAGTTTATGATTTTCTAAATACTTTTGTTCAAACGTATTTAGCTGCTCCATAGTGTTCTCGTGATCTCTTGCTCCAGGTATGTCTCCTACAAATCTCTGGCTAAAATTTTTAGCAAAAATAGTGAAAAAATTAAAAGTGTTTAGTATTTAAAGAATTATTTTATGAAATTATATTTTCAAAAATATTTGCCACCCATTTTTCAATTTGTCGTTTTTTTTTTCACTTAAAGAAAATAGAGTTGTGATTTTCTTATTTGCGTTTATTCGTCACCGGTGCGTCACTTAATAGCATGACACTAGTGCGTCCATTTGTAACACCGGCACCGGTGCACAATGAACTAAAACACACTGGTGTGATTATATGTATAATAGCACTGATTTGCAGTTAAGGCACCGAAATTACTTTTAGGTGTGTACACCAAAATTTAGTGAACTCCAACCATAGAAATTGAGAATTAAAATTTTGTTTATTCTTGAGAACTAGAATTAGAATTAGAATTGAGAATTGGAATTGGACAAATTCTTGATGGAAATAACTATTCTTCCAATGCATTTTGTTTATTGCAGGAGGTCCCCACTGATTATGTGGAGAGAATGCAATGTGGGGCATGTGAAGATGCAATACTACAGGGCCCAAGTGGGAAATTATGGCATGTGAACCTGTGTTATGCGAAGATGTGGGAAATTTTTACAAATGGTTGGGAAAGTTTTGTTTCTGAGCAGTTTATTGAAGTTGGAGATATTTTAGTTTTTAGACATGTTGGAAATGTAAATTTTTCTGTGAAAATATTTGGGCTATTTCTTTTCAAAACTACACCTCTTCTTCTTTCAGAATTAAAAAATAAAAATAAAAACAAAACAAAACAAAACTTGAACCTTTCCATAACCTGCAACAAGAAAAGGTGCCCCATGATCTGCTTACTGACCCATGATCTGCTTGCTCATTTTTAAGTTCCTTCTCCATCTTGGCATCCAATTTCCTCTTTTCTCCTTTGTGCATTTTATCTTGATCTTAACAAAATTTATACAACATTTTTTTTACGAGAAACTGACCTTGAATGTTCTAGGAGCAATGACAACGAGTCCTTCATTCTGCATTTGTTAGCAGAAGAAGACCGATTTTCGCCTAGACGATGCAGTTATTACATGTGGAGGCAATGGTTGCCATATAAAATGAATATAGGGCTAAGCATAGGAAAGACATTGCAAAATGGGCTATTACAATATCTTTTCTAATGGGAAACCGATTTGCAGGTGGAAATATCGTAGCTGCGGGTATCTATGCTTTTCTCCCCATAGAAATGGTTACTAGATTTCCATTTATAATACAAGTAGACTTTTTACTAGTTTCATCCATAGGACCACAACTTAGACAAGTTAGAGATGCCATTCAAGTTCAATTGAAAGCCAAAGATGTGATTTTATGCGATGTCATCTTTGCCGGTAAAAGTTTATGTAAGCCAACTGAATCTCGGAAAATACTCCTAGCTGATTTTAACCACATTTTGGAGAATCTTTCCCTTCATGGGACCTACCAGCCCGATCAACAACGTCAATTGATCTTTCTTTGCTGTCCTTAAGGGAATGAGAATCCTTCCCTTCATGGTGCCTCTTGGCTTTATCAAATTCCTCGATTGATATTTCTCCACTATCCAATCTTTCTCTGCCATCAACTCTGCTCTCCCTTTCTCCGTCATGGGACCTCTTAACCCTATCTCTAGCCTCAACCGAATTCTCTCTGCAGGTCTCAACCTGTACTCCTTTTCTCCTTTTGTACTCTATCGAGCTCTGCAGCTGTCTGCATCCCTGTAAGCATCTTTTTCCGTCTTTCTGTTTGAATCACTCATTTTATCTGCTATAAAATTCTCAGCAGAAATTTGAACTCTCGTCTTTTCAAACCCTCATCTCCTCAGAAAAATTCTTGCTCGCGATTCGAACCCTTCGCTGCTCCAATACTGTACTTTACAGAATAACCCTATTTTGGTGCACGAGGTTTTATAGGTGCATCGTTGCGGTTTCGTAAGATCGAGGTTTATGTTTTGGCGCAGTGTTTTATGATGCACCGGTGTGGAAGAGTTTTGAAGCATCTGTGCATCTTAGTACAAATTTATTATGTTACAAAATTCATATTATTCTTGATTTATTATTTTACAATTATCTACAAATTTGTAAATTTAAATATTTTAATAAAATCATTTCAAATTAATACAATTAAAATTTTACAAATATTTTACATACAATTACAATTACAATTACAATTTTACAATTTCACATACAATTATGATTAGAATTAGAATTAGAATTTTAATTTTACATACAATTACATTTACAATTACAATCATTTCAGAGTAATATAATTAAACTTTTACAAATATTTTACATACAATTAGAATTAGAATTACAATTACAATTACAATTTTACAAATATTTTACATACAATTACAATTAAAATTTTACAATTTGTCATATATACAATTACAATTAAAATTAAAATTACAATCATTTCACAATAAATTAAATATTACAATTACAATTAAAATTTTACATTAAATAATTTAAATACAATTACAGTTAAATTTACAATTACAAATACAAATATAATTTTACAATTTTACATACAATTAAAATTTAAATTTCAGTTACAATCACGACATAATATTTAATAAATATCATGGTCATTTAATATTAAATTAATTAATAAACATCACGATCATGATAACCATCGTACAAACATCATATTCAACTAAAAAAAACATTCAAATTCACTAACATCGTTGTGATCATGATCATCTAACAAAACACAATTAGCATTGTATAACATCATCACAACACAAACATCAAATATACATCTCATGTCAAATAACTCATGCTATCACATACACATATATTAGCTGCAAGCTGCATATTAAATGAATGTATCTAACATGACCTAACAATATACACATCATGATGATCACCAACATGTAAATTAAGTACAACTGCAACATGAACATAAAAGACATGGACCATATATATATATATATAACTAAATAATTTTAAAAATATACAACTGTAATATAAATGTCATGGATCAGCTGGTGGTAAACCATCAATAGCAGTACTAGTCGAGGCTTGCTCAGTCAATGGTAAAGTCTCGGCGGTCAATGGTCCAGCTTGCTCATGCTCATGAGTATTGATGGATGTTGCAGGTTGCTGACTGGACGTGGCCGATGGTCCAGCCTCATCTCCATGATGACTGCTGCTAGATGCTACTAGAGGCTCATGCTCATCTGGTGCAGCGTGAGGTGAACAATCATGAGATGATAAGTCATTGCTCGCGGACTGTCCACCATGTGCTGCGTCTCATCGACCATGCCTATAACCAGCTGCATAACCGTTGTCGTAGCTCCTATGACATGTTGCATTAGGTTGTACATGTCACGTGGCATGCCTCTCCACATATGTAATAGCCTATCATCGGCTTGTATGTCTCTGTAATGAGTGGGCCTGATGCCTGCCTCAACAATCAATGCACTGAGTTGGTCGCCCAACTCCATCATGTATCTAGTATCAAGTAGACCATGCCTAGAAAAAGGCGGTACTGGCATACCGGCAGGAACATGTCTCTCTGCACTGACCTTCTAATGATCCTCAGCATCTGGCATGCCCTGATCATTATCAGGATCCACACTGGTGGTGCCAGCATGTCCTCGCCATCAAAAGAGCCAATGTCTATAAAATATATACAAGTACACAACAATAATTAGACAATTTCATTACACAATTTAATAAAAACAAGTTAAAGAAAATGTTAGAATAAATTTAAATAAAATAGTAATATTAATTCTATCATCTGTCGGCTCATCATCTCTAAAGAGGATGTTGGCACACCCTCGCCAATCCAATCCAACATAAGGACAGGGCACCATAATGAAAGGATGCATCTCATTAACACTAGCTAGCAACTCTAGTGCATCATGCTATATCCTAGCTAGAAACATATTCTCGCCCCACATGTGCATCATCTGCCCCCACATGTGCATCTGTGCCTCCAACATCGGCCTATGAGGCTATCGAACAAAAGTAGGCCTCATCTCTGGAAACCTCTCAAAAAATAAACAAAAAAATCTTTGAAGAAAAAGGGAAGTTGACCCTCCCTTGTGCATGAGCACGGCATCTATCTAAGGCTATACATAACTGCCACAAAAAAATGGCAGACCACCTGACAAGTCGTGGCTCCTGTACTAAAGAATCAACATAATATAGAAGCAAGAAAGTAATGCGTTTCTCGTCACTGGTGTTGTGTGAAATGGTCGAAATGAGAAGTGAGAGGCACTGCACCTCCTCACCACCAAATGCACCAATACGTAACTGACCTCCAACGACCTGAAAATCCGCAAGAGACAGTACTACAGGAGACAGTACTGAAGCTCCAATGTATCTCTGGGAGTAAAATAACTAACTCCCTACTACACAACCAGCTGGAATGTAATATTCCAAATTAGCCACTGCTAGTTGGAATACTATAATTACTCCATTTTTGCAGTTAGAAGAATAAAAGGACAATAAAACCATCCCAGTGTGAAAAGGGATCAAATTAGGAGGGAAAATAAAGCCACCTTGGTGTGAAAGGGGGCAATGCAGGTGAACTAGATCCAGTTTACCAAGTCAACATCGCTGCTACCAGAGGAGGGAAACCAACAAGGACAACACATTTTTGAAAGAGGAATCTTTTCTATTAAGCCACCTCATTAATGAGTGGGGTCCGGGGTGAGGAGGCTCACCAAGGATAAGAAGAAGGGGATAGCAGCAAGGAAGGCATTCAATATTAATCTATCTTTGGTCTTTTGACCACTTGCATGCTTCAATTGTTTAGCTATGGTTGTAGCATAGTTTAGTGCAAAGAATTCTCATGCGGGAATTCCATCCTCTCTTTGGGTCAGCTTGTTTAAGGGATCAATTGGAAGGTTCTGTGCTCCAATTTCATCATCTAACTTAGGTTCAATCAGCCATTATCATCTACAATGCAATCACTTTCAAAAATTGCGTCTTTCATGCAGGTGCAACAGTAGCAGGGTTGAACCCCTTGATTTTGTGCTAGTGTTTGAGTTTCCCTTCGGAAAGTATAATGAGGAGGGCCTTTGGCCATTTCATGTATTGATCATATCTTTCATGTCTTATTTTACCATATCAAATACAGAGTTGCAGTGGACTACATTCTTTTCTGCAGTACTTCTTTTTATGTTTGTGTAATGCTAGAAACCCTTGCTGGGTTGCCTTATTTCTTGTGTAAAATAGGTTGAACCTCCATTTCTTGGCTCTATGATTAATATAATCTCCAGATAAATCTTGATTCTTCATTTTCTGTAGAAACCCTCATGTGAATTACGCTATTGCAGTCTTCAGAAATTCAGTTATTGTTAATCATGGGATTGGGGTGTTTTTAAGCTGCATTGAGATGGGGAGATCTATTTAATGTAGCTAGGATGATTTGTTTCTGATGCCATTTGGTATGCAAGTCACATACAACATATATAAGAGGATCCAAGTCATGTTTCATGTTTTTATAGCATAATTTTCTGAATACAGCGTTTTCACTGTCTAGAGTGCAGCAATTCCTAGAAAGTAATATTACAGTGGTATAAGAGCTCTACTCTTGGCTCAGCTTGTGGGGATAATCTATATTCATCATGGAGGAGGAAGATATTTCAAAACTCCTACTTCAAACCCTACAGAACATTGCAAGGAACCTCAAGGAGATGAGGTATAAAGGGGATTCTACAGGGTTTTGCCAATGATGAGGCAAGCACCAACACTTCATATGGCATGGGGCATTCAGCTGCACCACAATTCTATACCATGAATTCATTTCTATCTGGAGAAGATATGGAGGAAACCCTGGGAGAGTATTTTGAGGAATATGAATCCCAATCTCAAAGGTTCAAAGGACACTTGAGCTTTCAGGAGTTTTTCCGGATCAAGGATGGAAGGAGGGTTAATCCTCATCAAAAGGAGGAGAAATTTATGCAGGGATCAGACCTACAATGTAGTATGGGGAGGTTCTTCTTACCCACATATGATGGAACACCTAAGTGTACAACCAAGGCTTGGGTGGAGAAGCTAGACACTTACTTTCAGCTCAACAAGGTTTCTGAAATAGAAGCCATCAAGATAGCTACGTTACACTTAGAAGGGGAGGCTCATGAATGGTGGTTTCATGGATTGACCACACTTGGGCACCACCACATCACTTCATACTCAGTCTTCACCAAAAGGCTAGTGGAAAGATTTGATCCAAGAGACCCGAAAGACCTTTTTGTCAAGTTAACCAAGCTCAAACAGGAGGGAGATCTTGAAGAATATATTGCTGACTATTTGCAGCTTTCAGTGATGGTATCCAACCTTACTATGAGCAGGAAGGTATGCATGTTTATTGATGGGGTGGCTGAACCATTTTAGGGGTTGGTCAAATCCACCAAACCAACCACTCTCCTTGAAGCTATGGAGAAAGCTAGAGACCTACAACACATCTTGCCCAGGGCAAGAACATTACTGCAGCAGGAGACCTCTTCAGGGCCAATGAAGACAATCCTTGTTTTTGATTTGAAGGAAGAATGTGTTGTAGGAGAGGCACATTATGCTAAGACCTTCTCCAAGAAAGGGGAAGAGTCCAGCGTTGTACCATCCATAGAAGACTTTGCTCCAAGAGGAGGAGCTATTGCAACGTTAAGAGGGGTCCCAAAATATCTGACCTTGAGGGTAAGAGGTACTATTATGGGGAAGAGAGTGTCTGTATTGATAGATAGTGGAGAAACTCATAATTTTATTCATGCACAGTTGGTACAAAGGAGAGGGATCCACATGGACGAGTTTGAGGGATTCTCAGTTTTGGTCCCAGGAGCTATGACCCTGCAGTGTGCCAAGTATGTTCCGGAACTATCCATTACCATGGGGACCTACACCTTGACAGACCACTTCTTTGTGGTAGATATTCCAGACACCAATGTTATATTAGGATTCCAGTGTTTGATCACTCTCAGGAGAGTTACCACTAATTGGAAAACCTTGGATATGGAATGGACAGAAGGGAAGAGTGGACAGTATCAAAAGATCAAGGGCATAAACACATACCCCCTCAGGTTGTTTCAGCACATAGGATGGAAGCAGATCTACGTAGAGGAAATGTAGAATGGGAAGTGGAGCTGCATATATCGGAAGTAGGGGTCAAGGATTCACCAGAGCACCCAAATGTTCATTCAATCTCTTTTGGATCGGTATTCTACAGTATTTGGAGATATCCCACCAGGGAGACCTCCTGAACGAGGGTTTGAACACACTATTGAGCTGGAGCAAGGGATCCAAGCATTAATCACCACTCCTTATAGGCACCCCAAGGCTTATGGGGATGAGATTAAGAGGGCCATCCAAGAACTGCTAGTTCTAGGACACATCAAGCCTAGTACTAGCCCTTTTTCTTCTTCCATGGTCTTGGTAAAGAATAAGGATGGCACATTGATAATGTGCATTGATTATAGAGCCTTGAACAAGAAGACCCTAAAGAAAAATTACCCCATACCCAGGATCGATGAACTTATGGATGAGCTGAGGGGATCTAAATACTTTTCCAAGATTGATTTGAGATCCGGGTATCCTCAAATCAAGGTGAGGGATCAAGATATCCCCAAGACAGCGTTCATGTGTCACTATGGGCATTTTGAGTTTTTGGTGATGCCCTTCAGGTTGACCAATGCCCTAGCAACTTTCCAATCTTTCATGAACCACATCTTCTGTGGTCATTTGAGAAAGTTTTTATTGGTCTTCTTTGATGATATTCTTATCTATAGCCGCACTTGGGAGGAGCACCTGTAGCATATTGAGACAATTTTACATATCCTCAAGGAGCAACAATTCTATGCCAAGCTCTCCAAATGTGAATTTTGCCTCACAGAGATGTTGTATTTGGGGCTCATCATAGGAGTGGATGGAGTGAGGGTACATGAGGAGAAGATACAGGCTATCAGAGATTGGCCTGAGCCCATAAATGTCATAGAACTCCGAGTGTTTGTTGGCATATGCACTTATTACCGGAAGTTTGTGAAAGGATTTTCACAACTAGCAGCACCACTCACAGACTTGACCAAGAAGGGAGATTTCCATTGGACACCTACAGCGTAGAGGGATTTTGATAAGCTCAAAGAGGTAATGAGAATTTGTCCTATATTGGTTTTGCCTGATTTTTCTCAACCTTTTGTTCTAGAATGTGATGCATCAGGTGAAGGAATTGGAGCAGTCTTGATGCAAGGAGGGCATCCTATAGCCTTTGAGAGCAGGAAGTTTCTTCCTCATGAAAGGTTATACCCCATCTATGATAAACAAATGTTGGCTATCATGCATGCATTAGTCAAGTTCCGACAGTACTTGGTGGGGAATAAGTTGAAGGTGAAGACTGATCATAACAGTCTTAGATTCTTCCTTGAACAGAAGCAACTCCAGGAGAGACAACATAAGTGGGTGAGCAAAGTCCAAGCATATGACTTTGACATAGAGTATGTCAAGGGGAAGAGCAATGTGGTGGTTGATGCTCTATCTAGGAGGCCTACAACACTGTCTTTGAGGGGCATGGACGCAGATTGGAAGGCTCAACTTTTAGTTGAGTATTCCAAAGATGACTTTGCATGTGAGATACTTGACGGGATGGTATCAGATGAGAGGTATAAGGTGATGGATGAGGTCATCTATTACTGGGATCGGATCTTCTTGGCTAAGAATTCCAAGCTCAAGGAGAAGATCTTACTAGCATCACATGATTCCCCACTTGTAGGGCATCAAGGTTTCACAAAGACTTATAGGGCCATAAGAGAGAGATTCTCATGGAAGGGTATCAAAGAGGATGTGCTCCAACATGTCAAGGAGTGCATAATTTGTCAGCAAAACAAGGGAGATCAGACCCACCCTGCTGGGTTATTGCAGCCACTACCTATTCCGGATGAGAAGTGGGTAAGCATATCTATGACTTCATCATCGGCCTATCGACAGTACAGGGTAAGGATTGTATCTTTGTAGTTGTTGATAGACTAACAAAGTACTCTCATTTATTTTCCATTTATGCACATTATACTACATCATAGGTAGCTAAGCTCTCCTTCAGGAATGTATTTAGACTCCATGGTCTCCCAAGGACCATAGTGAGTGATCGGGACAACTGCTTCATGGGTGGCTTTTGGCAAGAAATTTTCCGGTTAGTGGGGACTGATTTGACTCCAAGCACTAGCTATCATCCACAAACCGACGGACAGACCGAGATAGTGAACAAGTGGCTGGAAGGCTACTTGAGGAACTATGTTGTAGGGCAGCACAGGGCTTGGTTGCATTGGCTCCACTTGGGATAATATTGTTACAAAACTACTCACCATATGTCTGTTGGCATGACTCCATTCTGGGCCTTATATGGGTATGAGGCACTCTCATTTGCTGATGTTATGTTTGGGGCAAGTAAGTCTCCAAGAGAAAACGAATGGATTCAGGAGAATCAAGACATACTTAGAGCCCTCAAAGACAACATTTCTACTGCCCAGAACCAGCAGAAGATATATGTAGACCGTGGTCAGATAAAGAGACAGTTTGAGGTGGGAGATCTAGTCTATCTACGTCTTTAACCTTATAAACAATCCACACTCAAGGAGAAGGGAGCTGAGAAGCTCAAACCATGTTTCTATGGGCCATACAAGGTGATCAAGTGTGTCGGTAAGTTAGCATATGAGATGGAGATTCCTAAGGGAAGCAAGATCCACAATATCTTCCATGTATCTTGCCTCAAGAAGTCCATTAGGAGGAATGTAGTTTCCAACATGGATCTCCCCCCCATTGATGATGAGGGCCACCAAATTTTGCAGCCAGAATCAATCTTAGACACAAGGGAGAGGTAGCTAAGAAACAGAGTTATCAAGGAATATCTAATTCGATGGAGGAATCTACCAGATGAGGATGCCACTTGGGAGGGAGAGAATATCTTGCAGTATCCTTCTTTACTGTTGCTTGTGGGAAAGCAACTTTTGATCGGGGAGGACTGTAATATTCCCAATTAGCCACTGCTAGTTGGAATATTATAATTACTCCATTTTTGCAATTAGAAGAATAAAAGGACAATAAAATCATCCCAATGTGAAAAGGGATCAGATTAGGAGGGAAAATAAATCCACCTTACTGTGAAAGGGGGAAATGTAGGTGAACTAGATCCAGTTGACCAAGTCAACAGTACTGCTACAAGAGGAGGGAAACCAACAAGGACAACGTAGTTTTGAAAGAGGAATCTTTTTTATTAAGCCACCTCATTAATGAGTGGGGTCCAGTGTGAGGAGGCTCACCAAGGATAAGAAGAAGGGGATAGCAATAAGGAAGGCATTAATTATTCATCTATCTTTGGTCTTTTGACTACTTGCATGCTTCAGCTATTTAGTTGTGGTTGCAGCACCGTTTAGTGCAAAGAATTCTCATGCGGGAATTCCATCCTCTCTTTGGTTCAACTTGTTTAAGGGATGAAAGGGAAGGTTATGTGCTCCAATTTCATCATATTACTTAGGGTCAATCAACCATTATCATATACAGCGCAGTCACTTTCATAAACTGCGTCTTTCATGTAGGTGCAGCAGTAGCAGGGTTGAACCCCTTGATTTTGTGCTAGTGTTTGAGGAGGAGGTGTCTATTTCCCTCCGGAAAGTCTAAGGAGGAGGGACTTTGGCCATTTTATGTATTGATCAGCTCTTTCATATCTTATTTTATCATATCAAATATAGCAGTAGTCTGCGTTCTTTTCTGCAGTACTTCTTTTTATGTTTGTGTAATGCCGGAAACCCTTGCTGGGTTGCCTTATTTCTTGTGTAAAAGAGGTTGAACCTCCATTTCTTGGCTCTATGATTAATATAATATCCAGATCAGTCTTGATTCATAATTTTATGTGGAAACCCTCATGTGAATTACACTATTGCAGTCTTCATAAATTCAGTTATTGTAAATCATGGGATTGGGGTGTTTTTAAGCTGCATTGAAATGGGAAGATCTGTTTAATGTAGCTAGGATGATTTGTTTCTGATGCCATTTGGTATGAAAGTCACATACAACATATATAATAGGATCCAAGTCTTGTTTCATGTTTTTATAGCGTAATTTTCTGAATACAACATTTTCACTGTCTAGAGTGCAGCAATTCCTAGAAAGGAATATTACATGGAACCTCTGGGAATGAGGGAAAATCCACCCCTCTCCTTGATAAACCTATAATGAAATATATATCCTCCTCAGTGGGTGTGTACCACTGGTTAGGACCAACCTGGAAAGCCTGTCGGTGGGCATTCCACCTGCGGATAAGATGTCTGAAAAACACACTATAGGCCTTTAGGGAAGTAGTCTCCTCATAAAACTTGAGGAAGCCTACCTGCCTTATGAGTCCCTAGGTAGATGTTGTAATAGGGAGAGGGTACGCATTTCTCTCCCTCTCTCGTGCCTCCCACAGACGAACCATGTCATACTGCTCCACCTGTTGTTGTTGTTGTTCCCCCTCTTCTCTCTGAATCATTGACATATTAAATAATTTTTTTTTATTAAATGAGACATGTATTTAGGAATATACATATATAATTTGTTTTGGAAAAAATAAAACAGACCAGTCGTTGCATCACAAAACCAGTCATGCACCAGTTCTGGTGCGTTGTTTGTTTGTCATGCACCAGGGGCGGTGCTTAAGATGAAATTCAACATACCATATGCGGTGCACTTGAAATTTTTTAAAACACCATTGAATATGTATGGTGTCAGAAGAGTGGTTCACAAACTAAAATATACACCCCAGCGCATATAGTTGTGTCAGCGCACCGACTTCCTGACTAATTACATAGTCAATGGTGCAGTCTTTTACCAAGCCGCACCGTTGACCCTGTCGTGATGCCAAATGCGGTGCACTGACAGACACCGAGGTAGATATTTCTGTCAACGCACCGCGTTTCTATTCCACATGGTCAACGGTGCGGACAGCTAAATGACCGCACTGCACTATTTTTTAAATTTTAAAATAATGTGGTGCGTCTTTTGGTACCGCCCCATAAATGGTGCGGATACCGTTACCACCGGTTGCGGTGCGGCTTGTAAATTTTATAGGCAGCACCGCTTACCGGTGCGAGCCAAACAGCTCGTGCGTACCGCGCGACAATTTTTTTTCTTCTTCTTTTAAATGGTTCATTTTAAGGTTATTTGAAATTATAATCTTCTAAAAAGATTAATTATGGAAAAACAAGAAAAATACATGTACATTTCACCATCGAGGAGACACACTGGCTGTAGAATTTACAAAAGTAAATTTGCCCACCCTTTTGCAAAATGCAAGTTGGAGATTGGTGGGCAATGCACATCAGCAATGCGTGCAATAAGAGCACCGAGGTCAGGGCAGCTCAGACAAGGATAAACTGCACCGGTGCTTTAGAGCTCTGGAGCACTGAGAAAAGTGAAAAATGCGGTTTTTTTGCCGTAATTTTTTTTATTTATTTAACTCTATTCCGATGCGCGGGGTTTTATAGGCACACCGGTGCTGTTTCTTATGAACGCACTGGTCAGTTTCTGTTTTGGCGTGATGTTTTATGATGCATCGATGGAGTTTCTTAATACCGCACTAGGCGGTTTCTGTTTTGGCGCGGTATTTTATGATGCACCGGCGCGGATGAGTTGTGAATCATCAGTGCTCTACAGTAATACGACACATCGGGCGGGTGTGTACAGAGTGCATGGTGTTAGGTGTGCCAATGTTGTATGCATCGGTGCTTTCTCTTGTCGAGCGCACCGGTGCTTAAGAGCTTTGGAGCACTGAGAAAAGTGAAAAATGCGGTTTTTTTGCCGTAATTTTTTTTTTTTATTTAACCCTGTTCCAGTGCGCGGGGTTTAGAGGCGCACTGGCGCTGTTTCTTACGAAGGCACCGGTCGGTTTCTATTTTGGCGCGGTGTTTTATGATGCACCAGTGTTGTTTCTTAATATTGCACCGGGCAATTTCGATTTTTGTGTGGTGTTTTATGATGCACCAGCGCGGAAGAGTTGTGAAGCACGAGTGCTCTACAGTAATATGACGCACCGGGTGGGTGTATATGGAACGCACGGTATCTGGTCTGCCAATATTTTATGTGCACCGGTGCTTTCTCTTGTAGAGAGCACCGTTGCGATTTTGGATGATAAGCGCACCGAGAGAAAAACATCCGCAAAACCCTCCGCCCACCAACCTCCTATAGTAACCTCCGCTAGAAACAGATGTATGGGGTATTTTTATAAGGGGTTCCTCAAAAAAATCAGCTAGAGGGTTTTTTCCTTGTAGTGTCTTTCCCATTGCAGGTTCCAACTTCTGACCCAGTTGTTCTTTTTCCTTCTCTCGGCATTACAGTTGCTCAACCTCACTTCTGTTTTTCCACAGCTCTCCTCCTCCGCCTGCGGGTTACTCAATACAGGTATCCCAGGTTTTTTGACCATTGTTTTTACTCTTTAATTTTTTTTTTCTTGCAACTGCATGCTAGGTACTATAACGCCCTCCTCATGTTCATGCAGGTAAAACCATCGAGGATGATTGGTGTACTTACTCATTGCTCTATTTCCGCTTCTTAATGAGTATTTGGGTCTCACCCTCCTCGTGGCTTGCTCTACATGTACTGGGTTTTCTCCCAAGGGTGTATAGCACCACATAAAAGCTTCTAGGTTTAGAGTGGTGACATTTATTAGTTAGCTTTTACGCTTCATTGTAATTTGATACTAAACTTTACAGTTGTATATGTATTTATATCTGGTAATTCAAGAGAATATTTCTCTTCCAGTTCTGAGACTGATTCTTATACATTATGAACTCTGTTTTAACAATTTTCTAGCTTAACTGAGTTTTTCCTTAAATGGTACTAGAGGCAGTGTTCTTGGTATTCCGCCTACTCTGTCTTATTTATTCTCCCTATCCAAAAGAGTTGGCAGAAGAATGCTATGTCCATTTATGAATCTAGTTTGTTTTAGTTGTATAGTATTGTAATTCCTTATTCTTCGGCAGCATGTTATGAAGGAACATTCAGATTTCATATTTACAGTTACAAAGATGTTATTTTGGATTTTCGACAGTGGCTTTTGTCTCTCTGTTAAGAATAGAATTTCTTGTTTTAATATTTTAATTGATTAAGTAGAGAGATGTCCAGACCATCCCAGACTCCTGTTCTGTGTATATCATAGGATATTAGGAATGACCAACCCGGGTTTTTGGGTTTTTGACTTTGGAACCTGAGTTAACGATTTCCTGAGTTAACTTCCAACATGTACTGGGTTTTGTTTTCTTGTTTACATGATAGTGCCTAGATTGTCTTTCCTTCTAAGAATTTGATTGTTTATTTCCATCATGACATCTCTAATAGTCCATGCATAACTCTGTCCTTTCTATTGTAATCCTCTCTGTGTATATAAAAAGTATAGTTAATTCCATGTTCTCAACCTTCTGAAACAAAAATTACGCACTTCGCATTCTAAATTGACTTTAACACTATTAAGACAATATTTTGGAAAACTTTAATTATAACAGAAATATATTCAAAAGTATAGTAATCGAAGATTAAACAGTTACTGTTAGAGAACATTAACTGTAACTGAAACTTATTTGAAAGAATAGTAACTCAAGATTAAACAATTACTCTTAGGAAACATTAACTGTAACAGAGAAAATATTTGAAAGTTCTGCAACTGAAACTTAAACAAATATCTTAGGAAACTGTAATGAAAGTACATCTCTATTTAGATAGAAAACTCAGTAAATTCACTTATCTATTTTCTTTTCCAACATTTGATTGATGATGTCCTCCCTACCGTGAGAGAGGCGATTACGTCCTCATCTCCCCCCGTTCTCCACACCTAAGATGAGTAGGTTGACGAAGAATCTAGAAGAAACTTCAGGACTAGTAGGTTGACAGAGAATCCGAAAGAGACCTCGGGACCCCAAGTCCAATCTTCTTTTCCAGGATTGTTGAGAGTTTCTCCACTGGTCACCACCAGCTCAAGAAATTAACACTCTCTCCTATTTTCCTTCTCTTAGCCACCGAATAGAACATAACCCCTCTTCCTCACTGGGATGTACCTTTATCTTCAAAGGAAAGGATAACTATCTGAACTGTTTTTGTTCAACTACTTTTCAGTTCTTGGAATACTTTTACCATCAGTTTTTTTCACTTTTTTTTTATGGAACCACTTTCCATAACTAAATTTTATTTTTAATCAAAACTAAATTAATTTTTGTTTAACAAGTAATCTTTCAAACAAAAAAATAAATGTCTTAGTTACTTAAAATAAAATAACATAACAATTAGTTGACACTTAAGCTCGCTGTCACAATTATGCTAAATAATTTTTTAATTTCTTATAATTTAATTTTCTGCAACGACAAAAGTAATAAATAATAAATGAAATATTTAACATTTACTCAACTAAAAATAATAATTTATAAAATTAATTTTTTTTATTTTTTTAAACAATTCAATCATTTTTTTACTCAAATTAAATAAACTAAATTATTAAAACTGAATCTAATCACAAAATTATTACGAAATATCAAACCAAATCAAAATCCATCGAGCCTCAAGTCACAAGTCCGTGCCCAGCATAACCAAGTTGTGCACTACTACAATAACAGCAACAGCAGCATAATGTCACATTTATTAACAACACCCTCTGGCAGTTTCAATATTATGTTATTATCTTATTTCTACAACACGGTCTTGGCCTTTTATGTATGTTTGCAGTACCAACTTTTACCGTGGCGTTTGGCTAAGTTGAATCTTTTTGGCATTTCTTTTCACAAGGTGGTGAACAAGAATATTTTAATTTGGATTTGGATTGTCGATTTTGAGATCATCTTAAAATTTAAAATTTTATGGACAAAATTAAGAATAAATAATTTATTTATTTAGTTATTTTTTAATAAATATATAATATTTTAGGTTAATTTTTTTTGAAATGGTTTAATTATTTTTTTTGTGCAGCTTAATATGGTAGAAATATTGTAATGTAATATTTAATATTTTGACCAAATCAAATTACATAAAAATAAAAATAAATTCAAAATAAAATTAAATAAAAAGTTAATATAACTTAAACATTTTAAGTCTTTCAAAATAAAATAAAAATTTTGAATTAGATCTAAATTAGATAAATCTAAACTACTTTTATTTTTGAATTAAAATATTTATTTTTGAAATTGTTTAATTATTTTATTTTCGGATTTATTTTGATTTTTATTAACTAAATTGCAATCACTAGTTTTACTTTTACTAATATATTATTTTAAAAAGTAATCGATCATAGATAAATCCTAAAAGTAAAACAGTTAAACTATTACTTTGTATTTAAGAATTATTATGTTTTCGTCATTATATAAAATTTGCAATACATGAATATTTAATTTATAAATGGATAATTAGTTGTGTATTAAATAGATATTTAATTTATGAACTATAACTAGTTGTGTATTATGTTTTTTTTTTTAATGAAACTATGTAATTTATTAAAAAATATAATATAATGAATATTTTTAGATTTTAAGATATGGTTTAGAGTTAAAAGTTAAATTATAAGGAATGCTAATTGTATTTAAGACTCATATGTTATATTGTGTGATCTTTTGTATTACTAAAAAAAATCATTTTACAAAAGATTACATGTTAAAGATGGTTCTTGTCCAAGCTTATGTCATATGAGTTCAATATTAAATGCTAAGGTTTTATGTGATATTATTTTTCTGTGAGGTTCACTGATTATGTATAGGGCCCTAAGGCATCACACATGTTGTTGATAAGGAAGTTATACCTTATGAGTGGGATACAATCACCATTTAAATGTTTAGTGCAAGGCTCATGAGGCCTACATGATGCTTATGGTCCCCATTTGAAATAGTAACACATAAAGATGCTCATTTAGCCCATTCTATAGTCCATGGATAAAATCAAGAGTCTTAGCCTATTCATGGGCCATATAGAGATCCACCTGCCATTAGAAATGCATTAGAAATATTATGTAGCCTACAAACTAGATAAGGTGGCCACTTGAAAGGTTGCAATCAGGAAATATTTTCTTTACAACTTAAGACATGGTCTAGGCTATCACATTGAAATGTATATTGTTCTCAAACTATATGTGAAGTCCAAACATATCACATAGGTCTTATGTATGGAAAAAATGTTATAAGGATGCAGAAGGTGAACATTTCAATTTTTGATACACTTAAGTTGATTCTTTAGGCACACCATGTTTTGAGTCAAAAGACAAAAACTCTAAGCCTTCAAGATTATCTATGTGGATTTTTAACCATGTGTAAAGCTTAAATTACCATACAAACCGTATATAAACAAGCATTGTGTTGAAAAGTGGAATATAGGCCCAAATCTTAATGGTAGAAAGGAAGTGATTGATAGTGTAAAAAATTGTTCATGGGTTGTGAAACATTGCATAGATTTTGCATATATAGTACATAGTTATTTTGTCAAAAACTGAACTTTGGAAATTATGTAATTCTCTATTATATACCAGAACTTTGGACCACAAATTAGAAATATACATATTCATAATATCATGGGATAATCAGCCATATATGTAATCGATGATGACTTGATTTCATTTGTCTAGAAAAACCATATACACTTCAATAAATGAAAAAAAAGAATATCTATATTTGTAATAATTTGAAAATATTTGTAAAAAAAATCATTCAAATAATATTAATTACATTTTGGTTTGTGTAAATAAAGAAACAAAGATTTAGAAATATATCAAATTACAAATTGTATATTTGCAATTTTCAAATTTTTATTCACTATTTTATTATTTTAAAAATATACTATTAACGCCATATATATAAACTTTACATTTTAATTTATGTAGATGCAAACTCTACATTTTAATTTATGTAAATGCATTGGTTATAGATTCAAAATAATTAAATTAAATTAAAAATTATTATCAATATTTTAAATTTAATAATATTTTTAAATATATTAAAAATTTTCTATTGTAATTACAAGATATATTAAATTTAAATCTACAAAAAATTTACATGTGTTTTTTCTTTATCAATTATGATTTAAAATTTGGAAGAAAGAAACATATATCTTTATAAACTAAATAATTATATAATCAAATTGATATACCTGAAAAACTATTTTCCTTAGAAAAGACAATTAAATTGAGAAAAATATCGAGTAATATTTAAAATTTTCTATATTTTGGTGTGCTTTTGGTATATAAGTTAGAGATATGAAATTTGCATAATGTAAATGGTACAAAATATTATTTAAATATTCAAAAATGTATTTTAAATAATAAAAAATATATTTAAAATAATAGATAGTAGCAATTACAGAAATTTAATAAAAATGTTCAAAACATAAAAATGTCAAAGCCTAAAAGAGTTGGTTAGTGACAAAATATTAATGCCATTGCAATGCTCCAAGTTTGTGATGTGAAATGTTTTGGAGTTTTTAATAAGGTAAACAATTGTGGGATATATCGTGTTTTTTTTGTTGTTTCTTAAAATCTGTTTATAAATGTATAAATAAATTTGAGACAGTGACAAACTATTGGAACATTTATATTGTGCAGAATTTACACATAAAATTTGTGATTCTAACAAATTCCTGCTAAATTCCAAGTTTAATATTTATAAAAGATCAAAGCATGTTTCAGGATCCCCATTAGATACAAATTCAAACTAATATTTTGGAACTCGATTCCACAATTATTTTACAATATTGTGGATTTCCAACTGAATTATTTGGAGATGCTGGGAAATGTTAGAGCCAAATTTGTTGTTACCAGTTTGGAAATTTACAGTGTAATCGCAAATCTCTTCATGGTGACCCAAGTTCCATTTCCTCAAAGCTGCTTTTGAGAGAAATGTTAATTCCCCTGAACTGAGTTTAAAAGAGATGTTAAGTAATCAAGGCACCTCTATAAAATAGGTAATTCACACCATAAAATTTCTAATTACCAATTTATAAGTTTAAAAATTTACCAATACCTGCAAATTTTAATATAACAGCAAACCTCTTCGTAATGCCATTACGAAGTACATGATGAGCAGGCCGGAGACTATGGTGACATGACGGTAACGATGACGTGAGCATATGTTCTTTCAGCATTCCGACGTCACGCGAGGATTCGTAAACATTTAGGTTGAGGGAGCATAAGCCATATGTTCTGCTTTTTCAGTCACGAGAACGTGAGAAGTTTCAGGTACGGAGAAATTCTGGTAGGTGATACCAATATAAAAACAGCATGTTCCTACAGTGCAGAGATTCCAATATAAGCAGAGACATATTGAGCGTGGGTTCTTGGACATGTCCGAAAAAGCTAGTTTTCATCTCCATTCACATGATGCAATTTTTTTTAGTTTGAGTGCATTGTATACACTTAGCATAAAATTTCAATAATCTAGCATTGAATTTTTAAGATTGAAACTTATACATGTGTCAATGGTAGGTTATATAAAGTATTAATTTATGAAGATAAATGTTGGAATTAAAAGAGAATATGTATTATTGGAGAGAGTTTATTTATTAGTTGTGAGTGTATTTTAGTTTAGTTTAGGAATTAGTTTTTATTTTCTAGGTGTTAGTTCTAACTCTTTTATTCTCATGTAAAATTATACATTCTTGCTTGTTAATGATTATTGAGTAGAGCATTTTCTGCTTGGGCAGTCTTCAAGTGCAACTTACTCACTTGTGAGATGCTAGTTTTCAATATATAAGTTTTGTCTTATATTTTTAACATGGTATTAGAGCTCGTGAGCCTTAGTGGCAGGAGTGCCTTTGTGGCAGTTTGGACCCTTGGTGGCTGGTTCATTTCGAGAGCCTTTGCGACTAGTTTGAGAGCCCTGGTGGTTGGTTGTGTCGTAAGCCTTGGCGGTTAGTTCAATTGATTTTGTGACAGAGCACTAAAATTTTGAGGAAGCCTGATCAACACTAATTTTTGGGGTCAAACCCATGCTCACCAGTGTTGGTTTTGGGGGCCAAACTCATGCTGATCAATGCTATTTTTAGAGGTCAAACCTGTGCTGATTAGCATTGATTTTTGGTGTAAAACCCGCGCTTTTGACCAAAAACTTATAAAAAAATTCGACAATGCGACCAGGAGTACAGTGAAAGGGCGTCGGTGAGCACTGATACTCTTTGTGTGAATCAAGGGCAGAGGAAGATTTTGTCGACCTTCTAGAAATGTGTTCACTATTGTGGCCTAGATCACATATCTGGTGATCAAGATCGTGCATTTGGTGGCCGAATTTATTTGCCGAGATCATGAGATCTGATTGCAACAAGATCTCTTTTCGAGATCATTGTGTTGATGAAGAAGTAGATCACGTGTTTTGAGATTGAGATCACTCTGTCAGTTCAACTGTTGTGTCACCGGATTGCTTATTTGGTACATTGGTGTAATTTTATTTTGTTGACCAAGATTGTTGTAAGGTCACTTGTGTTTTTTGTTGAAAGAATTGATTGTTGGAGGTTGAGGATCTTGAGGCAGATCCATAGATCACGATGAATAATAAGATGGTAGAGGTGTACTTGAACAAGAGAAATAAGCTCGATGGGTCAAATTATTCTAATTGGAAATTCAAGTTGCATATCCTACATGAGGGGCAAAGTGCACGACTGATTGCAATTGGGGATGAATTAAAGTCGGCTGCATCTGGAGGCACAACAATTGCAACAATTTAGGATTGGGAGAAGAGGGAGAACAAAGTGAAAATGTTGTTGAATTTGTCAGTGAGCGACTGCATTATCCTTCACATCAGAGAGTGTAAGTCAGCAAATGATATCTGAACAACTCTCAAGGATTTGTATGAGATAAAGAATACAAATCGTTTATTGTTCCTGAAGAGAAACACTCTCTCCATTAAAATGGAGGAGAGTGAATCATTTGTTGCGTTCATCTCTCATATCAAGGAGCTGAAAAATAAGTTGGCTGATATAGGGGAGATAGTATCGAACATTGATCTCATCATATTTACCATGAATGGTATGAATGAGAACTATCAAATGTTTATTACAGGCCTGAACGCAATGGAGAAAGCCCCCAATTTCGAAGAATTGACAAGGATCTTGATACAAGAGGAAGAGAGGTAGATGACTCTGAAACCCTAGAATTCAGGTCTTTCATTACTGGCGAAGAAAAAGCCTTTCAAACGAAGAGCAAGTGCAGGACAGAAAGGCAGAGGCACACCATAGAGAAAGCCACCTCAAGGTATGTCTTCGAATAGAAAAGATTTAGGGATTAAGTCTTTTTATTGTGGTAAATTAGGTCACATTGCTAGGAATTGCCATAAGAAGAGGCTTGATGAAAATAGACATAAGCATAAGAAGAATGCAGGGAACTTTGCTGATGAAGATCAGAATCAGGACCTCAGAATGCTTATCCCTGATTTTGTTCTCTCTGCTGAGAATGCTGAAGTAGAAACTTGGTTTGTGGATTTTGGAGCTTCCACTCACATGACACGTAATAGACATCGGTTTGAAAATTTTAAAGAGACCATCAATGATGATAATATCTACCTTGGTGATGACAGAGGTTACCATATTAAGGGATATGGAAATATTCCTGTGGTATTACCTTAAGGTAATATTAGGCATATTAAAAATGTGATGCATGTACCAAGGATTAAAAGGAATTTGATCTTTGTCTCTATGATAAAAGATCAGAATCTTAAGGTAGAATTTTTTAAATCTTATTGTGTTATTAATTATCTGTTGGACCATAGGAAGCCAATTGCATCATTTATTCGAGTTGGAGGTTTGTACAAGTCGAATGTAAGAAGTGCACCACACCAAACCTTGACTTCAACAGTTATGACAGTAGAGAATTTGTGGCATCAAAGATTCGGTCATATCAATTTTTATGACCTACTGCTACTTGAGAAACAATTTATGGTCAATGGTCTCCTTGTTTTAAAAAAAAATCATGTTGATTGTGAAGGATGTGGCCTTGGGAAGATGCATATGGATGATTTTCCCTCAAGTTTAGATAAAAAGAAAAGGGATATACTAGAGCTTGTGCACACTGATTTATGTCGGCCGATGCAGACAAGGTAATTAGGAGGTGCATATTATTTTTTATTATTTGTTGATAATTGCACAAGATTTACCTGGCTATATTTTCTCAGAAAGAAGAGTCATACTTTTGAATACTTTAAAGAATTCAAGAGCATGGCTGAAAAACATACAGGGAAGTCCATCAAAATTATTCGCTCAAATCAAGGGGGAGAATACAAACAGAGTGGCTTCATCAAATATTGCAAGGGCCATGTGATAGTTCAATAGTTCACAGTACCCCACACTCCTCAACAGAACGGGGTTGTAGAGAGGAAGAAAAAAACCCTTATGGAGTGTGCACGCAGCATATTAAAAGGTAAGAACCCGTTTAACGATTTTTGGGCAGAAGAAATAAATACTGCAGTGTATTTAAAGAATATGAGTCCAACAAAAATTCTTGATCTTAAAACTCCATTCGAAGCTTTATTAGGTTTTAAGCTCACAGTTAATCATTTAAGAGTTTTTGGCTTGAAATTTTTTTCTCATGTTCCTAAAGAGGATAGGAAGAAACTGGATTCAAAGGCCATTAAATGCAATTTTGTTGGGTATTGTACAGAATATAAATCCTTCTACTCACAAAGTGTTTGCGAGTAGAGATGTAGTATTCCATGCGTAGTTTGATGATGGAAACTGTGATCAAGAAAATGAAGAGTGAGACATTCCTTTGCTGGTGGAAGATGAAAGTGATGAAACAAGGGACAATCATGAGCAGAAGAAGCAGCAGAAAAAGGAAGAATCAGATGATACAGATGTAGTCAGCAGTCCAAGTCCATTAAGGGATGATCAAAACATATATGAGGCCACTCTGATACCGAGAAGATCAGGTTGGCAGACTTTTTTACCTGCCAGATATAATGACTATGCCCTCATGAAAAATATCTTGAATGTTGTTGAGCCCTTAAACTATAAATAAGCATGCGAATATGATGAATGGAGGGCCGCCATGAAAGAGGAATATGAGTCAATACTTAAAAACAAAACCTAAGATCTAGTTTAACTGCCTTAAGGTAAACAAAACATAGGTTGCAAATGGTTATACAAGCCTAAGTTTAAAGCAGATGGTATTATAGATAAATATAAAGCTAGGTTGGTGGCTAAGGGGTATTCGAAAAAAGAAGGCATTGATTATGAAGAAAGATTTTCCCTTGTAGCTAAGTTAAACACCATTAGAATATTAATGCCTTAGATACAAAACATCACTGGAAAATACACCAGCTAGATGTGAAATGCACTTTCTTAAATGGTGAATTGAAAGAGGAGATGTATTTAACATAACCTGAAGGGTTTGTTTAACAAGGAAAAGATCATTTAGTCTGTAGATTGAATAAAGCACTCTATGGACTAAAACAGGCACCGGGTCATGGTATGAAAAAATTGACTCATTTTTCTTACATCATAATTATAAGAGGAGAAAGAACAACCCAAATCTATATACTATGTTTGATGAAAAGGGGCAAATTGTTTTGATTTATTTATATGTAGATGATCTTATTATTACAGGAAATGTTGATGAGCTCTTTAAAGAAATAAAAGTGTAGATGTCATAGGTTTTTGAAATGAAAGACCTTGGAGAGTTACACTATTGTTTGGGTCTTGAAGTCTAGAGGGATTCTAGCGAAACGTTTCTATCTCAAGGAAAGTATGTTGGGAGCTTATTGAAAAAGTTCAAAATGGATCAGTGAAAAGCTGCCTCAGTGCATTTACAACAGAATGTCAAACTTTATAATGATGATGGTTCTAAGGAAGTGGATGCAACAATTTATAGACAACTAGTTGGGAGTTCGATTTATCAAACTACAACTAGAGCTGATTAAGATTTTGCAGTTACTATTTTGAGAAACTTTATGTCAAAACATCTTGAGAGACATTGGGTGGGAGTGAAAGGCATAGGTATCTTTAAGGAACCTTAGACTTTGGTATTAAATATATTGATTCATTTGATGTTAGATTGACATGTTTTTCAGATTCAAATTGGGTAGGAAATATGGATGAAAAACGATACATAATAGGTTATGCATTCAACGTTGGGTCAGGAGTCATTGCATGGAGTAGTAAGAAGTAGAATATTGTACCATTATCTTCTGTAGAAGTGGAATATCAAGAAATGTGGGTAGCAACGTTTGAGGTATTTTGGTTGAGGAGACTTCTCCATGATGTCGAACAAGAAAAAAAAAGATGCAACAGTTATCAGATGTGACAACCAGAGCTCAATCAAACTTGTGTTTCACAAAAACACAAAGCATATTGATACAAAGTTTCACTTTGTCAGAGAGAAGGTTCAGTGAAAATAAATTTATATTGAACATTGTAATACTTGTGATAATGCAGTAGACAGTTTTACCAAGCCCCTTGGAAGAATTAAATTTGAATTATTTAGGGAGATGTTAGGAGCACTAGTGAACCATTTCTCCATTAAGGGGGAGTGTTGGAATAAATGGAGAATGTGTATTATTGGAGAGAGTTTGTTCATTAGTTGTGAGTGTATCCTAGTTTATGAATTAGTTCCTATTTTCTAGGTGTTAGTTCTAACTCTCCTATTCTCATGTAAACTTATATATTCTTGATGTTAATGATTAATGAGTTGAGCGTTCTCTACTTGGGAAATATTCATATGCATATTAATCACCTGTGAGCTGATAGTTTTCAATATTCAAGTTTCGTCTTATATTCTTAACAATAAAGTAATCAAATTGAATCGTTTTTTTAATTATCTAATAAAAATAATATAATTGGTTTTTCTTATTATACCTGTTGCTCAGCAGGTATAACCAAACATTTTTGGCTGTGATTAGACATTAATTTATCTATGGGTGAAAAAAAGTTTATAATTTTACTAGAGATAAACTTTAACATGTTTTTATTATTTATTTATTTTTAATTTTTAAAATTATTTTTCTTGGATGTGATTGGCTGGTATTTTCAACTTCTTATTGGCGATGGATGTCCTGCTATGCCAAAATCCGGGTATGGCTGGATTGAATAGTTCCAGGTAAATCGCGTGGACAAAAATTATTGTTGTACTATGCCCGATCCCAACCCAAAGTACTAGCAATGACACATACACTTTCATAAAACTGAAAATATTTAATCTCTGGAAATGTGAGCAAGGTCTACTTGCAATTGCAGTACATTTAGGGTAAGAGGCGCTCCAATTCCCACTCCCCCACATGTTGACATCAAACCAACCTATACCTTCAGCACCTGGAACATGACTATATCTTCAGCCTCTGGAATAGGACTATACGTTCAGAACAAATATGTCTTTATGATTAAACTCGTTCTTTAGAACAAATCTGTTTTTTTGATTAAAATGGTTATAAATTCATCTGTGGCTCAATCAATTACGTGTCATCTTTCTGTACGTCACACTTTCATGCCAAATTTCCTCCACAAAATTTCAAATATGGGCTTCCTTCACATCAAATCATGTCAAACTTTCAACGGTTATTTAGAGCAAGTTTTGTGATTCTATCGTGAGATTCAAATCCTCATCAATGTGTACCATGCAGGCCATCATGCCCATGCAAAAATGCCACTTACTATTATTATCCAAGTCTACGAAATTGGATATTAAAATATTTAATATGCTCGACATGAAAATAAAATTACAAACCTTAAATATGTTGGATGGTTTTAAATTAATTTGATGGCAGGTAGACAATTAATTTGATATGGCGATATCTCTGTGTAGTTTTTTTTTTCCACAGAAAAAAAACGAACTTTCTATTATAAATAGACAGTTTCAGAGCATATGCATAGCATTTCTAACATATAGCCATTCCCTTTAACAAGAGGGAGTGGAATGAAGACTGCTAAAACACCTGAGAAGATGTTAGCACCTCTAAACCCATAAAACAAAACCATAGTAGCCAACAGTGCGTCTCTTTTAGCTCATCATCACCCGGAAAGAGGATGAGAGCAGAAAGAGAGAACGCACAACAGCCATAGCTGTACTATCAATCATAAGAGAGCTGGCAGTAGGAACTATCCCAGCCCTATATACATGTACATCAGAGAACAAAAAGGGAGCCCAGAACCTCCTTACATAAGGAAAACAGTTCTGGACTCAATATAGTAGCATGTTTCGAGTTTTTGTAAGTCCAAACTAAACAGAACAGAAATAAACAGCATAATTACACAAAAAAAGGTTGTTCACGAACATGAAAAGTCCCATTAACCACTTCAGCTACTGCCCAGGTCCCTAGAGTGAGTTGAGCACCTTCTTTAGATAAAATATCTGCTTGCTGGTTTCTTTCCCTGTAGATATGAACAACAGAAATTTCTGAGAAAAAAGATTTAATTCGAAGAACCTCCTTAAGCAAAGGTAGTAAAATAAAATTCCTGCACTGCTGAGTCCCATTGAACCAGTTTACTACATTTCTAGAGTCACCAAAGATCTGAATCTGTCTGATATGAATAGAAGTAAGCCAAACGAGAAGATGATGGAGTGCTTTAAGTTCAGCGAAATTATTTTTCCCTTGCCCAAGGCCAACAGAAGCTCGGAGAAAGTTTTCAGCGGAAAGATGGATGACCAAACCAGCACCACAAAGATCATTGTCACTAGAAGCCCCATCAAAATAAGCCCAAGAACTGACTGATTAATAGACTCCGGCTGAATATTGCGGGTAGAAACTACAGCTGTAGGCGGAGGAATACTATCATAAATTGCAGCTCCTTCAGCTGCCAACCTGGCTAAAGGAAAGGGATAGTCATTAAAGAGCATCTTGTTGCGCGCAATCCAGGTTCCCCACGCAATAAGAAGAGGAAAGGCCCTTATTTTATCATCTGTAGCCTCCTGCCACCAAGAATTCCAGGCCTGAGAAAGGTCCTCTCCATGCCATCTCAATGGGATATTCGTCAACCACAAAGATTCTGTCCACAGGCTGGAATTGAAAGGACAAAAGAGGAAGAGATGTTGAAGAGTTTCTTCGTCGGACTTACAGAGAGAACACCAGCTCGGCCCTTGCTTACCTCGTTTTCTCAGAAAGTCCCATGTTGGAACCTTATTATGCAAGATGCACCAGAAAAAAAGTCTGGTCTTAGCTGGGCTTTTGAGTTTCCAGAGAGATTTAGACCACCAACTGGGATCCCCCCAATCTTCTTGCGTCATCAGCCATTTGTACCCAAACTTTGGGGAGTAGGATCCGGTTTGTGCATTCACCCAGCGCAATTTATCTACAGAATCCGAAATTTGAATAGCAGAATGTGAAAGACCAGCAATATAACTATTCCATTCGCCCATCCATCTGTTTTCAAGATGCAAATCCGTGCCTGACATCCAGCCTTGCTTAACAAAGGAAGTATTCCTGGGATCCGCCACCTGGTTCAGAAAATAAAAGCCTTCTGAATTAATATGAGTGACCAACTCCTGGGATAGAGAATAGTTAGGCGAACACCCAACCCAAGGATCACGTCCTACCCGCACCTGAGATCCATCACCGACCTTCCAAGCCAGACCTTTCTCAATTATCGGAACAGAAACCACAATTGCTTTCCAGACAATTGAGGCATTTTTGGAGGATTTGACTGGGGACCGAACCCAGTCCAAAACAGAGCCTTGACTGATATATTTGTGTTTGATGACCGAGACCCAGAGGGATTCTGTAGAGATCAGTCGCCACGCTAATTTGGAAGCCAGTGATTTAGCAAAGGAAAACATATTTTTGATTCCCCAACCTCCCCACTCCTTTGGCTTAGAGATTTTGTCCCAAGCCACCCAAGGGTTGATCGTATCCTATTTTGACCCAGACCAAAGAAAGGTTCTGCACAATTTGTCAATGGAAGACAAAATACCTTTAGGTACCCAGGCCAGACTAGCCCAATAAACTGGGATGGCCATCAGAACAAACTTTATTAAGACCAGGCGACCAACCCTCGAAAGCCACCTGAAGCTCCAATGATTTAGTCTTTTTTCAATCTTAGCCAAAAGCCAATTCCAGTCTCGGATTCTGTAGGAGTCAGGTTTTAGCAGAAACCCCAAGTATTTAAAATTTGCTTGTAAAGAGCGGACATCATAGTTCAGCAGTCTTCGAGTTTTACTGATCTCATCTGCAGACAGACCTGAAGGAGTGATTTTCGACTTAAGAGTGTTGATTTGAAGCCCAGTAGCCTTAAGGAAAAGCTCCACCAGAGACTTTAAGGCCCGGCTGTCTTCCAAAGTTCCATTGAGAAATAACAGGATGTCATCGAAAAACAGTAAGTGCGTGATCCAGAGATTAGTGGCCACTTCAATCCCTTTTATTTTACCCTGTCTTTTATCCTTATGAATCAGCAGACTGAGACCTTCGGCTGCCAGTAAGAAAAGTAAGGGCGACAGAGGGCAGCCCTGCCTGAGGCCTCGTTCAGGAGTAAAAAAAGAGGTAGCAGCACCATTGATTAGAAGAGAAATTTCTGTAGAAGAAACACAGCTCATGATCCATCTAAAAAAATCAAATCTGAAACCAAGATGAGTAAGTAAAAGCCTTAAATATAACCAACTGAATCTATCATAAGCTTTAGATAAACCCAGTTTGACTATAAGCCCTTTCCTGCCATTCTTTTTAAGGCTATGCAAAGATTCTTGAGCCACACCTACAGCTTCATGGATTTGGCGGCCACTAAGGAACCCAAACTGTTCTGGAGACAGATGCGAGGAGAGGAAAGGCTTAATCCTGGAGGCAATAACTTTCGCTATGACTTTATAGACACAGGTACAAAGAGAGATAGGCTGGAAATCAGCAAAAGAAGAAGGGCAGTCAGACTTGGGTATCAAGGCAAGAAAAGTGGAATTGAAAGGGCCAAAGATTTGACCAGTGTTTCTAGATTCTTCTACAACAGCAACCAGATCATCACCAAGCGTCTCAAAGAAATGCAGAAAGAATTCAACAGTCCAACCGTCCGGCCCTAGACTTTTGTCCTTTTGCATACCTTTAAGAATATCCTCGACCTCCTGTTTGGAGACGGGTGCCATTATAGCCTCATTATCCTCGTCCTCCACAAACCTTGGGAAGAGCTGCGCCACCCGGATCACTTCTGCAATGGACACTTCAGCCAGGGCTTTGAAAATATCTTTGAAATAAGTAGTACCCAGAGTAGACAAGTCCTCGAAAGAGGTGGCCACTTCTCCATTCCCTTTAGGCAATTCCCAGATAATGTTAGCCACCTTCCGACCTTTGGCATAGTTTTAGAAGAATTTGGTGTTTTCATCTCCCGCTTGGAGCCATAATGCCCTGCTTTTTAGCCTCCAACTCTCCTCCCTTAGCTGAAGGATTTTTCTTCTGGAGGCCTCCAATTCCAAAATTCTATTCTTTGCATCAATGGAGACATAGCCTCCTCCATCAGGGTCTTCTAGGAGAGCTAATTCAGAATTGACCTTAATAAGATCCTCCTCCTCCTTCTTCTTCAAGTTAGCAGCCCACTTTTTAGAGGCTACTTTCATCCTCTTCAAATTCTTCCAAAAGAAAGCACTCCTAGAAGAATCCGACCTGACAGGGTCAACCTCCCAAGCTGATGCAAACAGTTCTTGATATGAATCATCTTTGAGCCAGACAGGGTTGAAACGGAAAGGTGCCCCAGGTTTACTTCCTGCACCTTTGATTTCAAGAAGAATAGGAAATTGATCCGAAAAGCCCCCATCACCAATCCAGTGACGATAGTTCGAGAGAGATTCAACTAAATGCTCACTAAGCAGAAAGCGATCCAACTTCTTCCCCACCCAATCCTGTCCAACCCTTCTGTTCCTCCAAGTAGGTTTCAGTTTTGAAGAGGCATGTCCACCAAATGGGCTAGAGCGAGGTGGTTGATGAAAAAGTCAGATAAAGGGTCAGCTCTGGCCGAGTCACCTTAGGATTCCGCTTCCCCTAGCGAGAAATTGAGGTCACCTCCAATTATTAAGAACTGTGATTTACCCAGGAGGAGCGAAAAAAAGAAGACCAGAACCGTTCCCTTTCGACACAAGGCCCATATATATTTAAAAAGAGAATGGAATGATTGATCTCATTGGAAAACAGTTCCACAGCTAAAACATTCGGAGAACCCCAAGAAGAAACATACTTTAATTTAGAAGGATTGTAGCCAGAGACCACACCACCAGATCTTCCCACAGCATCAAGGGCAAAAAAAGACCAACCAGGCAACATCTTAGATAAAACAGAGACAACCTCATCCCCTTTGCCCAGAGTTTCTTGGAGCAAACAGATATCCGGTTTATAAGCACGCATAAGTTCTTTGAAGGCTAGCCTTTTGGCCTGGCTAGCTAAGCCCCTGCAATTAAAGGAGAGGACTATCATGGCACATCACCAGGGGGTGGCCGCTCTTCTCTAAGCACCCGGGAGAGAGTCATCTGTTTGCCATCAGCTATATCAACAACAGCTTTGGACTGGGCATGGGAAAGATTGGATTTACGACCTCTGGTCTTTCTGGCCCCTACTTCAACAGGGTTAGAAGCGAGACCACCCACTGCAAAGCCCGAACCCCTCTTATCAGCTCGAGATCTGAGATTGTAAGGAACAATAACCGACGGCTGAGGACAAGGGACAGAGGAGTCAGCCTGAGAAGAAGAGGAAGGAAGAGCAATGGCGTCGGGAACGGAGACAACGACACTATCCAAGGGGGGCAAGGAAAGATTTAAGGCCGTGAAGTCACCCAGCAGCTGCCTGGAGGGACCAGGCTCCATGAAAAAGGAAACAGGAAAACCAGAAGATGACAGAGACAAACAAGTAGTAGATGAAGACATACCCGCCTGAGTCACCCTGCCAGGATCAACTTCTGAGAGGGGAGCCAGCGGGTCAGCCATGTCGTCGAGAGGCAGAGAGGAAGGACCAGCAGCATCCGACGGGTTTCGGACCAAAACCTCTTCGAAAGGAGAGGGATCATCCTGAGCAGATAGACCCTGAACTGCTTCCATAGGATCTGCTTCCTGGACTGAAACAGTCGATTTCTTCGCCCTATTCTGCCTTCTTTGTCTGTGTTTTCGTTGATGACCCAACGGGCAGTCACGAGCCAAATGACCGGTCTTATGGCATCTATTGCACCTGAAGGGGAGGTGCTCGTAGTCTAAGGTCTGCATAAACTCTAGGTCCTTATACTGTAGCAACATTGTCTCCGCCAGACCTTCACGTGGATTGAGGCTCACCAGAATACGGGCCACGCTCTTATCCTTAGTTTGCAGGTAGGATTTGTCAGCTTCAAGGTAGGTACCCAGCGTATTGCCTATAGAGATGAAGACTGAATCAGTCCAAAATTGGAGAGGAAGACCAGGCAGCTTCACCCACATAGGAGATTCATCCATTTTCTCCTTTTGAGCGTCAAAGAGGGGGGTCCATCTTCTAAAAAGAACTGGCCTCTTTCCGAAGAACCAGTTCCTTTCCAGAACTCTGTCCACTTGTTCTTTGCTTTCGAAGGTAATGCCGAACCATCCTCGCGCCAAGATGGTTATGTCGACTGGGAGGCCTGGAGATTCCTTCCACATTGAGCGAGCCCACTCTGCAATGTATTCTGACGAAAAATTTCTTCCCCGAACTCTTCCTACAATCATAATCTCAGATAAATCCATGACGTTTTCAATACTAATGTCCGCTCCAAGTAAGCATTTCAGGCATTCTTCCTTCGACTTGAGGAGCTTAGTTTTCTTCCTCTTTGTTCCCACAGCTTTCTTGACCACTTCCTCCTCTGCTACCGGCTTTGGTGGAATTTCGGCACGAATAGTCTCCAAAAGGAATTGCTTCAGTGCATCAATAGAGCGTAAGGGTTCAAGATCGTTAAAAGAGTGATGTTTAGCGCCAACCCCAGAAGCTGCTTCACGATCCGGCGCAATCCCTTGATTGTCAGAAGCAACAGATTTAGGGATGAATTCCACTACCTTACTGGAAGAAACCCTTGACAAGAGGTCATGGCCTCGACCCCCATCCTCGACTAGTTCAGCCGCGACCCCTGCAACAGGAAAAGAGGGCAAAAGAACTCTGGCCGCACCTTCGGAGATTACCTTAGGAAGCCCAGGCTCTCCTTCGGGCTCATGAGGCCCTCTCGAAGCTGCATGAACAGGGGTCCCCTGTAAAACCAGACCTTCCGAGAGTGCAGCCCTTGGCAAAGAGGGGCCCTACGAGAAAGGTAACCCTCTACACCCTAACCCTTCGTCAAAACCTCTAGAAACAACAAAGGAAGGAAGGTTACCGTGTAAAGCCGAGGACCGTGATACCGAATCGAGATTGAAAGCTAATTTGAAAAGCTCTTCTGAGGTCTGCAGGTAGTCGTTGTTATAGAAGAGCAGATTACCAAAACTGGAGCCACTTCTCAGCGCAAAGAGATTGTTACTAGCGTCCCCACAGTCAGACGAGAACCCTTCCCAAGCTGGTTTAGCTGCAAAATTGAGCGAAGAACGGTTGGGAAAATAGAGATCGATGTTCTTCTCTATGACTTCTTCCCCCCAACAGGTGAGCAGATCCTCCGGCGATGGCTCTAACTCAACCGAGAAACTGTCAATACCCATTGTAGACAAATAATCGCCCTCTTAAGGAAAACTGTAAAACCCCTCAAACCTCTCTTCCCTGCAGTCACCCTAAACACCAAAACCCATTCACCAGATCCAGAACTACTTCCGAGAGAGACCTCCATGCTGAGAAACAGGTTTTGGTCGATACGTACCGAAATCTCGAAACCTCACTGCCGTAGGAACACACGCGGAACCGACCTGACACCTTCTGCAGAACCCTAGCTCCCTCCGTCCCATCGCATCCCCCCCAAGCAATGGCTCTGTGTAGTTATTCCCATATTAAGAGCCATTAATTCAAATGAGATGTGCCAACCTCCAAACTTGTGCCAATTTGTGCTCTGAACTTGTTACTATTTTGTTTTCTGCCCTCGCATGTGATTTCATTTTTGCACTGCACATTTTCTGTTGTCGACTCTGGAATCTCGACGTTGCAATTAGCGTTTAGCGTGAGGCTAAAAGCTGCGGTCTGTTCAAGCGCCGCATGTCTGTTTCAGCTTTGGTTTCAGGTATTTTTTTCTGCTTTGTCTAATATTTAAGGATTTCCCTTGTTTCTTACAATCTTTCAATTGAAAAAGTGTGGTTTGAATTACAAAACATATTAACAATATAACTGAGGATTGCAGTATTTCATAGGCTTTACTTTATTTTTTTGTATAAGGATTGTCATGTTTTACAGGCTACAGGCTAATTCTTTGAAGTTTGGGAGGGTTTCATATCGTGTCCTATTCCCTGAATTTGAAGCCATCACTCTGTTTTACCCTTGATTTCATAATGATGTAGCATACCCTGTCGTGTTCCCTGAATTTGAAGCCATTTCTCCATTTTACCCTTTTTTTCTTGAACTTGATGAAGTAGACATTTTGAAAGCAGAGGTACCTAAATCATTTGCTTCGGAAAAAAATGTCTGACAACTAGAGATGTCATCATCTGATTTATCAATTACTTCCTTCAACTGTAATTTTCTTGCATTCCATTCTGAGATGTATCTGAATGGTTCCGAGCATCTGAGGGTTTCATATCCCTGCAATTATAATCTATCAATTAACTACGATGTCTATTCATAGTAACTTGTTCTTTTAAAATATCCAACTTGAATTATGGAGATAAAGTAATCAAATTGAATTGTTTTTCAATTATCTAATAAAAATAATATAACTGATTTTTATTATTTATTTAAGTGAAGTAGCTATTTTATTTTTGATTTGAGAGTTTTTTATGTCACATTCATGAGTCATTAGTAATCAAATTGAAGTGTTTTTTTAGGTATCTAATAAAAATAATATAATTGAATTTTTTTATTTCTCTAGGTGAAATAGTCATTTTATGTTTTATTTGAGAGTTTTTATGTCATTTTTTTAGTGTTGGTAAGATGATAGTAAGTTTAGATTTTTATTAAATGATTCTATTTATTAGTTTGATTAGAAAAAAAATCTATTCATAGTTGGATATGAAAATCTCAAATGTGTGATTACCATGGTTGTGATACGTTAGATACATTCATTTCAAAGTTGCATATGAAAATCTCAAATGTATGATTAACATGGCTTTGATACATTAGATACATTCATACTTGAATTTTAATGCAACCAAGTTTGGGCCTTTCAGGTGTTAGGATGCACACACGGCGAGATTTTCCTTCTTATAATTTGTTGGGCAATTGTGAAATTCTTCAAAATGTATGCATTGTATATTATTTTTGCATGAAAGATTAGAATCCTCGCAAATTCCTATTTAAAAGTGGGTTCAAAATTGTTTTATTATTTATAAATTCCTCCTTTAATGCACCTCATCATGTTGGAAATTGAAATTGGTTGTTCCTCTCCAAAAGGTTTGACCAAAATACTTCAAAACTTTTCTAGAATGGTTCAACATGATTTATAAAATATTTTAAATTACATAAAGACTAATTATACATGATAGCACCAAAATTATTAGCTATTTGGGAGTGTGAATGAACATACTCCAATATGTTTAATCTTTTTTTGAAGTAATATAAAACATTTGCATTTATGATTTTATTTAGTTGAAATTTGTTTTATGGTCAAACTAGAACTAAAATTTTTCTCATAAAATAGAACACAAAATTCATGTTAAGAAAAAAATGTTTGGTAGGAGTGCCTACTAAATTTATGCCCTAGGTATATTTATGCACATAGGAATATCTATTTTGGAATAGAGACTTTAGAATTTTAATTTAATTATCAATAACAGAGGTTAATATTTATCTCAAACATAGTTATACCTTTTTTATTTTTTATTTAATTAAAAATTGTTATAATTATACTGTGAAATGAGCTATGAATTTTAGGGAATGTGGTATTGATAAGATATGATATTGGTCCATGATATTGTAACACATCCTATTTACAGGTTAAGAATTTCCATGGTAAAGTAGGGGTGAATCTCCATGGTTAAGAATCTTGTTACGTGTTTTCTTAAACATATATATGTTTAACTTGTATATTAATTATGTTTATAATTAATAATAGTAGTAGTAAAAATGGGGTGGGAGGAGGGTGGGAGGATTCTCATTAATCCCAAAGGAATCATAGAAGATAGATTTGCATGGGGTCTAGGAAAAAAGATGAACAATCAAGCAAAGGCCTATGGATTTTTTTTTGGGATTTCATTGGCTCAAAAAAGGGAATAAAAGAGATGTTTATCCTAGGGGACTCCTTGATTATTAGAAAGAATATAAATTACAATACATCAGCTCAAAACTACACATGAACCAAATCATCAAGAGAATCTAGGGAATGAGGCCCTTCTTTGGTCAATTGCAGTTCAATCATATTCTCATAGGGAAAAATAAGGAGGCAGATTGGCAAGACAATCTGGCCTGCAAAATGGAAGAAGAGAATAGAAATGTGATTGGAATGGTATCAATGGTTACGATACCCTAATTTTTGATATGAAAAATCAAACTAACGAAAGAATGGTTGAGGTTAGCAAGGATAAGAGAAAATTGCGGAATGATTTAGGGGAGTGTGTTAATGATTCCCAATTTAGTTCTCCTCCTCCCCTCCCTTGTTATCTCCCCTCTTATCCCCCCTCCTCTCCTATCCTCTCCTTCCCATTGTTCTCCACTTTTCCCCTTCCACCTTATCTTTCTTCCCCTTACACCATTATCTCCTTCCCTCCCACCCCTCCTCCTCCCCCTCCCATTCATTTGACCTTTCCTCCCATCGTTGGATGCTTGGCATTCAATTCTCCTTGTTCCCAGCCATCCTCTACCCCATCCCATCAGTCCCCTTTCCCCACTCTTTTTTCCCCTGCCTCGTGGAGTCTTACCTCAACTGGCTTCCAAATCAGCTCATACGTGTGCCAGATGGATTTGGCTATGTGAAACACCTGGTGGTTGTTTAAGATTTTGGATGGAGGAAATGGTTCTTCATATTTAGATCATCCCCTTGTCTCGACACATTCATGGTGAAGGAATGTGAAACTTAGGATAACGGGAGTGACATTTAATCCTCATGCGATCATGTGGCCCATTTGTGCGGGGGAAGTCGACTTTGTACAAGATGAAGGCCGCTTCAATCATGGGGTCTTCACTACGAGAGCAATGCCATAGCATGTGGGTTCATATTGGGGGATATATAATGAGGAAAAATGACATTATATATTGGGGGATATATAACGAGGAAAAAATGACATAATATATTGGGGGTAAATGGTTTTTATATTCGGAGGTATAAAAATGGGGCTCAAAGTTAATAAAAAAATATAAAGTGGTATAAAAAATGTTAATGAAAAAATGGATACCTACAATATATAGTGAAAGTAGGGGCTTTTTAAATTGGGAAGGTGTATTGGGTTTATATTGGTAGGGGGTTAAATAATGTGATTTTTAGAGTTATTTTCCAATATGTACTCAAATTAAGGGTAATTTTTAATATGCCATGATCACACATGATATGTTAGAGGTTCATTAAGTGAAGCCTCTGTGGCTTTAATGGGCAGAAGAATAATGGAGATTTGTGGGGAAACTTGTGACATGACCTCAATTCATGGACCCTGCTACGATTCCAGACAAAGTATTTTATATATAAGAAAGTGTTTCAATCTGTGTCATCGGTGGATGAATGGTTCAGTGTTCGCCCTGAGTTTTCCTTGGTTCTCGACCAAGTGGAAAGGCTCGAGACATTTTGGTGGTTGGGGTATGAGAAAGTTCTGGGTCCTTTGTATGTTTGTGATTTAGAAGGGAAGTTGGGTGATGTTGAAGTGTGTTCGTAAGGAGGTCTCTGCTTGTGATCCTAGGCCCGTTGTGGTTTCATATTGTGTTGTGGTTGTGGGTGGCAGGGGGAATTGGGGTTGTTTGCCATCTGTGCAGTTGGGGAATCGTTATTTTGGTGTGACCTTTCAGGGGTGGTAATTGTTAACACTGGAAAATAATACAAGAAAAATACATTATTTAATGTCAAGCAAAAGGTAAAAATAAAGATCTGAAGGGAAGAAATACGTTACAGGAAATGAAAATTTTAACTTTTCCTAAGGTCAAGCAGGCAAATTTATTGAATTTCGCATAGAAAGCACTGACCCTTGGTGATCTCCGCAGCTTTTTCTTCGATAGCCACAAATAACACCGTGACTATCCTTCAAATAGCTACGCGGACCTGAGGATGCAGAAAGTCATCATCCAGGACCACTTGGCACACTTGGAGAAAAGGATTCTCACTCAAGATAGCCAAGTATAGCCACCTTAAGACTTTAGTATAACACACAAAGGAATCATACCCCCACTCTTGTGTCAATGTCCATCTTGTACCAAGCGAGGGAGGGAAAATTAGAAATTTGTCTATAAAAACCAGCCATGGGAAGAGAAACATGAGAACACATTGGTATGCTGGCCAAATTGCATAGAAGAAAAAAATATTGTTTTGTCCAACAGCAAGAGGATTAAAAAGATTTAGTTGTTGGCCATCCAAAACCTCAACCCAAGAGAGAAGAGTTCACCACGTGTCCGCCGATCTACCATACTTTGAGAGGGAAGAGAGGCTTGTTGAAAGTTTGAGGGGAGGAGACCCCCTTCTCTTGGATATTGGAGCTTTGTAGCTCTAAGGATCCATTGCAAGTGATTTATCATTCTATCTTCTACTACCACCAACACCTAATAAAGGGAGAAAGCTGTCCATTTGATTTATTAGTTTGTTTTCTATATTGAGCGTGTTCTTGTACATGTTATTTTTCTTTTATTTCTTTGTTTATGTAGCATGTTATTTTTCCATTTTACTTAGTTTACTACATGTTGAATTTGTTCTACTAATGATTTAACAAACCAATTGACTTGTGACTTGCTTGTAGGAAATCAACCTCCCTATTAAGCACAGTGCATTTCATCCGCCCATGCATCAAATACACTACAACAGGAATGGTGACACCACTAGATTCTTTCTTTTGAGCTAATGGTTGTTGATGCAAGTCCTCTCTCCTGCTCATACTTGCTGCAAAATAAATATTGCTTCCTCTTAGCACTTTTCAGTCACCCTCACTGAGAATTTTGGCTTAGAGAAGGCGGAATTTTTCAGTCCTGAAAATCTGCGTGTGTTTAGCCTAGACATATGCGTGATCTTTGCGCCTGTGTAAAGATAAGCCGCACGGTAGGAAGTGAGCTCATTTTTCATAGTTTTTTCTCAATTTTTTGCAGTTGTAAGGTGTTGGCAACCCATAAGAAACTTTCCATCACTGTTCTCTAGTATTTCATGACTGGTTAGGACACTTTTTTGGAAGTTTAGCTTAGAAAATAACTTGTTTTAATTTTAGTTTTTTTTCATTGCAAATCGCACATAGTTTAAGTAGGCAAAAGTAAGTGGAATTCAATCCACATATGCTATCTAAAAAAACGATTTTCTGATAAAAGATACCAAACAAAAAATAATTAGCAGAAAAGTAAGTGGGCCATACATTGCCATATTTTTAGCTAATTCTTGTTTTTTGATTTTTTTTGCATTATTTTAGTTCAATTTTTGCATTAGGATTCGGGACGAGGACCAAAATATCGAAAATAAAGCAAATAATATATGCCACCCTTGCACCTCTCGGTGAGCCTGGGTATGCATATAAACACTTTCTTAAGATAATTTTCCATCTCCCTATAGTGCAAAACTTAGTCTAACTAGGCAAGGTATAAGCAGCCCATAATCTGCACATCGTTTACTTTTGCAAGGAACAATCACACATAGCATAATTAGAGAAGGATTGTAAAGGATCACCACATATCCACATCTCATAGCACTTGTGATTGTTCACTCCAAAGCACACATGAAGCATCAATAAGAGTTGGAAAAAAAGGAACCCAGTGTGTTGGGACCTTTGTACTATTCTTATAGTTACTTCACCAAGGCACACCCTAAGAAAATTTAGACTATCTAAAAATAACCACTAATCGAACTCACTAAATTCTCCCCACAGAGGCCATAAAAGAAATTATATTTCAGGTTAGGATCATCGTGGGTAGGCATCCAATAATGTGTCGTGGTCATTCGAAATTTTGAAACATAGATGTTGACTTTTTAGGGAGCTTAAAATCCGTTTGTCCGCCCACAGAAAATAATACTCGAGCGTTACCAGAAACCCATTTCAAAGGAGGTTAAGCTTAGGCCCAGTGTGTGCAGTACTTTTTGGGGCTACCTAGCCCATCTAGTTCTCGGTACCAGTAGCTGAATACCAAGAATCTTAAGAATTGAATGCTTACATGGGATGATGATACTTTAGTGGCAAAATCTAGGGCATCCTTCTCTATAGGTGAAGGTGCAAGCAACACTAGATCCTCTTACCTTTACCTTGGTCGATTATTCGGTTGCTGGAAGGCATCGCCAGTTCTTTTGGGACGTTAGCCCTAGTACCAATCATAAAACATCTTTGCAAGGCCCAGTTACATTTGAGAGTTTGGGGACAATTAGGTATTTTTAGGCTTTGAGTATCATATGCAAAACAACCAAACCATATTTTTTATTTCTTGATCATATAGCATTAATATAAAGGAAAACGTACCTTTTATTTTTTCACTTTGTTTTATGTATGTGATCATATTTTCTTTGATAATAATCTTCCTTCTCTTAGTAAACCAAAAATATTTCCAAATATTAAACTAGTCGACACCATAATGGGCCCAATGGACCTTGTCGATCTAGGTGTTTTTTAGACCTCCCCCCATGAGAGGGAGGAGTTCTAGGTCTTTCGCCATTTCAGCATTAAAGACAACACACTGCCACCATTATTGTTTCATCCTTTATCAGGGCATATTTGGTTGGAAACCACCAAGGGTCACCCAACACCACACCAGTGGAAACCCCAGCAGGTTCACCACACTCAACTCCTTCCACAACCCCTAGAGGGCAGAGGAGTGCTACTCATTCGGGGAGTCAGCAGAACACACAACAGGGTATTTCATAGGGTAACATTCCCCAGAAAACCCCCATAAACCATTTCACTCAGATACCTATTTTTCCATAGTACACAATGGCAGTCAATACTTAGTTACCCTTTTTAGCATCATTAAACCTTCCAATATATCAAAGCTAACTAATGACTCCATTTCACATAGCCCTAATTGCCCCCCATGCCCATGAATCTCCCCTTGAACATACCAAAATTTGAAGGGAAGCAAGCAGAAGACCTTGGAAATCATATTATGACTTTCCACCTATGATGTTCGTCCAATAGTATTATTAATGAGACTATTTAATTGAGACTGTTTCAATGCACCCTAATTGGGCCTGCTATGAAATGGTATGTGGAGCAGCCTTATGCTTCATATGGAACCTTTAGCACCTTAGCTACCACGTTCATCACTTATTTTTAGCTACCCATCCAGCATGATTAGGGGATGGAATTGTTGACTCATTTTAGGCAAACACCAGCTCTCCATATCTCAGACCTTCTCCATAAATGGTGATGACATCATAGTTTTTGCAAAGCCAAAATCGACGATAGAGTTTTACTGGACCTTTTTTTGAAAACTCTCACAGTATAAGAGATCTCAAAGGATGTGGCGACACAAGGACCTACCTCTGAGGAGGATGCCATTTGCAAATCCCAACAACTCGAACTCATCTACACTCAGTTAGGATAAATTTAAAATATCTTCCCTAACGCCTCACGCTTGCAAACATATAGAGAGTTACAAGGAACATCGAATACTGCAGACCATTTGATTAGGTCATTGACTCAAGGACACCTAGGCACCAATATTAAATACCCAAGATTTATGTACGATTCTACCGAGAACGTGATCTAACCTAGCTACCACAAAATTAAATCTAAACCTCTGCAGAATATGAGAAATAGGGTGACGCCATATCATCAACAGCGGGGAGGCTCGTACCCTCCCTCCCACAGAACACAGTACTCAACTAGGAACACTGATGGAAGAGATTCCACCTAGAAATCATACACCAACCAGGGATAGGGAAACCAATATCCCCCCTTCCTCACACAGAACCCACCACCATAGCACAATGCACTGGTGAACTTTGTTCAACTATCTCAGGCTCAGCAATGCCAGTCTTATGACCAGGAGAACCGTAATAATCCTCCTAACGCTGCAAGAAAGAATCCTAGGAATAGACAAAAGGGAGACTCCAGACAAGGGGGTAGTAACCAACAATGCCCCCCATGATCTCAGACTAGGGGCAACCCTAACCGAAATAAAAACCAGGAGCCAAACAAAAACTACCAAGGGAAGAACAAGAGGTCCAGTCTAAGGAAAAACCATTCTTGTGCCATATGTGGTGAGTACGTCCATTACACTCACCATTGTCCCGAACTCCCTAAACTGAAAAAACTTCAGGGTAACCGAGGACAAGGTGGACTACACAATAGAATGTTGTAATGCAGGATCTCTTCCCCCACCAAGGATTGGTTAATACCCAACAACAACAACCACCCCAAGATGATTTCAGGAGTGGTAGCCACGAAATTTACATGACTAGCGAAGAAATGTTCTTCCAAACAAGGTACAGAAACTATGACGTCCCTCCGGACACCAACCCATTAGGTACGATGATGAGTGCACCTACTGCAATGTTGACCTTATCCAAAGTACCTATAGAACCCCTTCCGAGAATGGTCAAGATTCCAACCAGGCTTGTAGGACACCACTCAAAAGCTGCATATAACTACAACATAATGGATGATTTATCACAATCACCCACTGCTATGTCAGCCTTAGAAGTCCTACAATCATGCCCAAAATAGCAGAAAGCCTTACTTTCAGCGTTAGGCACAATCGACCCTTCTAATTCACGCCTAATTGCTTTTGACCTAGACAAAGACACCCCAGGCTTCCTTCTCTGGTCGCCTTCCAAATACCAGTATTAGTATAAAACATCACCATACACCAATGCATCATTGATGAAGGAACATATACATGCATCATATCTAAATTCTTTTGTTAGAATTTGGGATCACTTGAACTGAAACCATCCAACATCATGCTTAGAGCATACGATGATCGAGCTTCAGCTACTGTCAGTTTATATCAGAATGTCCCTGTAAACTTGGCCGAAAAGATGTTACTTATAAAGTATTAGACACGCATCTTGACTAAAATATACTCCTCGGGCAGAGTTATATGTACATCATGACTGTAATAGCATCTTCTGTCTTTCGAGTGATGATGTTCCCTCATGAAGATCTAATCATCACCGTTGACTAGCTTACATACTATGATAAGAAGCCCATGACAACTATTGATGTCATTTTACCTTACGTAGACACAACTACAAAATATCTCATGCCGTATCATCAATTTATCCCTGGTCAATTAAAACCATCATCGATCCTAGGATCATTCCTAGGAGATCCCCCCATCATGCCAGAGGTAGCCCCAGAAATCACAGGGTAAATGGTGTGTATGATGCTATCATCAAACACTGAGACCAGCACGGAGATGGAAACTAGTACTACAGAGATCGAAGCCACTAACACGTCTTTCCTACCCTATGCCATCTCCCAAACCCCATGTTTATACCCCCCAACTGTTTTTTTGTCTAAACAATTCTTGGAAACTATCACATTGCAGAACATTGCTTTCGTAATACTTGTGTGGTACTTGGTCAATACTTGTGTGGTACTTGGTCCCCCCATAAATGTTAGGAATTCCTGGCATCACTTCTACAGGGTTAACCCCTATCACCCCTTAGGAAGAAAAAGTGGTTAACGAAACACTCGTAGTAGTGCCAGTTAAAATGACCAAGAAAAATAATAAAAAAGGGAAGAAAATTGAAAACCCCAACATATCTAGGGCATTACAAACTTGTGCATTCTGTGATATCATAGGCCATTATACTAAAAATTTCCCATAGTTAGATGAATTAAAACACCTCCTACACTTCGAAATAAATGTCATGACCTCAAGTTCCCGTAAAAAGGAACAGGTCATGAAAAACAAAGGGAAAGCATTGTGCAGCAATCACACATGCGCTTTATGTGACCGTTATGGGAATTATTCCCACCATTGCCTAGAAATTCCATGATATAGGGATGCCCTACATGCCTTAGAGAAATCTTACCAACATGATCCCTCGAATCCACCCATGCAAATGGACGAGGGAGAGCCTAGAACCATATTGTACCTATGAGAGGAGCGTACATCTTGCTCATACATAGTCACTCCAACAGACCAAAGAAGAAAAACTGAGGCCAATCAGTCGGCCCAATACAGTTTGTGCACTATGCGATGATCCTGACCACTTAGTCACATAATGTCCCGAATTAAGGGCGTACACCCATTGGTACCAAAGCTCTCATGTTGCCCAAAGAAAATTAGTTCGACATCGACAACATACGTGTCAGATTTTTCGAGGCAACCATTACATACGGCGTTGTCCCCACATCAATAGGTTCCAGTCCATGTTGGATTTCATGCGACGATTCATCGCTAAAAATTTTGACTTAGCCGGCTCGGACACGAAATACATGAATATAACTACCATTCGAGGGACGTAAACAACAAGGACCATACTATATGTGTCTGAGGAGAGGCAGTCACCTGAACGACCACCTCCCCCTCGTTATCGCCTTCAATCTCATATCCAACTCTGCACACTCTATGATGAATGTGATCACTTTACTGCTGACTATGAAGCTCTGGAGTTGTTATAGAGATGGTATCTTTTCAACCCCGTATACTAAGACTTCTTACGAGAAGTCTAGTACTCGTGTCGGGTGTGTTCAGGCGACCACTCGGTTCGACGTTTTCCCTATATCCCCTGATTTCGTTTGGTGTTAAATAGTTTACGCTAGGCCATATTACGCCTCACCACAAAAGACATATGAGATTTAGAATTGATGGAAAGTTCGAAAACACAAGAAAATGTGACAACGAGGTCCATCTTCTTCATATCAGCATAAAAATAGCCAAACGGGCACATTATCACCCCCAACTGCCCTCCATGGATAAGACCAACTTGTGCATTATGCAATGCACGTAACCACTTGGTTGCCCATTTCCCAGATCTAGAATCATTCCACAAATGGTGTTACACCATTTTCTAGTCATCTAACCTATTGTTATTAGATGGACCCAGGTACACCATGTAAGACCAATTTTACCCTAAGTAAAATTGCATTCACTATGAAAAATAACTTAGTAAACCACCTTTATTAAGTTGTTTATGGTCTAAATAGGAAACCCTATTAGGAAATATTAAATAAATCTACTTTTGTTTGATTTTCCTCAAGGAATAATTAGTTAAACAATAGTTTAATTAATATTCCTAGTTATATTTAACTCAAAACAGGGAAATTAATTAGATAAATCATTATTTATCTTAATATTTCCTACGAATAATTATTTAAACCTTATTTAAATAATATTCTTTGTTGAATATGACTAAATCACCCTTAAATAATTAAATAAATCATTATTTATTTGATTATTACTCAACCACATCCTTAAAATGATAAATAAATCATTTATTTATTTATTATTTACAAATAAAGGGATTTGACCCAAGTCAAATTCCTTTTCCCTCCAACAAATATAATAAAATATTCCATAAAAGTCGGATCTTGATTTGGTTAATAATATTTTAGTTATGCACCAATATCTAGACTAACTAAATATTTTTTTATAAATAGAAGGGTTTTTCCCATTCATTTACCACCTTTTGTTGCCTAAATATCACTCTGGATCTATACTTTTGGTCTGACTTTGATCCACCATCATAGCCATATTTTGCTACCATTTTTGTCTGGGTTTTCTACCCATCAAGAGAGAGGAATTTTAGATCTGAAGTGCTGAGGACTTACAAGAACCCATCCCATTGAGGATAAATGGTAACACCCTTTTGTATTTTCCTCCCAGGTGCCATTAATACAAAATTTATTCAACATATTCTTGGCTTTTCTATTGGATGCATGGAGTAAATCTTGTTTTTTCTAATGCTTAATGTATTCTAATGCATAGATATAGATCTTTTCAGCATTTATCTTGATCACCTAATTGCAGATCTGAGGATATTGGTAGCCATATTTTCTGTTAGGGCTGTTTGTTATGCACAGCTAAAGTGGTATTTTTTCGTACGCTTGGAATTAAGATTCATACTAACAACTGGCGACTCCACATGGGTTTACGGTTATGACACTGTCATTTTTCTGATCCTTCCATATCCAGCTGCTTCAAACCATAGGATTTCTCTTCAGCCTCTTATTTTTTCTTTTCTTGATGTTGTTTTTAACCTATAAAACCCTAAAATGATAAAAATTCTAACTTCTGTGTGTTTTCGGACCTATTGCACAGGTGATAGACATCACCCACAGCTGAGATGAAACTTTTTTCTAAAATCTGCCACCGAGAGTGTCGGAAGTGCAGGTCGTACTTTTTGGTCCAAAACCTACGACCTGGAACTTCAGGAAGCGGGAATCAGCGCAAAAACTGTGACCTCTGCTGAAAACAGGTCAGAAACTGCGATCTAGATTTTTTGCAGGAGTTTTTCTGAAAGTTTTCTGGGTTTATTGGGCTTTTGTTCAGGGTTGTCTAACCTCCTTCTCCACCTGTTTTGGACCTTTACTTGTTATGTTTTACTCAAATAAGTGTGAACCTAGCCCCCTAGGGCTTCATTACCCTCCACACTTTGTGGAAGAGTTTTAGCTACTGCAGGCTGTCTGAAATTTTCAGAGAGTTCAGCCATTTTTCAGATCTGATACCTCACCTTCAGATCCACTTCATATCGGCTTGTTATCCATCCAAATCACCTCATTTAGATTTTTTTTGGTTTTCCTCTAGGGTTCACTCCATTTCCCTCCAGGAGATAACATTTTTCCACCTCATTTACATCAAATTTTCCTCTGATTTGTTGTTGTTTTCTCCACCACTTTCTAGCAGATTTTGACCTTTGTATCCCTGTCCCTCCTGACCTTAGATCGATTGGATATTTTGGTGTGTTTTGAATAGTTTTTTCCCGCCTACAGACTACTTATTGAGAGGCCCGCCTTCTTGGGTTTATATTATTGCATTATTAGCTGTTTACTTACTGTTATTTCAGTTTCATATACTGTTATCAGCGGGTTTATTTTTAGTTACACAACACACTTTTTATTTTTCTCTACAAACGTTTGGGTTTAAAAATCAAAATTTACACACTTTGCACACACACCCTAAGTGAAAAAGGGCTTGGTTAACACTGCCAAGAAAAGACTCTAAAACATTGAAATCAATTGATCCTGCACCTCTTTGCCCTTGTTTCGACATTGTAATACGTTGATCCTGCACCTCCTTGCCCTTGCCAGTCTATTTTTCCCTTGTTCTGTGTTCGTGTCATCATCATTGCGCCACCAAGGCATTTATCCCGGATACTTAGTGGCCTTCATCCTCAATTTCCAGTAGGAAGACTTACTCCTCTGCATAGGATTCGAGTTAGTCTTCCACTGAGTTTTCACTCTGACTCTTCTTCTGGCTCATTGGGTTCTCCTTCTCGTTCCACCTTCATTTCTCCCCCTATCACCTTCAGTATGTCTGGTGCAGGACCTAATACTAGTAGTAACCTTGGACCTCATGCTGGGAATACCACTAGTGGGACCGCAACGGACACTACCTCGGCTACACCCTTGCTCCCCTTCATGGAAGGCCTCAGTCTTCCCAATTTTGACCAGTTGATAAATGACCCCATACACCATGACACTAGTTGGCCTGCTATGCCAAATAAGCTCCCTTCCAACATCCCCAAGTTTGAAGGCCTTGCTGGAGAATATCCTACAAATCATGTTCAATCTTTCCACATGTGGTGTTCATCTAACTCCATTAGCGATGACTCTATTTGTCTTCACTTGTTCCAACGTATGCTTACAGGTGAAGCTTCTAAGTGGTATGTTGATCAAGCCCCTTCCTCTCATACCACCTTTGCGACTCTTGACCGAGCTTTTTTGTCTTACTTCCAGCTTCCCCTTCATTATGACACTGGTATCGAACTTTTGACTTCTTTTCGTCAATCATCTGCGACCCGCCTATCCGATCATGTCCAAGAATGGCAGAGAAGAAAGAGCCTATGTCAATCCCCTACCTTCGAAGACCGTGTCTACATGGACTGGTTCCTTAGATCTCTCTTGCCTCCTATCGGGAAATATGTCGCATCACATTTTCCTCAAACTGAAGTAACCGCTCTCCAAATGGTGTTAAAATATGACCTGATCTATGCTCAGTTAGGTTATGTTTATACCGTTCTACCTGATCTTCCTAGACCCAGTGGTGCCAATGCACCAGGGGCACCTCATGCCGCTGATGGTATCGTTGGAGCTCTCTCTAATCCATAGGCTCAACCTCCCATGGGCTATGGTTTTCCTGGGGGGAGCAGCACTTCCTGCATTTTTCCCTCTCCCGATATCACGTATCCAGGATATGGCATGCCTCCTCTTTTTGCCCAACCTCCTTTTTACCACACTATTACCTAACCTCCTTAATATCTGTATCCACATCCTCGTGCTCTAGCTCCTCCAACATTAGAACCTCTGCCTCCCTTTCCTTCTGAACCCCCGCAACAGAAGCCACCACCCCCTAAGGAGCAGGTGTATGCACAACAGGGAGCGACTAATCCTCCTCCCTCCAAAAAAACGAGGAAAGGTACTCAAAATCAATCTGCTCTCGGAAATCCTGAACCTAATCCTCAAAATAATGCACCTAACACTACTAACCAGCAATAGGGCACTCAGCCCAAGCAGGACAGGCATGTTCCCACGAACCAACCTTGTTCTTGTTGTGGTGTTTATGGTCATTACATGCACGATTGTCCTATTTTACAACAAATAAAGTAGATGTGGGAGAATCAAGAAATGTTGTGAGGACAACAAGCCTCCCCTTCCGTCCCTCCCAATGTTGCGACTAGTCAACCTGTTGTGCTTACTAATACTTTCCCTCAACAAGGATTTGTGGCTACCCAACCACTTGAAGGATAGGTGGCCACTCAACCTCTTCCATCTGGTACCTCCAATTACCAGATTCTCATGATGAACTCTACTCAACCTCTAACCGCAGACATCAATCTTCAGACTCGATCCCGTCAGTACAACAAGCCTCCCACTACGTCTATCCCCGAGCTACCTCCCTTGGTCTCTACAGAGCCTCTTTCGACACCTAATGGTCCCTTGCAGATCCCTCAGCCTAAGGCAGAGGTTCATATGAAGACCCCTAAAGGCCCACTACACCGAAATGCTACTTTTGGAAAAGCTACCCATTCGTATAGCATAGAAGATGATTTGGTGCAATCTCCTGTTGCCATTTCAATGCTGGAACTCCTCCAGTCGTGCCCTTCACAATGAAAAGCTTTACTATCTACCATGGGTGTTGTAGATCATTCCAATGATCGATTGATTGTCTTTGATGTTGAACGATCAGAACATCCTCCTCTCCCTGCTTCCCTTCACCTTCCAAATCCCAGTCAATATCTGGAACGCCAACATTTCCCGGTGCATTATTGATGAGGGGGAATCCACTTGTGTGATGTCCACTTTGGTTTGGAAGCAACTCGGATCACCTAATTTGGCTCCTTCCACAATCACTCTCCGAGCGTGGGATGGCCACACCTCCCAGCCCATTGGCCTTTTCCGCAATTCTCCTATTAATGTTGTGGGAAAGACTGTTTGCATTGACGTAGAAGTCATAGATGCCCCCTTAGATTACAACATTCTATTGGGTCATAACTACACTTATGCGATGTCTGTTGTCCCATCCGTAGTCTACCGCAAGATGTCCTTCCCTCATAATGGAAAGATAGTCACCATTGACCAGTTGATATATTATGAACTGAAGTCTCAGAGATCTCCTCAGTCCATCATTTCTTCGATGGCCGACAAGAAAACCGTCGATCCTTTGATGAGTGTCTCACCCGGAGTCTACAAAGATTCCTCATTGCTTGGTACATTCCCTGGTCTTCCTCCTCCTGTCTCTGATCCAAGCTCATCAAATGTTTGCATGATGCAATCGTCTCAGGCTTCCCTCAAGCAGCCCGCCTCGGCTAGTCAAAAGCCTCCTCGCCCTCCGCAACCTACCCCTAGCCCTTCGATTCAGCCTTCTGGACCTCCTCCTCCTAGCCCTTCAGCTGGTATCCATGAGCCACTTTACCCTCCTGGAACGATTCCTCCAGGCCTTAACCATTTAGGAGCCGTCTTGCCTGGCTATTACTCCTCCGGTCAGATACCGTTCCTAGCTCCCCCACCATGAGTGTACACGGTACCTGTCATGGCTACCCTCTCTCTCCTTAACTTGACCCTTGGGATTCCCATCTGGTACCTTGATCCTCCAGCCGCTACCCCACCTGGTCAACCCAAACCTTATCTTGCTTTGACCTCGGTTCAACTGGTCCCCATGACTTCTCCTGCTGTAACTGTGCCTCAGCCACATCAACAGGAACCATCTCCTGTTGTGACCATTTCGGGTAAGAAGGGAAAAGCTCGCAAGAAGGCAACCAAAGACAAGGCTACCCCGACCAACCCTGCCACTCCTTAGCCACCAAAGCATACTATCCAGTGTGCTTTGTGTGATGTTGTCAGTCATGCCACCCATAATTGTCCTGAATTGCCTCATCTCTAGCCCATGGTTAATGAAGTGTTTCCAGAGTCTAATATCCCAAAGGTATATGTCACTATACCCGATTCAATCCCGAAACTCAAGTATTTGTGCACAAATAACCCATGTGCTTTGTGTGATTTCCATGGCCACTATACTTACCTCTGTCCCCACCTCAAGGACTTCTGCACCTCTCTAGTAGCAGTTTTCCAATCCGAGGCCAAGCGCAATGAGTCCACCGCTCCCTTATTTGCACGTTTTGCTTCAGCAGAACAAGAGGACACATCCAATCCTATTGACATTCACCCTCCGGATGTCGAAATGATAGAGTCTTCGGCCACTGTTCACTACCTATCATCATCTATGAGATCCTCGGTGGAAGACCCCCCTGGGACTTCCCCTTCTATTTCGCCTGACCTCCCTTCAGTGATCACCTTGGGCTCAACATCGGCGGATCCTTCATCTACTTGTTTTTCTGTCACCCTTTGTGACAGTGCGCATGTGAACCTCTCTTCTCATGATGATGATTCAGGTAGCTTCGCCACGTCTAGTGGTCATTCTTCCACCAGTCACCCCATCTTCTATTACGATGACGACATTATGGAATTATTTACTACCCCTGACTTTATCTTTCCCCCCTTAGATGGAACACATGCATTCGAACCACATACACCTTGTGGCCATTACATTGACACCCAATGTTTGGGTAAGGGGGCACCCATATTTGAGAGGCCAGGAGAACCAATTCTCCACAACTCTCCTAGTGCTTCTGGTCGTGTTGACTCTAGTACCATTATTCTTCCACATTTAGAAGAACCTCTAGAGTCCCATATCACTTCAGATCACTCTACGGTTGATACCCCTCATCATTCCTTCATCTTTCATCAGCAACCCAGTCCCCTAGACATTTTTGTTGACCAACTTGTGGGTTTTCGAGGAGGGCACCATTTCATTATCTCCAAATCCTCTCTTTGGGATAGTGACACCATGTATTCCAACCGAGAAACTTAAGTCCATTTGCTTCATATATGCAGTACCAAAAGAGATTGGTAATCCTCCATTCGCTTTCTTGAACTGCATAACCATGATGAAAACAAATGTTTTTAGATTCCCCCTTTCTAAATACATTTTGGCATGATCATAACATGCTTGGGGGCACCTATGCCCCTCAACCATACAAATCCTAGATCTTAGCAAAAAACAGTACTAAAACCCCTTTTCTTTAACATGTCGCACTTTTCAGGTCATTTCCTGGGACAGGTCCTAGTTTTATGCCCAGTACCTACTACCTAGGTCACAGAAAAAACCCAAAAAAGTGTGACCTGGCCTGTTCATGAGCTCTGGGTGCCTAATTTGAAAATTTAATCCCCTAAATTCAAATAGTATGGTTATGGTTCTTACCTGCAACTGACGAAACTCAATTCCAATGGTTGGTTTGTATGCTATGATTGCTGCAAGATTTAGGGCCTTCCCTCCTCTCTACATTCACCATAGCTCCACATGCAAATGAGTGAATTTGGAGGGAAAATGCCTTATTAAAAGAGGAACCCCTGATTTTTCTTTCGCCTGTTGCAGCTAAACCGTAGCTCAGTTTGACAAACCGTCTATACCATTGGAAAGCTCTCATTGAGCCCTGAAATGTGTATCTATTAGTTTTTTGTGATTTGATACTTCACTAGGACACATTTTATCCACGAAGTGTCACTTCACCACTCCCCAAAATCAAATTTCTTCATTTGCAACACTTGTACTTGGGGCATCACTTTGCCTTCATACTTGTCCATGCTCATGTCAATTTTCGTCATGAGTAACCATCATGTACTCATGCTTTTATGGTCCCCATTAGACCTTTTACAGTGTGGCAGCACCATTGAGTCGCCCTTGTTTAGAGCATCTGATTTGAGTCATCATCACGTTCATGGAGTCTATCTCAAGTCCCTTTATATCCCATTATAGTCCTCCATCCTTCATTTCTTGGTTCCTCTCTCGTGTCGCACATTATGGCCTTCAGTCCCACTGTCCCCTATCCCTCATGATATTGTGTCAGTCGCTGCCAGGTCATCCATGCCCTTTATGCTCTAACAAGGGAAGTCATCCGTCCGCTACTCAGTACCCCCAGTTTCATCATCTTCCTTGATGTCAGTTTGTCAGTCGCTCCATTATTTTCTCTCGTGCCTTAGTTGAGGATCCCTTATTGCCTCACCTATGGCAGACCTCCTTCTATTGAAATCATCTCATTCATTCCAAAAGATAGGTCTAGAGGGCGGTGTACCTTGGTTTCAACTTCCACTCTTGTTCGGTGTCTCAGATAAGGCAAAGGGACTTCTTATTGCCCTTTGACTTGATTGTTTCTCAGCTCTAGCTCCTTTCAGCATGATCGAGATCCATATACTTGATGGTACAGTGATGCAGTAGCTAATATTAGTGATTCCCGGGTGTGTCTGAGATGTCTCAGCCCTCATGAAGGGGTGGCCCTACAGGTAGCTCCCCACATACCCGAATGACCTCTCCATTACAACCTTTTGATGTAGCTCCATAGATTTGATGATGTCAGCCTCAGTCACTTGCAACGCCTTTTTTATTGCATGTATCAGTCATATTTTCATAGCCCTTTCCTGTACTCAGATATTATTATACAAGTCCTGGTTGTTATCCCAGGCACAATATGTATGTGGGATTCATTATAATGTTGTTTATCTGGTTGATGTTTATGCCAGCATGTACTATATTGTTCAGTCCATTTGTTTATTGGATGCCTTATTCTTTGTACTTTTTCTTGGAGGGCATAGGTATGCCTCCCCCGCTGCCTATAGCACAAGTACTCACTCATAAAAGATACTTGTCGCACCTATAAGTCTCGCCTCCTCAGGGTCTAGTCCTTTCATCACTTTGGTCTACCTTATACTTCTCTCTCTTTGACTTCCCCTTCGGTGTCTAGTGACTGAGTTCTTACAACGTACTTCGGTCATATGATTAGCTCCTAATGCTCGCATGCTAGGGGGAAATCTGTTACACCATTTTCTGGTCATCTAACCTATTGTTATTAGATGGACCTAGGTACACCATGTAAGTAAAATTGCATTCACTATGAAAAATAACTTAGTAAACCACCTTTATTAAGTTATTTATGGTATAAATAGGAAATCTCATGAGTAAATATTAAATAAATCTACATTTGTTTGATTTTCCTCAAGGAATAATTAGTTAAAAAATAGTTTAATTAATATTCTTGGTTATATTTAACCTAAAATAGGGAAATTAATTAGATAAATCATTATTTATCTTATTATTTGCTAAGAATAATTATTTAAACCTTATTTAAATAATATTATTGGTTGAATATGACTAAATCACCCTTAAATAATTAAATAAATCATTATTTATTTGATTATTACTCAACCAAATACTTAAAATGATAAATAAATCATTTATTTTTTTATTATTTACAACTAAAGGGATTTGACCCAAGTCAAATTCCTTTTCCCTCCAACAAATATAATAAATTATTTCATAAAAGTCGGATCTTGATTTGGTTAATAATATTTTAACTATGCACCAATATCTAGACTAACTCAATATTTTGTTATAAATAGAAGGGTTTTTCCCATTCATTTACCACCTTTTGTTGCCTAAATATCACTTTGGATCTATACTTTTGTTCTGACTTTGATCCACCATCATAGTCATATTTTTCTACCATTTTTATTTGGGTTTTCTACACCATCAAGAGAGAGGAATTTTAGATTTGAAGTGTTGTGGACTTACAAGAACCCATTCCATTGAGGAGAACTGGCAACACCCTTTTGTGTTTTCCTCTCAGGTGCCATTAATACAAAATTCATTCAACATATTCTTGTCTTGTCTATTGGATGCATGGAGTAAATCTTGTTTTTTCTACTGCTTAATGCCTTCTAATGCATAGATCTAGATTTTTGCAGCATTTATCTTGATCACCTAACTGCAGATCTGAGGATATTGGCAGCCATCTTTGTTGTTAGGGCTGTTTTTTATGCACATCTAAAGTGGTATTTTTTCGTACGCTTGGAATTAAGATTCATACTAACAAATGGTACCTAATCACTCAAGCAATCCAAAGGGAACAGAGTACCAAAGGAAGATAGTCTTGTCCAGTTTGTTAAGGCAACCATCAGATTCAACACTGCACTTACATCTCCCCAGTACGCCCTTTTTTAGACATCATATGCTCATTAGATTCCCAATACCCAGATATAATCAGTCTAGAACCAAGGCAACCTAATGTAAGGCAACCTACCCCAATTCAACTTTCCCATGCATACCAAAACATTAGGAAGGCTTAGACAACCCATCATCCTAGCAGGCCCCAAAATCAACCAAGAACGACATGTGGACTGTGCGATAGAAATGAACATAAATTCAATCAATGTAAGGAGCTTAAGAAACTTACTGACAGTCTTCGCATGGTCACCCCCATCCCACAGATCAATCTCTCCAGTCAAGAGAAGATCACACACTGCTATTGTAGGATTTTCTCGCAATTCCACCATACTGTGGATTGTGAATACCTCTCGAGGCTACATGTGGCAAGGTTATAATTGTGCCTGAATTCCCTAAAATAATCATACCAACCAAAATGAAAGACTCAGAGATGGAAAAATCCCAATCATTCCTCGATTCCCTATCATCTTTGAGCATCCACTTCAGGCACAAAGATTAGCATTGGTTCTCATACCATCTACTCGATAAGCACCTTGACACCATGCACCATTTGCGCAAGTCACAATCATGAAACATAGATGTTCCCCTTAATTGAAAAATTTATGCACCTCTGCACTCATCGCAACTTCCAAATCTAGGAAAGTGCGAGTACCTTTAGTACGCCACGTAAGGAACATAAGATTTCTCTCATACAACCATTAGGGGAATTTTGAGGTCTAAAATGGGCCTCCTAAGAAAAATGCACAACCAAAATAAACTATATAAGAACCAATAGGATTCAAGATGATTATGTCAACCATGGGGGATGACTCACCATTTTTTAAGTAAAAGGGTAAAAAGATTAAAAAATAATAAAATAATAAAACTACTTTTTGAACTCATATTTTCAACTTATCTCCTAAATTTTTTACTCAAATTTCGAGTGGGAGTACTCGTTGGATGAAAAATCTAATTCCTCATAAATGAGTACCCATGTTGCATACTTTTTATGGACCCTACTACATGAAAAATGAGAAATACATTAAAAAACGTGATTGCAATCATGTTTTTCATGTATTTCTCATTTTTCGTGTAGCAGGCTCGATCGAAAGTATGCAACATGGGCACTCCTTTGATGAGGAATTAAAATTTGCATCCAACGAGTACTCCCACTCAAAATGTGATTAGAAACTTTGGGATATAAGTTGAAAAAGTAGGTTTTTCTTTTTTTCTCTCTAAAATTTGATGACGTAATAAAATCTTATTTTATTATTTCCACTATTATTTTATAATTTCCTTATGAGGTACATTTTAGACCTCAAAATTCCCCTAATGACACCACAATGGAAATTCCTCCACCATCCAACGTCGATGACACACAACACCACATATGATTCATTTCATCATGCATGGGAAGGATGACTCGTGTTCTCTGCTCATCTGTCATTGGTGTCAATACCGCTACAACTACAATAGTAGATATACCATCGATGGTGCAAAATCAACATGTCTGCACCCTGTCGGCCTTGTCTGGTTCCACAACATCAACTATGGAATCATATTCATGTATGTCAATAAGCTCTGTTAGGCTGAGCCAACTCATCACGGCCTCGTGCAAATGAAATCCCCCTTATAGGCCTTGTTCCATTCAGATGAGGATATTATAGAGGCCATGATGGAACCAGATTGTTTGTGGGACACAATGCATCACCACTCATTTTTTCTTCCAGGAAAAAAATATTTGTTCCTTGCAACCTAGAAAACCAAGAGATATATGCCATTGAATCAAAATACTTCCTCCTATCTGGTAAAGTAGGTTGGTTCAAAAATACCATCTCGGCACTTGACGTGTTCAAAGAAGGGAACATGTCAAATATTTCACTGACCATCAAGGTAAATATCTCGAGAAAACCAGGAAAAATCGAAGAAATCTCACTGGGGGTAGCATGCTCTACAGATGAAGGAGTCACTTACACAAACTTATTGCAAGCATACAGAGACATATTCGCATGGGATTATTCAGAAATTTTGTGGCTTAGCCCCACTATCGTAGAGCACCATATCAAAACCTGTACTGACATACCATTAGTATGCTAGAAACAATGTCAATTGCACCCATCTAAGGCAGAAACGATCAAGTGAGAAACCAACAAGCTTCACAAAACTAGGTTTATTTACCCAATATCTTACACATTGTGGGTTTCCAACCTTGTTCCCATCATGAAAAAATAGGGCACCACTCACGTCCCAAGGAAAACTACCCTACCACGTTTATCAACCAAGTCATAGATGCTTGCGCCGATCATGAGGCCCTGTCCTTCATGGAAGGGTTCTCAAGTTATAACCAAATTCAAATCCGACACACAGATCGGTACAAAACAACATTCACTACCCCTTGGGGCACATTCACATACTAAGTTATGCCTTTTGAGCTTAAAAATACTAGAGCCACCTTCCAACGAGCCATGAACTATATCTTCCATGACCTAGCCCACCTTATCCTCACTTACTTGGTTGACCTCACTGTTCGATCCAAGAAGCAAAGTGATCATCTGGAGGATTTTCGGTTGGTATTCCAAATATGTTGACATTACAACCTACGTTTGAACCCTCTCAAGTGCGTCTTCTACGTCAACACAGGTCGACTATTAGGATTTATCATATCCCAACAAGGGATTAGAGTAGACCCCTCAAGGTCTAGGAAATCAAAGACGTTCCATCACCAAAACCCCTCAAGCAACTCCAAATCTTGCAGGGGAAAGCCAATTTATTGAGATGCTTTTTCCTAGATTATGCCACTTGCACGCAAGGATTCCTACACTTTCTCTATCAGGATATCTCGTTCAAATGGGATGATCAAGTCCAAAAATAATTTGACGTGCTAAAAGATACATTATCTTCAGCCCCCTTGATCTGCCCACCAAACTATGATAAATATTACACCCTATACCTATCTGCATCAGTGACTGCCATAATAGGGGTGTTATCCAAGACAGAGCTGATGGTAAAGAGCACATCATTTATTACATCATTAAGAACTTATCAGGCCCCGCTTTAAGATATGAACCCGAAGAAAAAAACTTCCCTAACCCTCATACACGCAGTACAAAATCTTTGACACTACATTATCCTATGGACTACAACGGTCGTAGCAGCTATCAACCCCATGAGATATCTGCTAACCCACTATTTGATGAACCAAAAATATGCTCACTGTGTAGTCATATTACATGAATTTGACCTCCAGTTTAGCTCTCCCAAGAGAAAAAAATATTTGATATTAGTTGAGTTCATCACTGACCTCCCAAGTCAGACTAAAGGATCCCTAGTAAATGAATCACTACCTGACGAACATCTATTTCTATTGATGACTGACGATCCTTGGTATGCCGATATCCTCTTATTTTTATGAACCCAAAATTTCAATCCAAATCTCAAATGTGATGACTGAAGGTGCATATGCCATCAGGCCCCCTGATACCTCCTCATGGGGGATTTCCTTTACCAACGAGGCATCGATAATGTCCTACGTCGATGCCTCACACACAACCAAGCTGAGAAAGCCTTGAATGACTATCACGATGGGGCTTGTGGCGGAAACCTCCCAGGGATGGATACTGCCCAAAAAGTTCTCTAGGAAGGCTAATTTTGGCCCACTTTATTTTGCGACTGCATTCAAGCAGTCAAAAGGTGTAAGTGATGTTAATGCTTCACCCATAAGGCAAGAGCACCTCCTGCTCCTTTGCACCCGGTCATCATAGTCGGTCCCTTTTGCAAATGGGGAATCGATTTCATGAGTTGAAAGCTCGCGTCATCTGGAAAACACATATACATAATTGTAGTTGTCGACTCTTTTACCAAATGGGTAGAAGCCATACCCACATATGAAAAAATGGCAGAAACCATTGCATGGTTTTTGTTCAATTGTGTTTCGATCACGGAAAGAATTTCGAAAACAAAATATTCTAGGAGTTGTCTTATCACCTAGGATTCACACATGAATTCGCATCACCATACTATCCTCAGTCCAATGGACAGGTAGAAGCTGTCAAAAAAGTGCTTAAAATAATGTTACAGTATATGGTGAATAAACATAATACAAACTGGCATCACATGGTTTTTTTAGCCCTCTTGGCATACTGCACGACAATTAAAAACTCAATAAGATTCACACCTTTCCAACTAGTGTACTAGGTAGAAGCCATGATTCCCATCGAACGTGAAATACCCAACTTACACGCCGCCATCAAACTCCTCGATGATACGCAACCTTTAGAAAAATTATTGGTATAATTAGAACTCATCGACAAAAATCAACGAGAGTCACTCCAACATAATGACGCACATAAAAAACAGATAAAAGCATCATTCGACTGCAACATCACCCTTCGCTCATTTACATAGGGAGAGATATTCCTTCACAACGATGTCGTGAAGGAAGCCCTAGGACTCAGGATGTTTGAGACATTATGGAAAGGTCCTTACATCATAAAAAGTTTCCTCCTCAAGGGGTCATACATCTTGTCAGAGCTCGACAGTACATGCCTAGCTAACCCCGTTAATGGGCTCTACCTCAAAAAATTTCACCCATAAGGGCAAGAGGTCTCAGCCTTAGAGATAAGATGCATGTAGCATAATATATTTTTGAGATGATCACAATCATCAAAGAATTGTTCTAGAAAATTCTTTGGTGTCACATATGGATCATTCCCCCATCCATTATTTTGGATTCGCTGACGGAGCCTCGTGATGGTCTCAAATCTAGCAGCAGCCGCCTGGGCCATTTAATATCCTGACCAATCACCATTCTTCACCAAAAAAGTATGTATCAGATAAAATACCAATAATCAAGAATAATATGACGTAGTAGATGACCCGATATAGAATGTGCGTGGTGAATCACACCACTTGATAACTGATATAGTTGACATCGTAGCCTCTTCACTTCTTTAATAACCCATACTTCTTTAATAATCCATGCTTCTTTGTCATCTCCATCTTCAGTTCCAACTCAATTTATTCCTCATTATCGTTGATCTCCACTATTTTCTTCCCCTTCTGTCCAGGTTCTTGTCCTCCTGCTTCTTCTTCCTTTGCTCCTTGGCTACTTTCTTTCGAGGGGATTGTCTAATTCTAAAGGTCGCAATTGGTCACTTCTCCTATTTATTCTTTGGATTTTCTTATGTGGTTGTGTGCCTTCGCGGTTACCTTTGGTGCCTTGGGGACACTGGTACAGTTGGTGTTATAGCTTCCATAATTCCTGCTAGTCATTTCTTTACAAATTATATAGCCAATCACGTCCCCGGAGGTGCATGAGAAGAGGGAAGAGGATCCCAAAACCATACTAAAAGGCATCGTCGGCACAATGGTGGAGTGTGAAAAATTATTGGATGATATTAGGAGATGTTGAACTCACTACAGGAGGATCCAAACATTCAAAGAATTAAAGAAGAAATTTAGAAAAACCAGAAGGAGTTGGATGAAATTTGGGTGACTGCGAGGACCTTAGCAGCCTCGAAGGGGCTCACCGGGATCACAGAAGGAAATAATATTCAGAGTCATATCGAAGATATTGGAGAAAAAATAACCTTCTAATAGCAAGGAATCAGCCATGGCATGCTGAGGTCATTCAAATCTCACAGACAGTCGATGGAAATCTCAAGGATATGTGACAGAGGTAGAAATATGTGTTATAGAAGACATTCAGACCGACAACAAAGAAGATGCTCAAAGCAGTGCACCAAGAATAAAATCATATTGAAAGGATGATTTAGCCTTGCAATAATGCCTATGAAAACATAAAAATGAATATTTAGGGCATACCGGCTGAGTGACTTGGGACGAGCCACATGTGAGTGTTGGCGGCATGTTGTTCGCAACCCAACTTGGTCCATTTTTGGTCAAAAAATCCGCATCTTGTGGAGCAGAGTGTGTAATACCATGAAGCTAGATCTACCGCGCGATGTTTAGGGGCTTCGGGTTGGGTCGAATCCCCTCATTTTTTAATGGGTTTCGAGTTTTATTTTATTGTTTTTTCAAATCCCATGGTATGTGGACCATGGTTTTGTAATGATGCAAATATATATAAAGTGATGTAAGGTTCTGTCGAAGTAATAATTGTGATAGTTGAAGAGTGAAAATTGTTGTATTTCTTATCTTTAGTCTATTTTGGGCCTAAGGAAAGGCTTTGCAGCTGAGTGCACATAGATCTTGAAGTGTCTACACCTATGTGCATAGACGACCTGCAACTATGTGCGCATGTCGAAGAAGTTGTATGCATTGAACATATCCATCTTAATAAAGAAGAAGAATTTTTTGGCATATTTTGTGTTTACTTGTGTTGTGTTTCATTTCTATCTATGTTAGGTCCCTATATTACTAGTGTAGTCCATTATTGTTGTTATTGTAGCCTCCTTATTGTTATTTTTGTACCCCTGTAACCCCAATATTTCTATTATTGCGCTCTCGCATTATTATTGTTAGGTCGGATAGGATTATATTATGACCCCATGGACTCCTATATATAGAAAGGAGGTTTTTTCATTTGTATCATCCATGAATTGTTCCTTTATGTAATGTAAAGGAGTTTTCCCCCTCGAAGTGGCTTATTTTTAAAGCGTTGATCTCTCTTTTCTTCTATTTTTGGAGCTGGTTTCATAACATTTGGTATCAGAGCTTTGGATTCTAGGGTTTCGTTGCTCCAAATAGGTCATCATGGAACTTTCAATGTAACATTTTTTCTACAAAGGTTCAGAAGTTGAATTTTTTACCAAGAGAAGCCGAATCGTGAGGAACTTCGTGTAAAATTTTCAAATCTTTGTTCGCAATATTTTTGGAGATATGATTTGTGGAAGTTAGGGTTTTTGCAAGCTCCCGAATTTCATCTAAAAGAGTTGACCTTGGGAAAATCATCATAACTCTCTCTCTAAGCATCGGATTGGAATTATGTAATATGTGGTTGAAATCAAACGGACTGTAGTTTCTTGTTTATTAATTTCAAAACCGAAGGAGGAAACAATGACACATGGCACATCGTACAAGTTCACTCTACTAAAATACTCCATAATTAGGTCATTGTGGGAGATTGGGAATAACTTTTCCTTGAAGCATCCAAATTAGGTCAGAACTATGGCATTCGAAAGAATATTTAGAGAGCTACTAGAGGACCTAATTTCAGATATTGAAGATCCGAAGTCACAGAGATAATTCAGTTTCAATATCAAGCTCCTCAAAAAAAATAAAAAGGTGTGTATTTTTTTTTCAAATAGCATAAGTCACGTTTGAAGATAATTTTGAAGTGATTCCAAGGGCATGTTGAAGCATTGATATCAGTATTGGGTTCTAAAATCCCCCCTAAAAGGAATTCAACACCCATTAAGCCCTCATAATACTCTACTATGAATCATGAAGATGAAGAAGTGCAACATGATATATCAAAATTACAAGAGCAAGTGCACCAAATTTCGCTCTCGTAAAGAGTAACAAAAAATGAAATGGAAGTTTTAAAGAAAGGAGTGGAAGCTAAGATGGATGGTTTGAAGAAGGGAATGGAAGCTAATATGGATGGTTTGAAGAAAGTTGTGAAAGCTAAGATGGATGGTTTGAAGAATGGTATGGAAGAAAAATGGAAGGTTTGAAGGAAGGTTTGACGAAGTTGATACAATAAATGATTCCTAATGGCGGAAATATAGTAGAGAAAACTCATGATGAGAGTAAAATAAATGTTAATCATGATTTCATAATCTTGAATATTGGATGGAAGATCCACTATATTCCAAAGATCGATATGAGGAAGTTTGATGGCAAGGATCCCATAACATGGATACCACAAATGGAGCAATATTTTGATCTCAATAATGTGAAAAACACACAAAAGGTATGCATTGAAAATTTATATTTATAACAAAATACATTTGTATGGTATCGATGGCTTTGCTCCTGTAAAAAAATTGTCACTTGGTCAACTTTTACGGAGGAAATGATAGCGCATTATGAGGATACAAAGAGAAACACCTTTAGCCAATTGATAAATATCAAACAAAAGGGTTCAGTGGTGGAGCACATCGAGGACTTCCAAAAATTGAATATAAGGGTAACTGATATTCCAAAGGAACATGGGATTGATGTCTTCATAGGGACTTTAAAGGATAGCATCCAACATGAGGTTTGCCTTTTGGAACCTAATTCATTAGAGAAGGCATTCAGGTTGGCAAGAAAAATTGAATGTAAAATTATGGTGAAAAAGAAACATACCACTAAAATCTATAAAGATGGAAGTGTTTCTACCCCTAGACTTCCAAAAACTACAAGGTTGACACCACAAAAATTGTGTAATATTCCCATTTTAGCACACAACTAAATGGAATATTAAAATTTTGTTTTTATCACCTAGCAGCAAAATAAATGGGTAAGGAATCCCATGCTTATTGAAAACCTAAATAAAATCCCTCAAATGTGAAAGGGGATAGACATAAGAGCTGGATTTCACACCCTTATGTGTGAAAGAGGACAATTGCATGAAGACAAGGTCAAGTTTGACCAAGTCAACAGTACTGGGAGAGGAGGTGGAGAACACTTTGATAGACAACGCAGTTTGAATGGGAAGAGGGTTATTTGGTGGAGGAAAATATAATGAGTGGGACCCATGGAGAGAAGGCTTTCACTTTTTTAAAAGGAGGGCAAGGCAACCATTATTATTCATGATTTGGATTATTGATTTCATTGTCTATTCAGAATTTGTGCATTCTCCTCCTGTTTAGCAGAGTTGTAGTGCTGCTTAGCACAAGGATTTCCTATTTATGAATCCTTCTCCTTTATTGAGAGGCCTCTTGAAGGAGTTGTACTGATTTTCCTCACATCTAGGCTTGAGTCCAAGCATCCTCCTTCAGCTACAACATTATTTCTAAAGCAGAATAATGTTGTGTTGCAGGGTGTTGCAGTGAGGGTTCACAACACCACTTCCATCACTTGTTTTTCAGAGGATGAGTCTCTCTTTCCTTTGAGAGATTATTTTGGAATCCCTTGGAGCTTATTGCAGATCTTGAAATTGGGCCAACTCATTCCCTTTCCCCTACAATGTAGTTTCCTTCAGTGACTGTGTTATTTCTAGTAAGCATTTGCAGTGGATCTTTTGCAGATTGTTTGGAGGGTGTGATCTTTAGTGATAGGATCAGCCTTTCACTTGAGAGATCCATTGGAAAAGGTATTTTCATTAGATGTAGCATATTCATCCTTCTCCACTCATTCCCAGTTCTTGAATTGCAGCTGCTACCCTGCAACTCTGGCATTTTGCAGTTTTGCACATTTCAGCCAATCCTTCCAGGATTGTCTTAAGGTAGTGATTGGGAGCATAGATCTTCTCTCCCAATATTGTATGAGCCATGTATATGTATATGTATGATATTTTACACTTCCTGTAGCATTTCTCCATCCATGACCGTGCAGTTCTTATTCATAGACATTTTGCCCTGTAGCAGTATTTCACTTTTATCATGTGTATTGATGGGAGGCTTGTTTGCCTTGATCCTTTGAGTTGTATTGCTATTATTTTCTGTTGATTCATAGTAAAATGGCTCTATGGTTTCCATACATTTTGGTATGATTTTCATTCACTGCTATTTCCAGTTTATGTTTATGTATTGCTGGATCTCCACATTTGGAATATCTTAAGATATTCCCAATAGTGTAGAATTTCCTAATTTTGGGATATTACAGTGGTATCGGAGCATAATCTTGGCTTAGCCTGCGGATCTCAGCCATGATTCTATGAAGAAAAGAGAATATGAAGACTCCATTCTATGGAGGGAGGAAGGAAGATAGACTCACACAACTTCTTCCAATATTTATACATAGCATTCATGAAGATTTCAAGAAGGTAAGAAGGGAGATGTGTATAGAATCTCCAAGAGAGTTTGAAACTGAGTCAAACTCTAGATTTGATTATGGGGAGTGTGAGCATGCAGCCACACCATATTATGTATAGGACAATCACATGGCCATTTTTTTCATAAGAGAAAGAGAAGAAGAAGGAATGCCTAAGAGGGGAACTCTTTGTAGTTTCTTAAATGAGTATGAATCTCAAACTCAGAAGTTTAGAGATCATGTCACGTTCCTGGAGTTTTGCAAGGTCAAGGTGAGGAGGATCAATCAGCATAATGTGGATATATTTTTCCTATCTACCTTTTATGGTTCACCTACATGTTCAGCTAGGGCTTGGGTGGAAGAGCTAGACACCTTCTTGCAGTAACATCAAATTTCTGAAGATGAAGCCATCAGAGTAGCAGTGCTGTAATTTGGAGGTAAGGCCTATGCATGGTGGATATTTGAATATTTTTCTTTAAAGAATGAAAATACTTCTCCTTATGCAAGTTTTATTAAGGCATTGATGGGAAGGTTTGATGGAAAACTTTCTGCAACACATGTGGAGAATTTGAACAAACATGAACAAATTAAACCCTTGCATGTGATGGAGAAAACTATAAAATCGGATCCACTTCAGAAACCCATGGAGGAGACTAACATCTTAAAAAATACTTTGTTAGAGGCAAAGCCTCTATCTCACATTCCTGAACAAGAGGGCATGGAGATCTCTTTTCCAAGAGAAGATCCATTTCTTGGAAGGTTGTCCATACATGTTGATGAAGAGGAGGGCAACGACGTTGTCATTTCTACAGTTGATCTAGCACCTCATGTAGAGGAAGGAGGAGCTCTTGCTCCAACTCAAGGGATTCTTTCATCTTTGCAAGGAAGTCCCCAGGATCTCATGTGTGGAGATCAAGGCACAACTCATGTCCTACATGTGCCATCGATGATGAGGTGTGGAACTATGGAGATAAAAGGAGGAGATAGGGAGGATGACCAACATCATGTGATGAGGAGCACACATCCCTGTCTATTTCATGAGGTTGATGCACCTAAGAGGGAGGCTGGATTGCACAGTGAGAGCAAGGACAAGTTTTTCCATTCATGTATGCATTCTACTCTTGATGATGATGCCTCATTGCATGGAGACATTTCACCAAGGAGACCACCAGATCAACAGAAAATGAGAGATGCTTCACATTTTGAGGCACCATTCAGTGATTTCAGAGGAGTGGAGACCTTGGGAGGTAATTTTACAGCACTGAGAGTCTTGGGTAGACTCAAGGAGGAGAGAGGAATTCTCTTAACATCAGCTTTACCCACTCTCATTTCAGATTCTGTGTTGTGGCAGAAGCAGCAGGGGAAGGATAGTAGCCTTCCAACTTGCATCTTTGGCATGAGAGAGGTCAAAGGAGAGGATGACCATATGACATATGTTCTTCATGAGAGATCATCAGCGCTGTCACTATGGAGGATAGATCCATATTGGAACTCCCAGCTGTTGGTGGATTATTCCAAGGATCTTTTCACTTGCATGATATTAGATGACTAGTTGCATGAGGAGGGATATTCAGTCAGAGATGGGGTCATCTACTATCATGGTAGGATATTCTTATCTATTGCTTCCAAGCTCAAGGGGAAGTTGTTACAAATAGCTCATGAGGATTTCCTTTTCAGCCACACTTGTTCTTTGAGAGCATACCACACCATCATGGAAGGGTATTTTTGGAAGGGGTTTGAGGAGGAGATATATCAGCATATGAGGAGATGCATGGATCATGTGAAGATGGGGGAGATACATGAATCTTTGGAGGAGTTAGCACAGCCACTTATTTTCTCTTTGAGGATGAGAGGAGACTCATCTATGAGCTACTCCATTTGCATGAGCAAGACTTATGGTAAGGGTATTGCTTGTTTGCATAATTAATTGTATAATGTATCTATGCATCCCTTAACCATACATGTGCGGGATGTTGCTTCAAGGAGGAGCATTCTTTTTCCTAGACCTCATGGTCTACTTGAGGCCATGAGTAGTATTGGTGACCACTTCCTAGGAGGACTTGGGGAGGGGATGTATTTTGGAGAACATGCTCACTTTGCACCATACATCATTCACTTTCTCCAAACATATGAGGAGAGTGGGACAGCAAGAAAGTGGTTAAGAAACCACACTTTTTGTCACACTCTTTTGCAGTTGAGGGCCAAACTGCATTGGTTGCATTTGAGGGACCATTGTCCTTCTCCCTTGCTACATATGGCAGCAAGCATGGTTCTCATTATAATTCCTTATGATGCTATTATTTTTATATTTGTTGGGAGCATGATTGGGGGAATGGCACATTGGTTGGATGTGTCCCTTGGGTGAGAGATCTCCCACATTGTTTGCATTGCATGTTCTAATGGGGACATGAGAGAGTATGTGGCCACTACAGCAAAACACTTGTTTCCATTTGAGGTGAGCCATATGATTGATTGGATGCCATATGATGGTGACTTCCAGCTGATCACATATGAGATGATTTGGGACAACATGTTTCATAACATTGGAGGAGAGATCCTTGGAGGTCTAGTCTTCATCTTGCCACTTGAGGGAAATATTATTGCAGCCCAAGATCAGCATATACTCTACACTTATCCTAAGTGGAGAGGAGGTCAACATGGGGTAGGCTATTTTGTCTACCAAGATCATATTTTTAGCCCACCTATATTGCAGGAGCCAAAGGTGGAAGAGAATTTCTAGGAGTTGCCATGTTGGGAGGTAACTCATTTTGTATGGATGATTGCTTGGGGGACAGAGGATCCACACGGGGAAGATTTTCCTTAACACATTTTAGACTCCATGCCTTGGGTGGATATTTTCCAGTTCTATCCTTGCAGTTTCTTGAGGACAAGAAACATTCGGGAGGGGAGGAATGTAATATTTCCATTTTAGCACACAGCTAAATGTAATATTAAATTTTTTTTTATCACCTAGCAGAAAAATAAATGGGTAAGGAAGCCCATGCTTATTGAAAACCTGAATAAAATCCCTCAAATGTGAAAGGGGATAGACATAAGAGCTGGATTTCACACCCTTATGTGTGAAAGAGGACAATTGCATGAAGACAAGGTCAAGTTTGACCAAGTCAACAGTGCTGGGAGAGGAGGTGGAGAACATTTTGATAGACAGTGAAGTTTGAATGGGAAGAGGGTTATTTGGTGGAGGAAACCCTAATGAGTGGGACCCATGGAGAGAAGGCTTTCACTTGTTTAAAAGGAGGGCAAGGAAGCCATTGTTATTCATGATTCAGATTATTGATTTCATTGTCTATTCAGACTTTGTGCATTCTCTTGTTGTTTAGCAGAGTTGCAGTGCTTCTTAGCACAAGGATTTCTTGTTTAGGAATCCTTCTCCTTTCTTGAGAGGCCTCTTGAAGGATTTTTACTGATTTTCCTCACATCCATGCTTGAGGCCAAGCATCCTCGTTTAGCTACGGTGTTATTTCTGAAGTAGAATAATGTTGTGTTGCAGGGTGTTGCAGTGAGGGTTCACAACACCACTTCCATCACTTGTTTTTCAGAGGAGGAGTCCCTCTTTCCTTTGAGAGATCAGTTTGGAAGCCCTTGGAGGTTATTGCAGATCTTGGAATTGGGCCAACTCATTCTCTTGCCCTTACAGTGCAGTTTCCTTCAGTGACTGCGTTATTTCTAGTAAGCATTTGCAGTGGGGCTTTTGCAGGTTGTTTGGAGGGTGAGATATTTAGTGATAGGATTAGCCTTTCACTTGAGAGATCCATTGGAGGAGGTATTTTAATCATATGAAACATCTTCATCCTTCTCCACTCATTCCCAGTTCTTGAGTTGCAGCTGCTACCCTGCAACTCTGGCATTTTGCAGTTTTGCACATTTCAGCAAATCCTTCCAGGATTGTCTTAAGGTAGTGATTGGTAGCATAGCTCTTCTCTCCAAATATTGTATGAGCCATGTATATGCAGATATATGATATTTTACACTTCCTATAGTAATGGTCCATCCTTGACTGCGCAGTTCTTGTTCATAGACATTCTGCCATGTAGTAGTATTTCACTTTTAGCATGTTTATTGATGGGAGGCTTGTTTGCCTTTATCCTTTGAGTTGTATTGCTATTATTTGTTGTTGATTCATAATAAAATGGCTCTATGGTTTCCATACATTTTGGTATGATGTTTATTCACTGCTATTTCTAGTTTATTTTTATGTATTGCTGGATCTCCACATTTGGAATATCTTAAGATATTCCCAATAGTGTAGAATTTCCCAGTTTTGGAATATTACAAATTGGAAGGAAAAAGAGAAAAAGGGCTTAGCTAAATTTGTGATAACACATACAATAAAGGTCATAAGTGTGCTGAGAAGAAATAATTTTACATAGATTGTGAAGAGGAGGAAGAAAATGAACAATAAACTTCAAAAGAAGAGGATATACACCAGGAACCAACCCTAGAGAAATAATAAGTGATTCTAACCATATCATGTAATTCATTGTTAGGAATTACCACTCCTCAAACTCTCAAGATAGAAGGACATATCAGGAATTAAAATGTAATAGTTTTGATTGATTCAGGTAGTACCCATAATTTTATTCTTTGTAAGGTAGCCAAGGAATTGAATTGCTTCCTATACCTAGCACCAGAATGTCAAGTTGTTATCACCCAAAAAATTTCAAAACATCATTTTGACAAGGTTACAAAATTTCATGGATCAAAATTGGGTTTTAGGAGTCAATTTAGGTTTGATCAAGGGTAGGTTTTAGATTTTTTATAGTTTAAATCTCATCCTAACGTTCAAATAAAATCTTTTTTAAATTTATTTCATGTCAAAAATTCATCATTTTCCATTTGTATGTCATTTGCCAAAGTTTTGTGTCAAAAATGTTCAATTAGCCGAAAAACCACAATTTTGTAGCGCCACCCGTTGAAAAAGGTCATTTGGTGCTACGAAAGTGCTGATAGTTTCGTAGTGCAAACATGAAAAATGACACTGCAGGCGCTACGAAAGCGCGGTTTTGTAACTGTCTTGTCAGTTGAGTTGGGAGATGTCAGAACCCATTGGGAAAGGGTAGGATAGTGGCATGTTGAGTCATGTAATGATGAAATTCGATGTACACACCCATGTTTGTAGTCATCATTGTCATTATAGGCTATGAATGAGGCATCATTCAGTTATGAAAGGACATTTTAAATTTCAAAATCTTTCCTAATTAGTCATTCTCATTCCATTTTTCCTCCATTCGAAATGTCTGAGCTCTGAGTGTCAAGCAAAACTTGTGGTTGGTTCATATAAAGGTTTTACTACACCCATATCAAGCGAGGCTAATAGTTTCTCAAGCGAGGCTGTTGTTACATTTTTTCAAATGAAGCTAAAAAATCTGCTCAAGAGCATGGCAGAGGAAAAGAAAATTCATAGAGGAGGACACTGCTTAAGGCATGAACCTGAAGATATGAAAGAAATAATTGAAGACCCAGCAGTGATGGAAGCGTTCAGAAGAGTAGGTTGCGTACGATTTTGTGAGAAGTGGCAAGGCTGTCACACACAGGTATCCAAGGAATTTAACATGAATTTCAATGGAACAACCACTAAGGTCGAGATGCTAACTGTGTCTATTACACCAAAGGTCATTGTTGTCGTTACTGAGATACCAAGAGGTCAAGAAACCAGGTTCAAAAGTTTCAAATTTTATATGGAGTAGTGTAAAGAGTTCATGAAGCCTGAGTACACAGACATGGACCTTAATAATGCCATCCCTAGAAGCTACATCAAATATAACTACTCAAAATTGTTGCTCAAAATTCAGAAATATTTTACCTATGAAGGTAGATATCACAAGGTTTATTCATATCATTTGAAATTGCTTCTACACTTCACTGGTAAGATTTCACTTGATTAACATTTTTATCTGCATAGGAGTCTTGCAAAGATGGTTGATAAGGTATAATCAAAGTCTCAAGGGAGTGAAACATCCTTATTTCATCATGGTTTAATGAAGTTATTAATTTTAGATGAACTTTAGAAGATAGGCAGAGATTAGTCATATTTCTTGTTTATAACTGGTTTTGAGTTGGAAAACCTAACTCCTGCAAGAAACCCTAAAGCTAAAGGAGTTCCATCACCACCAGCAACAGAACCAAGCAAACCTATGGTTGCAATACCAAAAGAAATTGCAAGAGTGAAGTAAATACAGAAAACTGAGAAAGGGCCAAAGAAAATGAAAATTCTTGATACTCCAACTCTCTCACCTACAAAACAGAGGTCAAAGGTTGTCAAAGATGCAAAAAAGAACCAAGCTATCAGTAAACAAGAAATCAAAAGAGTAATTAGAAGCCAAGCAATGGCATTAAAAGGAAAGAAAGTTGCTACAGAGGAAAGCCCAGTAACAAAGGGGAATCTAGAGGATATTCTTCATGCCATTGAAATAGAAGAAACACCCATTGTCCAATATGAGTTCATGGGGGAAGAGGAGCATAAACTAAAAAATTCCAAGTCTGAAAAGAAGCTAGAGTTTGAGGGGGAAGTTGTAGGTTTCATTTTTCAAGCAAGAAAGCCTATGACTAGGCATGCTAGGAAACTGATGGAAGGCAGCAAGGAAGTTTAAATACCCACTGAGACAACTAAATCATCCAAAAAGATAATTCACCTCTCATCACCCACTGTGAAGGATACAATCAACAAAACAAAAAGGGGAAAGGAGAAAGTGACAGAGAAAACAGAGTTGCAATGCCTTGAGGAGAAATTAAGGTTGGCAAACCAAGAAATTGTTGTCATGAAAATGAGAGCTAGAAAGAATAGTGTCGAGAAAGTACATTTTAAAAGAATGAAGGAAATGTGCGAAGGACAAGTTGGTTATGCTTCTGAAAACTTAAGTAATACAGAGCAATTTCTCAAATGGACAGTTCCAACAATAAAAGAAGCTAAATTTGTCAGAATAGTAAAAAATCATATAAGAGCTACTAACAGAAGACTTAAAGATCAAGTGGAGGATTTATAGTAGCAATTGGAGTTGATTCATGATGAGTTAAAAATCAGAGGCATTAAAATGATAGTCATAGAAGAACCAATAGCTCAACGAAGTGTAAATGAAGAAGGAACCTCAAGAAAGCTAGAATGACTGTTTTTTTTATAGTTGAGATGTTTTTTAAATGATGAAGATAGGTATATTTTGAGTTTTTGGCATAAGTACAGTTTTCATTTCGAAAATTTTTGACAAAATTGCATACTCAGCAGTTTTGTAGTGCATTCAGTGTTAAAAAGCAGAAAAGCACTACAAAACTGCTGGAGCTGCTTTTCCTGCTTATTTTGATCATTTTTTGAAGGGTTTAAGAATGAATCAAGAACTAAATTTGGTATGGAGGATGTATTAAAGGGTAATTAAAACAATATTGGAGGATAGAAGTCAAAGATTTGAAGAATAAAGGTTGAAATAACAACGCTACGAAAGGCTACAAAACTGCTATGTTTTCATAGCACAGAACATTACATAATTTTGAGAAATGTTTAAAGTGGTTTTAGAAAGCTAGAGAATATGGAGGAGTTATGGGATGTGTTATGCCAACTTCCAACATCCAAGGACCACGAAATGAAGGGTACATAATGGTCAAAATATTCAAAGAATGACAAAAGATCTTATGCCTAAAAAACATGGTTTTGTTTCCTATGTTGGTGGAGGTCAGAAAAATGGTCATGAATAAATGAAGCCCATCATCTAGATTTGACCATGTGATGATACACTTGGAAATGATGTAAATTTAAGTGGATAAGGTTGATATAGATAGCAATAAGCAATTTGAGTCCTTTTTGAAATAGGTTTGTTAAGTAGATTAGGTGTCTTTTTGTAATAAATTCCATGTCTTATGGTTATGCAAGGTCTCAGTAGTTAGAAATTCAATGCATCTAGCCTAGAGGTAGATCATCCCATGTTGTAAGATGTTTATTAAATACCAAGAGGTCGAATTTGTAAAGGGTTGGAAATTTTTGGCAAAACTGTGCTTGTTGTGAATTGACTAATTTTCAGCTAATACAGAGATTTTCTACTTGACCAACTTGAGATTCAAAAGGAGTTTTAGTGTGTTCCTATTCTATTTGCATATATTATATTATCTCATTGTAGTGTTGTTCATCTATATTACTTAGAATTCGTTCTTTAGATGCTATGAATTCCTATATAAGTGAACTAACTGTGTTTTTATAGTTTCATGTGTGTGTACCTTATGACTAAAACTCTAATATTCCTCAACTTCCATGTTAAGTAGATTCACTGAATTACTGAGCTGCTTTGACTCCATAAGCCCAATGTATTTGTGTTGATATGATTCTCAACCTAAATCTATCATTTATCTATTTATTTCCTAAACAGAGTTAGCCATCTATATTTTTTATCCAAATCATTAACCCTTGATAGAGCCCTCTTAGGTTGAGGAGGCCAAGCCTCAGTCAAAGACTAGGTTTGAAATATTTACATGAAGATGACTGATCAATCAGCCTATTCGATCCAATTTTGTGATAACATTTTCGTGTGTTTGCTGGGAGTCTGAAGATTATACTTTCCCGAAATTTTGAAGCTGAACTTCTGAAGGTAGCAAGAGCTCAGAAAGCTTTTCGAGGCTGCATCTACCTTGGTGGCTCCATTCAAAATTTACATGATCAAAGTTGGCTTTGAGAGGGAGATACATGAGGAGTAATCCTAACCTAGATCCACCTACCATCGTGGATAATCCAAACACCATTTCCAGAGGCAGTCAAAGAATTTATGAAATATCAGGTACTCCATCACATTCAAAATCCTTGTCCTCTGAAATATTAAGAAGTCATGAAGATAAAAGAGTTGATGATAAAATCTAGAAAGTCTTGTTTAGATCTGAAAGTGAAAAAGAATTAACTGAAATCATCTTAGACTTGCATAGGAGAGGTATTGATACCTTAGCCCTAGTAACACAAGAAGACAAAGAAGAGTTTTGGGAAGCTGTTACTTATGATTTGTTGTTGGAAAGTGAGTCTTTAGATAAGTTGAAATATCTTGACCCTTTTGAAGTCTTATTGAAAAGTAAAGCTGGTTTACCTCTTCCTGACTAGAGTTTAATTGTTAGTGGACAACAAAGACCAAACAATCCTCCTCATAACAGTTCTTCATCCTCTATTGCTACTATCCCAAAAGCTGCCACAACCCCTCTCACTATGGCTAGAAATGTACCTCGTCCACCTGCTGCACTTGCTAGATATGCCCCTCTTGTTCTTCCAACTATTTTACATGATCTCCCTAGGAAATATGCTGCTATAATCCAAACTTGGGGAAGTGATGAAGAAATTACAATAGAGGAACATGTAGACCAATTTAATGATTTTATAGACAGGGAGGAGGTTGATCATGAAGATGTCAGGTTGAGATTGTTTGTTCATAGCTTTACTGGTGAAGCTAGGAAGTGGTTCAAAGCCCTTACTCCTGGAAGTATTCATAATTAGAATGAGTTTGAAGATACCTTTTTGAGAAAATGGGGAAATAGAACTAATCCAGTACAAGCCCTCACTGAGTATAACAGTTTAAGAAGAGTTGTTGATGAAACTGTTCAAAACTTTTCAAAAAGGTTTAATAAAGTTTATGACTCTATTCCTGCTCATTTAAAACCTCCACAAGATTTAGCTTAGATGAGATATGCCGAAGCTTTTGATTATGACTTTTCTATATTGCTGAGAGAGAGAGATAGAATCCCTTACACTTGCTGAAATGCAAAATGATGCAGTGAAGGTGGAGGTTACTATGATAGCAGCTAAAAATTCAAAAATGGGTAAGACTAAGTTAAAAGAAGAAGAGAATGATTCCTCCTCTACCTCTGATGATAAATTTGATTCAATGATAAAAATAATGGAAAAGTTGATGGATAGGCTAGCTCTTTGGAATACCTCCGCTCCTCCTGCACAAAATGAACCTCAGTTTAGAAACCCTCAGTTCAAGAGACCTTAGAATCATTAGAGACCAAGAGAAAACATAAATCAACAACTTCATTCTCTAGTGAGACCTCCTTTCCAGCAGAACTTAGTTGATGAAGAGGATGATCCTGAAATTCTTGAAGAGTATATTCACTGTTTAGATGAAGAAATGTCTAGAATTTTCTTAACTAAAGAGGAACATGATGAATCGGACTAGGGTAATCATAGAGAGGAACCATCAGATTATCTCAAAGGGTATCAACATGCTATCTTTGAAATGCAAAAACAATACAATCTCAGAAATAGAAATGTACCTATCATTGCAAATAAAACACAGCCTAATAAAGATACACATGAGGCTGCTGATGGAAAGAAAGATACTCCTAAGGTTTTTGAAGGTAAGAAAGATACACCACCTCTTCCTACTATCAAAGAAGCTGAAAATTTGTTTCTATTTTTAGTCTGGAAAATGAAATTTCTAATATCAAAATACCAGTACCTTTTGGTGAGATTCTTAAAGTCAATGAGTATAGAAGCGTTATTTTTAAAATGTTGAATTCACAACTAGGAGCTTCTGATATTTTAAATGTACAATAGGATCATCCAACAATTTACTTGGGTCCAAGATTAGAAGATTAACAGAATGAGGAGGTGCCTCCTTTTTATGTGAGCCTTAGAATTCATGACATGACATTACATAATGCTATGTTAGATTCAGGGGCCTCTCACAACCTTATGCCCAAAGTAATCGTGGAATGGATGGGGTTAGAAATAACTAGACCATATAAGAAATTATTTTCTTTTGATTCGAAAAGAGTTCAATGCATTGGTTTAATTAAGGATGTTGTTGTTGGTCGTACGCAAGTCCTTGCCAAGACAGTGGTCATGGACATCGTGGTAGTGGACATTGCACCAAAGTTTGGTATGCTAATATCAAGGTCATGGGCAGCAAAAATCAAAGGTACAATGCAAATGGACCTTACTTATGCCACTATTCCTATTTTTGGTGAGCAAAGGAGATTGTATCGAGAGACAAGAATGGCCCATATGGTGAGTAGTAAAGACAAAGCTCAGAATTTTCCAATTTATGCTCTTGATACTGAACTTGGATCTGATATTATTTTCAATGAGTTGACTAATGAAGCAGAGGATGAGAAGAAATCAGAAAATCAGCAATCTGAAATCCAGCAGTCTGAAAATCAGCAAACAGAAGATCAGCAAGTTAGTGATAAGGTGGTGGAAGGTTGGTGGTCATTGCATTTTGATGGATCAACAGGAAAATAAGGGGCAGGAGCAGGGCTTTGGATCACATTCCAAGTGATGAAAGTAAGTTTCTCTCTTACAAATTGAACTTTGATTGCACAAATAACATGGTTGAGTGTGAATCCTTGATTTGGGTTTAGAATTCTTGAAAATAATGAATGCTCAAAAGATTTATGTTTTTGGAGATTTAGAATTAGTCATTAAACAAGTTGAAGGTGCTTATCAAATGAAGGATATAAGGATGAGGGCATATAGAAACTTAGTTTTGGACATGTTGGAAAACTTTCAATCTTATTCATTCATTGTCAAAACTAGAGACCAAAACTCCATTGTTGATTCTCTTGTTCTCTCTGCAAGTCTTTTCATTATTTCCATACATTCCACTGAAAAGTATGAGGTTGAAGTTCGCCATAGACCAGCAATCCCCGATAATATTACTCATGAGCAAGTTTTTGAAGATGATCAACAAGTGAAGAACTTTATTGAGCTGAAAGAAGAGTTTGAAAATATACAAGTAGATCAACAAAATATTCTTGCTAAATCTAAAGGAAATCTTGAATTTTTGCAGCTAAAGAATAATTCCATACCAAAGGGTCTCATACCTCTTCAATTTTTTTTTTTGATCAGAATGATATTTTTAAATCTCCTAAGATACAAGCTGATGATGAAGAGGTTGAGAGTTGTAACCTTGGTACAGTAGCTATGCCCAAAATGATTAAACTTTCAAAGTTTCTTTCATTTGATATGAAATACAAGTATATTGAGATGATGAAGAGATTCATAGATTTTTTTTCTTGGAATTATGCTGATTTGAAAGAATATGACCCCACTATTATTCAGCATACTATTCCCATCAAAGAAAATCAAAGGCCTTTCAAGAAGAAGTTGAGGAGGATTAACCCATTTCTCATGCCATTGATTGAGAAGCAAGTCAAGAAACTCTTTGATGCCAAGATAATTGTCCCAATCAGATTCTCAAACTGCAAACTTGGTTCTGGTTAGGAAAAAGAGTGGAGAAATTAGAATATTCTTTGACTTCAGAAACTTGAATAAAGCCTCTCTAAAGGACAAATATCCTCTCCCAAAGATGGACCAAATTTTGCAAAATATTGTTGGTTCACAAAGGATGTCCATGCTTGATGGTTTTTCAGGTTACAATTAGATCCTTGTGCATTCGGATGATTAGGAAAAAACAGCCTTTACTACACCATGGGGCACTTTTATGTTTGCTAAGATGCCATTTGTTCTCATGACTACAAGAGCTACCTTTCAGAGGGAAATAGACATTAGTTTTCTAAAGATAAGGACAATATCGTGGTTTTTTATCTTGATGACATAACAGTCTTCTCAAAGAGGGAAGAAGATCACTTGAAACACCTAGAAAGAATTTTGCTGAAGTGTAGAAGGTTTGGCATCTCTCTAAATCCCACCAAAAGTATTTTTTCTTTAACTTCAGGTAAATTACTTGGACACATCATTTCTAAATATGGGATTATGATTGATCCAAACAAGGTCAATGCAATTCAAAAGGTGGATTTGCCTAGAAGTAGGAAGGAGATTCAATCTCTCCTTGGAAAGGTAAATTTTGTAAGGAGATTTATTCCTAATTTTGTTGAGATTGTGAAAGATATAACAAAGATAATGAAGAAGGGAGTTCACATTAAGTGGAAAGCATAGGCAAAGCACTCATTAGAGGAGATCAAAAAGACACTCACCCAAGCACCGGTATTGATTAGTCCATATTTCTCAAAATAATTTTTGGTTTTAAGTTTCGCATCAGAAAATACTATTGTTGGAGTTTTGTTGCAAAAGGGATAGTAAGGTATTGAGCAACCCATTTCATTTTTTAGTAGGACATTAGCTAGCTCTAATTTGAAGTATGATATCTTAGAGAAGCAAGCGTATGCCTTGGTGAAGACTATAAAATATTTGAGAATTTATATTATGCATTCTCATATTGTGGCTTTTGTTCCTAATACTGTTGTGAAATACATCCTCACTCAAGCCAATCCTGATGGTAAGAGGGGAAAATGGATTGCTAAATTGCTAGAGTATGATATAGAGATTAAGCCAACAAAATTGGTCAAAGGAAAAGGCTTAGAAAAGCTGATGGCACAGTCAAAATTTGACTGTCTTGACCTAAATTTAATTTCAGAAATATCAGAAATTTCAGATGAGGAAGAAGAATTAATCCCTATTGAAGAAAAGTATGTCACTTCAGATTGGTAAAAGGATATTATTTTTGTCCTACAAAATCATAAAGCACCTGTTGAACTAACAAAGTCTAAGGCAATATTTGTGAAGCTAAAATCCTTGAGGTATTGCATTTTTTATAAAAATCTGTTTCGGAAGGATACTGGCGGTATTTTGCTGAATCGTTTGCTGGAAGAGGAGGCTAATAAAGTGATTGAGGAGTTCCACAAAGGAGATTGTGGAGGTCACCATTATTGGAAGGCCACAGTGAACAAGATTCTTAGAGCATGGTATTATTGGCCTACAATGTTTAAGGATGTTTACAAAAAAATTGCTGCCTGCCATGAATGCCAGATTTTTTATGGTAAGAAGAAGCTTGTACCTTTACCTTTAATGCATATCTATGTGGAAGCACCATATCAGTAGTGGGGGCTAGATTTTATTCGAGAGATTCATCCATCATCATCAGGACAACATCGCTAGATTCTCACAGCGACTGATTACTTCACCAAATGGATTCAAGCAATCCCAACTAGGCAAGAAATTGATTCTGTGATTATTTCTTTTTTGGAAAATAATATTTTTTCTAGTTTTGGTTGCCCCATGAATATCATAACTGATAATGCACAGGCATTTACTTCTAAGAAGCTGATCAATTTCTGTCATCAATATCATATTACTCTTGGGCATTCCACTGCATATTATCCGCAAGGGAATGGTCTTGTTGAATCTTCTAACAAGAGAATTGTGAGGATCATTAAAAAGGTGTTGCAGGAAAATAATAAGGCTTGGCATTTGAAGCTAAAGTATGCCTTATGGGCTGATAGGATATGCACAAAAAGGTCAATTGGAACTTCACCATATGAACTAGTATATGGCGCTGAAGCCATTTTCCCTACATATTTAGGGGTACCTGTCATGAACCTTATTCAAGGATTAGAAGAGGAACCTAATGTAGTTCATAGAAGAATCAATCAGTTAATAGCTCCGCAAGAGAAGAGGGATGAATTTTATAATAGGAATCAATAGTCTCAAAACAAAATCAAGAGGACTTTTGATAAGAAGATCAAGGAAGAAATTTTTCAAATTGAGGATGAAGTGCTGAAATGGGAGGCCATAATTGAAAAGAAAGGAAAACATGGTAAGTTTTAGAACTTGTGGAAAGGTCCTTTCAAAATAGTTTCTTTCCATGGAAATAATACTTACATACTGCAGGAGATAGATGGAAAATCATATGCTGGAGGACCTGTCAATGGCAGGTTTTTAAAGCATTACTCTTCCTAAAAAATCTGTTGATCATTCATATCATTGTACATATTCCATTTTATGATTTTTTCTAATAATAATGACAAGCTAAATCAGCAAGCTTCAGCCCGAGGTGAAGGCCATTAGAGCTTGAGGAGAAAGCTTGGCAATTTCAAAGTTTTTCTATTTTGGAAAGAAAATGGATAACAACACTGGAACTATTGGTTCTTGGTGTACCACAGGGGCACGCTATCTCAAGTGGAGCCACTGTTATCACCCAAAAAATTTCAAAACATCATTTTGACAAGGTTACAAAATTTCATGGATCAAAATTGGGTCTTAGGAGTCAATTTAGGTTTGATCAAGGGTAGGTTTTAGATTTTTTATAGTTTAAAGCTCATCCTAAGGTTCAAATAAAGCCTTCTTTAAAGTTCTTTCTTATCAAATATTCATCATTTTCCATTTGTACGTCATTTCCCAAAGTTTTGTGTCAAAACTATTCAATTAGCCGAAAAACCACAATTTTGTAGCACCGCCCGTTGAAAAAAGTTGTTTTGCGCTACGAAAGTGCTGATAGTTTCGTAGTGAAAACATCAAAAATTACACTGCATGCACTACGAAAGCGCAGCTTTGTAACTGTCTTGTCAGTTGACTTGGCAGATGTCAGAAACTATTGGGAAAAGGGTAGGATAGTGGCATGTTGAGTCATGTAATGATGAAATCTGATGTACACACCCACGTTTGCAGTCATAATTGTCATTATAGGCTATGGATGAGGCATCATTCAGTTATGAGAGGACATTTTAAATTTAAAAATATTTCCTAATTATTCATTCTCATTCCCTTTTTCCTCCATTCGAAATGTTTGAGCTATGAGTGTCAAGACAAACCTGTGGCTGGTTAATATAAAAGTTTTACTACACACATATCAAGTGAGGCTGATAGTTTCTCAAGCGAGGTTGTTGTTAAAATTATTCAAGAGAGGCTGTTGTTACATTTTTTCAAGCGAGGATGAAAAATTTGCTTAAGAATATGGCAGAGGAAAAGAAAATTCACAGAGGAGGACACTGCTTCAAGCATGAACCTGAAGACATGAAAGCAATAATTGAAGACCCAGCAATGATGGAAGCATTCAGAAGAGTAGGTTGCCTACGGTTTTGTGATAAGCTGCAGGGCTATCACACAAAGGTATCCAAGGAATTTACCATGAATTTCAATGGAACAACAACTAAGGTCGGGATGCTAAGAGTGTCTATTACACCAGAGGTCATTGCTGCCATTACTGAGATACCAAGAGGTTAAGAAAGTTGTGAGTCAAAAGTTTCAAATTTGATAGGGAGCAATGTAAAGAGTTCATGAAACCTGAGTACACAGACATGGACCTTAATAATGCTATCCCTAGAAGCTGCATCAAATATAACTACTCAAAACTACTGCTCAACATTCAGAAATATTTTACCTGTGAAGGCAGAGATCACAAGGTTTATTCATATCATTTCAGATTGCTTCTACATTTCACTGGTAAGATTTCACTTGATTTAACTTTTTATCTACATAGAAGTATTGAAAAGATGGATGATGAGGTGCAAGCAAATTCTAAAGGGAGTGAAACATCCTTATTTCATCCTGGTTTAATGAAGTTATTAATTTTAGATGAACTTCAGAAGATAGGTAGAGATTGGTCATATTTCTTGTTTATAAATGGTTTTGAGTTGGAAACCCTAACTCCTGTAAGAAACCCTAAAGCTAAAGGAGTTCCATCACCACTAGTAGCAGAACCAAGCAAACCTATGGTTGCAAAACCAAAATCAACTACAAGAGTGAAGCAAATAAAGAAAACTGAGAAAGGGCTAGACCAAATGCAAATTATTGATACTCCAACTCTCTCACCTGCAAAACAAAGGTCAAAGGTTGTCAAAGATGAAAAATAGAAACAAGCTGTCAGCAAACAGGAAATAAAAAGAGTAACTAGAAGCCAAGAAGTGGCATTAAAAGGAAAGACAGTTGCTACAGAGGAAAGCCCAGTAACAAAGGGGAATCTAGAGGATATTCTTCATTCCATTGACATAGAAGAAACACCCATTGTCCAAGTTGAGTTCATTGGGGAAGAGGAGCATAAAATAAAAAAGGCCAAGTCCGCAAAGAAGCTAGAGTTTGAGGGGGAAGATGCAGGTTTCATTTTTCAAGCAAGAAAGCCTATGACTAGGCATGCTAGAAAACTGATGGAAGGTATCAAGGAAGTTTAAATACCCACTGAGACAGCTAAAGCATCCAAAAATATAATTGACCTCTCATCACTCACTGTGAAGGATACAATCAGCAAAACAAAAAGGGGAAAGGAGAAAGTGATAGAGAAAATAGAGTTTCAACGCCTTGAGGAGAAATTAAGGTTGGAAAACCAAGAAATTGCTTTCATGAAAAAGAGAGATAGAAAGCAGAGTGTCGAGAAAGTACAGTTTAAAAGAATGAAGGCAATGTGGGAAGGAAAAGTTGATTCTTCTTCAGAAAACTTAAGTAATACACAACAATTTTTCAAATGGGCGGTTCCAGCAATAAATGAAGCTAAATTTTTCATAATAGTAAACACTCATTTGAGAGCTACTAACAGAAGAATTAAATATTAGGTGGAGGACATAGAGTAGCAGTTGGAGTTGATTCATGATGAGTTAAAAAGCAGAGGCATTAAAATGACAATCATAAAAGAACCAATAGCTCAATGAAGTGTAAATGAAGAAGGGACCTCAAGAAAGCTAGAATGATTGTGTTTTTACTGTTGAGATGTTGTTTAAATGATGAAGACTGTAGAAATTTGCTGAATAATGATTAATTATCCACCGAGACTATCCTGATCACATACAATTCAAATTTATATGCAACACAATCTCTTCCACTCAAATCATCAAACATGCGGAAATAAAATCAAGCGATAACACATCAAATCATCATACACATTAACACAGTATGTATGGGGAAAGCTTATAGCTGAAAACCCTGCAGCTATTGTGTATATTATAATGGAGAAATCATGTAACAAACTCAGTACAATACTCCTCACAAGTACTCAGTACTTTCTCATAAAGTTACACACAAACTAGCTTGGTTTTGAACAGGTTACTGGTTCAAAACTCACCACTAATTGCCTTGCCTCTATTGCGCAATCATGGCCTGTCTATATAGAGATCCAAGGTTCGAATCTCCTTGTCTTGACAGCGCAATCATCATGGGAAATTCCTCCAAGTGTGGTGCAAATCTCATGCACAACTGATGTCGCCACTGATAGCTAACTCCACCCTTTCATCTACCTCTTTCACTGGTCTCCACTGAACTGATCATGCACTGTAGTGAACTGATGTGTTCTTGAGTTGAATAATGAGTTACAAATTAATGAATTAAATAATATTTAATTCACTCCACTCATAACTAATTGATTAGCTAGTTAAACTAATCTCAATCAGTTCAACTAAAATAAACAGAACACAACTCCACTAGCTGTCTCATTAACTCCTCCAAACTTCTGCCACTGAAGTCCAACTGAAGTCAACCATGCATGATGCCATCAAACCCTTGAGAACCACGTGATTCCTCTGTCAGATGCATGAGCCACTTCTGTAGCTCGAACTGAAGTGCTCCAAGAGAGTAAACTGCTGTTTATAGTCTAAATATTATTAAGGGTAAATAATATTTGACTTCCCTGTTTTAAGGAGAGGCAGTCTAAAAATAGACTTCAACCTCTTCGAACTATAGGTCACAAAAATAGAGTCCCATCTATTTTTACCAACATGACCAATGCTCCAATAATCTCATACTGGAATCCCCGGACCATGCTCCATATGTCTAAAAATAGACATAGTCTAAAAATAGACTTTGCGCCAGAATTTGCCTGCGGGCCCACTTAGTGAAGGTGAATTCATTTCACTAAGCTCCATCATCTTGCTGCATTTTCAACACTCCCTCTCAGCAATATATGGATTATCTGCAACCCCTATCCTACCTCTGTGGAATTCGAACTTGCTCCTGGTGAGCGCCTTCGTCAGGATGTCGGCATCCTGATCCTCCGTGGGAACATATGAAAGCATCATGATTCTCCGCTGAACACAATCTCTGATATGATGGTACCTGATGTCGATGTGTTTGGATCTATCATGAAATACCGGATTAGCCGAGAGTTTAATGCAACTCTGGTTATCACAGTAAATCACTGTAGGCTCCAAATGCAACCCGAACAATCCAACGAGGATCTTCCTCATCCAAATAGCCTCGCATGCAGCCAAGCTTGCTGCCATGTACTCGGCCTCTGCTGAACTGAGTGCCACGGATCTCTACTTCCTGTTGTACCAGGAAACTGCTGTCGACCCAATGCTGAAAACTCCTCCAGATGTGCTCTTCCGGTCCGTTGGGCTCCCTGCCCAATCTGCATCAGTGAAGCCAGAAAGCTTCGCTCCATCCTCCTGTCTGTACCATAGACCATATCCCGATGTGCCTCTAATATAGCGCAATACATGCTTGCCTGCCTTCCAAAAGAGCTTGGTAGGTTTAACCATAGCTTGCGAAAGCTGGTTAACTGCATAGCATATATCGGGTCGTGTATTGACCAGATACATAAGCGACCCCACCAACTGTCGATAGATAGTGGCATCCACTACCTCCGCTGAAGTAGCATCCTCCTTCCTCCAACCAACAGGAAGAAGAGTGTCAACAGGCTTGCAGCCTTGCATGTTGAACCTCTCCAGAATCTCTCGGGCATACTTGCCCTGAGAAACAAACAGTCCTCCGCTGCGCTGCCAAATCTCCAATCCCAGGAAATAATGAAGGATGCCCAAGTCCTTCATCTCAAACTCTCGGGCAAGATCCTCCTTGCATGAAAGTATCAACTGCTCATCGCCAGTCAAAATCAGATCATCTACATACAGTACGATGATCAACAGCTTCCCCTCCACCACAATCTGGTACAGGTTTGGATCCGCCTCACTTTTGGAGAATCCAAGCCCGGTGAAGTAGCTGTCTATCCGAGTGTACCAAGCACAAGGTGCTTGCTTAAGCCCGTACAGTGCTCTCTTGAGTCGGCACACATGCGACTCACTGCTGAAGATCTCAAAACCTTCAGGCTGCTCTATGTACACCTCCTCCTCAATAAATCCATTGAGGAACGCAGTCTTCACATCCATCTGATGAATGTGCCACCCCATCTGCGCTGAGAGAGCAAGGATCGTCCGTATGGAAGAGTACCTTGCGACAGGTGAAAAAGTATCCTCATAGTCAATCCCCTCGATCTGTGAAAAGCCATGGGCAACAAATCTCGCCTTGTACTTCTCCACACTCCCGTCAGCCGCCTGCTTCACTTTGTAGATCCATTGTGAACCCACCACTGATTTTCCCACCGGTCTTGGGACAATCTCCCATGCACTATTCCTGACGATCGAATCATATTCTTCGATCATGGCATCAACCCATGCGGGTTCCTCCATAGCTTCCTAAAAAGAGGATGGCTCCGTCACAACACATTGACTCACAAGAGCCATGTATCCAGTGTACCGATCCGGTGACTGCCTCTGTCTGCACTGTGCTGTAGGTGGTCCTACAACCTTCTCTGCATCCCGAGCTAGTCGCTCAACTTCTGTAGTGCGCATGCGCCCTCTGATGGTTGGCGCTGCATGGGTGGTTTCTTCCACCTCCTGAACCTCCTCTTGTGGCTGATCCACATCCGGAAGCTCCTCCTTAGGAACTAACAGCTCCTCATCTGCATGCAAGTGTAGCTCCCTCCCAAGCGAACATTGCATGGCTTTCTCCTCCTGAAATTTTATATCCCGTCGCACAACAGTCTTGCGACTGTCTGAAAAATATACCCGGTAGTTGTGAGGTGTATCAGTGTACCCCACAAATATTCCAACCTCAACAGTTGGATCCAGCTTCCTTCTCGCATCCTTCGTCACATGCATGTAGACAGGAGAACCAAAAACCCGCAAATGGGAAATATCAGGCCTCTTGCCAGAATAAGCCTCCTCCAGTGTACTCATGCCTAGAACCTTATGAGGACAACGGTTCTGCACATACACTACTGTATTGCATGCCTCAGCCCACAAGTGAAGGGGTAGGCCCTGATCATGCAACATCGCCTGTGCAACACCCACGATTGTTTTGTTCTTCCGCTCAGCCACCCCATTCTGCTGTGGGTTATGGGGTGCGATGAGCTCTCTCCGAATCCCTTATGCGCTGCAGAACTCCTTGAATTCAGTCGAGATGAATTCACCACCATTATCACTCCTTAGAGCAATCACCTTCTTCCCCGACTCCTTCTCGACCAGTGCTTTAAACTCACAGAACTTCGCGAATGTATCGCTCTTCTTCTGCATGAAGAAGATCCAGCACTTTCGAGAGAAATCATCAAAAAAGATCACATAATACTTGTGCTTTGCTATCGAAGCAACTGAGAAAGGACCACACACGTTTGTGTGAACTCTCTCAAGGATCGTCGTGGCGCGACTATCCTTCTCGTGAAAGGTGGCTTTCACATACTTCCCTAAAGTACACCCCTTGCACTGATCTGACTGCGCAAGAGTGCCCTTAGGAAGCCCAGTAGAAATCTGCTGCAGAATCTTCAAAGCTCCATGGTGAATGTGGCCCAATCTCCTGTGCCACAGTTCGCCCTCATCATCCCGGCTCACCACTTCTCCCGCCTTGCATGCCATAGTTGCGCAGCCATCTACCTGCAACTGATAAAGGTTCTTGGTTCGAACCCCTATCTTCCGGGTCTCTCCAGTAGTCTTACTGCGCAGGAAGGCTTTTCCTTCGCCGAAGACCACATCATACCCCTTATCCTCCAACATCGCCACAGAGATCAAGTTCTTCTTCAATCCAGGTACATGCATGACATCCTTCAATACAAAGGGTTTACCAGACTCCCTCTAAAAGGATATGGTACTGATACCAGTCGCACTGTATCTACCATCATCGCCCATCTCGATGTGCACACCTAAATCTTTGTCCTCCAGATCTGAGAACAAATCCCGATCTCCCGTCATATGAAATGACGCATCGCTGTCCAAGAACCACACCGATCCCATCACACTTGAAACCAAGCATGCGATCAGTGAAAATTCAAGCTCGAACTGTGAAGCCAAAGCTTCTCCATCTGCAGATCTTCCCGCTTGCTTGTTCTTCTTTTTCTTTGGACAATTGGTAGCATAATGTCCGTGATCATGGCAGTGAAAACACTTCACTTTCGCCATATCTTGCTTCTTGCCCTTAGCACCAGAATGAGAGGTTTTCTTACCCTTCCCCTTCTTTGCTTTGGACACCAAAGCGCAATTTTTTTCATCAGCTCCCTTTGATGAAGATCCATCTCGAGTAGTCCTCCTTATCTCCTCCTGCATGAGATCCGCCCAAAGGCGCTCCCATCCCGACAGCTTCTCCCGACCATTGACACTATCTTGATATGATTGCTAAGCCTTCGAAAGACCAAGAAGAGCCAGGTCAACCATGTCCTCGTCTTCGACAGTCACCCCCACACTTCCCAGCTCATCTCTGCACTGAGTGAACTTTGTGAGGTATTTGGCGATACTGTCGCCCTTCTCCATCTTGATGTTCATGAGCTTATCTTTGAGCGCCAGCTTCCTTTGGTCGCTCTTACTCTAGAAAAGATCTGTCAAAGCTTTCCACATTAAATATGGAGAAGCCTTTCCATGCAGGCTGGATACAATATGATCCTTGACGCCCTCCAACAGGATCCTTCGACACTTCGCCATCTTCTTTTGCCATGCTTCGACTTCAGCAGCATCAGTGGGCTATTGGACATCCCTATCTACGAACTCCTTCAGACCATTATCTTCTAATACTGCTTCCATGCGATCCTTCCATGCAACATAGTTCGAACTGCCTTCAAGAGCATATTTGAGTCGCAAACCGTTGAAAGACATTTTCAACACCGGCACCAAGAAAACAAAACTGCTGCAAAATTTGAATTCCACCTCAAAGCTCAACCACTCTAGATCTGTGAGAACAAATTATTTCTGGCACAGAGATCGACTGCAAGGGGCATTTACCAGACCTTTCACTTTCTGAAGAAAGATGAATCCGGAGGCTACTTGGCCCGCATGCAGACTCTGTCTACCGAAATAAGTTTGTAATCACTGTGATGATCAATCTCTGCTTCAACAACTCCGATACCATGTATAAATTTGCTGAATAATGATTAATTATCCACTGAGACTATCCTGATCACATACAATTCAAATTTATATGCAACACATAATCTCTTCCACTCAGATCATCAAACATGTGGAAACAAAATCAAGCGATAACACATCAAATCATCATACACATTAACACAGTATGTATGGGGAAAGCTTATAGCTGAAAAACCCACAGCTATTGTGTATATTATAATGGAGAAATCATGTAACAAACTCAGTACAATACTCCTCACAAGTACTCAGTACTTTCTCATGAAGTTACACACAATCTAGCTCAGTTTTGAACAGGTTACTGATTCAAAACTCACCGCCAATTGCCTTGCCTCTATTACGCAATCATGGCCTGTCTATATAGAGATCCAAGGTTCGAATCTCCTTGGCTTGACAATGCAATCATCATGGGAAATTCCTCCAAGTGTGGTGCAAATCTCATGCACAACTGATGTCGCCACTGATAGCTAACTCCACCCTTTCATCTACCTCTTTCACTGGTCTCCACTGAACTGATCATGCACCGTAGTGAACTGATGTGTTCTTGAGTTGAATAATGAGTTACTAATTAATGAATTAAATAATATTTAATTCACTCCACTCATAACTAATTGATTAGCTAGTTAAACTAATCTCAACTAGTTCAACTAAAATAAACAAAACACAACTCCACTAGCTATCTCATTAACTCCACCAAACTTCTGCCACTGAAGTCCTAACTGAAGTCAACCATGCATGTGCCATCAAACCCTTGGGAATCACGTGATTCCTCTGTCAGATGCATGAGCCACTTCCAAGGCTCGAACTGAAGTGCTCCAAGAGAGTAAACCGAAGTTTATAGTCCAAATATTATTAAGGGTAAATAATATTTGACTTCCCTATTTTTAGGATAGGCAGTTTAAAAATAGACATCGACCTATAGGTCAAAAAATAGAGGTCCATATATTTTTACCAACATGACCAATACTCCAAGAATAACATACTGCAACCCCTGGACCATGCTCCATATGTCTAAAAATAGACATAGTCTAAAAATAGACTTTTGCGCCAGAATTTGCCTGCGGGCCCACTTAGTGAAGGCGACTTCATTTCACTAAGCTCCATCATCTTGCTGCATTTTCAACAAAGACAAGTATATTTTGAGTTTTTGGCATAAATACAGTTTTCATTTCGATTTTTTTGACAAAACTGCATACTTAGTTGTTTCGTAGCGCATTCAGTGTTAAAATCAGAAAAGCGCTATGAAACTGATGTAGCTTCTTTTCCTGCTTATTTTGATCAGTTTTTTAAGTGTTGAAGAATGAATCAAGAACTGAATTTTCTATGGAGGATGTATTAAAGGGTAATTAAAACAATCTTGGAGGGAATAAGTTAAATATTTGAAGAATAAAGGTTGAAATAGGAGCGCTATGAAAGGCGCTACGAAACTGCTATGTTTTCGTAGCGCAGAACATTACAGCATTTTGAGCAGTGTTTAAAGTGGTTTTAGATAGCTAGAGGCTAGGTAGGAGTTATGGGACGTGTTATGCCAACTTCCAACAGCCAAGGACCACAAAATGAAGGGTACATAATGGTCGGAATGTTCAAAGAATGCCAAAAGATCTTATGCCTAAAAAACAGGGTTTTGTTTCCTATGTTGGTGGAGGTCAGCAAAATGGTCATGAATAAATGAAGCCCATCATCTAGATTCAACCATGTGATGATACTCTTGGAAATGATGTATATTTAAGTGGATAAGATTGTTATAAATAGCAATAAGCAGTTTTAGTCCTTTTTGGAATAGGACTGTTAAGTAGATTAGGTGTCTTTTGTAATAAATTCCATGTCTTATGGTTATGCAAGGTGTCAGTAGTTATAAATTCAATGTATCTAGCCTAGAGAAAGATCATCCCATGTTGTAAGATGTCTATTAAATACCAAGAGGTCGAATTTGTAAAGGGTTGGACATTTTTGGCAAAATTGTGCTTGTTGTGAATTGACTGATTTTCAGCTAATACAAAGATTTCTACTTGACCAACTTGAGATTAAAGAGGAGTTTTAGTGTGTTCCTATTCTATTTTCATCTCTTATATTATCTCATTGTAGTGGTGTTCATCTATATTACTCAGAATTCATCTTTTATATGCCCTGAATTCCTATATAAGTGAACTAACTGTGTTTTTACAGTTTCATGTGTGTGTACCTTATGAATAAAACTCTGATATGCCTAAACTTACATATTAAGTATATTCACTAAATTACTGAGCTGCTTTGACTCCATAAGCCCAATGTATTTGTGCTGATGTGATTCTCAACCTCAATCTATCATTTATCTGTTTATTGCCTAAATAGAGTTAGCCATCTATATTTTTTATCCAAATCATTAACCCCTTGAGATATCCCTCTCAGTCTAAGGAGGCTAAGCCTCAGTAAAAATACTAGGTTTGAAATAGTTACATGAAGTTGACTGTTCAAGCAGCCTATCAGATCCAATTTTGTGATAACACAAGTGATGGTTGAAAATGGAGTAACTATAAATTTCTCTGGAAAATGCCATAATATCAAGCTAACCATGGGGGAATATGTATTGAATAGTCCAATTCTTTCCATTCCAATGGGAGGTGTTGATGTTGTACTAGGAGTACAATGGTTACAATCTTTTGGGACAATAGCTTTTAATTTTCAAGAACTTTTCTTGAACTTTTTTTTGGAAGTATAGGAAGTTGAATTACGGGGTATCGCAGGGAAGCCGAGAAAGATAATAAGCTCTAATTTGATGAAAAATATTTTGAAGAAAGAACAATGAGGCATAATTACACAATTATGCTCACTAGAAGTTCCAACGTCGAAATCATCTATTTCTCCATATCTCCAAAAAGTCTTGGACAATAATTCCAAGGTGTTTGAAACTCCCAAAGGACTCCCACCTATTCATGATCATGAGCATGCTATTCATTTGATTCCAAGACGTGTTTGTCCATACATCAGGCCGTACAGATATCGTTGTGTCCAAAAGAGCGAAATTGAACATATGATTGCAGAAATGTTAGAGGTTGGTATAATTCGACCTAATCAAAGTTCTTTCTCTACTCCAGTAGTATTGGTGCACAAGAATGATGGATCATGGTGCATGTGTCTGGATTATAGGGAGCTCAATAAGCTCACTATTGAAGATAAATTTCCCATTCCCGTGATTGATGAATTATTTGATGAATTACATGGAGAAATTTATTTTACGAAGTTGGATCTTCGTTCAAGATATCATCAAATTATAATGAAGACTGAAGATATTCCGAAAACAAAATTTCGAACTCATGAGGGTCATTATGAGTTTTTGGTCATGCCTTTTGGCCTTACCAATGCACATTCTACATTTCAAGGGTTGACAAACCCTTCGTTACAAAATTTGTGTTAGTATTTTTTGATGATATACTAACCTACAACAGGTCTTGGAAGCATCATTTTCAACATGTTGATAGGGTGCTCAAACTATTGGAGGAGAAAAAATTATATGCAAAAACCTCCAAAAGTTTCTTTGGAGTACAAGAGGTGGAATATCTGGGTCATATTATATCTCACAAGGGTGTTAAAATAGACCCTAACAAAATTAAATCCATTAAGGAATGGAAAATTCCCACAACCATAAAGGAGTTGCAAGGATTTCTTGGGTTAACAAGGTATTATCGCAAGTTTGTTAAGAATTTTGGGAGAATAGCAGCACCTCTAAGAACATTATTTAAGAAAGATATGTTTTCATGGACTCCTAAAGAAACTAAGGCCTTTGAACATCTTAAAGAGGCAATGTTCCTAGCACCGGTCTTAGCTACGCCAGACTTCACAAAAACCTTTGTTGTGGAATGTGATGCCTCAAGAAATGGATTTGGTGTTTTTTTAATGCAAGAAGGAAGACCCATTGCTTTTGAAAGTCATCCAATCAAAGGAAAGTATTTACAGAAAGCTATTTATGGGAAGGAAATGTTGGAAATACTAAATTCACTAAAGAAATGGTGACCTTACCTAATGGGAAGACACTTCAAGGTCAAAATTGATCATGATAGTCTTAAAAAAAATTTGGAACAAAGAATATCTTCAGAAGAGCAGCAAAAATGGGTCACAAAGATGTTGGGTTATGACTTTGAAATCATCTAAAAAAAAGAGAAGCTAAATGTTGTTGCAAATGCACTCTAAAGAAAAGGATGAAGAGGTGGAAGCATTACTTTGTGTCATTTCTATTATCCAACTAGATTTTATAACCAAATCAAGGGATGAATGGAATAAGGACGAAGAAGTGTGGACACATTCAAAAGTTGCAGCAATATCCTAGTACATCTAATACATTTAGTTGGAAAAATGATTCTATATGCTACAAAGATCACTTGTATGTTTGTAAGAATTCCCAACTAAAAAAAATATTCTTTTGGAATTGCACACTTCTCCTTTAGGAGGACACTGAGGATTTTTAAAAAATTACCATAGCATGAAGAAAGAATTTTTTTGGGATGGCCTTAAATCTGATATTCAAAATTTTGTGGCAGAATGTTTTGCTTGCCAGCAAAATAAAGTTGAGACAATTAAGATTGTGGGCCTTATAAATCCTTTATCCATTCAAAGTCAACGTTGGGAGGAGATTTCAATGGATTTTATCACATGTTTACATAAGTTTGAAGGAAAAAGTGTCATCATGGTGGTAGTTGATGGAATTAAGAAGTATGCACACTTTTGTGAATTATCTCATCCATTTAAAGCAATTAAATTTTCTAGGGAATTTATGGAAACAATTCAAAAGATACATGGAAACCCAAATATTATTGTAAGCGACAGATATCCCATTTTTACTAGAAATTTTTGGACGGAATTATTTTCTTGTTTGGGTACTCAACTAGCTCATAGTCATCTTATCATCCTCAATCCGATGGTCAAACTGAGATAGTGAACAAATATTTGTAAGGATATCTTCGTTGTTTTGTATCTGATAAACAAACATAATTGGTCAAGTGGTTACCTCTGGTTGAATGGCAGTATAACATTTCCTTCCATACTATAGCAAAAATGACCCCATTTATGGCACTTTATAAATATCATCCACAGTCTATCACATAATATTTAAGAGAAAATTCTAAGGTTCAAGTAGTGGAAGATCGCATCGAGCATCAACGACAAGTTCTCCAAATCTTAAAGGATAACCTAAATTTGGCACAAATTCAAATGAAACAACGGGCTGATCATCATCGCAGCGAGAGAAGTTTTGGTGGAGGAGACTGCGTATTTTTACGGCTACAACCATACAAAAAATTGTCCCTCAAGCAAGCTAAGAATGCTAGTAAATTATCGCCAAAGTATTATGGTCCTTACAAGGTGTTGTAAAAGATTGGCACTATGGCATACAAATCAGAGCTTCTTGCTTCTTCACGAGTGCATCCAGTTTTCCAAGTTTCATGCTTAAATAAGGTTATTGGTGGCAAACTTCCAGTTCAAAAAATATTGCTAGAACTTGATGGGGAAGGAAAAATCACATTGGAACCTGAAGCAGTCACGGAAAAAATAACTCGACATCTACGAAATTGATCAATTTCAGAGTATCTCATCAAGTGGAAGAACATACCCACTGAATATTCTACATGGGAGGATGAGAATTTTATATAGAAGCATCCAGATCTACTCAAGTGTTGAGGAAAACACTTTTTTGAAGGAGAGGGGCATGTTAGGTCCCTATATTACTAGTGTAGTCCCTTATTTTTGTTAGTGTAGCCCCCTGTAACCCCCATATTATTATTACTGTGCCCTTACATTATTATTGTTGGGTCGACTAGGATTATATTGTGACCCTATGGACTCCTATATATAGAAAGGATGTTTTTTCATTTGTATCATCCAAGAATTGTTCATTTATGTAAATTAAATGAGGTATCCCCCTCGAAGTGGCTTATTTCTAAGGCGTTGATCTCTCTTTTCTTCTATTTTTGGAGCTGGTTTCATAACATTTGTTATCAGAGCTTTGGATTCTAGGGTTTCACGTCTCCAAACAGGTCATTGTGGAATTTTTTTTGTAATGTTTTTTCTACGAAGGTTCAAAAGCTTAAGTTTTTACCATGAGAAGACAAAATCTTGAGGAACTTTGTGTAAAAATTTCAGATCTTTGTTTGCAATATTTTTTGAGATATGATATGTGGAAGTTATGGATTTTTTAGGCTCTCAAATTTCATCTAAAATAGGTGACCTTGGGAAAATTGTCATAACTCTCTCTCTGAACATTGGATTGGAATTCTATAAAACGTGGCCAAATTTACACGGACTATAGTTTCCTGTATATAAATTTTAGATCCGAAGGAGGAAATAGTGACATGTGGCACGCCTACAAGTTCTCTCTACTGAACTAGTCCATAATTAGGTCATTGTGGGCGATTGGGCATAAATTTGCCTTGAATCATCCAAATAAGGTCAGACATGTGGCATTCGAAAGAAGATTCAAAGGGCTACTAGAGAACCTAATTTTAGATATTGAAGATCCAAAATTACAAGATAATTCAGTTTTGAGTATCTATCTCCTCAAAAGTGAGAAAAAGGTGTGTGCTTTTTTCTTTTTCAAATTGCACGAGTCTTGTTTGAAAATTAATTTTGAAGTGATTCCAAGGGCATATTGAAGCATATATATCAGTATTGGATTCTAAAATTCCCCCTAAAAATAATTCAACACCTATTAAGCCCTCAGAATACTCTACTATGACTCATGAAGATGAAGAAGTGCAACATGATATATCAAAATTACAAGAGAAAGTGCACCAAATTTCGCTCTCGCAAAGAGTAACAAAAAATGAAATGGAAGTTTTGAAGAAAGGCATGGAAGCTAAGATGGATGGTTTGAAGAAGGGAATGGAAGCTAATATGGATGATTTGAAGAAAGGCATGGAAGCTAGGATGGATGGCTTGAAGAATGGTATGGAAGAAAAAATGGAAGGTTTGAAGGAAGACATGGAAGGTTTGACAAAATTGATACGAGAAATGATCCCTAATGGCGAAAAGATAGTAGAGGAAACTCATTATGAGAGTAAAAAAAATGTTAATAGTGATTTCATAAACTCGAATGTTGGATGGAAGACCCACCATATTCCAAATATCGATATGAGGAAGTTTGATGGCAAGGATTGTGTAACATGGATACTACAGATGGAGCAATATTTTGATCTCAATAATGTGCAAAACACACAAAAGGTATGCCTTGAAACTTTATATTTAGAACAAAATACATTTGTATGGTATTGATGGATTTGCTCTCGTAAAAAAATTTTCACTTGGTCAATTTTTATGAAGGAAATGATAGCACATTATCAGGATACAAAGAGAAACACCTTCTTTAGCCAATTGATAAATCTCAAACAAAAGCGTTCAGTGGTGGAGCACATTGACGACTTCCAAAAATTAAATATAAGGGTAGATGATATTCCAGAGGAACATAGGATTGATGTCTTCAGAGGGACTTTAAAGGATAACATCCAACATGAGGTTCACCTTTGGGAACCTGATTCAATGGAGAAGGCATTCATGTTGGTAAGAAAAATTGAATGTAAAATTATGGCGAAAAGGAAGCCTACCAATCACATATATAAAGATGGAAGTGTTGCTACTCCTAGGCTTCCACAACCTACAAGGTTGACACCACAACAATTGGAAGAAAAAAAAGCAAAATGGCTTTGCTACAGTTGTGATAGCAAATACACTAAAGGTCATAAGTGTGCTGAGAAGAAATTATTTTACATAGATTGTGAAGAGGAGGAAGAAAATGAACAAGAAACTTCAAAATAAGAGGATATACACTAGGAACCAACCCTGGAAAAATAATAAATGAGTCTAACCATATCGTGTAATGCATTGGTAGGAATTACCACTCCTCAAACTCTCAAGATAGAAGGACATATCGAGAAGAAAAAGGTAATAGTGTTGATTGTTTTGGGTACTACCCATAATTTTATTCATTGTAAGGTAGCTAAGGAATTGAATTGATTCCTATACCCAACACCAGAATGTCAAGTGATAGTTGAAAATGGAGGAACTATAAATTGCTCTGGAAAATACCATAATATCAAGCTAACCATGGGGGAATATGTATTGAATAGTCCAATGCTTTCCATTCCAATGGGAGGTGTTGATGTTGTACTAGGAGTAAAATGGTTACAATATTTGGGGACAGTAGCTTTTAATTTTCAAGAAATTTTCTTGAAATTGTTTTTGGAAGGAAAGTAAGTCGAATTACGGGGCATCGCAGGGAATCTGGGAAAGATAATAAGCTCTAATGTCATGAAAAAGCTTCTGAAGAAAGACCAACTAGGCTTAATTGCACAATTATGCTCACTAGAAGTTCCAACATCAAAATCATCTATTTCTCCATATCTCCAAAATTTCTTAGACAATCATTCGAAGGTGTTTGAAACTCCCAAAGGACTCCCACCTATTCGTGATCATGATCATGCTATTGATTTGATACCAAGAAGTGTTCCTCCAAACATTAGGCCTTACATATATCCTTATGTCCAAAAGAGAAAAATTGTACGTATGATTGCAGAAATGTTAGAGGCTAGTATAATTCAGCCTAGTCAAAGTTCTTTCTCTGCTCTAGTAGTATTGGTGCACAAGAAGGATGGATCATGGCACATTTGTTCGGATTATAGGGAGCTCGATAAGCTCACTATTAAAGATAAATTTCCCATTCCCATGATTGATGAATTATTGGATGAATTACATGGAGCAATTTATTGTATCTTCATTCAGGATATCATCAAATTAGAATGAAGACTGAATATATTCCGAAAACAACATTTCAAACTCATGAGGTTAAATATGAATTTTTGGTCATGAATTTCGGCCTTACCAATGCACCTTCTACATTTCAAGGGTTGATGAATTCCATTTTCAAACCCTTAGAAATTTTGTGTTAGTATTTTTTGATGATATAATAATCTACAACAGGTCTTGGAAGGATCATGTTCGACATGTTGACATGGTGCTCAAACTATTGGAGGAGAAACAATTATATGTAAAATCCTACAAATGTTTCTTTGAAGTACAAGAGATGGAATATCTGGGTCATAGTGTATCTCAGGAGGGTGTTAAGGTAGACCCTGACAAAATTAAAGCCATTAAGGAATGGAAAGTCCCCATAACCACAAAGCAGTTGTAAGGATTTCTTAGGTTAACAGGGTATTATCGCAAGTTTGTTAAGATTTATGGGAGAATAGCAGCACCTCTAACAACATTATTGAAGAAAGATGCATTTTCATGGACTCCTGAAGCAACTAAGGCCTTTGAACATATTAAAGAGGAAATGTGCCTAGCACTGGTATTATCTATGCCAGACTTCACAAAAACCTTTATTGGGGAATGTGATGCCTTAGGAAATGGAATTGGTGTTGTTTTAATGCAATAAGGAAGACCCATTGCTTTTGAAAGTCATCCAATCAAAGGAAAGTATTTATAGAAAGCCATTTATGAGAAGGAAATGTTGGAAATACTACATGCACTAAAGAAATGGTGACCTTACCTAATTGGAAGACACTTCAAGGTAAAAATTGATCATGATAGTCTTAAACACTTTATGGAACAAAGTCTATCTTCAGAAGAGCAAAAAAAATGGGTCACAAAGATGTTGGGTTATGACTTTGAAATCATCTATGAAAAAGGGAAGCTAAATGTTGTTACAGATGCACTCTCAAGAAAGGATGACGAGGTGGAAGCATTACTTTGTGCCTTTTCTATTATCCAACTAGATTGGATAGCTAAAGCAAGGGATGAATGGAATAAGGACGAAGATGTGTGGACACCCATTCAAAATTTGCAGCAAGATCCTAGTACATCTGGTACATTTAGTTGGAAAAATGATTCCTTATGGTACAAATATCGCTTATATCTTTGTAAGAATTCCCAACTAAAACAAAAGATTCTTTTGGAATTTCACACTTCTCCTTTAGGATGACATTGAGGATTTTTAAAAAATTACCACAGGGTGAAGAAAGATTTTTTTTGGGATGGCCTTAAATCTGATATTCAAAATTTTGTGGTGGAATGCTTGGTTTTCCAGCAAAATAAAGTTAAGACAATTAAGACCTCGGGTCTTCTAAAGCCTTTATCCATTCCAAGTCAATGTTGGGAGGATATTTCAATGGATTTTATCACAAGTTTACAAAAGTCCAAAGGAAAGAGTTTCATCATGGTGCTAGTTGATAGACTTACCAGGTATGCACACTTTTGTGCATTATCTCATCCATTTAAAGCAAGTACAATTTCTACTGCATTTATGGAAACAATTAAAAAGCTACATGGAAACCCAAAGATTATTGTAAGCGACAGAGATCCCATTTTTATTGGAAATTTTTGGATGGAATTATTTTCTTGTTTGGGTACTCAAATAGCTCATAGCTCATCTTATCATCCTCAATCTGATGGTCAAACTGAGATAGTGAAAAAATGTTTGGAAGGATATCTTCATTGTTTTGTATTTGATAAATAAACACAATGAGTCAAGTGGTTACCTCTGGCTGAATGGTGGTATAACACTTCCTTCCATCTAGTAGCAAAAATGACCCCATTTATGGCACTTTATGGATATCATCCACCATCCATTACATCATATTTAAGAGAAAATTCTAAGGTTCAAGTAGTGGAAGATCGCATCGAGCATCAACAACAAGTTCTCCAAATCTTAAAGGATAACCTAAATTTGGTGCAAAATCGAATGAAACAATAGGCATATCATCATCGCAGTGAGAGAAGTTTTGATGTAGGAGACTGCGTATTTTTACGGCTACAACCATACAAACAAATTCCCCTTAATCAAGGTAATAAGGATAGTAAATTATTGCCAAAGTACTATGGTCCTTACAAGGTGTTGCAAAAGATTGTTACTATGGCATACAAATAGGATATTATTGCTTCTTCGTGAGTGCATCTAGTTTTCCATGTTTCATTCTTATAGAAGGTTATAGGTGACAAACTTCTAGTTCACACAATATTTCCATAACTTGATGAGGAAGGAAAAATCATATTGCAACTTGAAGAAATCACAAAAACAAGAACTTGAGAGCTACGAAATCGATCAATTTTAGAGTATCTCATCAAGTGGAAGAATTTACCCACTGAAAATTCTACATGGGAGGATGAGAATTTTATACAGAAGCATCTAGAGCTACTCAAGCATTGAGGACAACACTTTTTTAAAGGATAGGGGCAGGTTAGGTCCCTATATTACTAGTGTAGTCCCTTATTGTTGTTAGTGTAGCCCCCTTATTGTTATTGTTGTACCCTTGTAATGCCCATATTATTATTATCAGGGAAAATTTCAGGGGCTAATATTTGCAGGTAGGCTAATATTCCATGTTTTTTATAAAAAAAAAGATTCACCAATTTCCATTTCTCTAAAAATGAATTCGCCCAAATTTTATAGTGTAAAATTATTTTAACTTAAAAATCGCCAATATTATATATTTTATAATATAAAATAATTAGAAAACTAAAAATTTTTACATAATTATAATAAAACATTTAAAAATTTCTATATTATTGACTAGTAACATTCGCCAAGTTTTTAAACTTTAAGATAAACTTCCATCCTTAAAATTTCCCCCGATTATTATTGTGCCCTTACATTATTATTATTAGGTCGACTAGGATTATATTGTGACCCCATGGAATCCTATATATAGAAAGGAGGTTTTTTCATTTGTATCATCCAAGAATTGTTCATTTATTTAATGTAAAGGAGGCTTCCCCCTTGATGTGGCTTATTTATAAGGAGTTGATCTCTCATTTATTCTCTTTTTGGAGTTGGTTTCATAACAATCTATTATGTGAAGTAATGATAGCACAATTTATCCTATTATGTATGGTGTTTATTTATCTAAATAATGTGAAGTAATTGATTAAGCTATACCGCGCAATATAATATACATGTTAGAAGATTGGTTAAGTGTAGAGGAGTGAAGTAAAGCCACCTCACACAATCCCTCAAGGTTGCAGAAACCTGGTTTTGCAACCACCCATAGCCACCTCGGGTGCGAATTCCAAGATGAACCTTGGTCAATCCCAAATGATCCAACATGTATTGAGCCCAAGGAGGATCATTATTGTATGGTGATTCACTTTGGAGTTTGGGAAAATTTTAGCAACTTTTTTATGTAGATCAAACCATGTGGGCTTTCCTTGTTGGTTACTTATGTCCTTACCTATTTGTATATATATTGGAGGAGAGAACTCTTGCATTCTTTATCATCATTACACTATTTTTTGAAAAAAAACTCAAGACATTAGGGTTCATGAGGAAGTCATAGGAAAATCTAATGGGGAGAGAGAGAGAGAGAGAGAGAGAGAGAGAGAGATGGATTGGATGTTCTTGATAATATTTCTCTTATGAGATACTATAGTTTATACTTTTATGATGTTAGGTTTTTATTTATGCATATAGACTCTAGAGAAGAACATAACACTAGAGGTGATAGTGACTCATATAGTTCATGTTTTAGCACTAAGGTTTATCCCATAGTAGAAGACATGGAGAGTGGAGCCATTTTATCATGATTTTGAAGATTTGTTCTTTTAGATGTAAGGTTATGGAAATAACACGAAGAAATAACATTTATTGTCTTGATCTTGTTTTTGGGCCTTTCTTGGAACTATATTCTTGAATTTTAAATGTTACATGGAGAGATTTATGGTTGTGTTGATAAAACATTTAGAGGCATAGGGTTTGGGGATCAAAATCTACAGTGGAAATGCAGATTTGGATGCTAGCTTTGGATTTGTCTTGCCATGTATTTGTGTGATACAACATGATCAAGGTTTGAAAACCCTAAGGAAGATAACCATGGTAATTTGGATATATTTTGTGATACAAACCTATAGTTAAATCCAAGGAGGGTTTTTTGGTGTTGGTGTTTACATGTTGGATATATTTAGTGGTGGCTAGGGAATTCATGGTGTTCCTAAATAGGGTCTTGAAGAGATTGAGATTGCACCAAATTTGTGATCAAGCTATCATGTGAACATGCATATCTCCCTCTCTCTCTTTCTCTCTCTCTCTCTCAAACACACACACACACAAACACACACTCACATGAAGTTTCTAATTGTTCACTAATATATCATTTTAGATTTTTATTTACGTGCACAGACATACATGAAGTTTCTAGTTGTCCACTAATATATACTCTTAGTTTTATCTTTAGCTATCGTTGCCTCATTTTTGAAGTAATTACAACACTTAATGTTCACTTTGATGTAATATATTTAAGGGATGAAAATATGTAGTGACTTGAAAAACATCTTGAATATAATAGGGTATAATTACTATTGTAAATTTTTTGAAAGTAAAGTTATTTTAGGTTGGTTCTGTACTTGGAAAAGTGTGTCCTAAGTGCTAATACTTGTTATAATATGATTGGTATATTTTCTCTTTGTCTACCTAGTGTGTAGGAATGAAGTGATATGAAATATTTTTTAATATTTGTTTTTGCAAATTAGTATTTCATATGAAATTTAAGTTCAAAGTTCCGAGGGATTCAATTTGATTAATCTCTGGTTTGAAGTGAAATTTATAAATTTGAAACCAAATATAAATGCATTAGAGGGACGCTTATGTTGCCAAGGGTTTATGGCCTGATGGTTCAAGAAGATCTAAGTGTCTAGGGGTTATGAAAGAGAAATTAGCTTGCTCAGTATTGAGTGGCCAATCCACCTAAAACCAGAAACATAAGTGATTTTGGATTATGCGGATAGAGAGATCTGAGCATTGTAAAAAAAAAAAAACCAGGGTGTGGAGTTGTGGATGCGTGAGAAATATCGATGCATAATTTTCTTGACTATAAGATCTGGGCTCGTGAGGTTAACGAAAAAATATAAGAACTATGGTTGTACCTGCAACATGGAGAAAAAGGTGGTTGGGGCCGATGACATAAGAGGAATTGTTGCTTGTAGAGCAGATTTTTTGTGGTAGTGAAGAAGATGTGAAATTGGGAACAATTATTGGTATTTCTGTATTTATGGTGATCTGATCGATAGAACTCACCCTAAAAGCCATGGATCAATAGCCGGCCTATGGTATTTTGATGTCTCTATGATTTTTTTTTTTATCATTGTAGGGTGCCTTCTTACATCGTTGATTGCGAAAGACGAAGTGAGGCAGATTGGTGTTGGAGGACACATCAGAGTGGAGGACATTCACAAACGATACAGGAGTCAATGATCTCGTCCGTGTCAGTGATTCATAAAATACTCTACTCACTGATGGCGGCCTCTCTATAGTCATATCGAAGCCCAATGAAGCATCGAGGGGCTTTCTCTCATCGTCTCTGGGGCACTGGAAGAATTGTGACTCCAATCCAAACCACTCGCGGCCTTCAAGACAATTGGCACCATGCTGGATCGGTTGGGTATGGTTGTCAGCATCAGCAAATTGGTATCTCATCATGTAACTACCAGCACAAGAAAGGGAACTCTGGAGACCTCGTCGAGGAGGAAGGGGAGGCCATGGAGCCATTGATTAGGTTTGCAGCGTAAATGGACAAGATTGTTGATCACGAGGATGAGGAAGATGAATACGACAAAATTTTTATTTTTGGTGCTACACAGTGTGATGTAGCTAATCACGAAAGCATAATTAATAATGGAAGAGCAATACAGTGATGTCGATGTTCTTGGGTTGGAGATGGCCCTCCCTGTGGCATTCTTGCTTGGATATAGCGCAACCATGGAGATGATGATGGTTGAGAGGGTCATGAACAAGGTAGAATTGGTTGTAGAGGGTTCAGTGTGAAAGGTGAGCAACATGGAAAATGGATCATGAGAGATCCATGAGAGATGAGAGGATGGTCATACAAATACAAGCAACAAGGAATTAGCAAATATATATATATATATATATATATATATATATATATTGTAATGGAGTCAAATTTTTTGCATGTAAATAGGCATATTGCTGTAAGACCGGGTAAGGCATGCGTACCCCTGGGTAATCACTGGTAAAGTCTAGGTTAGACCTCGGTGATAGGGGGGATATCAAGTTAACAAATACCCTGGGTATATAACTTTGATGGGGGTAAGGGCCAAAGTGAGTGTGGCTCACTCACTTGATAAGGTTGGCTAGATTTAGTCTAAGGAATCCCAAGTCAAGTTTAAGGGGGTAATGTTAGGTAAATTGACTCGATATTAGAGTCAAGTTTGATCGATTTAAATAATGATGATTTTGGGGCACATGGTATTGCGCACCCATGGTTTTCAACTCATGGTATTGCATGTAATGGAGCATATAAAAGGCCCAGAGGACTTCATTGTAATGTAGACCTAGATGTGAGCAGTGAAGGCTCACTTGGCTGGATTGGCCAGTGGGTCGCAGGGGGGGTGACAGTCCTCCCTATATATTAAGTCGGGCACAGCAGGGTGGTCACAGGGGGGTGCAACCCCCCCAATTCAGGGTTTGGGGCAGCGCCCTGGGAAAAAAAATTTGGTCCTTATTTTTCAGTGGGCAGACCCACCCATGGTTTTGTGAATGGGTTTGCACATGGTTTTGGGGCATGATGGTTTTTGGCCCTTGGTATTTTGTAGTTTCAGTTAAGGGAACTACGGTTATGTTCTAATCCAGGGTTAATGGATTAGGGTTTATGTATGCTTCGGTAGTATATATATGTGTTGTAACACTAAAAGGAATATAATGAAAAATCAAGCTGGTCGTCCCGATTTGGGATCTAAGGGAAAATCTCTGTGTATATTTGTTTTATGTTTTATGCTTTCGCTATTATTTATTTTCTGTTTTTTAAGACTTGTTTCCAGATAATTTCTATAGAGGGTTAAAACCTACATTTGGTATCGGAGTTGTTTCGGCTTCAAGGGGATGCCTTTGTTGCCGAGGGTTTTTTTCTCGAGCCTGTGGTAGACCCTGTTTAGTGGGAGATCTGTAGGATCGATTCTTGTGGTGAAAGAAGATGGTGAGTGCTGGAAAGATAGATATTGAGAAATTTAATGGTCAGAGTTTTGAGTCGTGGAACCTCAAGATGGAGGATCTATTGGTGGATAAAGACCGGTGGATTACGTTAGATCTAGGTACTAAACCAACGACAATGTCAGATGAAGACTGGAAGAAGCTGGATCGGAAGGAAAAGAGAAAAATACAGTTGTGTGTCTCAGATTCATTATTATTAAATATATCTGGGGAAGCTATGACAAATACCTTGTGGGACAAGCTAGGGACTTTGTACCAATCGAAGTCTCTGGTGAATTAATTGTTCCTGCGGAAAAAGATGTATAACCTGAGGATGAAGGATGGAGACTCGGTGATAGAGCATCTGAATGCCTTCAATACTGTGTGTTAGCCACCTATAAAATTTGTTATATCAAAAGGTGGCTAAGACTTTTTGAGCCTTCAAGGAAAAAATTTTATTGCTAAAAATTGTTGGCTCTTGAAGACTCTTGAAGGCCTCATGCCTCTGTCCAAAATATTCATTTGCTATTTCCATTTTATACTCTGTAATTTTTTCTAAATTCCAAGAGAAATATTGTTGTAAAACCATCATTTCCCCCCCCCCTCTTCCAAAACTAACCTTCATTTTTCTCCCCTTTTTCTCCATAAACTCCTTTATTTTTCATGATTCCTCTTCTCCCATTCGTGAAAATCCTCTTTACATAGTTTAAAACTCATTTTAAACTATACCGAAACCCCCAAATCCATTGAAAACTCTAAAAAATTTCATAAAAAACAAGTTTTTTGTTACCATGGACTTAAGCCCCCTTGGGCTAAGTCCTAACCACTTCCCCACCATACGCTTTGGGGCTGGAACCAAGCGCAAACCCTTTTCGGCGCTTATCGCATTGAAAAAATCCAAGTGAGCAAGTATTTGTGCCATTACAAAAACTCCAATGCGATTAAGCCTCGTGTTTTATAAACCCCGATCATATTATTTTTCATATAAACCGTGAGGCCACCTTCCGCGCTTAAAACCTTGTAATAATCCATTCCCAATCACCTTTTTTCTTTTGTAAAGTCATAAAACCCATTTATCCAAAGTTTTGATCTAATGTGCCAAAGTCACATGTTAAATGAAAATGGTTAGATTAAAAAGACTCGATCGCGCAATCGCATTGGAGAAATTCACAATGGGTTTATTGAATGACCCGCATCAAACTTTCTGATGCGATTGGGTCATATATACATAAACTCCGCCCCCCCCCCCGCCTTTCTACTCCATATAATTTTCACCCGGGACCAAGTGTTAAAGATCCCAAGGTGCTTAAATTGCATCGCAAAAATCTAATGGGTTGATTGAAAAGCTCGAGCCCAAGGCTCTGATCGCGATTAGCCCTTTGTTATAACGCCCCGAGCATATTGTATTTCACGAAGACCAAAGGCCCCGCAGTCGGGTGCCAGCCTTTTCATATATATATTCCACCACCAAAACCTTTGTGTTATTAAATTTTTGAGTTTTCATACGTTATAAAGGTTTTTTGCCCATTCGCTTTAAAAAGAAATCCCCGACCGTTGATCTTGGGCCGATCAAACGGACAGCGCTAAATCACATCGCCCTCCCCGATTTCTCAATCACATCGCATTTTTCGATTGGTACATTTGTTTGTCCCCTCTGATCGGCCATCCCTCCAATTAATTACCCACCATTCATCTGATCCTCAGATCAACAGTCATCGCTCAATTGCATCGCGAGTTTTCAGTGCTGTGCAATTTCTTTCCCCGCCGATTGAATGTCTCTGATTACATCTGGACCGTCCATGTGTCCAAATCTGACGGTCCCAAATCATTCCGTCTAAATTCTTCCCTCCCCTCTCCTTTTTGCTTTCTCCTAGCTAATCTCCACCATTGGATGCTGCCATCCAATGGCTACGCTCCTCCCCACATCCTCTGCAGTAGTTAAACCCACAAACTTAGGATTTTTAAATTCTTTTCATATTTTGCAGGTTTGAATGGTTTCTTTCGTCATATTAACGAGAAAGCCGAAGGCCGAGAATGACGATTCCCTCGCCTTTGATTTATCAAAGGGAACCATTCACCGAGCTCTGCTCCACGTTTCGTCAATGCTTCATCGACATTGATGCCTTGAAGAGCCCTACGTGGCCTGCACATCAACAAGACACTGTGGTTTTAATCACAATTAAAAGAGTATCAGTTTTGAAGACAGTGCACAGCAGAACATAATATTGAAGATAGATTTGTGGGGATTACGGCTAAGATTGATTATCAAAAGCCTAATCCCCCAAATTAAAACACAGTTAAAAGAAAATCATAAGTGTTCAATAGACAGAAAGGCCTCCACCGCCACATCTGAGGTGAATTGATTCCTCCCAGCTACCACAAAACCACCTGTGCCTCAAAGCATTCAAACAGAGGCCGAAGTTATTGAGAAAAATCAGATATTTGCCTCAACACAACCAGAGAGTTACTTCTGCAAGGAACTTAATGCAAAAAATATCTACAGAGTTACTTTAATATAAAACAGAGCCTCAAAGGTCAACAAAAGCTCCCACCGAGCTTAATTCATAAATGTAAATCAATTAATACAGTGAAACACCTGTAAAATTCTTCATCAAGCCCCTCAAAGGCTGAGAAGTCATCACTCTGTATTAATTGTCCTGAGATATCTTTTATCAGATCTCACCTCCTCATTCTTCTATAAATACTGTTGTAGAAGATGAGAAAATGTTGGTTGCAGAACTTTGAAATACATTTTAGCTTAAACTTCTGATTATAAATAGTGTTCAATGGCCCTTGGAGCTCTGCTTGTGACAGATAATTTAGGCTGAGACGAGTAGATGATTGCTAAACTAAAGCATTGGACTTAAAGCTGTAACTGGTTTGGAGCATCAATATAAGTTGATTTATGGGATCCTGGTCTATGTTGATGGTGATGTTTTTCTCATTGTAACTTGTTATTTTGTTTCTATTTTCACTGTGCTCATCTTCTCTTATAAAGAACAACATGCATAGAGTTAGGACCTATTGTATATCAGTACCCTTCTCTGATTGAAAATATTTATTTACATGTTTTCTTCCAATATGTGTTATTTAGGAATGATTTAATTCAGTTTAAGCATAAGAATGCTGGCGTTCCCTCGTCTTATTGCCTTAGCTGTATATTATTATCGAATGTTATGTTCAGTATTAGTTAAGTAGAGATGAACTATGGAAGATATGGTGTGCCCTGGTCCTAGTTTTATCCCCAAAGACTATCTGAATGTTTCCCTTGGAATGTGTTAAAAGCTGGCTAGTTTAGAAGTACTTACCAGATCTTAGGCCATTTTGTGTTATCTTTGTGTTTGTCTTGAAAGTAACCAAGTAAAGCAAAGCTAGGAGAGGATTTGTGGTGAGCCCGGCACACTAGTTTCTACTCCAACAGTTGCCTTCAAGTTTCCCTTTGTTTTAAAATGTTTTCTATTGAAAGTGTATCAAAGGATGGATAGTTTAAAAGTACTTACCAGATCCTAGTTTACTTTTATGTTTTTCTTGAGTCTATGTCAAAGGATGGCTAGTTTAGAAGTACTTACCAGATCCTGGGCTGCTCTTTGTTCCTCATCTGTTTAATTCTCCTTCTTATTGTACCATTTCATTCCATAAATTAAACTTCAAAGAGATCCTTAGACATAGATGACTTGCCCCATGGACCACTCTTGCCTCTTGCTATTCCAATTAAACCCTATTATGACTCCATAGCCCAATGAACTAAAACCTGCAATTATCTATCTTTTTGGCCGAAGCTTACTCTCATTGCTTGCAACTTCTCACCTTTGAAACTCTTTCCATTTAGGATTTTCCCTCAAACAGTAATCATGCTCAACCATCCAAAACAAAACAAACCCTCGGCCTTCATAACTAGCCTAATATAGTTACCCCAAACTTCAAAGACAAATCCATATTTTCACTTATTGGAGAGATCCCTCTCCGAATTCAGGAGGGCTTGATCCTAGAATCCCAAAGTGGTTGAAACGATGTTTCTCCCTGCGATCGGACTTTTCCAATCTTGCTGATTACAGGGAGCTAACATTTCTGGTGACTCCACTAGGGAATTGAGTTATTGTCTTGTTGAATACGTTAGATATCTCAGAAACCCCCTTTACTCACTAAATTGTTTTTGGCATATTGGCTAGCTGAGCCACCATAACTAAAATTTCTGGCGACTCCACTGGGGATACTTCCCTTAAAAGCTTCTTAAACATTGTGAGTAAAAAAGCAGCCTTTTCAAGCACTACCAAGAAATGGTAATAATGATGAACCTTATTGGAGTCAGTGACAAACTAGGCAAACCCTAGGATTCTCATAAGACTTTATCTAACCTTGAAAAATTAGTTGGCTTAGCCATAAGAGTAGAATTTCTTTGTCTCATAACCATAGCTAAGTTTTTAAATAGAGTTAGTACATTCTTAGAAACCACGCAACTGAAAAATAGCTCACAAAACACCAAAATATTTCAGATTGGAAATCAAATAAACATGGTGGTGGACCATAAAACCTTTTACCTCCTTAGGAGCTAAAAAATTCCACTTGGTGACTCCAAAATCATAAATAGACCTTAAGACTCCACTAGGAAGAACCCTTATCATTGTAATATCATTCAAACTCAGTTGGAGGACTGTAGGATTAAAATTTGTGTAAACAGATTGGTTGACCATTCAAATATTGTCATACCTGGTTGAACTTTTCTTGTTTATTTAGGTCTGAGAAACACAGCATAGTGGCTCCTAGAAAGGTTCACACTAGAGCCTATCTTGACCCAGATCCACCTGAGTTAGTTGATAACCCAGAGAGTATCCTTAGGAAGCCTCCTAGGATTAAATCATCAACTATTGTCAGATCACTCTTGAGAGCTAATTCAGTTCCTGAAAATATTTCAGCTCTGTAACAATCACAAGTTGACTTAGTAAATCCCTTTAGAATTAGGTCTCTTGATGATTTAGATCAGTTAGATTCTGAGTCTTCACCTTCATCTCCTGAAATAAGTGAACACCTTGGTAGTAGAGAAACAATGCCTCCTGATTTACATTTCCTTCACAACCTAGGTGTCTCTCATCCAAGATCAACTCAGCAATCTACTCCTGGTCCATCCACTTCCGCTCACCCTACATCCACTGTTCAAACCACTCCACTTCAGCCCACTTTCCCTTTTGTTAATCCACCTCTTGTGAATCCACCCCCACCACATATCATGGCAGCATGTATGCTCTCTTAGTCCTTCCTATACCATTAGTCAATCTTCCATAGGACTATCAGTCCAAAATTCCATTATATGATGCTAGTAATGCTACAACTACATCACAACATGTGGATAAGATTAATGACTACTTTGACAGAAATGAAATTAATGATGATTCTATCAAGCTTAGATTATTTTCTCAAAGTTTGGGGGGAGAAGTGAGAAAATGGTTTAAAGGCTTAACCCCCCATAGTATCAATGATCTCCAAGCTTTCCATCAAACATTTTTAAACAAATGGGAAGTAAAGAAGAATCCTCTCCAAGTCCTTTCTGATTACAAGAACCTCGATAGAAACACCGGGGAAAGTGTACAAGCTTATTGTACCAGATTTAACAGTGTATATAATGTGCTTTCCCCAGATCTAAAACCTCCACAAGGCTCAGATTTAAACAATTTTCCTAAATGGTTTGACCCTGAGATGGCCTATCAGTTGAGAGAGAGAGACCCTGCAACTCTTGAAGAGATGCAGAAGGGTGCTTCTCTATGGAAGTCAACTTGATGGAGAAAATAGCAAGAATGAAAAATGAGAAGAGAGTGTCATTTAGAGAGGATTCCACACCCTCTACTTCCAACTCAAAGATGGAGAGAATGATGGAGGAGATGATGAAGAAAATGAGAATTCTTTAGAGAGCACAAGCCAGCCAAAACCAAACTGCTCCTCAAAACAGAAACCAAAATCATAATTTTAGAAGGAACCAACCTCCAAATAGACCTAGGGAAGATGATCAGAAGATCACTCCTCCTTTTCATCAAAATTATGTGAGTGAGGTTGAGGAAATAGATGAGATGACAGAGGAAGATGATATCAAAATGCTGGGGGTAGATGATGATGACTTTAAAGTTCATTATGATAGAAAACAAGGTCTATACACACCTTATGATGACAAAAGAGATGATGATAAAAGCTATTATCAAGACATGGAAAATGTCATCATAGAGTCTCAAAAAGAATATGACCTTAGAAGAAAAAATGGTCAACAAACCCCCAACACTAAAACCTCTGACAAATCTTCACAAAATAGCACTGCAACCAAGCCTAAAATTATCAAACAGAAGGACAAAACAGTGGCTGTAAATCCTGATAATGGTAGAGAGAAAGGCACTCAAAAAAATAAAAAACAGAGTGCAGAAATTAGTAGTACTAACACTTTAGCTAGTACTCCTGTGAAAACAATTTTGTCAAGTAAAAATAAAACAAATCAGCAAGCTGATGTTGCTGATAGAGTGGGAGCTAATAAGGCTGAGACAAGTTCTTCAAAGAACCAAATCCCTTTTAGCCTAGAGATGGAAATTTCAAAGATTAAAATCTTTGTTCCCCTCACTGAGTTAGCTGCCCATAATGTATATAGGACCAAAATTTTGAAGGATTTAAACATTGAAGAGAATTAGGACACAGTCAATCTTAATGATGACCATCCAGAGCTTATTTTCGGTCCAAATATTGAAGGTATGTATCAAGAGGGACTTGTTCCTCCCTTTTATGTGAGTTTAAATGTTTATGACAAAAATTTTCATAACACTATGCATGACTCGGGAGCTTCTCACAATTTAATGCCCAAGGCTATAATGGAGATCCTAGGTCTATAAATCACCAGACCTTATAAAGACCTTTACTCCTTTGATTCCAACAAAGTAGAATGTCTAGGATTAATCAAAGACCTCTGTGTTAACTTAGCCAAAATTCCAGCCAAATGTTTAGTCATGGATATTGTTGTGGCTGATGTGCCCCCAAAGTATGGAATGTTATTATCAACATCTTGGGGGGCTAATTTACAAGGGACTATGTAGATGGATAGGACCTATGCGACTATCCCCATTTTCAATCAGAATAGGAGACTTTACAGGGAGTCCCATATGAAATACACAATTACAAGTCAGGACCGACTACAAAACTCTCCTATGTATTCTGTAAGTATAGGCCTCGATTCTTTTATTATGTTTAACGATGAAACACTTAGTGAACAAGTCACTTTAACAGGGTTAATGGCCGATAGGGAGGAAGAGGAACACAACGTAGAAGTATCAAAACAGTTTGTTGCACTTGAAAACATTAGAAAACCAAACAAAGGTCTTGAGCCACAAGTCATGAGTCAATTGCTCCTAAACCTTGACAGTTAAGAAAACAATCCTCAACCTAATGAAAAACCTGAGGGGTTGAAACAATTGCAACTAACTATTGACACTCCGCAACAGTCAAGAAGCACGTTAGTTGAAGAGGACAACCACCAAATAGACGAAACCGAGAATAATCCTCAGTGGAGTATGTTTTTTGATGGATCCTGCACTAGGACTAACGCTGGTGCAGGTGTCTGGATTTCAAACACTGAAAATAACCACACAGACTGCATCTTGTGCAAATTAAACTTTCAATGTTCCAATAACATAGCAGAATCTGAATCTCTTCTCTTAGGCTTACATTTATTGAAAAAGTTAGCAGCCAGAAGAATTACCGTCTATGGGGATTCAGAGTTAGTATTTAGGCAAGTCAACGGGGAGTATAATGCAAATCATCCCAGGCTTAGAACCTACCGAAACGATGTCATGGACCTTTTAAAAACATTCAAGGAGTCCAAATTGATTTTTGTCCCAAGAAAAAGAAATATTGCTGCCCACAATTTAGCCTTTGCAGTTAGAACATGCTTAATGCCATATCAGACCAAAGACTGCACAACTCAGATGAAATTTAGACTAGCTGTGCCTGATAACGCAAAGTATTGGCAGGTATTTGATGGAGACAAACAAATAGAAGACTTCATGCAATTCAGAAATGAATTCGAACTACACATTTCGGACTTAGACTATGATACAGACTGTGGTGAAGAAAATTTTCTTGGTGAAGAAGAGCTGTCTCCTGAGCTTGTCAATATAAACCTGTTGTCTAGAAAACTTGAAAACGAAACAAAAATGAATGCAGAGTTCGAAACAGAGGAGTTAGAAACTTTGCACTCTAAAGATGAAAGTTTTCCTAAGGGTCTGACCCCTTTAGAAGAGTTTTTCAATTTTAACGATGTGGCAAATAAACCAAAATTGGAACCTGTAGAGACTGAAGTGGAAGAGTGCAATATTGGCAGTGAACTTAAACCTATGATGATTAAACTGTCTAAGACTTTACCAGCTCACATTAAAATCAAATACGTAGAGTTGTTTAAATAATTTTCTGATGTTTTTGCATGGAGTTACGAAGATCTTAAATCCTATGACACTGAAATAATACAACACAAATTTCCCCTCAAAGAAAACCAAAAACCTTTCAAACAGAAACTGCGTAGAATAAACCTTGTTCAGTTGCCTTTGGTTCAGAAGGAGATCATGAAAATGTACGTTGCTGGTATTATTGTCCCTATTAGATATTCCGAGTGGGTGTCTAATCTGGTGTTAGTTAGGAAGAAAAATGGAGAGATCAGGCTTTGTATAGACTTTAGAGACTTGAACAAAGCTTCATTGAAAGACAACTACCCTTTACCTAAGATGGATCATATTTTACAAAGGGTGGTAGGGTCTATAAGAATTTCTTTACTGGATGGCTACTCAGGGTACAATCAGATCTTATTTCACCCTGCTGATCAATTAAAGACAGCCTTTACTACACCATGGGGCACTTTCATGTATGTGAAAATGCCCTTTGGTCTAATGAATGATGGAGCAACGTTTCAAAGAGCCATGGACATAGCATTCTCAGAGGAACTAGGCTTCTTCATCATTATATACCTTGATGATGTCACTGTGTTTTCAAAAACAGATGAAGAGCACTTAGCACACTTAAGAAAAGTTTTCGAGAAATGCAGAAAGTTTGGAATATCTTTAAACCCTAAGAAGACACTATTCGGTCTCCAAGAAGGTAAACTTCTTGGGCACATTATTTCTGAGGAGGATATAAATATAGATCCAAAGAGGATTGAGGCCATATTGCAAATCTCTCATCCTCGGAACATCAAAGAGTTGCAATCTTTCAATGGAAAGATTAACTTTTTGAGAAGGTTCATCCCCAACTTGGCTGAGATCCTTAGAAATATCACAAACATGTTAAAGGAGGAGCAAGGGGTAAAATGGACCTTGGAAGCAAAGAATTCCTTTGAACTGGTGAAACAAGCGTTAACCAAAACACCGGTTCTTATAAGTCCTGATTTTTCAAAAGATTTTTATATTTTTTCATTTGCATCAAAACATACCATAGTTGTTGTCCTTTTACAAAAAAATCCACAAGGACAAGAGTAGCCTATTGCATTCTTTAGTAAGGCATTGAGGGATGCCCCTCTGAAGTATAACATTATGGAGAAGCAAGCTTTTGCTTTGGTTAAATCTTTGAAAGACTTCAGAGTGTACATCCTTCACTCACACATCATTGCCTTTGTCCCAAAATCAGTTGTTAAAGACATTCTAACACAGGACCCAGATGGTAAGAGAGGTAAGTGGATTTTTGTTATTCTTGAATATGATTTAGCGATAAAACCCACTAAACTCATCAAAGGCCAAGGTCTAGCTAGATTAATGGTTGAATCCAATTTTGAAGTTCTTGATATTAATATGATTGATGCTTTGGATGACCAAGAAGGATTCTCAACTCCTATTGTTGAAGACCATTTTATGAATTCTCCTTGGTATGCTAATATCATTTATGTGTTGCTTAATTTAAATACACCTCCTGGTTTGACAAAGACAAAGGCAAGATTCCTAAAGTTAAAAGCTGTAAAATATTGCATTATTGATAAATGTCTTTATTGGAAAAATGCAAGTGGTCTATTGCTTAAATGTTTGCCTGAGTTGGATGCAGAGAAAGTTAAGAACGAGTTCCATGAAGGAGAGTGTGGAGGTCATTTATACTAGAAGAAAACAGCCAACAAAATTTTGAGGGCTGGTTTCTATTGGCCTACTCTTTTTCCTGATATGCACAAAATGATCATTTCTTGTCATAAATGTCAACCTTTTGAAAGCAAAATAAAACTGCTACCCCTACCTCTGCATCCAATCACTGTTGAAGCCCCTTTTCAACAGTGGGGACTTGAATTCATAGGAGGAATCCATCCACCATCTTCTACCCAGCATAGATGGATTCTCACTGCCACAGACTATTTCACTAAGTGGATAGAAGCCATACCTTGTAGACAGGCCAATGATTCTGTCATTATAAAATTTATGGAGACTAATATTCTCTCCAGATTTGGATGTCCTACCAATATTATCACTGATAATGCAGCAGCATTTGGATCAAACAAGATGGTTGATTTCTGTCACAGATATCAGATAACATTGGGGCATTCCACAGCCTATTACCCTCAGGGTAATGGACTTGCAGAATCCTCAAACAAAAGTTTAGTGAACATAATCAAGAAACTGTTGGAGGACAACAAGAAGTCTTGGCACACAAAGCTGGTTCATGCACTTTGGGCTGATAGATTTACTTTGAAGAAATCTATTGGCATGTCACCTTTCCAGCTTATGTATGGTACTGATGAAATTTTTCCAAATAGCCTTGGCGTACTAGTGATGAAGTTTATTCAAGAGTTGCAAACTGGAGATAATGACATGGTCAAAAGAATTAATCAGACAATTGATCTTCAGCACACCAGAGAGGAAGTTTATAACAGAGCATTGCAGAAACAAGAAAGCATTAAAAATATTTTTGACAAAAGAACAAAGGCCAGCAATTTCAAGATTAGGGACAAAGTTTTAAAGTGGGACTCAAGGAGGGAAGACAAGGGCATGTTGAACTCTTAGTTAAACTGAGAGGGGGGGGTGAATCAGTTTAACACATTCATAATCTTTTAAACTTTTATTAAACCTTATTTACATCTTCATTTCATGTCCAACTTAATATATGAGTAATCTTAGAATGTGAGCAACAAGTATTAATATAATATGACAGACTTAATATGAGAGCAGCAGGTATTAAGCAGATGATATAAATCAGATCAACACATAAACATCATGCACAGAGGCACCAGACATAAGTGGAAACCCATAAAGGGAGAAAACTACATCTCATTATTGTTGTGATGCAAAGGCAAGCTCCAACTCCCTCTCACCACTGTTTTTCTGCAGGCACCAACCTACAGGAGGCTCCAACCTCAGTCAGCTCCAACTGATAGCTATCAAGCTGCAACTTGATAGGGAAGCTCCAACTTCCTAAATTTTTTAAACTGAATGTCTGCTGATTTACCTCAGATATCAGCTCTGTTTTGTAGCTTCTCTTTCTGCTCTTCTTTTCTTAATATTCTCTGCCTTACACTTCTATACTCTACCTTCTCTATATTTTCTCTCTATAACCTCTCTTGTGCATATCAATGTGATATTATATATAGAGTTCCTCACATGACTGTTTGTATTTCATAAAGAATTTGGAATGAACAATCATGACTCTTTGGCTTCTGTCTTCTTATTCATTTATCCAACTCATTTTTAAAATTACAACAATATGTACAAATTTCCATGCTACAGTGGGATTTTGTCTTTTCTTTAGGATACTTGCCTTTGCATCACAAACAATATAAACAAAAAAAATATTTACATTTTCAGTTACACATTTCAATATCACTCAGCTCTTCTTCTGAACTTTGGCTTTACTGGATTTTGTCTTTTTCTACTGCTATTAGAAAACTGTTCTGCATTCTCTCTGTTTACTGTCATCTATATATTTCACCTGTTCACTACACTTTTGAATCCCTTTGTTGTACATCTCTTCAACTCTAAAAATTTCATTTACCTCTGTCAGGCCTCATATTTCCTCTTTCTGTGTGCATAAAAAGTGAATACAACAAATTTGTATTCAATCCAACTGTTGATCTGGGCAATTTTAATACTCCATTTTCTGGGATGGAAATTTAAATAATTACCTGCACTCAATTTAGTACTTAACCCAATTTTTCTTTCTATTCATATAACCATGCATCTCCAACTTTTCAGGCCTTTGCACTTATATGCTTGATTTAGAATAACTGTAATATTAGCTCACAACATAATATACCAATATATTGTAAATGTTTCACCCAGTGTTTCGAAATGCTGCATATTATCCTTGAATTTGTCTTAAACCCCAACGCATCAATATTCGATATATATTAACATAAATAAATTCTTATATGCTCATGCTTTCCTCATAATATATATATATATATATATATATATATATATATATATATATATATATATATCTCCAAACCTTAGGACTAAAGTTATAACCCTTCGCATTATATTAATGACCCGAATTCATTACATATATCTCCCGACTTATATATTATCTCCGAACCTTGGAATCGCGGTTATAACTCTTCACCTTTCACATTTAACCCAACGTGCTGGTTAGACAATTACTATGCAACAAACCTCGGCTCCGGGCCCACCTCTACGTCCAATCACCCAATCAAACGCTCGTATCGTACCTGGCTATCCTCCGTGCATCTTGGTTAAACTCCGGGCAAGTCCGACGCGCGATCACCGTCCGATGGCCCTTTCCCAAATCAACGGATCGTACGTAGATCGCTCGGTGTCTTGGTACGAACTATAACGCGCGATGGCGCACTTTAAACGACGATTTTCCAATTTCGTTAAGGGACGCGTATCAGCACCTCTATGGAATCGCTCGCGAATGGTGGAAACCGCTTGCCCGACGGATGGTGGTGTGATGAAACCCACGGTTTCACTCCAAACTACCGTCACTGTTCCTCTCGGTCACAGTTTCTTTCTCCACTCCAGGTTCCGTCCTCACCTTGTTCCGCTCTTTTATGTGTTCTGCTCCTTTCGATATATATATAGCTATTCACACTGCGCATTTGACTATGGTTCCGCCTCTCCTTTTGTGACATCGATCCTTCCGGCGATTGATAGAACCTTAGTCCATATGACCCTTCAGATATATATGTGCAGAATCTCGAATGAGCCCTTATTTCAGAGTTATTCGATCAATACAATACATCTAAGTTCGAAACAGAGGATCTTCAGATATATATACTAACCCTTATTTTATTCAATTCAAATGATACAATAAATATCCTCAGCGCCTCAGAACTGTTTATAAATCAAACCATTGGCATTAACCCTTATTACTCAACAACACCGAATTCCTTATTATATGCAGGGCATTTGCACGAACTTTCACACACAGTTTATCAAGAGTGAGGGGAATATTTTACAGTGCATAAGAGGTAACTTTTCAACATTCTTTTCATAATTTCTATAATATGTTCCCACAGTCAGAACCAATTTCTCGAATCAAATACCTCTGCTCCTTGACTGATGTTGTTCCTTGCTCCTGAAGCTCCTCTGCTGCCTCTCCAGATCTCAAATCAACTGACCTTTCTAAAACTGTCTCTACTTCATATCTCATGCTCTCTTTTCCTTGTTGTTGTTTCAAGTGCTTCTCCTTTGACTTCTCCTTTGCCTTTATTTTTCTATCTCTCTTTGTCTCTGTTTCCTCTGATGTCTCTGCTGCCTTTCTACCCCTTGAATGATGTTTCAGGTGCTCCTCCTTTGTCATTTCCTTTGCCATCAATGACAACATTTCCAACAGTCTCCCCCTTTGGCATTGATTGCAACACATCCACCAATAATCCAATGCTTCCTCTGCCTATTTTATTTTCCTCCCCCTTTGACATCAATGGCAAAGGAGTGTAGATTCTGTCTCTGCATTTCCTCTCTCTGAGATGTGATTAGGCCTTCTTCTTCTGACTTTGTATCCTGCTGCTCCTAATTTTGGATTAAATCTAAAATTCTGATCCTTTAGCCTTTTCATTGACTCCTGTATGCTGGGTGTATTCTTTCCATAATCCTTTGACCCTGAGGACCTGTTTCATGCTTTCCTTGCTGGCTGATCTCCCCCTGGAATGATATTTTCATTTATGTTCTCCCCCTGAAATTGTGCTTTCTCTTCATATCAGAGAGTAGCATCTATAGATACTACCCCTAGTTTATCTCTCAAATATTCAAATGGTTCTCTAGCAAGAGGTTTGGTAAATATATCAGCTGTCTATTCTTTTGTTGGCACATACTCCAGCTTTACTATCTTCTGAGCCACTTTTTCTCGGAGAAAATGATACTTGATTGGGATATGCTTAGTTTTTTAGTGAACCACAGGATTTTTTGACATACTTATAGCACTTGTATTATCACATTTGATTGAGATAGGTTCATTAATGCTTACCTTCATGTCTTGAAGAGTCTGCTTCATCCACATGACTTGTGTACAACATGCTGCTACTGCTATATATTCTGCTTCAGCTGTAGACAGGGAGATAGATGTTTGTTTCTTGCTTAACCATGCCACCAGACTTTCTCCTAGATAGAATGCACCTCCACTTGTACTCTTCCTGTCATCCACACAGCTGGCCCAATCTGCATCTGTGTATGCTGTCAAGGTGAAGCTTTTGCCTTTAGGATACCAAAGTCCATATTGTGTTGTTCCTTGTAGATATCTGAATATTCTTTTGACTGCAAGAAGGTGATTTTGTTTAGGTTTTGCTTGATATCTAGCCAGTAGTCCTACTGCTAGCATGATGTCTGGTCTTGATGTAGTCAGATACAATAGACTTCCAATCATGGATCTATAGATTTTTTGATCTATATCAGCAAACCCATCATCAGCACATAGCTTGCAACCTGTGGTCATGGGAGTTGACATAGGTTTGCAGTCCTCCATTTTGAACTTTTTCAACATTTCCTTTAAGTATTTTTCCTATGAGATGAATGTACCTGTGTTCTTTTGCTGAATTTGAAGTCCTAAATAGAAAGTGAGTTCTCCAATCATAGACATCTCAAACTCTATTTTCATCTCATCAGCAAACCCTTTTGCTAGTTCTTCTCTGTTGCTTCCAAACATAATGTCATCAACATATACTACAACAATCAGGAGTTCATCTTCATGGGCTTTTATGTATAGATTTTTGTCTACTCCACCTCTTTTAAAGCCTTGTTTTTGCAAATACTTATCCAGTCTTGAGTACCAAGCACGAGGAGCCTGTTTCAGTCCATATAGGGCCTTCTTCAGTCTGCACACATAATCTTCTTTTTCTGTCAATGAGAAGCCTTCTGGTTGTTCCATGTAGACTTCTTCTTCTAAGTCTCCATTCAAAAATGCAGATTTTACATCCATTTGATATACTTTGAAGTTTTGGTAGCATGCAAATGCCAGGATCATTCTGATAGCTTCCATTCTGGCTATAGGGGAAAATGTTTCATTGTAATCAAGTCCTTCAATTTTTGAGTATCCTTTGCAGACCAGCCTGGCTTTATTCCTGATTACTTGTCCTTGCTCATTCATTTTGTTTTTGAATACCCATTTTGAACCAATGATATTTTTCTCAATTGGTCTAGGAACTAGTTCCCAGGTATTGTTCTTTTCGATTTGGTCCAATTCCTCATTCATTGATTTTACCCAAGACTTGTCCTTGCTGGCTTCTTCAAATTTCTTTGGCTCTATTTGTGACAGCATGGCTATATATACTTCTTTAGTTTGTTCTGTTAGCTGCCTTCTTGTCTGGACCCCTGCTTTCTTATCTCCTATGATTTGATCTTCGGGATGATTCTTCTGAGTGTATCTTGAGGGGGATTTTGAGCTTAGCCCTTCATATTCTGTAGTCTTGCTTGTTTCATCATCATTCTGGTCTTCTTCTTCATGATTATCTGATGGACTGCAGCAGTCAATATCTTTTGTATTGTTTGGAAGTTCTTCATCAAATCTCACATCAATTCTTTCTACTATTTTCCGAAGAGTCTTGTTGTAGCACCTGTACCCTTTGCTTTTGGATGCATATCCTAGAAATATTCCTTCATCTGCTCTTGCATCAAATTTTCTAAGATTTTCATCATTATTCTTTATGTAGCACTTGCTGCCAAAGACTTTAAAGTGCTTGGTTGATGCCGGTTTACCATGCCATAGCTCATAAGGTGTCTTGTCACTATTAGGTCTTAAATGAGCTTCGTTTAGAATATGTACTAATGTGTGTACAGCTTCTGCCCAAAAGGTTTGAGTAATGTTACTCTCTTGCATCATAGCTCTAGCCATTTGTTGTACAGACCTGTTTTGTCTCTCTGCTACTCCATTCTACTGAGGTGTTCCTGCAATAGTAAATTGTTGCTTTATCCCATGTTCATTACATAGGTCTGCAAAGTCATAATCTGTGAATTCACCTCCTCTGTCTGATCTGATACATTTTAGTTTGCATCCAGTTTGATTTTCTGCTAATGCTTTGAATATTTTAAATTTTTCCAGTGCTTCTGATTTGTTCTTGAGAAAAGAAACCCATGTCATTCTGGAGAAATCATCTATTATCAGCATGAAGTAGGATTCTCCACTTGGTGTCTTAGTTCTAGTAGGTCCACACAGGTCCATGTGCACAAGCTGGAGTGGTCTTCTTGTTGATAACTCATCTTTAGATTTAAAGGATGTTCGGGTCTGTTTTCCCAATTGACACGATTTGCATATGGTATTTGAAGGCCTTTTTATTTCTGGCATATCTCTGACAGCTTTCTTCTTGCTCAGTCTGATGATATGATCGAAGTTGAGATGTCCCAATCTCCTATGCTATAACCATGACTCCTCAAGTTTTCTAAGATGGCATGCTTCATCTTCCTCTTTCACAATGTAAACATTGCTTTCTGTTCGAACACCTTTGAGTAGAGTCTTACCTGTGGTGCTTGATCTGACTTCACAGTCTTGTGCTCTAAATAGAACTTCGCAACCTTTGTCACACATCTGACTGACACTCAGTAAATTTTCTTTCAGCCCATCTACAAATAGTACATCTTGGGCATTTCCTCTGCCATTTTCTATGCTGACTGAGCCCTTTCCTTTGATCTTTCCTGACTTATCATTGCCAAAAGTAACATTGCCAGATTTCTTTTCATCAAGAGTTATAAACTTACTTTTGTCTCTTGTCATGTGTTTAGAGCAGCCACTGTCCAAATACCATTGACTTTTTAGATCTTGAGTAGTTAGAGCCAGGTCACACTTATTCACCTTCTTTATCCACTGGAGGCACCCTTTTGTTTTGTATCTTTTGTGAGGTGATGACCTCCATCTTCTTAGAGGATATTTGGAAGGTATATGTCCAAATTTATTGCATACACAACATTTGATCATAATTTTTGTAGAATTATGAGTATGAACAGAATTTCTTTGATTCATAAACCTTCTTGAGGTGTTAAACATCAATCTTTGTCCATACCTTCTACACTCAATGATTTTATGACCAAATTCCTTACAATAAAAGCAGTAACCATAGAAGCTATTTTCATACCTGATGTAAGGTTGTCTTTTCCATTTGTTTACTTGAGGCAGTCTCTTCAATGTTTGCATCTTTTGCTGGTTTGAATTACTCCTTCTTGCATGACAATATGCAGCAATGTTTCCCAGCTTGTGGCAGACATAACAGGTGGCATTCTTCATTGGAGGGAAGAATCTCCTTTGATGGTTTCCAAATTTTACATATTCAGAGGTCTTATTATTTATTACATTCTTTGCTACTATTGGTTTCTTCTGATCTCTGTCTTCCTTATTGCAGATTTCTTCTTTTGTAGGAATTGTTTGAGCTGCTTCATCATTCTTCTTTGCTTATACAAAAATAATCTCTCTGTCAACCTTTTCTTTTCCTTTACTTGATTCTCCTTCATAGCCTATTCCAGTCTTTATCATAGGGGATCTTTGAGCAACCAAAATTTCATTCAACTTACTAGAGCTTGTTGTTTGGGAAGATTTTATAACTACTTTCCTTTGAGCATTTTCTAATTTCTTTCTGAGACATACTACTTCTTCTTCCAACTTTTCTTGTTCTTGAGTTTTTTCTTTGATTTTCTTAAGTAACATGTCCTCTATCTTCTTGGCTTCTTCAAGCTCTAATTTTAGCTGCTTAAGGACTTCTGAATTCTGTTCTTCTCGTACATATTTGAGGAGAATTTCCTTTTGTTTTCTACATTTCAGTTTGAGTCTATCAATCTCTTCTAGAGCACTTCTTAGCTCCCCCTCAAGGTCGACTTCACCTTCTTCTTCTTCATCTTCTAGCATGAGACCTTCAAGTTCTTCTATAGCCATCAATAAGAATTCAGAGGTTCCTTCTTCACTTGAGGATTCATCTGAATCTTCAGATGTACAGCTGTCTTGTTGAGCATAGAAGGATTTTCTGCTGAACTTCTTTCCTTTCTGCCAGTTCTTTGATTTATTTTTCTCTGACTCTTGAGTCTGATTCCTTACTTTCTTGTGAGGACACTTAGCAGCATAGTGTCCCACTCTTTCATATTTAAAGCATTTGAAGGGGAGTTTACCTTTGTATTTACCTGAGCCTCTATCCAATTTCTTAACAAACTTTGCATCTTCTTCATTCGAGCAGGAGCATATGTCTCCCTCTTCTTCTTTCTTCTTTTCTGTTTTAAAGGCTGCTTCCCTCGTACTTGGCTTCTTCTGTGGGAGCCTCATTTCATAGGCTGTTAGATTTCCAAGTAGCTGGTTCATGGTCAAGGTCTCCCAGTCAGTTGTTTCTTCTATTGCAGACACCTTTGGATTAAACCTGGATGGAAGAGATCTTAGAATCTTTTGCACAATTATACTTTCTGGCATTTTTTCTCCAAGAGCTTTCATATTGTTAATAATTTCTGCAGCTTTTAGGAAGAAGCTGGCAATGTCTTCATCATCATTCATTTTTAAGTTTTCAAACTGGGCTCTATAGACTTGAAGTTTGGCAGTCTTTACTTTCTTGTCTCCCTCATGTATGTTTTCAAGAGTATCCCATATTTCTTTGGCAGTGTCTTTGTGCATTACTTTGATAAACTATGCTTCACACAATCCATTCAGGATGGCATTCATGGCTTTTGCGTTAGCCACAAAATCTTGTTTTGTTTATTTCTCTGTATCAGTTGCCTTTGGGGCATATCCTAATTCCACAGCAGCCCAGACTTCTATTCCTAGAGACATTATGTATGTCCTCATTCTATTTTTTCAGAAAGCATAATTTTCACCAGTGAAGAAAGGGGCTTTATTGGTTGAGCATCCTTCTTTACTAGTCATCTTGGGAACCTAGGATCTCCTTTCAGTTGTTAGACTTGTACAAAGGAACCTGCTCTGATACCAATTGTTGAACTCTTAGTTAAACTGAGAGGGGGGGGGTGAATCAGTTAAACACATTCATAATATTTTAAACTTTTATTAAACCTTATTTACATCTTCATTTCATGTCCAACTTAATATGTGAGTAATCTTAGAATGTGAGCAACAAGTATTAATATAATATGACAGACTTAATATGAGAGTAGCAGGTATTAAGCAGATGATATAAATCAGATCAACACATAAACATCATGCACAGAGACACCAGATATAAGTGGAAACCCATAAAGGGAGAAAACCACATCTCATTATTGTTGTGATGCAAAGGCAAGCTCCAACTCCCTCTCACCACTATTTTTCTACAGGCACCAACCTACAGGAGGCTCCTACCTCAATTCTGCAAGCTACAACTTGCAAGGAAGCACCAACTCCCTTCAATTTTCTGCAGGCACCAACCTACAGGAAGCTCCAACCTCAGTTAGCTCCAACTGACAGCTATCAAGCTGCAACTTGATAGGGAAGCTCCAACTCCCTCAATTTTTCAAATTGAATGTTTGATGATTTACCTCAGATATCAGCTCTATTCTGTAGCTTCTCTTTCTGCTCTTCTTTTCTTAATCTTCTCTGCCTTACACTTCTATACTCTGCCTTCTCTATATTTTCTCTCTCTAACCTCTCTTGTGCATATCAATGTGATATTATATATAGAGTTCCTCACATGACTGTTTGTATTTCATAAAGAATTTGGAGTGAACAGTCATGACTCTTTGGCTTCTGTCTTCTTATTCCTTTATCCAACTCATTTTTAAAATTACAACAATATGTACAAATTTCCATGCTACAATGGGATTTTTTATTTTCTTTAGGATACTTGCCTTTGCATCACAAACAATATAAACAACAAAAATATTTACATTTTCAGTTACACATTTCAATATCACTCAGCTCTTCTTCTGAACTTTGGCTTTACTGGATTCTGTCTTTTTCTACTGCTATTAGAAAACTGTTCTGCATTCTCTTTGTTTACTGTCATCTATATATTTCACCTATTCACTGCACTTTTGAATCCCTTTGTTGTACATCTCTTCAACTCTACAAATTTCGTTTACCTCTGTCAGGCCTCATATTTCCTCTCTCTGTGTGCATAAAAAGTGAATACAACAAATTTGTATTCAATCCAACTGTTGATCTGGGAAATTTTAATACTCCATTTTCTGGGCTGGAAATTTTAAATAATTACCTGTACTCAATTTAGTACTTAACCCAATTTTTCTTTCTATTCATATAACCATGCATCTCCAACTTTTCGGGCCTTTGCATTTATACGCTTGATTTAGAATAACTGTAATATTAGCTCACAGCATAATATACCAATATATTGTAAATGTTTCACCCAGTGTTTCGAAATGCTGCATATTATCCTTGACTTTGCCTTAAACCCCAACGCATCAATATTCGATATATATTAACATAAATAAATTCTTATACGCTCATGGTTTCCTCAATAATATATATATATATATATATATATATATATATATATATATATATATATATATACATATATATATATATATATATATATATATATATATATATATATATATATATATATATATATATATATATATATATATATATATATATATATATATATATATATATATATATATATATATATATATATATATATATATATATATATATATATATATATATATATATATATATATATATATATATATATATATATATATATCTATATATATATATATATATCTCTGAACCTTAGGACTAAAGTTATAACCCTTCGATTTTTATTAATGACCCGAATTCATTACATATATCTCCTGACTTAATTATTATCTCCGAACCTTGGAATCGTGGTTATAACTCTTCACCTTTCACATTTAACCCAACGCGCTGGTTAAACAATTAGTATGTAATAAACCTCGGCTCCGGGCCCACCTCTACATCCAATCACCCAATCAAATGCTTGTATCGTACCTGGTTATCCTCCGCGCATCTTGGTTAAACTCCGGTCAAGTTCGATGCGCGATCACCGTTCGATGGCCCTTTCCCAAATCAACGGCTAGTACGCATATCGCTCGGCATCTTGGTACGAACTATAATGCACGATGGCACACTTTAAACGCCAGTTTTCCAATTTCGTTTAGGGACGCGTGTCAGCACCTCTATGGAATCGCTTGCGAATGGTGGAAACCGCTTTCCCGACGAATGGTGGTGGGATGAAACCCACGGTTTCGCTCGAAACCGCCGTCACTGTTCCTCTCGGTCACAGTTCCATTCTCCACTCCAGGTTCCGTCCTCGCCTTGTTCCGCTCTTTTATGTGTTCTGCTCCTTTCGATATATATATATATATATAGCTATTCACACTGCGCATTTGACTATGGTTCCACCTCTCCTTTTGTGACATCGATCCTTCTGGCGATCGATAGAACCTTAGTCCATATGACCCTTCAGATATATATGTGTAGAATCTCGAATGAGCCCTTATTTCAGAGTTATTCGATCAATACAATACATCTAAGTTCGAAACAGAGGATCTTCAGATATCTATACTAACCCTTATTTTATTCAATTCAAATGATACAATATATATCCTCATCACATCAGAACTATTTATAAATCAAACCATTGGCATTAACCCTTATTACTCAACAACACTGAATTCCTTATTATATGCAAGGAATTTGCACGACCTTTCACACACAGTTTCTCAAGAGTGAGGGGAATATTTTACAGTGCATAAGAGGTAACTTTTCAACATTCTTTTCATACTTTCTATAATATTTTCCCACAGTTAGAACTAGTTTCTCAAATCAAATACCTCTGCTCCTTGACTGATGCTGTTCCTTGCTCCTGAAGCTCCTCTGCTGCCTCTCTGGATCTCCAATCAACTGACCTTTCTAAAACTACCTCTGCTTCATATCTCATGCTCTCTTTTCCTTGTTGTTGTTTCAAGTGCTTCTCCTTTGACTTCTCCTTTGCCTTTCTTTTTCTATCTCTCTTTGTCTCTGTTTCCTCTGATGTGTCTGCTGCCTTTCTACCCCTTGAATGATGTTTCAGGTGCTCCTCCTTTGTCATTTCCTTTTCCATCAATGACAACATTTCCAACAGGGCAGGCATGGGAAATTTGACAATTTATGGCTTGGCCTTTACTCTATCCATTCAGCTGCTGGTAATAATTCATTTTTCTTGCAGGAATTGAATGGAGCAGAATTTTTTGGGGGTCCTGTCAATGGCAGGATGCTAAAACATTACTTCTCTTGATCCATGTTATGTTCTGGAAGCCTTTTATCTTTTCCTCATTATAAATACTCCACCCATCATTACATTCAAAGTTATAAAAAATCAAAAACACAAAAACAAAGAAAAGAAAGAAAAGAGGGCAGGCTATGAAAACAAGAAAGGTATAGCCCCATACCAAAAAAGAGAAACAAATCTGAAAGTGTGCAAGCTCAAATGCCACTCCTGAAGAACACACTTCCAGTTAGTCAAACAGTCTAATCTTGACTAATTAGCTTTAAATTTTCTGCTGATAGGATAGTGAATTCAATTTTCCAAACTATTTAATCTTGGCTTATCAGTATATAGTTTAAGATAGAAATTAAGGGTTCAAACATGCTCAAAATCTGAACCCAAGGTTTCAAAGAGAAAATGACTCAAATTTGCTTCAAATTCTAAGTCAAAAGATGTAAAATCTGGTTCCAAATAGCTCAAAATTGGAACCAGTTAGCAAAGGAAAGACAACTCAAAACAAAGGTCAAAACAGAGCTATAAAAAAGAGGAAGGAAAAGGTTTGAAAATTCAGATCTCAAGCCTTCCATTTTTTTTTTAAAATTTGTGCAATATAATGACTATGTGTAGTTTTTTCTTATGCCATAGACCAACATCAAGTTAGAATTTTCAATCCTGACTTGAATGCTTTTAAATTTCTGTTGTAGAAATTAGAGAATAAAGTCTGTTGGAAAGTTTAATCCCAACAGACAGTAGATTAGGTAGAGAATAATATGGGCTCAACTGTTTAATTTGAGTCCATGGAGAAATAATGAGTAGAAATAGATTAGTTTTCCTGCTTTCAAAAGAATAAAATGTTGTAAAAGAGTTTGCCAATCCAAGTGCACTCTAATGAAGACAAAATTTTAGATCAGTAGGATTGGGTAGGTAGAAAGCTTATTGATGAAAGATCCATTTTTTTTATAGCTGCTAATGTGTTTTCAGAGCAAGATCATCCCAGCAAAGGAAGGGCAGCCCAATGGATGAGGCATAGGTCAACCCCCCAGAGAATGCAAGTTTGAAGTTCTTGATGCCTTCAAGAAGGCACCATCCCCAAGTGGAGCCACTGTTAACCACCTATAAAATTTGCTATATCAAAAGGTGGCTAAGACTTTTTGAGCCTTCAAGGAAAAAATTTTATTGCTAAAAAGTGTTGGCTCTTGAAGACTCTTGAAGGCCTCATGCCTCTGTCCAAAATATTCATTTTATATTTCCATTTTATACTCTGTAATTTCTGCTAAATTCCAAGAGAAAGACTACTGTAAAACCATCATTCCCCCCGCCCCCCGCCCCCTCTTCCAAAACTAACCTTCATTTTGCTCCCCTTTTTCTCCATAAACTCCTTTATTTTTCATGATTCCTCTTCTCCCATTCGTGAAGATCCTCTAATAGTTTAAAACTCATTTTTAAACTATACCAAAACCCCCAAATCCATTGAAAACTCTGAAAAATTTCATAAAAAAAAAAAAAAAATGTTACCATGGACTTAAGCCCCCTTGGGCTAAGTCCTAACTACTTCCCCACCATACACTTTGAGGTTGGAACCAAGCACAAACCCTTTTCGGTGCCTATCGCATCGCAAACATCCAAGTGAGCAAGTCTTTGTGCCATTACAAAAACTCCGTTGCAATTAAGCCTCATGTTTTATAAACCCCGATCATATTATTTTTCATATAAATCGTGAGCTCGCCTTCCGCACTTAAAACCTTGTAATAATCCATTCCCGATCACCTTTTTTCTTTTGTAAAGTCATAAAACCCATTTATCCAAATTTTTGATCTAGTGTGTCAAAGTCACGTGTTAAATGAAAATGGTTAGATTAAAAAGACCTGATCGCGCAATCGCATCGGAGAAATTCACAATGGGTTGATTGAAAGACCCGCATCAAACTTTCCGATGCGATTGGGTCATATATACATAAATTCCGCCCCTCGCCTTTCTACTCCATATAATTTTTACTCGGGACCAAGTGTTAAAGATCCCAAGGCGCTTAAATCACATCGCAAAAATCCAATGGGTTGATTGAAAAGCCTGAGCCCAAGGCTCTGATCGCGATTAGCCCTTTGTTATAACGCCCCGAGCATATTGTATTTCACAAAGACCAAAGGCCCCGCAGTCGAGTGCCAGCCTTTTCATATATATATTCCGCCACCAAAACCTTTGTGTTATTAAATTTTTGAGTTTTCATATGTTATAAAGGTTTTCCGCCCGTTCGCTTTAAAAATCAATCCCCGACCGTTGATCTTGGGCCGATCAAATGGACAATGCTAAATCGCATCGCCCTCCCCGATCACTCAATCGCATCACATTTTTCGATCGGTGCATTTGTTTATCCCCTCTGATCGGCCATCCCTCCGATTAATTACCACCGTTGATCTGATCCTCAGATGAACGGTCATCGCTCAATTGCATCGTGAGTTTTCAGCGTTGTGCAATTTCTTTACCCGCCGATTGAATGTCTTCGATTACATCTGGACCATCCACGTGTCTAGATCTGATGGTCCCAGATCATTCCATCTAAATTCTTCCCTCCCCTCTCCTTTTTGCTTTCTCTTGGCTGATCTCCACCATTGGATGCTACCATCCAACGGCTACACTCCTCCCCACATCCTTTATAGAAGTTAAACCCACAAACACAAGATTTTTTAATTCTTTTCGTATTTTGCAGGTTTGAATGGCTTGTTCCTTCATATTAACCAGAAAGCCGAAGGTCGGGAATGACGATTCCCTCGCCTTTGATTTATCAAAGGGAACCATTCACGGGGCTCTACTCCACATTTCGTCAATGCTTCATGGGCATTGATGCCTTGAAGAGCCCCGCGCAGCCTGCACATCAACAAGACACTGTGGTTGTAATCACAATTAAAAGAGTATCAGTTTTGAAGATAGAGCACAGCAGAACAGAAGATTGAAGAAAGATTTTGTGGGGATTATGGCTAATATTGATTATCAAAAGCCTAATCTCCCAAATTAAAACACATTTAAAAGAAGATCATAAGTTTTCAACAGACAGAAAGGCCTCCACCGCCACATCTGAGGCGAATTGATTCCTCCCAGCTAGCACGAAGCCACCTGTGCCTCAAAGCATTCAGACAGAGGCCGAAGTTATTGAGCAAAATCAGATATTCACCTCAACACAGCCAGAGAGTTACTTCTGCAAGGAACTTAATGCAAAAAATATCTACATAGTTACTTTAATATAAAACAGAGCCTCAAAGGTCAACAAAAGCTCCCACCGAGCTTAATTCATAAATGTAAATCAATTAATACAGTGAAACACGTGTAAAATTCTTCATCGAGCCCCTCAAAGGCCGAGAAGTCATCACTCTGTATTAATTGTCCTGAGAGATCTTTTATCAGATCTCACCTCCTCATTATTCTATAAATACTGTTGTAGAAGATGAGAAAATGTTGGTTGCAAAACTTTGAAATACATTTGAGCTTAAACTTCTGATTGTAAATAGTGTTCATTGGCCCTTGGAGCTCTGCTTGTGATAGATAAGTTAGGCTGAGACGAGTAAATGATTGTTAAACTAAAGCATTGGACTTAAAGCTGTAATTGGTTTGGAGCATCAATACAAGCTGATTTGTGGGATCATGGTCTATGTTGACGGTGATGTTTTTCTCATTGTAACTTGTTATTTTGTTTCTGTTTTCCTTGTGTTCATGTTCTCTTATAAAGAATAGCATGCATAGAGTTAGGACCTACTATATATCAATACCCTTCTCTGACTGAAAATCTTTATTTACATGTTTTCTTCCAATCTATGTTATTTAGGAATGATTTAATTCAGTTTAAGCATAATAATGCTAGCGTCCCCTCATATTATTTCCTTAGCTGAATATTATTCTCGAATGTTATGTTTAGTATTAGTTAAGTAGAGATGAACTATGAAAGATATGGTGTGCCCTGGTCCTAATTTTATCCCCAAAGACTGTCTGAATGTTTCCCTTGGAATGTGTTAAAAGCTGGCTAGTTTAGAAGTACTTACCAGATCTTAGGCCATTCTATGTTATCTTTGTGTTTGTATTGAAAGTAACCAAGTAAAGCAGAGCTAGGAGAGGATTTGTGGTGAGCTCGACCCTCTAGTTTCTACTCCAACAGTTGCCTTCAAGTTTCCCTTTGTTTTAAAATGTTTTCTATTGAAAGTGTATCAAAGGCTGGCTAGTTTAAAAGTACTTACCAGATCCTAGTTTACTTTTATGTTTTTCTTGAGTCTATGTCAAAGGCTGGCTAGTTTAGAAGTACTTACCAGATCCTGGGCTGCTCTTTGTTCCTCATTTGTTTAATTCTCCTTCTTATTGTACCATTTCATTCCATAAATCAAACTTCAAAGAGATCCTTAGACATAGATGACTTTCCCCATGGACCACTCTTGCCTCTTGTTGTTCCAATTAAACCCTATTATGACTCCATAGCCCAATGGACTAAAACTTGCAATTATCTATCTTTTTGGCCAAAGCTTACTCTCATTGCTTGCAACTTCTCACCTTTGAAACTCTTTCCATTTAGGATTTTCCCTCAAACAGTAATCATGCTCAACCATCTAAAAACAAAAGAAACCCTCGGCCTTCATAACTAGCCTAATATCATTACCCCAAACTTCAAAGACAAATCCATCTTTGCACTTATTGGAGAGATCCCTCTCTGGATTCAGGAGGGCTATATCCTAGAATCCCAAAGTGGTTGAAACGATGTTTCTCCCTGCGATCAGACTTTGCCAATCTTGCTGATTACAGGGAGCTAACACTATGGTAAGCCAACTATCATATGTTGATATTAAAATCTTATATGAAGATAAGTGCATCAGTTTGGTGTGTTCTCTACCAGATTCGTGGGACAGTTTGGTTATTGTAATAGGTATGAATACAAATACCTTGAATTTTGATGATATTGTCTCAACCTTACTGTCGCAAGAAATGAGACGGAGAAATATGGAGGGTCAAAATGGAGATGCCTTATCTATACGAGGAAGGTCCCAGAACATAAACAAGAATAAGGTTTCGAGTGGGAGATCTAAATCTAGAGGGAGATCTAAATCTCCTGGAAAGTTTGTAAAGGTGTGTTGGAAATGTGGAAAGGAAGGACACTACAAAAAGGACTGTAGATCTAAATATCCTGAGAAAGGAAATGCATCTGATGATGCTCCTTCTGCAGAGGCAAAAACCACCTTGAATGAAGGTGGGTTTGTGTATTTGGCTTCTTCTTCAAATACACATGTAGATCATGAGTCACGTTTTATTGACTCGGGTGCATCCTTTCACTTCACTCCTCATAGGGAGTGGTTCTTCAAGTATGACAAATATGATGGCAGTGATGTCTTCTTAGGTGATGATAGGAACGCCAGAATCGTCGGACGTGGAAAATTCAAGTTGAAGCTGCAAGGTGGAAGGATTAGAACACTTCATGGTGTTCTGCACATTCCTGCATTGGCCAGAAATCTAATTTCTGCAAGCAAGATGGATGATGCAGGTGTAAAAGCAGTGTTCGAGAAAGATGCTTGTAAGATGGTTCGGGGAACACTGGTATTAATGCGGGGAGTTTGAATTGGAACTCTGTACAAGCTTCAAGGAAGCACTGTTATTAATGGGTGCAACAGTTCCGTGGTTCTCGAAAGTGGAGCGGAAAGCCTAGCAGTATTTGGAGAAAAGACCATGCTATGGCATCAAAGGCTTGGACATATTGGAGAGAAGGGCCTTTGGATACTGCATGGAAATGGTATGGTAGAAGGTATGTCTAATATCTCTCTAGATTTTGATTTCTGTGAACATTGTGTATATGGGAAGCAGAATCGAGTGAGTTTTCCTTCTGGTGCTAAGAGGGTGAACAAGATATTAGAGTTTGTGCATAATGATGTGTTTGGACCTGTGTCGGTTCCATCACTGGGTAAGTCTGTGTACTGTGTTTCATTCATAGATGACTTCTCAAGGAATACATGCATATATTTCTTGAGGAAGAAATATGAAGTCTTTGAAAAATTTAAAGAATTTAAGGCTCTGGTGGAAAAATAGACGTAGAAGAAGATAAAGGTGCTGAGGGCAGATAATGGTGGGGAGTTCTGCAAGAAGGAATTAGAAGAGTTCTGTAAGAAGTGTGGTATAGCACGACAAAAGACTACTCCATACACACCTCAGCAAAACGGAGTTGTAGAAAGAATGAACATAACGTTGATGGAAAAGGCAAGAAGCATGCTCAGTGGTACCGGGTTAGGACAAGAATTTTGGGCAAAGACAATGGAGACTGCATGTTACTTGGTTAATAGATCACCTTCATCAACGTTGGAGGATAAGACTCCACATGAGGTATGAACTGGTAAGAAGCCCTCCCTTTCACATCTGAGGGTATTTGGATGTGATGCATATGTACATGTTCCAAAGGAGAAAAGGACCAAGTTAGATAATAAATCTGAAAGGTGCATCTTTATTGGGTATAAGGATGGTTTAAAAGGTTACAAGCTCTAGAACCCAGAAACAAGGAAGGTTGTGTACAGCCGAGATGTGGTGTTTAGAGAGGTGAAAGATGTTGTTAAACATGAAGTCCTACCAAAGGAACCTAAGAAGATATATTTTGAGCTAAAGGAGGATGAATTAGACTCTATAACAGAAGAAGACTCAGAAGAGGAACAACCACAAACTCCAGCTGTGAGAAGATCAGTTCGGGAAAGAAGACAACTAGAAAGGTATAGTCCATCTGCTTTTTATTCAAATTTTTCTTTAACTATAAATGATGATGATCCCATAACTGTTAGGGAGGTAGTAGATTCAGAGGATGGAAAACTCTAGAAGGAGGCCATGGTTGATGAAATGGAATCCTTGCATAAAAATAAGGCATGGGATCCGGTGGAGTTGCTGGCTAGAAGGAAGCCCATTGAGAGCAAATGGGTGTTTAAGAAGAAGATGAATTTAGAAGGCAAGGTGGAGAAATAAAAAGCTCGGTTGGTAGAAAAAGGTTATTCCCAGGTGCTTCGAATTTATTTTGATGATATTTTTCTCCTGTTGCCAAAGTTACTTCTATTAGGTTACTTTTATCTATTGCTGCTGCATTTGATTTCGAGGTAGAACAGATGGATGTGAAGACAACATTTCTTCATGGAGATCTGGAAGAGGAGATCTACATGAAACAACCTGAAGGCTTTATGGTGAAGGGGAAGAAAGAACTGGTATGCAGGTTAAAGAAGTCTCTGTATGGGTTAAAACAGTCACCTAGGATGTGGTATCAGAAATTTGATACCTATATATGGGGACTTGGCTTCACCAGAAGCAAGGAGGATCATTGTGTTTATTTTAAATTAATTGGTGACCGTGTTATTTATTTGGTCATGTATGTGGATGATATGTTGGTGATTGGAAATGACAAAGAAATTATCCAAGATTTGAAGACCCAACTATTCTCCAAATTCGACATGAAAGATCTTGGTGCTACAAACTATATTTTGGGCATGGAAATTAAGAGAGATCGAGCAAAGAGGAAGCTCTGGTTAAACCAGAGGAAGTATGTCAAGACTATATTGCAAAGGTTCAATATGCAGGATAGTAAACCGGTGAATGTTCTGATTCCTGTAGGTGTAAAGATGTCCGTTGAACAGTGTCCCAAGACACAAGAAGAAGAGGAGGATATGTCCCGTGTTCCATATGCAAGTATAGTGGGTAGCCTGATGTATGCAATGGTGGTACTAGACCAGAAATTGCACATGCAGTGGGAGTATTGAGGAGGTTTATGTCAAACCCAGGGAAGGAGCATTGGATAACAATGAAGCAGTTTTTCAGATATTTGCGTGGCACTAGTGATTATGGCTTGTGCTACCAGGGAAGACTAGGATTAGAAAGAGTGTTGGACATTCATGGTTTTTTTTATGCAGATTGGGCTGGAGATCTGGACCAAAGAAGATCTACAAGTGGGTATGTGTTTAGTCTATTTGGAGGTGCAGTCAGTTGGATGAGTAAAAGACAGTCTTTAGTGGCTCTTTCAACTACAGAGGCGGAATACATAGCAACCACTCATGCAAGCAAGGAAGCAGTTTGGCTGTAGAGATTTTGTTCAAGTATGGGGTTGGTGCAACAAGCTATAAGGATAGACTGTGATAGCCAAAGTGCAATTTTCTTGGCTAAGAACCTTGCTTATCATTCAAAGACAAAGCACATTGATGTTCAATATCACTTTGTGAGAGATATGGTTGAGGCTGAAAGGGTGTTGTTGATAAAGGTGGACATCTTGAAGAATGTTGCAGATGCATTGACGAAGTCTATGAGCACTCAGAAGTTCTCTTGGTGTAGAGAAACAATGGGTGTTGCAAAGATGGGCTAATGACTCAGCTCTCCTGTGGCCCCTTGCGGAAAGAAAAAAATAAGTGGGAGAATGTAGGGTATGTGTTATATTATTTCCTTGACTAGTCACACGTGGGGGGGTCACAGGGGGGGCGACAACTTCCCTATACGTTGTGCTAGGCTTAGTAGGGGGGTCATAGGGGGAGCTGCATCCCCCCCTGTTCAGGTTCCGGAGTAGCACCCTGGGCAAAAAAATTTGGTCCTTATTTTTCGGTGGGCGGACCCTCCCATGGTTTGTGCATGGGTTTGCACATGGTTTTGGGGCATGATGGTTTTCGGCCCCTGGTATTTTGTAGATTCGGTCAAACGAACTAAAATTATGTTCTAATCCAGGGTTAATGGATTGGGGTTTATGTATGCTTCGACATGTATATATATGTGTTGTAACACTAAAAGGTATATAATGAAAAATCAAGCTAGTCGTCCCGATTTGGGATCCAGAGGAAAATCTCTGTGTATATCTGTTTTATGTTTGATGCTTTCGCTATTGTTTATTTTCTGTTTTTTAAGATTCATTTGTAGATAATTTCTGTAGAGGGTTAAAACCTACATTCCAATGGTCTAAAGAATACAAAAAATGAAAATAAAATGTTATGAAAAAAATGTCACCTCTAAAAGAACAAATTTATGAATGGGTTATAGTTTTTATATTTATTTATATATTTAAATAATATGTGCATGCACACATTAGGGCTTACATGCACATAACCCACCATTCTCCTAAGTAATTCTAAGACAAAACAAATGGTATAGTCCTTATAAATATTGTTATCAAAGAACATGAATATATCCTCTAATTGGTTATCTAAATAAAGTAAATACTAACACGCCACAAGAGTCCCCAATTTCGCTCAAAGTTTAGGCTTGAGAGAAGTGATGAGATTTGAAGGTTCTATAATAATGGTAATGGATTTCCCTATCATCAATTCATGAGATAAGTGATTAGATTTGAAGGATTTATGATAATTGTAACGGATTTGGACCTCAATAATGCTCGGAAAATTTTGACAACCTTGCACACAAGAAATTTTTGAGGAAGCAGGTTAGTATGAACAAGCCTTGAAATCTACTTCAACCCACTTTAAAACATATATGAATGAAAATAAATCACCAAAAACAAAGCTTATGCTTGATTTCAAGGTTTTATGATGATGTTAATGGATTTGTCCTCAACAATGTTCACAAAAATTGGAAAAAAATGCACTCACAAATGGTTCAAGGAAGTAGGATAACATGAAAGAGTTACCAAAGTTGCTTAAACCCCTTTTAAAGCTAGAAACATTGAAGATATCATAAAAAATAACCTAAATATTATCGCTTTCTTAGATCTCTTTGGGAAAATGTGTAGCTATTCCAAGTAATTTACATTTATTAGAAGCAAAAAAAAATCTGAGTCCAAATTGAGGGTCTTTTGTTGTACATTGGTTATATCATAATTCCCAAAAATGATGTGAACACCAAGGTTATGATGAGTGGCAAAACAATCTAAATGTTGAAATTCATGAATATAATTTACCAAAATTCTCATATTTATCATGTATAACTAAAATGTGTCATTTTGCATTAAATTTCAACATAGTAGAACTTGAAATATCCTTAAATAAGAGCCTTGACTTAATCTATGTTAGGAAGACCAAGATCTTATTCTTTTAATTCTCAAGTCAAACCACATGTATATGCATAATTAATCTCATGTCATAGAGGAATTTGGTGAAATCTCATATCCAAATGACATTTTAGTTCTATTAAAATCCAACCAATCAAACTTACCCAATAATTCACCCAAATCAAATAAATTAACAAATTTATATAATTCATTCAATAAAATTTAATAAATATAAAAATATCAATACAATAATATAAATTAAATCCAATAATTCAATTAAATTAATATCTTTGAATTTATTTCATTAATTCAATCGAATTTAATAATTATAAAAATACCAATACAATAAAAACAAATACATAAAAATAAAAATTTAACGATGTTGAAACTATCTATTTACAACATCTCATTTTACATAAATTTAAATGCAATGAACCTGTTCTCAACGTATTAACTCCAAATTACAAATCATTTTATAAACATTAAATATAATTTTAAAATCTATAATAAATCGTAATAACTAAGTTGTGACCATGACCAAAAACATGATATCTATATTATATGACTTTTATATATAGTTATGTCTAAAACCAAAAATAATGAAATTTATCAAGGAACCACAAAAATTAAATTCATTTTTACATTCAAAATTATAGTTTAAATAAAAAAAACATTAATAGGCTTGAAATTGCTCAACAATATTTTCTCCTATCGAATTATCACCTATAAATTTCTTTTCAACATTACTGTCATTAAATTCATCACATCAAAATGAAAAGGACAAGAAAGTTACATGACATTAAAACAATAATATCAACATGTTATCATGCCATAAATTAAGTTGGTGATCATCCACTTTACGATGTGCAATCAAGCAGTTCCACCGCTCCGACCGTAATGCATTTCCAGGAGGGCAAAAGTCAAACAAAAAGCAAAAAGTATCAGCCATTTAGCCATGGATTTGCATTGAAAGCAAAAAGTATCAGGCTTGTGGTTGACACGTCGTGTACTTGGAAGAACACTTGTCTAATGCAAACATACCACGGGAGTAGCAATGCATCGCGATCACATTGAACAGTAAAACATGACTTTCATATTTATATTGTCAAAGATTCCAACCTCGGGAAGTCCCGAGCAAAAGGAACAGAAAACAATGGTGGTGCATTTCCACGCATCGAATAACACTGAACAATACTCCGAGTTACAATATAATTAAAAACCCTAATTTGCAGTCCAGTTTTAGAATCAGAGTAATCCAGAACCCTAATTTATATTGCATTTTGGAATCAGGGTAATTCAAAACCCTAATTTGCAGTCCACTTTTGCAATGAATTGACAGATACCAGACTCTACCAGACTTTTGGAATATATTGGCAGATACCAGACTCTACATCGCATTTGACGCTGTTGGGTCTACTTCCAATATCCTCTTACTTTCAGTGAACAGGTTTCTGAGGATTAGTTGTATAGAGAATAGCGTCACGGATTCCAGAATATCGGCATGATCTCTGAGGTATTCGAGGATCCATGTCAAGACACTGGCCGTTGTATCCTGAGCAGCAAAAATAACTCCAATAATATTATCTGCAATCTGATCGTCTGTCAAGGGCTGACCATAGCTTTTGTCTTCTGACAATATCAGTCTCCAGCAAACCCTCTTTCCACTCAGTGCTAGATCTTCTTTCCGAAATTAGTTTGCTCAGTATCTTGTTTAGTCTTTTCCTAGCCTGTAAAGAAGAGAATTAAAAACTGGATAAGATAAACACCAATTGAAGAGCCCGCGGATCAGACAATTTCAAAATGTTAAAACAAAATAATCCTCAATAAACTTACCAATCAACGCATGTTAACCATGAAAACTATTATATTTATAATGTCTATACCAAAAAAAAAATCTTTCAAAGCAAGGAGTATCAATCTTACAACTTTATGCATGTTTATCCAATTCTTTTTGGGATGTAAACTGTGTTGAGTTTTTGAAAGACTACAGTACTATAACAAGGGAGCAACTGTCGTATCTGTAGTCCTTGCTGGTAGAGGGAAGAAGCATAAAGATGAATTTGTAAGGTTGAACAAAACATTATGTGAACAAAACATTTAGATAACTGAATTTTATAAAATGAACACATGAACAAAAAAACTGTTACTTTGGAATAGTGGTATATTTTCTTTTTGCAATTAGTTTGCTGAATATCTTGCTATGTCTTTTCCTAGCCATGAAACTTTTACATTGGTAATGTTTATAGCAAAAAAACCTTTTTGAAAATCGAGATAGTTTAAGTGCAAAAATTTAATCTATATGTTGATATCCTATTAGTGGGATTGATATGCAAGCTTAGTATTCCAAGTTTGAACAATCACCACATTTATGGTATCACAAGATTCATATTGTTACATTGAAAAGTTGACTTGAAGGAACATGTTCCATATTGTCTGCTTGACTTTTCAAAAAATTGCATGTATCACCACAATCTGGTTTTTCTAGAAGAGCATCTAGTTATAACCCATTAATTCTTAGCCATCCTGAAAGTGTGATGCTGAGACAAATGCCTATTTGTAATATTGTTTGTGGACTATTTCCTTACAAGATTTGCAATAATTTTGGTAGATTGTTTCTGTAGGATTCTTGACGCTGTCATGAAGTCAACATGGCCACCTTTTACTTTCACATGGAAAAAGTTCCATTACTCTGCCATGACATTTCAAAATTGGCATAATAAAATAATTACTAAAATAGATTATGCGAGCTGCCCACGATATAATTTATGGAAAGGAGAAAAAGAAGTAAGAGGTAGCCGCTACCAAAATTGAACTTGCCACTAGTGAAATGGCCAGATCCTCAAGAACCACAGGCACATCTAGGACAGGTCTTCATATTAAGGGCGCCACTAAGAGTAAATGCCCGAACTCATTCATTTCAACTAGTAAATCGATTATAAATTGGACAAATGCAGTAGTGCCTATTTACCATGATGATTTAATGTAAATTAACAAGAGTAGGTTGGAATCAAACAAATAAGGAGATTAAAGGACACCAGTTGTGCAAGTCAAAAGCCAAGCTTATAAACAGTGTGCTACGACATCATCATACTGAATATGAAAATTTGGTAGAGAACCCGACCAATAGACCAAGAAGTTGGAGTCAAAGTTTTGAAATGTCGTGCTAAAGTGCTAAAGTTATACTTGCAGGTAGGAGAAATTACGAAATGGTGATTGATTAGAGTTGAATAATAAACCAAATTAACTAATAAATGAGCATTATGATAAAAGGTTATCACAAAGAATTCATTCCTGGAAACAAAAATCATAACCATTAACAAAACATTATGTAAACAAAACTATTACTTTGTCAAATCTCATTATCACGAAAACATATATACGTTCATTAATTACATTCTGGAGACAATATTTCCAAAAACTCAGTCATTGATTACATTCAAGCTTTCATTCCATGTAATGGAGTTGTTATTGCTGCATTGCTCACAACCATATTAAATATGTTTTGTGACAGACTAGCTTATTTCAACATGTATTTCTGAGGATTGTCTTCAAATTCTTTCGGCAGTTTCTGCATCCAAATTAATAGGTATCACTAGATGCATATTGTAGTGAAATCTATTTGTAAACCATTTTGAATCAACCAGATCAAGAATGTATTCATACCATGCATCCTTATAGCTCTATGTAGAAACGTACTCTTAATGGTACTTGACGCACTTGTCTATAAATAAGAAACAAAAATACAAATATCATAAATCATAAATATACAGGTTTGAGATAAAGGTTGTCACCATGGTGTTGTGACATTTCAGAGTGAAAGATTGCTTGAAAGATGAACTGATAAATGATAAAAAGTAATAAACACTAATAGATGATAAAATTGAGTGTGTATTTCAGAAATAAAGTTTCGTAAAGTAGTTGCAGTTACAAGTCTAAGCATTGCTTGGCATCTTAGATGCTTGCTAATTAGAGAATATGAAGGCTTGAGCATGTATGATGAAGAAGAGATGTGAATGTTTCTCATGGGTTAATTTAAATACTACGTAGGCTGTGTAAATATTATAATGCGGTGAAAGTATTCTAGATAATATAGATAAGAATGGATTTTGATAACATATTCTATAGCTATAGCTATTTGGCTGGATTGTAATTTGTAGACTATGAGAGGCGATGCAATGCATAAACTTTAAAGCTTGCTGAGCTGGTGGAAGAAAGTAAACGTACAAATTCTTCTCACGATATTGGATTCGTTGGCAAGCTTGGAACAAATTGTCTCACTAGAATTATCTTGTTGATCAAACCATCCAACCTCAAATGTCAAGACCTCCATAGCTGCAAAGTTGTAGTGCTATAGGAAATTTAAGCAAGGTTAAATGAAGAATAAAGAGAAGAACAACAAGGTTAGAGTTGTAGTGCATAGAGAGAAGAACAACAAGGTTAAATGAAGCATGAAATTAAAAAAAAAAAAAGTCATACCCACTAGCACAAACGAATAGCTAAATTATAATACCCTTTTCTAATTAATGCACATGTCTCTAGACAAAACTCCATTGCATTTATTATTTCCTGGAATGGCGTCTCTTTTATAATGTAAAATGATAAAAATGTGTATATATCAGAGAAATAAAATATGTTAAACCAACTGGATGATGTAGTTTCACTAGCAAACGAGACTATTTGCCAAAAATAAAATTAGGGTGAAAACTTACTCTTTCCATTAACATATTTCCCCTCCATCCATGAGGGTGATAGTAAATAAATGTGTAACTAACAAATAACAATTTATGCAACCAAAAATAACATAAAAGGGCCTAAAAATCAAATGGATGGAAAATCACTTCATTCCATTAATAAAAAACACAGAGATCATGTTTCCTAAGACATATGCATAAAAAGGTTGCACTGCCCCAAATCAAGGGAGAAAAAAGTATTTATAGATACCTGAGTGTCATATCCCTCCAGCAATTGAATGATAAAATTATGTGCGTTGGTTGCAAAGAGAATACTCCCAACTAGAGCCACAGTTTGGCTGCCAGGGACTGTGAGACACAAGTTATTGAAAATATTTTTGTGGGGTCTGAATGGGTATAAGTCATACCCAGTAGCACAAACGAACAACTAAATTATTATACCCTTTTCTAATTCATGCACATGTATTTAGACAGATTTCCATTTTATATATCATTTCCTGGAATGGCATTGCTTTTATAATGTCTAATGATAAAAATGTGTATACATCAAAGAACTGAAATTTTTTAAACCAACTAGATGATGCGACTAGTTATAGTTCTCTTCTAGTAGCAAACTGAACTATTAAATTGCCAAAAAGAACATTAGGGTGAAAACTGTTTACTCCTTCCATCAACACCTTTCCCCTCCATCCATGAGAGTGATAGTAAATAAATGTGTAACTAACAAATTACAATTTATGCAACCAAAAATAACGTAAAAGGGCCTAAAAATAAAATGGCTGGAAAATCACTTCATTTCATTAATCAAAAACACAGAGATCATGTTTCTTAAGACATATGCATAAACAAGTTGCACTGACCCAAATCAAGGGAGGAAAAAGTATTTATAGACACCTGAGTGTCATATCCCTTCGGAAATTGACTGATAAAATTCTGTGCATTGGTTGCAAATAGGATACTCCCAACTAGAGCCACAATTTGGCTACCAGGAACTGTGAGACACAAGTTATGGAAAATATTTGTGTGGGGTCTGAACAGGTATACAAATTGAACATTTTTGAAAACAATCTCTTCACAGGCTTTTGTCTAGCACCTGCCCATTTTTGTCATCAGAATCTATTGCTGGTACTTTCTCAGTCATCTGTATTATGCTATGTGCAGTAATGCAAGCTTCACTGAAGTATTCAATGTTTGGAAGAGCAGTTTCAAGAGTCCTGTCAACACACCAATTACATGTCAAAAACAAAATAGTAAATTAAATTATTTATGAATAAATTACATGTGTTGGAAGGTTAAGTATCCTTACAGGCCTTCGTTGATGAGTGAAAGGGTCATTGCAAAGGTGTTTCCATCACTCTCTCATTTGTTTTTGGTGACAATTTTATCTTTACAGACTTTTGTCGAGCACCTGCCCATTTTTTTCATCGGAATCTATTGTTGGTACTTTCTCAGTCATCTGTATTATGCTATGTGCAGTAACGCAAGCTTCACTGAAGTGTTTAATGTTAGGAAGAGAAGTTCCAAGAGTCCTGTCAACACACCAATTATATGTCAATAATAAAAAAGTAAATTAAAAGCTTTCTGAAAAAATTACATGTATTGGAAGGTTAAGTATCCTTACAGGCCTCCGTTGATGAGTGAAAGGGTCATTGCAAAGGTGTTTCCATCACTCTCTCCTCTGTCATTTTTATTGAGAAACATATCTTTTAGAGTATTGGAGTCATTTTTTCTAAAATATATTGTTGCTTTGTGCATTCTGTTTAATAATTCCTAGAACACTTTTTAATAGGTGAATAGTTGTATTAATATATAAAGTTAGTAAGAATGCGTGTTATATCAAATAATACATATAAAGCAGGTAAAATATTTTAATTCAGAGGTAAATATAAGGGCTCTTATCACCTATACTACTTTAATTCAGAGGTAAGTGTAAGGGCTATGACCACTTATGTTTCTGTATGGCTGGATGTATATTCTGTTAGATGGCAGTGGTTGCTTTGATTCCCTACTATGTTCTTGCTGTTATAGTTGTTATTCCTTCAAGCCACTGGTTAGGTAAACTACTTTAATTCAAAGGTACACATAAGGGCTTTTATATGGCTGGATGTATATTCTGTTAGATGGCAGTAGTTGCATTCATTCTCTACTCCTGTTCTTGATGTTGTAGTTGTTGTTCCTTCAAGTCATTGGTTACTAAAGATCAGAAGCAGTCTCAGTTCAAAATCATATTGCAAATCCCCAAACCATTTTTCTATATCACAACAGATGCCATTCAAAGATAAAAGAAGTTGCAGTGGGTATTTTGATATAAATATTTTCTTGTAGTGAGTATTTTGATATAAATTTTTTCATTTCTTGAAAAGTATTGCTGAATGAAAAGGGAGGACCAACTTCCTGAGATGTGTGTGGTAATCACCTTGGTGAAGGAAAAGGGCCTCTGGGCGTAACAGCCTTTGTTCACTTATTGGAAATGTTAGCTTGAACAACTGAGCATGAGTTTTCAAGGAAAATTTAGTTTCTTTTGGGTTAGCGATCATAGTGCAAGTGCATATTAGTATGTGGGTCATCCATAGGGGCCCTTTCTGCTGGCAACATAGTAGTAATAAGTGCTTCATGGCTTTTTGCTGGCAACGTAGCAGTAATAAGTGCTTCATGGCCCAAGGTGTCAAATGATAGAATGCTACATACCTTTGCCATGCTATAGAGATCCCTAAATCGAGCAACGTTTATAACAAAACTCTCAACAGTAAATGCCACAACCACCACACTTAATTTTCCAGCTCATGGAAAGTCCTAGAACCAACCATGCAGCAGGTAGTTAAAATCAAGAGATTGTTCTGTAGAGATAAGGGTTTTCCCACTATGGAATTTCAGTTATCAAGGAAGCTGTCTCCATCGATTAGAAACTCTATACATAAAACATCCTTTATTCTTTAACGTCATCTTCTCTTTTTGATGTCTGAAAATGGATTGCGTAGATGATTGTCAGATAATTATTCTTATACCATAAAGGGTTGCCACCAACCGATAATATAAACAACCTGGATACTATGTGGTGGCATATAAACATCTCGATAATCTGAGACTTAGCACTCATGTCTCATCCAATTGTAATAACCATTCAGATTGATAAAGACGTCACCATCATATCATGTCAAAGATGATTTTATTGGAAGAAGTTCCCTACTTTCGGAAAACAATTCACAGACCAGAAAAACTAGGGTGGCGAAGAAAGTTGACAGAAAAAACAGTAGACAAATATCCTTCTACAACCAACCTGTAAATTTACTGACCAGTGAAACTAACGATCATCACCAATCCATACTACACATGACAACAACAACAACAACAACATCTTGTGCAATGCCACCACCAAAAACAGAAATAGAAACCAAATTATTTACAAGGACGTGAAATAATGAAGGAATTGATCCACTTATGCCATAATACTTTCCATGTGGATTGAATTGAGGAATACTGTGAATTAGGAAGCTTGGTTATCTCATGTATCGGGGGCTTATTTCCACGATTTTGCATTTGAGCACCTATAATTATCCTCACTATATGTCCTAAAAATGGAAGCAAGAATGATTCCCGATATTATAGTTAATATCCCTATCAGAATAACCTCCCCACACTAGTCTGGAACCATAGTGCACCAAAAAAGCCACAGACCAGCACCTCACCTCGATGGGTATCCCATTGACACAGTTTGTGAATGAAAACAATGCATATTTCAAAAGATCTTAAACAACCAATACTCGCATCCCCATATTTCAAAAGATCTTAAACAGCCAATACTCGCATCCCCAAGACCACTATACACTCACCAGTTTCATTCGAAACATTAATAAAACTAGTACTTGTAACATTAAAGAATATAACTATTTACTGGTACGTGTTTCTTGCAAATGAAGCTTGTACAATGTAAACTATGAGTAGTGTTCAATATGCTAGAGACACCTGGAGTTGCAAGAGTAGGTTCAAAGAAAAATATCATTTGAAAAGAGATTAGATTCCTTCCATTAGTGAGTCACTATGTAACTATAATTTTCCGCATTTCAAATCCACTACCAGCTCTTACCAGGGAAGCCATATATCATCCATTTGAATAAATTCATAGAATAAGATGAAACATGGGCAATATAGGCGAAAAAATACAGAATTAGAGAATTTCTCATATGAGTCGTATATTGTGTTTAAAAAATGGTTTGGTGTTGAATGGTGTAAAATGCAATCAACATGTCACTTCAGCAAGATCACCCAAATCTGGAATTTCTTTAGCAAATGGAAATGACAGGGTTTGTATGAGTGCCAAGTTTAATTAGATATCGAAAGTTATGTTTCATTAGCCACGTGTGCAATATAGATCCATAATATTTTCATATATCATAAAATGGATGATAATTTTGTGTTGTTTTACACTAAATTAGTGTGATTCAACAAGCTAAAATTAGTTAGAAAGATTCTACAATTGATGCACTAGATACTTGGTATAAATTGGCACAAAAACCACTGCAAAAGGGTAATTATGACAACCTATTTCTATGTAAAAAATAGTGCCGGATAGCAAGCTTATTTTGCTGATTTTATCCTTTGACACACTAATAAAGTCATATTATAAATCCCAGATGTAGTCAGATTTGAAAAATTAGATGATATTTGTATGCACAAAAATCAAGAAAACAGTCGCAAAGATGTCAAAATGGATGATAATTTTGCAATACTAAGTGTGCCTAAAATGGATAATAGTTTGCTGTTGCTGCACACTAAATTAGTGAAACAACAAGCTAAAATCACTCTGAAACTGCTGGAAAGACCCCAAAATTAATGCAAAGCTAGCTATGCTGGATTATCTCCATGCTTCTTAAATGCAAGAAAATTGATTAAATATTGATCAAGAATCTTCAAATTCACATTACATGAAATAGGAAGGAATGACAACAATAGCTGCATTCCAGCTAGTACCTGTGCCTTAATGTTAGCTTTCTATCATAATTCTTTATTGATAGAGGATGAAAGGGGTCCCAAAATCTGAGAGCTTTCTCTAGAGAGGGTGGTGTACTGATATGCTAATTTATTGGTTGCAAATAGGGTCTCTTTACAAAAGCTATGACCTTGTGACTTTAATAATTTTTCAAGTCTTCTGAACAATGTAGGGTAAAATTAGTCAAAACACTAGGAAATAATTCCCACACACTATAAATTGACTTTAACAATTAAGATCATCAAAGGAATGATGCAACTCTTCCTTAGTCCTTAGTCTTGCAGATTTGAGACACTTCAATATATACAATGATTAAGATTACTGAGGCATCAGGTTAATGATACTTGCACAGGCTTCGAAAATGTAAAAAATCCTCACTTAGGAAAGTGTAAGATCGAAGAAAAATACGTGTCAAGGGTGCACAAATTTGTGCCTTATGAAGGAAGAAAGGCATAGGTCTCTAATAGTATTTACCTTACTAAATTAGATACAATACTTCAATAATATCTCTGATTTGAGTAGAAACCAAGATGGCTAACACAATGCGAAGGCCACAATCATGAGTTTTAAGCCAATTTTTTATGGAGTCCGAAATGTTTATATCAAATTCAAAATATTTCCCTAACATAGGGCCAAAAATGGTAGAATGAAAACTTCACACATAGAGTAACACTGCTACGAATTTGCAAAATTTCTCATGGATAGAATTAACCCTTGAAAAATTATGCATAATAATATTATAATAAGAAGATGCTACAAATCAGGTATAAAATCTGTAGTAGAAAATCCATAGTAATAATAGGTAAACCTTCAATTCTTCAACAAGACATGACCTTTGCTCTCGATTGGCTTGACTATACAAGGTCAAATTTAAAAGATGAATGTCATAACATATGTGTGATATCTCTCACCACTTGGAGAGAATATCATTACCTCTATGTAGATTTTATTAGATTTAGCAAAATTCGTGTGCTAAGTTAAAAGATAATTTTATTTTAAGGTCAAAATTTCGAACCGATGATACCACTGAGTACAAACTACAAAGGTACTTAGTTATTAATCAAACACAAGTATTAAATTAACTATTGATTTAGTGTATTATGTGTGGCACATGCTTAGAGAGGAACTAGAGAGTACGAGGGTTATTCTATTTTGTAGATGCTATGTCCTTATGTTATATCTTCCGAAATGTGATGGATTAATGTAAGTCTTCCAAAATGCCTTAGATAAAAGTCTTGGTACACTGTCATTGATTGTATATTTTGTTTCTAAGATTCTATAAATATATATGCACATAAGTTCAGCTTGGGACACAAGAATTTTCTAATCTATTATCTGTGTTTCTGGGTCCCCACACTATGGTGGTAAACCCTTTTTTGATCCAAGCCAGAAACTTGGAATTTCTGATCAGCCCTAGAAATCTCATGAAACTTCACCTAAAGCTACTTTGGTTTCCCACAGATTGCAAGACAAAATACCAATAGAATCAAACCTCACAGGAAATCTCATGAAACTTGACCTAAAGCTGCTTTGTTTACTGACATATTGCAAGACAGAAAACCAGTAGAATCAAAGCTCACAAACTGCAAGCATAGATTGTAAATTCAATCATAGTTTGTAAACTTATACTTTTATTTATAATGAATGACCAAAAGTAACTAGCAGAAATGAAAGCTATTTTGAGTTCTTTATGCTAGTGATTGTAGAATGAACAAACTTAGATACAGATGGAGAACACACGAACATTCTAAAATATCATGGGAGAACCAAGACTCTTTAACTTCACATCACAGGAAATAGTAAAAAATCACAACAATAGTTGTAGAGTCATCGAAAAATGAAGCAAAGGGGTGAATGAAGCATTGATAATAGCCTAAATTGATTATGCAATAATATTAAGTTGAATATAGTAACATTCTCAAATATCATGGGAGAACCAAGACACTTTAACTTCACATTACATGAAATAGGAAGCAATGACAAGAATAGCTGCAGAGTAATCCAACAATGAAGCAAAGGGGTGAATGAAGCATTGATAATTTCCTCACTTGATTATGAAATAATATTAAGGAGAAAAGAGAAGAAAGAACAGATATGGATCAATAACAAAAGTATCTAATCTTGTACAAATATGGAAATAGAATAAGGCTTTAAAATAGAACTCCTAATACTCCCAAGTACATGTCTTCATTTTTAAGTAAGGTGTGATTGAATAAAATCACCAAGACTTGAATCTGAGGAATAATCAGCAGCCTGTAAATATTAAGTAAGTAGGATCTAAACCTGCCTGCCCGTCCTAATAACTATTGATGCTTAAGATATAATTTCATCCACTAATTTATGAAAATAAGAGAAAATTATCAATATTTCTACTTACTTGATAAGGTAGGACATATTCTAGTATGTCTTTTTCATTTTTTGTTCCTAAAACAATGGAAAAATGGAATTTCCTATTTGTAAACCATTTTGAATCAACCAGTTCAGGGATGTATTCATACCATGTATCCTTAGAGCTCTTTTACTTGACAAGCTAGGAAATAGGAATGTACTGATACCATGTGTCCATATAGCTCTTTTACTTGACAAGCTAGGACATATTCTAGTATTTCCTTTTCATTTTCTATTCCTAAAACAATGGATGAAAGGAATAAGAATTAGCAAATGCATATTGTAGTGAGCTCTATTTTTTAAATCATTTGAATGAACCAGTTCATGAGTGTACTCATACCATGTATCCTTATAGCTCTTTCAATTGAAGCAGAAGAATATGCCATATACAGAGACCTATTCTTGATGCTATAAGGATTTTTCTATGCATAGATATAACAATTTCCCATGTCTTAATGCTGATGTGTTCATGTTGGCAGGCATATTATTATCAAAAGACATTCACATTGCACCATGACTGTGATAATTTGCTATTCTTGGAAATAAAAGAGAAGTATTTAGTGTATAGGATATTGACTTATTGCATATTGATAAAAGAGGACTAAATGCTCAAAATCAGAATAATGAATTTCATACTTTCAGAGTAACACTTGTAAAAATTATGAGTAAAAATAGGACAAAGATAAAACAATGCCATTTATAGATGACAAAAACTGTCAAGTTTTCAAAGCATTGTTAGAGATGAAATTCATATGTAAATAATTCAGGAATACTGATAAAGTTCCTATTTCATAATTAAATGCACTTTTAAAATATTAAAGAAAAGGAGGAAACAGTAATTGAGTTGAGTTTAGACAAGAAAATTGGAAAATTGCCCTTAATCTAGTTCATTGAACATAATGATAATGACTAGAAATTATGCAACAATACAATAATGAAAAACTATTGTACAAGATTATTGTGTAGTATTTTGTACTAAGTACATTTTCCTAATAAATGTACAAAAATTGAAAATTAAATAGTTCTATTGGAATAAGTGCATAATATAAATAAATAGATTGTATTCCAACAGTTGCGATGTCACTGGTCTTTGTCATCTGTGTAACAAAGAATTAGTTAAAGAGAAAATCATAACATTATTAAGTGAGCAGAGTAAATTTTTGAAAGAATAGATGTTGAGTCAAGATGTTAAGGTACCCTTCACTTGTTAGCCGACATGTAACAGTTCACTATATTCATTCAATATGAACTTGCTGTGAATTTGGAGATCGCGTAGCATGTAGACAATGGTTTCCTTTTCTTGCAAATATTGTTCATATGACATGGGTTTTAAACGAGGAACTAAATCATATACTAATGGTTCCCTGATAGTGAAATGGACAATGTTTTTTGTGATAGATTCTATTGTAGCATTTATACAATGTTTGTATACTAAAGGGAAATTATTATTGCATTTTGAACAATAAATTATTCCATTTTTGTTCAGTATGGATGAACTGATCACAGAATTTCATGTAGCAAAAATAGGCTTGAATGGAGTTGAGTAATAATTTGATTCTTTTAGCATACCTTCAACATGTTTATAAAATATTCAAATGCTAATGTACAATATTACATATGAAATTCAAAATTAGAAAAAATATCATTATTGCTATACTTACAGCATGATTAGATGTCATTAGCTTTCCAACATTCTTAACTGCGTTTGTGTTAAGTTCGGTTATGAAAGTTGATTGTGTTGTTCGAAATATTTTTTCTTTTACATCTCTCCTTTTGTAATATTTTTGAAAAGGATAAGGGGAAATTGTCCTTTCTGCAATTGATTTTCCATTGAAATCAAGTATTGTTCATATGTATCAAACAATTGAAACTACAAGAGATAAATTATAATAAGTGGTATTAAAAAGAGATAAATTGAATTAATACATATTATTTATTAAAAATTAAGAATAAGTGGTATGAAAATACATACTGTTGCACAATCATTTTCAAAATCTCCATCTTTGATATGCAATATGTAGTACAATCCAACTCTCTTGGCAAGTGTACCAGCTGCACGGATTGTACCAATTGGGTACATTTTTTCTTTTTCTACAAACTTCTTAATGGTTGTATCTGGAATGAAATAATATTCTTTGCAAACTTGAGGCACATTTTCTAGGATACTTGATTCATTTAGAGAAATTATTCTATCACAATCATCACGATCGTAAATAGTTTTAGGCAGTATTCAAAAATTCGTAATAGATATACTCCTACCTTATATAATTTTTTGTTCATGCTGTTCAATTAAGTGTACAGGTATACTTAATGTGACAGTCATCATTCCTTTCTCATTGGTCAAATAAGACCGTAATATTCGACAAGAAGAAATGTGCTATACACGACCATTATGTCTCTGACAAATAATTGTCTAGTAATATGTCTGTTCAAGTCTTCAATTGATACTTTAACTAGAGGCAGTTATTTTTTCCTCTATAACTTTCTTATTTAGATACTTGTATAAAATTTCTATAATGCTATGTTTTTTTATAAATTGTAGAACTATAGATAAATTAGAGTATAATATTGCATATGCATACGTTTTCATTGCATATGCATACCTTTTTACTGCATCATTTTGTAAGATGCTTGATTCTCCTCTTGTTGATTCTATTTGAATTGTACTAAAAATAGTAATTTCATATTTCAAAAGCAATAAATGAGAGTTTATGATAATTAAACTCTACATATATTGTAATATTATCATATTTATTTTGCATAAGAAATAAATGAAGAGTTTATCGTAGCTAACCTATACATGTATTGTTGTTCAGTTTCCTGAAGGGACTGGCTACTAGTGCTTTTTTAACTTTTCCAACATTTTCTAATTTATATATATTTAGTTGTACATATGTATATTAGTCAATTGTAAAAATACAATGAATACATAATGAGCATTAACATTGTAAATTCAGAATCTAGGCATATTTGTATAGTTTTCATAAACATACCTCTTTAAACTCTGTGATTAGCTTGCATCCTCTACTTGACTCATGTTTTGTATATCTTAAGTAGTTATCATGTAGCCATTACGTAATTACTACTATAAATAGCTATACAAAATATTTTAATTTCATGAATATAAGTAATTTGTAACTAGAAAAATTAAAATAAAAAAATGATGGAGTTGATTATGCGCATACTCTTTGGTAGTTTCTTGTTCAATTTTCTCTTTCATGTGGTCAATCAGTTTTCCTTGTTCTTGAATTTTTTTACTTGTTTTTTATTTTTATTTTTCATCAGCTACCCTATTGTTATAAAATAGTAACATATATTTAGTTCAATTTCAAAACATATAAAAGTAAAAAGTGAACAGGAATATAAAAACCATATAAAAGAAAAAGACAGAAGTACATACTTTCTTCTTTCATGTTCCATGTTGTTGATTTTTTTTCTCATCCATTTTTGTTCAATTGAAAATGGTTTTATTGATATAATCTGCATTCAAAATTTGTAATTTTGTAAAATGTTTCATATGTAGATCATAGCTGAAGGAAAAGAGATATTGTATCATGATCAGACCAATATGTATCTAATATGAAAATTCTGAATTGTATATTAGTTACATTTGACCACAAATGGTCAGTGAATGATTTATGCATGCTATTAGTTCTGCTGATAAGAAAATGGAGACTGTAATTGTTCATGTAGCTTTCTAGTTCTTTTTTTTTCTGATTGCTTTATAACAAATAAATATTGAAGTCCCCAAAAATAATTGTGATAGCCTTTAAATCTAGATGCCATAAAACTTTTGCAATGACATTCAAAATATTTTTCAAATTTGCATGTGGTGATGCATATATATTGAGTATTGAAATTTGTGATCCATGAACTATTATTTTTTCCAACAATGCTTCTTCAAGATGCTCTTAAAAGTGGATGTGTTCAAGCATAGTTATATGTTTTTTTATTAGTATCATTAGTCCATGTTTAATGCAATTAAAATTTGCAAATTACTCATTTTGCATAGACAGGGACATATATGTTTCTTTTAAGAATAAGATATCCGATTGCATTGTTTCATAATCACTGCATATGTCACTAAGATGTTAATGAAGATTATGAGTGTTTAGTGAGAGGATGGAGATGGATCACAATTATTGTATTTATGAATAGTCATATTCTAATATCCACTTTACAATTCTTTGCAAACATTGAATTTCACAATTTACTTTTTTCTTAACCTTGAAATTGTTGTTTGTCAAAGCATTTAGCAAATACAACGACTCTATGTTTCTTACACGTGATAGAGATGTGGACACTAGGCCATCCACTTGTATTCCATTAGGGTCAAATGAAATTCTATCCAAGGTTAAACCCTATGACCTATGTATTGTGCGTGCACATGCAAGTTGAACTGGCAATTGTTTTTGTATATTCAGATGAACCATGTTTGGTGACATAGGCATTGCTTCTGTATTTCCTAATATTGGTATCCAATCATGTGCTCTATATGAAGTATACAAATAAGCTAGTTTTCTAGATTTTCGATGACAAATATTAGGGTCATGAAACTTAATCCATAGAACATCAACTTTATCTGTATGAGTATATAACTTGACTATTCCATCCGCACCATTTACTAGTCCATCTTGTGCATCATAATTGAGAGCATACATTTCAATTAGCATGTTCAACTTGATCACAAGTTGTGAAGGAAAATTAGCTGTATGTTGATGCCTTGGAACATTTCCATTTTTCTATTCATCTTCGTCATTTTCATTGATTAAAATTTCATTACCAGGCATGAGTGTTAACATTTTTTTGTTATGCATTGCAAAGTCTTTGTTTTTGTAAAATAAATAGGGAAATTTTGGATCATTTGGTATAGGTCAGATGCAACGTTTATTAATATATGTTATATCATCACAAGTTTGACTATTTGTTCGCATTATATTTAAAATTGATATAAATTTTTCACCCATTTGTCGCATATTCATATGCAATTGGAAGCACTTAACATTATCCTTCCAGAAATCATGTGTTATTGTTTGATTGTTGATTCTTGGTTGTTCAAAAATTAGCGAGTCTTCAATAGGTTGCACTTGGTAGAAATCACCACAAAATATCATGTGAATGTTTCCAAAGTATTTTTTTTGGAAATGTTTTATGTTTATGAGTCTATTGTCAATAGAATATAAGAAATGACCACCAATCATAGAGGCTTCATCTATGAAAGCTAATTGCAGTTCTTGATATAGCTTTGATAAGTTGTCTAATACTTCTTTAATAAGTGACAATAATTGAAACTTATTAAAAGGAATTAGCAATTCAGAATGTATTGTTGTTCCTCCTGCATTATATGTAGCTTTTCCTATATATGCTAATGTTAGACCATTTGGTTTCATAGGATCAGTTGTGTTATGTGAATCATATATTCGTATAAGAATTTGGAAAATTTCTTTCACTGTCAATGTTTTTATTACCCCTGCTCCACCTGTAATAAATAGGTAAGTTCGTTCATTGAAGTTTCTTCTTATTTTTATTCCAAAATATTTTAAAATTGCTTGTTTCTCTTTGTTCAACACTCTTATGAGTTAGTAATAATCATTTTTTTCCATTAAAAATGGATCAGCGGTTATTTGAAATCCAGGATTGATTCTTTTTTTCATCTCAAATTGTTTTGGAAATTGCAAGTCTGATTGCAAATCATATTCCTCACAATGGGAACTATTTTCTTTGTTTTGAATATTTATCTAATTGGTATTCATAGAACTATTCAACTCATTTGTTACAGTCTATAAATCACCCCATGTTGGATTGATGTTATAACTAAATTTAGCTTCATTGGTGCTAATTGTTTTTTCATGTAATGTATATGCAACTTTCCATGTAGGGAAATCTCGTTTCAATATTTTCTCACATTTTTCAAATGGAACATATAACAATAATTAAATTTTAAACATCTTTGTATTTGTTATATTTGAAAAAGTGTATAACATTTGGTTTTTTCCTTTTTGATATGTGTGTGCCATCTTTCTTGTAATTTGATACAAATGCTGCAAGGAAAATTTCCCTAATGGAGCATGGGCGTCTGATGTAGTAATCAATAATGGAATGACACATCACATCTTCTGAATCATCAGGTTCTTGTTTCAAGAGAATAGGTGGTTTGAGCATAAATGTACGTTCATCAACTGGAGATGTATTTATGAATATACATTCTCTTGAACTACAACTCAATGGAAATGAAAGTGCTATATGCACTGCTTATTGAGCTGACATTTTTTGCAGATTAAGTAATGTATTTCCATTTTTATGTATCATTTGCATAGCATCAATTTCATTTCTCTCATGCTCTTTGCGTATCCTTCTAAATGAATTTGTCATGGACTTGTCAATTTTGGTCATATATGAACTACAATATGATGTTGTAGCATATGTATTTAGCACATATTGTGCATCTGTATTTGCATGCCCTATAGCAAGCATATCCTTTGCAAGACTGTTGTTCCAAATGTGAGAAGGTTTTCATTTCAGAAAAATTGTTGGTTGTTTTACTCTACATTATAATAGTTGTATGTATTCATCTTCTGTTACTCCTATTTGTATTAAGAATTTGTCATGGGTTATTGAATCATTGTAATTTGTTTGTTCCAAAAATTCAAGAAGTGATAATGATTTGTCTGTGAGTTTTTTATTATCTACACTAATCGGTTCAATGATCATTGTTTATTTCTTTGGCAGCATGGGGAAGTTGTATATACAATTTGAATTTTTCCACTTTTTACAACTTCTTGTATGGTGACGTTTATGGAATTGAGCAATATCTAGCTCCAAATGGTCTGTATCACAAGTTATGTAATTATCGAGAAAGTTTTCAATACCTTGATTGCTTTGCTTTCCGTATAATGGAGCATTTTCTATCCATAACAGTCCATGTTCATGTTTAGTACCTCTATTTTGAAACTCTGTTATGAAATAGTAGTCAGATATTTTCCCGAAGAACGTACTATCATGACATATCATTCGTTTTACAACATTAATTATGTGTCTCTATTACTGACTACATGTGATTGGATATTTTCTTATAAGATAGTCAATGTCATTATCTTCTAATGTATCAGTATCATTTTTATTTTCTTTATTTTTAAACAATGTGACCAATGTATCTATTAATGGTTTCCATCGATGTTCTAAACTTGTAAATGTCACAAAGAAAGTTGGAAATTTCCGTATCATTGCAAATATGTTTTTTTTTTAAATTTTTTCCAAATGATTAGGAGAGATGCGAATTTTTATGACATCTATATATCCAATATCAGATTTCAATAAATTTTCCAAATTTTCTTGATACTTGACATCTTTTTCTAATATTTTTCTTCCTCTTACTTTCCCTTTTCTTATTTGTACCCATATGCAAAAGAGTGCTTTGTCAATAATTATTCACATTGCCTTGAAAAACAAATTTGTTGTGTGATATGAGAAGTCACCACTTGCTTGTGACGATTCCCATTGTACTATTTTTTGGTCTCTAAATCTATTTTTGATGTCATGATCCCGCGCATCACCATAGAATAATGTAGGAAATTTCATTTCTTCTGCATGTTTGTCCTTGAAAATCCCAAGTTTTTGTTGTCCTTCAATAGGTGCAAGTTCAATAATCCTGTCTTGAAAATCATATATGAGTTGTGACTCTATTAATCCATGTATCAATGTTTCAATAGGTGGTTCATTGTTTGCATCACTATTTCTATCACTTCCACTATCACTATTTGCATTCTGTATGACGTTTTCATTATTTTATTGAAAAATATGGGTCCAATTCTCATTTGCACAAATGTTCTCAGCCTTCTATAGAATTCTAGAACATAATTCATTCAATGCTTTCATGACAATAATTGGACGCTCTATACTTGTTTGATATGCATTTTTGCATTGAAATCATATCTTAAATGCAACTACAATTGTCATCGTATCACTTAGATATTGTGGCAATGCTTTTTTCACAATGTCCATATGAACTAGTACATTGATAATTGATCATGTTAAGCCAATTTGTGATCGCTTATATCCCCATTGTCTGATTTGTGCAAATTAAATTCTTAGTGACAAAAGTCTTTCTTCTAAATCTGAAAGCACTTTTACAGTTGGTAATGGAGTGTTATTTCTTATTTTTTTAGGTGTTGCAAATTGTGGAAGCTTTCCATTTTTACGTGCTCTCGTGCAAGAAAAACATATGTTTTCACGTCTAAAGGTCCTATTTTTCAAGGTCAAATTCATATGCTTTTCTTGCAGATATTTAGTGAAACATGTCATATTTTTTGCAAAATGCAATTTGGTGGAAACTGAACATGTATTTCTAGGTGTGTCTTGGACTTGTTTCATAATGATGTATTTTTCATCATTTTTTCTTCGACAAATTTGTTTTCTTATTATATATTTTTTATTGTTTCCGACATTGCGAAGTCTTTGTTTTAATCCAAGAAATGTCATTCATGTTTTCTCATTAGAAGATGTTTTTTTATATGAAATTTTCATAGTTTCGTCATCTATGTTAGCTTCAAAAACATTAATGGATATTTCATTGCGTCTACTTCTTGTACGCATGTATTGTTTTGTTTTGTGATAACTAAGCCTACGAGACTTAGTTGGACTACTATCTTGTGAATCAGATAGTATCGCATCAATAGATTGATTTGTTTCTAATAAACGCTTACGAAGCAATATATTTTGATTATTGCATATGTCATTGCATTTACCTCTTGTACATATGAATTATTTTATTTTGTAATAAATAAGTTTAGGACACTTATTTGGACTGATATCTTGTGAATCAAATCCTATCTCAGAAATAAAGTGTTTTGTTTCTAGTAAACACTTTTGAGGCAATATGTTGTCATTATTGCATATGTCATTGCATTTACCTCTTGTATATATGAATTGCTACATATCACTAGATTTTTCGCTTGTATGTATTAAGTTCTTTATTATGTGATAATTAAGCTTATAGCACTTAGTTTGACATGCTTGTTGTAAATGAGATGATATCTCAAATTAAACATCATTGTTGAAATCTACTTGAGAATGCATGAAAAATTTTGAATTAGAATTTGTAGATTTTGTTACTACATCATATTGAAAAATGTTATCATGAACATATTTTTTTTGTATCATTGGCTCATAATGCATATGTAATGAATCTATTTTGAATGACATGATATTAACAAAACGATTACATCTCAAATGAACAAAACTATAATTGACAAAGTTACTAGTCATAGACGACCACAACTGGATGTTAACTTTGAATATGATATATATCCATTGTAAACATAACGGTCCACCCTATATTTGTCCGTCTTCAAATGGCATTGCCATATTTATGAGATATTGTTGCCAGTTCGTATTCCCTGTATATTGTATCACATCAACTATTATATAATGTTTTAAACAATGCAATAGTTGTTGATTGCTATTCATAAGTGCATTTAAAAAGTACTGGACAATGTAAAGTCATAAACATTGTGTGTCGAATTCTGTTGCTACTAAATAGAAAATTGCATTAAAGAGGTTGTTTCCGCAATTCGATGTTGTTTGTTTTTCCATCATTAATTCATATAGAATCATATTACGTACAATATGCATTGAATGGTTTTGAATTTCTTTTCAAATAGATGACAGATAGATACTAGATTGTTCGTAAATGCATATTGAGAACTTTTGGTAAAGCAATGGTTGATAATGACCACTAACAGAATTTGCATCATGGAAGAGAACGTAATATGGAATTGTATTTTCATGTTTATTAAAAAGAAAATATCTGGTGTTTCTTGTTAATTACCAAATTCCAATTGGTATATTTAGCCATTTAGCTAACCAATGTATACAAAATGTATCCCCCCATAGCCTTCGTTAATATTCCTTTATATTTTTCGATGCATAACAACACATTTTACGAAGATATGTATCAATATCAGTAATTCCATGTATCTTCTACAAAAAATCAGATGTTAGTTCATATTGACATGACTCTATTGCTTCAACATTGTTTTTGTTTGAGAAAAATAGAAAATGTTCTATTAATCCATTTTGAAATTTATTTGAAGCATAACGAAAATGTAGAAGCACTTCAAATGAATTAAAAAACAATCTCCTACAGTATATGAAAATGCATCTAATATAAACAGACCATTTCTTTTTAATAAACAATCAATGTTATCAGATACAAAGCATTGTAATTTCAATTTGTAACTATCGTCATCTATTAATTCTTCCATCATTTCCAAGTAATTATTAGATTTTACCTGTGCAATTGTCTTTGCAGAAACTAAATTACCTTATAAAATCATTCTACTGCTCCTATCTACAGATTTCCAAAGAAGATTGATGAAATCAGGAAACACTAAAGATGATTGTTTCCAACAAAATAAATGCATTAAAATAACACATCTCTATGATTCCAAGACCCTAAACAAAGGATAAAGGTTAAAAATCTAAAAGGAATAAGTTTATGGTACATAGTAAACGTGAATTATGCAAGGACTAAACTGGTGAATAGCACCATGTCACAAAAATAATACAGATATTCTCATGTTGAATAGCACCATGTCACAAAAAAAATACAGATATTCTTATGCATAGATATATAGTATAATTTTTACATTGTCCAAATAAAGTTAAAAAAAATATCCTACATTCTCATTGTTATGAGAATAAAATAAATTAGAATGTCCAAATAAAGTTATATGCCATTGAAGCAGGAAATGGTTGAACATAATTGAACCTAAATCTTCAAATTTGTTATATATGGTATTTACTAAACTCAATGACATTAAATTGACTTCTGATTTCAGTAGAAATTTTAATACTTGAATTGAGCACAATTAAATTGCACTGAGATATCACAATCTATGCATGTCTAAGGTTCAATTTATGTTATGACAAGAATGTGAAAGTTTTTAAGCCGTAATGATGAACACCACAGAAATATCTACATATGAATCAAAGATAAGGATAGGAAATAAGTTTGTAACGAAGACCTCAGAGCATCTATTGGGTGATTCTTGGAGATATTTATGGAGATGCTTAAACCAAATATCTAATCATGAAATATTGCTATGGTCATAAAAATTCATGTAAAGGACCTAATTGTACAATATAAGTACACATGAACTGGTTGATCAAATAGAATTTCCTAATTGAAAAATATAATTACACATGAACTTTTTTGAGTATAGTTGTTGAATCTCCATCCCAATAGCATGGTACAGTTCCCTACAAGAGAAATGCAGGTAAATTAAGGATGAATCATTAGAATATTTTTATTTTTATATCTGAGAGCTAAAATGATTAGGAAATATATACCCAACTTGATTAACAGCCTAGTCACCACCAAACCCAAACCCATCAATCCAGACACACAAGCACTAATAAGAAGTAAGTTCCCTTGAGTAAGATCCAGTAATAGCCTTAGTATTAGCTTTATAGACTGCCATAAGGTAGTCTCCGGCCATAGAGTGGATTGGCATAATAGGATAAAGAAATAATTACCGAACTAGACACAGTGGATTGGTAGATGATGCATGGAGCTTGAGCTCTAGAGATTTGGTAATTGGTTATTAGAGGTTATCCTACATAGTATCAAATAGTCTACAATTTCTAGAGTGGAAGAAAACAATTTATTATGATGATGCATAGCAAAAAAATGAGGATGAGTTTGTGTGAAACATAATTGGATTATTTGACATTGTTCACCTATAAATAGAGAAGGAATCACATGACTCACTACGACTACACAATAATCATAATCTAGATACTGATGCATCACCTAAGAGTGGCCATGAAAATAATGATTGAAACATGATGTTGCCCAATAGGTGTTCTAGCATTTATGATTTTGTTTGATTAATTCTTAGATGTATGTATTCTGGACACCATATTATGGATTTCGACTCATGAATATTGAGATCTGTTAACACTTGAAATCATCTTATTTCAAATACCAACTCTAGAAGAGTTAACACTTGAAATTAGAAGAGTTAAAAGGTAACTGGAGAATGTAGGTTAGTGCTTGCTAAACATGAGGAGGACCCCTGCATAGCCTATAATTTTTAAGAATAATGTGAAACCTAGAGATCAACAAACATTTCCAAACTACAGTAAAGTAACTGTGATTAGACCACAAAAATATGCCCTTAAAAATGCATATCTGTGTGAAGAAATACAAAAAGCATCAAGTTTGATTAACTAAATTACAAATAACAACTTCATTATCACTAATTAGCAATGTAACCAATCTCGTGGGTTTGATTCATTGGAAGAAGTAGAGGATGAAGCCATGGTTATCGCAGAAAAGGGAGATGAGAAAAGACAAATGGTTAAATAATGGTTCATGGTAATCCACAAAAAGCCAAGATGTATCATGTGGTTAGAAGTGAGCAAAAGAAAACCAAGGATGATCCGATGGATGGTGAATTTTTTTGCATGAGCTTCAAAAAAGATACTATTTATTTTTAGCAGATTCAAAATGAAGAGGATTAAAGGTAAAGAAGAGCAAAGATGAATATTGCAAAATACAAAAGATAAAGAGGGACAACATAGGTAAAAAATATTTATGGCAAAGACTATAGAAGAAAAAGATGAATATTGGACCAATTATAGATACAAATTAGTTAACCCACTTTCTTCTAGGAGGACTTTGGAACCATAACTCACTGTTTTCTCATCATCTAGAGGAGGGCGCACCATCTCTTGGAACTCACATGCTTGGATATTCGTACATGTAGTTAGATCGTATATATTTTACCATTTATTTCAATTTTCTCTCCTAGTTAGTTGAGAGATTTAGTTGCTTATGCATTGATAGTTTAAGTCTTATTTTGGATTGTAATATAATAAATTTATTAAGTTTCATGGGCCAAAATCTATCTGAAGAAGACTCCTCTTGTATAGGTTGTTGGAAGTTTGTGGAGACACCCTGAAGTATTGCTTGAGACTTTTAATGTAGCTTGTTGGAGACTATTGATTGTTCCTAATTTAAGAGAATTTAATTGAGATTAATTTTCCTCTTAAATTTTGTGTTGTTCATGGTGGAAAATTGTCAAATGAAAGCGATGTTTCATAATTTGAAGATGTTGTAATTTCATTGAATTAAGTTGTGAACAGTCTCTCATATATTCTTGATAATTTTCCTTCATTAGGATTGTCCACTTGAGAAAAAACTCATTAAACCATTGCCTCTTGGACCCCATATTTCCACAATAGATTTAGGTAATAGTCTTGGTTTCCAACCACTGAAAAAATTATATAATCGACGTCTTTGTTTGTGTTTACAAATCTGGAAATTACAGCTATAATACCATACTCCATATTTTCCTTAAGTATAACAAAATCACCCAAATACATAGCATTTCACAAGACTTGTTTCTGATTCTTAGATATGGAATTTAAGGTATCATTTGCAGATATAAAAAACTAGATCCAATATCAGTTAAGTATCCAGTTCATCTACTAAAATTAGATTGCCTTAGGGACTCACCGCTTAAGTTGGATAGGAGCCAACCTCAAGAGGAGGAGATGGTTGTATCTAGAATGCATCCCATTATGTGTTCTATAATTTATGATTTTGTTTGATGAATCATTACATGTATGTATTATGGACACTGACTGATGAATATTGAGATTTTCTAACACTTGAAATCATCTAGTTTCAAATATCAACTCTAGAAGACTCAACACTTAAAATTAGAAGACTTAAAGGATACCTGGAAAATGTAGGTTAGTGCGTGCTAAGGATGAGGAGGATCCCTATGCAGCCTATAATTTGTAAGAATAATGTGAACCCTACAGATCAACAACATTTCCAAACTACACTAAAGTAATTGTGATTAGACCATGAAAATATGCCCTTAAAAATGCATATATGTGTGAATAAATACAAAAAACATCAATTCTGATTACCAAAATTACAAATAACGACTTCATTAGCAACAATTAGCAATGTAACTAACCCCATGGGTTTGATTAATTAGCAGAAATAGAGGATGAAGCCTTGGTTAACGTCGAAAAGGAAGATGAGAAAAGACAAATGGTTAGATAATGGTTAGAAGTGAGCAAAAGAAAACCAAGGATGATCCAATGGATGCTTCAACAAAGACATTATTTATATAAATAGCAAATTCAAAATGAATAAGATTGAAGGTAAATAAGACAAAATATGAAGATTGCAAAAAGCAAAGGATAAAAGGGAACAACATAGCTAAAGAATATTGAAGGTAAATACTATAGAAGAAAAAGATGAAGATTGGAGCAATGAAAACAAATTAGTTAAGAACTAGTAATTTTTTATGGAGAATATGAAGGATTAACTCCCATTTCTGAATCTCCATCCCAACAGCATGGTACAATTACCTAAAAGAGACGTGAAGGTAAAGTAAGGATAGCGAAAATTATTTTCACTCAGTTCAAATTTCCTATGCCAGAAGTGGTTATAGAGGCTGGCAACCATATATTTCGATAGATGGTGACTTTGTTTGCATGGGCTTCAACAAAGACACTATTTATATTTAGTAGGTTAAAAATGAGCATTAAAGAAGATTGAAGGTAAAGAAGACCAAAGATGAATATTGCGAAAGACAAAATATAAAGAGGAACAACATAGGTAAAGAAGATTGAAAGAAAAGAATATAGAAGAAAAAGATTAAGATTGGACTAGTGAAAAAAAAATTAGTTAAAAACTAGAAATCGTTCAGTGAGAGTATGAAGGATTAACTCCTATTTGTGAATTGTGAATCATGAATAATTTCTAAATTATTGTAATGATGCACACCACACAAAGATCTACAAACGAATAAAAGATAAGGATAGGGAAAAATTTTGTGATGAAGATCTCATAGGATCTGTTCACTCATTTGTGGAGATACTTATGGAGATGATTAAACCAAATATATAGTCATGAAATATTTTTATGGTCATAAAAATTCATGTAAATGGCCTAACTGTACAATATAAGTACACATGAAATGGTTGATCAAATAGAATTTCCTAACTATACAATATAAGTACACATGAACGAGATTGAGTGTAGTTGTTGAATCTCCATCCCAACAGCATGGTACAATTTCATACAAGAGATTGCCCAAGTAAAATAGGGATGAATATTTCAAAGACATTTTCCAAAATAATTCATTTTGACTAGAATGTAATTCATTTCCATTGCACTGTTGATACATATATTTCAATCAAATTTGGCTGAAGAGGATAAAGAAGTAATGACCCAACTAGACATAGTGGATTAGCAGCAGATGATCTGTCGAGATTGAGCTCTAGTGGTTTGGTAATTGGTAACAGTATTCATTGAATAACTAATATCACTGGGCAGGAACATCCTCAATAGGAATGTTGGACAACAATCCAAAAATAAAAAAGCAAGTATGAAGGAAATTATGTAGTCTACAAAGCCTGCTACTCATCTCTTGTAAGGGACAAGGTTGAGGAACTAAGAAAGGATGCTAAGGAATGGGGCTCATTTGGAAAACTATGGACATGAAATGAGATTTATAAGATATGATTACCAAAATGAAAAAAGGAAATATACTCAACATAAAGGAGAATAAATATTGATTCTGTCTCGGCCTCTAAGCAGGAAATTTTGACCGAAACTTGGCATTTGGAAAATATACATACCAATTATAAGATGGAATGAACAATACAGCTTTGTGAGAAAATTTCCCGAACATTTGTACAAAAAAAACTAAAATCTTTAATTCAAAATTTCACCAAAATCAACTAAATAAATGCAAACTTAATAATCAGTGTAAATGACAAAGTTGTAGGAGAAGCTTTGGAACATTTGGAAGAAAAATTTCCTTATGTCATATATTTCATCCCTAAGAACCTATCCAAAGTTGAACTTAATTACACAATTACTAAAAACTAACTCTTGTTTATTGTGCACTCTTTGAACAATTTTTGGAATTAAATCACCGGTCACAAGGTATTTTCTGATACTGATCATGCAACCATAAAATACATAGTGAATAAACCTGATGTCAATGCTACACTAATTAGATGTTTGTTATTGCTGAAAAAAATTCATCTACCATTGTTGAAAAACCACGGAAAGAAAATGTGGTTGCATATTTTTTTCTTGACTAAAATTACAAATAGGAAATGAGGATATGATAAATGATCAACTTCCGGATGAGCACTTTATTTTTCCTATAGAAAAATTACAAATAGGAAATGAGGAGATGATAGACTATGAACTTTAGGATGAGTACCTTTTTGTTATTTTAGTGTTGTCTCCTTCATTTTATCATATAGGAAATTACTTGGTTGTTTGGAGGTTCCCTCCTAATCTATCCTTCAAAGAGAAGAGTAGTGCAACTTTCACTTGGATTGGGGGAATCTATTCAAATTGGGACCAAATAATATCTTGAGGAGATATGTGAGGTAGGATGAGGTCTTTGGCATCCTCTCATCATGCCATGAATTACGTGGAGAGTGTAAATACACAAATTCACATCAGTTGGTTCCATCTTCACGTAAATATGCATAAACTGCAAAAGATTAACATGAATAATGAGCTATCTTCAAATCGATATATGGCACTCAAAAAATTTTGGTATGCTAATGATATTCCATGCTTGAATTGATGCAGACTTGCAATTGTTTAGTAGCTTGGTATTTTCCTGTGGTATGGAATTAAACGTTGGAGTGCAATATATGTACTTCAAGACCATTCCTAATATCTACAAACTAAAACATATATCTACTGGTAACAATTAGTCTATCCTTCTATTAAACAAGAAAACTAAAGATATTGTTCATAATAAAGTTATACATGTTATGATTTAGAAACATGGTTATTGTGTATAAACTCAGATGGATGAGAGAATTTACATTTTTAATTTATACTCAGAAGGCCCACCTTTGCTTCCTCTAAGAAAGCCATGCGTCTATAGTAATTACTGGGTGGTAGCCTAGGAAAACAATAGGCATCATATCCCAAGTTTTTATCTTAAGCAGCCCAGGCAAAACATAGGCATCATATCCATGTTTTTATTCATTTTATCTCACTCAATGACCCTTATTTCAACTACTTAATAGCCTAAAATAAGTGATGAAGTAAGGTAATTTGACAGATTCACACTGAAGGTCAATTCAGGAAAATCTGACAATGTCATCTATTAAATCCTAGTACTAGTTCAACTATCAACTAATCAAAAAATAGAGAATGGTCTGTACTTGGTGTTTCATATAAATTTTGTAATTAGTTGGCCCATATCATCTCCATATTAATCCAAAAAAAAACATACAACTGAAGTAATTTTAATAAGATTTTGGCACTAAATTTTCTTAGGCATATTATGGCTAATTTCGGAAGTTGAATTGTGACCAATGCCTTATTCTAAGCCTTCATATACTATCTAATTATCACTTCTATACTAAGGTCATAAATCATTTCTACGGTACATTTTTGAATACTATTACAGACATCTTGCAGAATTTATTTGAGATTTTGATTACTATAGTGTATGGGAGTTTTTTGACACACAAATATGAGCTCCTCTTAGGTATATTCTAATATGAATCTCATGAATGACAAGTGACATTCTCCAAGCATTAAATCTCCTTCTTATTGGCAACTTGACTCAGCATTTTAGTAAGAATTTATTTACCCATATCATCTCCATATTAATCCATAAAACAACATACAACTGAAGTAATTTGAATAAGGTTTTGGTGGTAAAATTTCTTAGGCATATTATGGCTAATTTCGGAAGCTGAATTGTGACCAATACCTTATTATAATCCTTCATCTAAGATCTAATTATCACTTCTATACTAAGGTCATAAATCATGTCTATGGTACATTTTCGAAGACTATTATAGACATCTTGGAAAATTTATTTGAGATTTTGATTACTATAGTGTATGGGAGTTTTTTAATGCACAAATCTGAGCTCCTCTTAGGTATATTCTAATCTGAATTTCATGAATGACAAGTGACTTTCTCCAAACATTAAATCTCCTTCTTATTGGAAACTTGACTCAACATTTTGATAAGACTTTGTTGACTTGGACTGGTGTAAGGGTATACATCCCTATGTTGGTTTTTTACACAGCCAAAATTGTGATACCGAAGAACAAATTTAAGCATCCTAAATTTAATTAAATAAATTTATGCTTTGCATTTTATTTTAGGATTTTACATTTTCTTTTGACTAATTTTTATCACACTCTAATAGACGTCTATCACACTCTAAACCATTCAATACGTTGATTCACACCCAATTTGAGTTTTACTTGTCACTTAGCGTGTCCGACATTTTTATTACAGTCTATTGTCTACAGTCTATTGTTTCTACTGTTTCACATTTCTTCCTTATAACAAGAAAATTTTCTCTCATTGAAATTTGCTACAAATTCGATAATATTTCTGGCCTCATCAGTCGAGACAAAAACCAAGCTGTCTCGCATTTCCACAAATGTGTCTTTTACATATTCTCTTTCTTTATTCCTTATTGGGAGCGGGGGAAATGAGAGAGTGGCATTGGATTAGCTACAGAATTATCTGCTACATATTTCTCCAAGCTGTCTCACCGAACCATGTTATGATAACTTTCCATGCTATTTAATGAGAAATTGTTTACCCTTTCTTGTAAACAACCCATAAAGAGTTAATGAGATTGACTAGGTAGAAAATCCAAATGTTATCCAATTCAATTGATTGAGTTAATGCAAGAGACATTATAAATGAATGAAAAATGATGCTAGGATATTGGGTTAAATCAGATCCCAGCATGTGCAAACTCATGTGCTTCCTTTAAAATTAAAATTATTCATTAAAACCACAAATATGTTCAGCTCAAAAATACATATGAAGGGAAGAGAGCCATACAAATAAAATACTGATATAAAAACATAAAAAAACTCTTTGGCCAAATATTACAATGGGTAGCCTCTTGGCTCTCAGCCCTTCAAACCATTTCTCTTACTCTCTGTATTCCTTACTTCCTCACTTCCTCATTTTCTTTTTCTCACCCCCACAAGCTACATATTTATACATGAATATAATTTTTTTCCATTTCATAATTTCCTCCACACAAATCTCAACTTAAAATCTAATTTAGATATTTTTTTTCGACTCAACTAAGTCTCGTTTATGGAATTCCTAATCCCTAGTTTATCTACCTAATTCAACTCCATTCATATCCTTAATTATTTAGGGAATATTTACAATAATCCTCACATTTATATTTTCTCCCCTAGTTTATTAAAAATGAGAAAATTAATTAATAAAATAATTAAAAACCATTACCCCCCTAGTTACATAATTGAATAATGAAAATGTCGCTTTGATGCTCCTGCATCAAAAAATAGCTTCCAAATAGATGTTACCTTTATTTCCACGGACCTTACGGTCTCCATGCAACATCTAGAGGAAATGGTGCTTGATTTGTTAACGTCCCAAGAAGCACATATTACACTTCCAAGGGATAGTGGAAAGATAAGACGAACAAGGGAGTGCATTGAGGGTATAGAACCAAGAATGGTTCAAGGTGTGAAGCTAGAGGAATAAGCTAAAGAGGCAAAAATTTGCCTGTACATGTGAAAATGGTATCTACAATGAGCTACCAATCATGTTCCCTGTCTCTCATTCCCATCATTTCTCCCTTACCTCAAAAGCTACCTCTCATCCAATTATACTCACACAACATCTAGAGTTACATGTCACGACAAACCTCCAATTCTTCTCTAATTACTATTCTTGTTGTATGAAATATATATATTAGGGTAGTCCTTCTGAAGGAGATCAATCCAAACTACTAAATACAGTACCTGTGCCCTAATGTTAGCATTCTATCACAAATTTTTAGGACAATAATGAAGAAAAGGGATGAATGAAGCATTGATATATGTCCTACTTTATTATGCAAACATAAAATTGACAATGTAGCCACCGCTGTCAAATTAAAAATAGATAAATTTCACCATCTATTATCAAGTTTCCATATAACATAAAACACCCACTAGTACATTTGGCGGAAATTCCGACACTTTAGTTTCGAGAATTTTGACGAAATGTCAGAAATTTCCCCAAATTTTATCAATTTTTCAAATCCCGCCCCAAAGTGTCACTATACTGAAGTTTGGAGACAAGTGTCAGTATTACGACACTTAGAGGTAAGTGTCGGTCTTGCGAAGTTTGTAAAAAAGCATTGTAATTGTGACGGATGGCTAAAATATGTCGTTATTGTGACACTTAGACAAGATGTCACAATTGCGATGTCTCGAGGAAGGCGTCGTTATTGTGATGGTTTGGGGAAAAGTGTCACTCTTGTGACATTACAGAGACAAGGTGTCACTATTGCGATGTTGAGAGGAATGCGTCGCTATTGCGATGGCTTTTGGCAAAGTGTCGCTCTTGCAACGGTTCGGAGAAAATATACTTTTGTGGAATATTGGCCCATCATCGTTGTATTGTTCAGGAAATAACAAATCTATATGTGCTTTCCTGTATTGTTCAGGTAATAAAAAATATGTATGTGCTTGCCTGCATTGTTCAGGTTTATCGATGAGCAAAGGGATGCAAAAATAGGCCATGAGACTGGACACACTGGTCAGCCAGAAAGCAACTGTGGGAACACCATATCCATCCGCAACAACTTGTGTCTCCGATAAAAGTCCATCAGACACAATAAATGTCAGTGGAGGAACATTGGGAAGATGTCGGAGTTTCTGCATCAACTTCCGTAATTTAATATGAGCGTGAATCTCCATTGAATTGAAGAGCTCCATCAGATTTTGATTTTGACTACACCTGTGTTGAGCGGCCAGTTAGTCGGAGATAGTTTCGAATCTTATATTCATAGGATTATTATTACCTATCATTGAATAATTTTGGGTCATAAATGACCCAGATTGAGAAAGGCGCCTTTTGAAAAATCCGGTAATCACAAAAGTTATATAGAAGCCACGGGTGGACAAAACATTTGCCAAGTTCATGAAAGGATTTATGTGGCCCTATAGTGGAAATGGAAATAATAGGGCCTATTTTTACATCCCTTTTGTGTTCGGTTTCATGGCCTGTTTAAACCTGCCAGCGTTTCTTTTATAGATGTATTTATTTTTGCTATTTTAAACCATTCCAGTTGCTTAAAAAATCTGTAAGAAACACTTTCAAATGAACCTGAGTTTTCTATTGATGCACCTGAATTAATATTTGGATTTGTCTTCTCTATTTGTCTCCATCGATGGCATCATCGCTCTTCGTCTCCATAATTCTTGCTCTCCAAATATCAAACCTCATCTCTATTTGAGGGGCACATCAGGGATTAGGATGAATTCCATCCAACCGAAAATTCCCAAGCCACTTGTTGTCCTCGATAAACAAATAGAACCGAGCTCTGAAAACAAGGTTCAAACCTCCAATATTTATTTGTTGTTAATATCATTGGCTAGCTCGATAGGTCATCAAGAAGGGCACTGGACACATCATTAAGAAGGGCCTGTTTTACCCCGGTGTTAAGAGTGCTGAGAACGCCGAGAGATCATACTTGCAGTGACTGGTGCCTATTGTTTTCCATTTTTATATTCTTCTATTCGATGGGATAATCCCGCATTCACTGGGCATATAAGCCATATTGGTGTTTATATACATGTTGAGGTTTTACATGTTTCGACTATTAGCCGAAGGCTATGAACAATCATACATTCAATTGGGACTCAACGCATGCGCTCGGCCCCTCCCCTCATGACTTGGCCTTTGTTGTCTTTTAGCTTGTGGTTCTCGGCCTCGGTCCTGTGGTGATTAGTATAGGTGCTTAGGCTGAGCCAGGGGCTCGATGGACTAAAAAGCCCACAATTTTATTAAAAATATAAACAATTTTATATTAAATAGAAAATTGATATACACTTTTTTATTTGCCCAATAAAATATGCTAGAATACGAAAATTTTTATATTAAATATAAAATTGATATAAACCTTTTTATTTTCCCAATAAAATAAGCTAGAATACAATAGGATTAGGGCATTTTGAGATTTTTTACAAAAATGGCAAAAGAGGGAAATAGATAGGACAATCATTAAGGTAGTTTAAGAAAAATAGGATTTCATATATTTTAGCATGAAAATGGCTAGATTGAGGTAATTTAGGGCTTTTTATAAAAATCGAGGCATATGATAACGACGAAAAATGGTGAATATAGTAAAGGCATAAGGAATCATAGCCAAAAAATGATCATGAAAGACAACTTTCAAGGGTGAAAAAATGAGTGCTAACAAGATGCATGCTCTGATTCTAAGTTAGAACCCGATAAGGGGAATGAAAAACGGAAGCATATGATTGATGCAGATCCCAGTGCCACTGTTACCACCACCAAGATCCATAAGGATGAGCCCAAAGATCCAGAGGACGGGGTTCACCTCTTCCACTCATAGATGTGGGTGAAGGGATCTCCGCTGAAGTTCATTGTCGAAAACAAGAGCCAAAATAACTTCATTTCAACAGAAGTTGTGAATCAACTAGGCCTACCGACCACAAAACACCCACAGTCATACACCATCAGGTGGCTTCACCTGCAGTCATACACCATAGGCCCATTTGGTGTTTTCTCCCTTCTGGCATATTTGTTCGGTCAGGCACGTCGTGTCGCACCGTGTAAGGTTTCCCAACCGAGCGTGTTCGGGTCAGGCCATTTCATTCGAGGGCGCCCATAATATTTTTGCTAAGTTGTGACACCCTAGGTGCCTTGTGCATGTTCAGGAAGCTTGTCTTCCGTTTTCTCCCTTGTGGCATCGTTCGATCGGGCGCGCGGTGTCACACCGTGTGAGGTCACCCGACCAGGCACGTTTGGTTCGGGTCATTTCATTTAGGGCTCTCATATCAGTTTTGCTAGGCTATGAACACCAGGGTGCCTTGTGCACGTTCGGGTAGCCCATTTTCTATTTTCTCCCTTGTGGCATCGTTCGGTCGGGTGCATCATGTTGCGTCGTGCGAGGTCTCCCGACCGGGCGCGTTCGTGTCAGGTCATTTCTTTCAAGGGTTCCCGTATCAATTTTCCTAAGTTGTGACCGCCCAAGTGTTGTATGCACATTCAGGCAGCCCGTTTTCCATTTTCTCCCTTGTGGCATTGTTCATTCAGGTGCATTGTGTCGCGCCATATGAGGTCGCCCGGTCGGGTGCGTTCGGGTCGGGCCGTTTTGTTCTAGGGCTCCTATATCAGTTTTACTAAGTTGTGACCACCTACGTGCCTTGTGCACATTCGGGCGGCCCATTTGCTGTTTGCTCCCTTGTGGCATATTCGTTTGTTCAGGCGCGTTATGTCGTGCCGTGTGAGGTTGCTCGACCGGGCACGTTCTGGTAGGGCCATTTTGTTCGATGTGTCCCTTATCAGTTTTACTAATTCGTGACCGCTCGAGTGCATTGTGCACGTTCGAGTGGCCCATTTTCCATTTGATCCCTTGTAACATCATTCAGTTGGGCACGCTGTGTCATGCCATGCGAGGTCGCCCAACTAGGTACGTTCAGTTTGGCTGTTTTGTTCAAGGGCGCCCATATTAGTTTTGCTAAGTTGTGATCACCCGAGTGCCTTCTGCATGTTCGGGTAGCCCATTTTCCGTTTGCTCCCTTGTTGCATTATTTGGTCGGGCGCGCTGTGTCACGCTGTGCGAGGTCGCCCAACTGGGCGCGTTCTATTCAGGTCGTTTCATTCGAAGGTGCCTGTATTAGTTTTACTAAGTTGTGACCACCCGAGTGCCTTGTGCACGTTCGAGCAACCCGTTTGCCATTTTCTCCCCTGTGGCATCGTTCGGTTGGGTGTGCCGTGTCACGCCATGTGAGGTGGCCCAACCGGGTGCATTCATGTCGGGCCATTTTGTTCGAGGGTGCCCGTATTAGTTTTGTTAAGTTGTGACTAACTGGGTGCCTTGTGCATGTTTAGGTGGCCCATTTGTTGTTTGCTCCCTTGTGGCATCGTTCGGTCGGGTGCATCGTGTCACACCGTGCGAGGTCGCCCGACCGGGCGCGTTCGGGTCAGTTCATTTCATTCAAGGGTGCTCATATTAGATTTGCTAAGTTGTGACTGCTCGAGTGCCATGTGCACATTCAGGCAGCCCATTTGCCATTTTCTCCCTTGTGGCATTGTTCGGTCGGGTGCACTGTGTCGCGCCATGTTCGGGTCATCCGACCAGGCCTGTTCGGGTCGGGTCGTTTTGTTGGAGGGCACCTGTATTAGTTTTTGTAATTTGTGACCTCCCGGGTTCCTTGTGCATGTTCAGGTGGCCCATTTCACATTTTCTCCCTTGTGGCATATTTGTTCGGTCAGGGACGTCATGTAGCGCCGTGTGAGGTCGCCCGACTGGGCGCGTTGGGGTCTGGTCATTTCGTTTGAGTGCTCCTGTATCAGTTTTGATAGGTTTCGACTGCTTGGGTGCCTTGTGCACATTCAGATGGCCCATTTGTCATTTTTTCCCTTGTGACATCATTTGGTCAGACGTGCCGTGTTGCGTCGTGTGAGGTCGCCCAACTGGGCGCGTTCGATTCGACTGTTTTGTTTGAGGGCGCCCATATCAGTTTTGTTAAGTTGTGACTGCATGGGTGCCTTGTGCATGTTTGGGCAGCCCGTTTGTCATTTGCTCCTTTGTGGCATCGTTTGTTCGGGTGTGCCATGTCATGACGTGCAAGGTCGCTTGACCGGGCGCGTTCAGTTCAGGTCGTTTTGTTCGAGGGCGCCCATATCAATTTTGATAATTTGTGACCGCAAGACTGCCTTGTGCAAGTTTAGGCGGCCCATTTTTTGTTTTCTCCATTGTGGTATATTCCTTCGGTCAAGCGCATCATGTCGTGCTGTGTGAGGTTGCTCGACCCGGTGCATTCAGGTTGGGTCATTTCGTTTAAGGGCTCCCATATTAGTTTTTCTAAGTTGTGACTGCCCGTGTACCTTGTGCAAGTTCGAGTGGCCCATTTGTTGTTTGCTCCCTTGTGGCATCATTTCGTTAGGCGCATCGTGTCACGCCGTGCGAGGTCGCCTGACTGGGCATGTTCAGGTCAGGTCATTTCATTCGAGGGCATCCGTATCATTTTTTCTAGGTTGTGACCGCCCGAGTTCCATGTACACAATCGAGTGGGTCGTTTTCCCTTTTCTCCCTTGTGGCATCGTTTGGTCGGGCGCGCCGTGTCGCACCATGTGAGGTCACTTGACTGGGTGCGTTCGGGTCGGGCCGTTTTGTTCGAGGGTGCATGTATCAATTTGGCTACGTTTTGACTGCCCGGGTGCCCTGTGCACATTTAGGCGGCCCGTTTGTTGTTTCCCCCCTTGTGGATTATTCGTTCGGTCAGGCGTGTCATGTTGTGCCGTGTGAGGTTGCCCGACCGGGCGCATTCGGGTTGGGTCATTTCGTTCGAGGGCTCCCGTATCAGTTTTGCTATGTTGTGACCACTCGGGTGCCTTCTGCACATTCGAGCAACCCGTTTTCCATTTTCTCCCTTGTGGCATCATTCGGTCGGGGGCTTTGTGTCCCACCATGCGAGGTCCCTCGACCAGGACCATTCGGTTCGGGCCGTTTTGTTCGAGGGCACCCATATCCATTTTTCCAAGTTGTGACTTCATGAGTGCCTTGTGCACGTTCGGGTGGCCCATTTTCAATTTTCCCCCTTGTGGCATCCTTTCGTCGGGCACGCCATGTCGTGCCATGTGAGGTGGCCCGATCGAGCGCGTTTGGGTTGGGCCATTTTGTTCGAGGGTGCCCGTATCAATTTTTCTAAGTTGTGACCACAAGGGTGCCTTGTGCACATTCAGGTGGCCCATTTGGTGTTTTCTCCCTTGTGGCATCGTTTGGCCAGGTGCATCGTGTCGCGTCGTGCGAGGTCGCTCGACTGGGCGCGTCCGGGTCATTTCATTTCATTCGAGGGAGCCCGTATCAGTTTTGCTAAGTTGTGACCACCCGGGTACCGTGTCCATGTTCGGGCGGCCCGTTTTCCATTTTCTCCCTTGTGGCATCGTTTGGCTGGGCGCACCGTGTCGCGCCATGTGAGGTCGCCTGACTGGGCGCATTCGGGTCGGGCCATTTTGTTCGAGGGAACCTGTATCAGTTTTGCTAATTTGTGACTGCTCAGGTGCCTTGTGTATGTTCGGGTGGCACATTTGTTGTTTTCTCCCTTGTGGCATATTCGTTCGGTCAGGCACGTCGTGTCGTGCCATGTGAGGTCACCTGATCAGGCGCGTTTGGTTCGGGTCATTTCGTTCGAGGGCTCCCATATAAATTTTGGTAAGCTGTGACTGCCTGGGTGCGTTGTGGATGTTCGAGTGGCATGTTTATCATTTTCTCCCTTGTGGCATCGTCCGGTCGGGTGCACCATGTCACGTCGTGCAAGGTCGCCCAATCGGGCGCATTCAGTTTGGATGTTTTGTTCGAGGGTGCCTGTATTAGTTTTGCTATCTTCATTTGATTTCCTGGGTGCCTTGTCCACGTCTGGGTAGCCCGTTTTTCATTTTATCCCTTGTGGCATCGTTCGGTCGGGCGCGTCGTGTCGCGCCGTGCGAGGTTTCCCGACTGAGCGCATTCAGCTCGGGCCATTTTGTTCGAGGGAACCTGTATCAGTTTTTCTAATTTGTGACTGCCTGAGTGGCTTGTGCACATTCGGGTGGCCCATTTTCTGCTTTCTCCCTTGTGGCATCATTCGATTGGGCGCACTGTGTCGCACGATCTGAGGTGGCCCGACCGAGCGCGTTCGGGTCAGGCCATTTTATTCAAGGGTGCCCGTATTAGTTTTGCTAAGTTGTGACCGCCAGGGTGCCTTGTGCACATTTGGGTGGCCCATTTTCTGTTTTCTCCCTTGTAGCATCACTCGGTTGGGCGCATCGTGTCGCGCTATGCTAGGTCGCTCGACCGAGTGCGTTCAGGTCAGGTCATTTCATTTGAGGGCACCCGTATCAGTTTTGCTAAGTTGTGACCTCCTGAGTGTTGTGTGCAGGTTCGGGCGGCCCGTTTGCCATTTTCTCCCTTGTGGCATCATTCAGTCAGGTGTGCCATGTCACGCCATGTGAGGTCGCCTGACTGGGTGCGTTCGAGTCAGAATGTTTTATTCGAGGGTGCCTATATCAGTTTCGCTAAGTTGTGACTTCCCAAGTGCCTTGTGCATGTTCGGGCGGCCCTTTTTTTGTTTTCTCCCTTGTGGCATATTCGTTCGGTTAGGTGTGTCGTGGCGCACCATGTGAGTTCACCCGACCGGGCACGTTCGGGTTGGGTCGTTTCATTCAAGGGCTCGCGTATCAATTTTGCTAAGTTGTGACCGGCCGGGTGCCTTGTGCACATTCGGGCAACCTGTTTTCCATTTTTTCCCTTGTGGAATTGTTCAATCAGGCATGTCATGTCGCGCCATGCGAGGTTTCTCAACCAGGCACATTCAGTTCGGCTATTTTGTTCGAGGGCGCCCTTATCAGTTTTGCTACGTTGTGACCCCCCAGGTGCCTTATGCAAGTTCGGGTAGCCCGTTTGTCATTTTCTCCCTTATGGAATCATTTGGTTGGGCACGTCGTGTCGCACCATTTGAGGTCGCAAAACTGGACGTGTTCGGTTTGGGCGGTTTCATTTGAGTGTGTCTGTATCAGTTTTGCTAAGTTGTGACGGCCCGGGTGCCTTTTTCATGTTCAGGCGGCCGATCTGTTGTTTCCTCCCTTGTGGCATATTCATTCGGTCAGGCATGTCGTCTTGTGCCATGTGAGGTCGCCTGACTGGGTGCGTTCGAGTCATGTCATTTCATTCGAGGGCTCCCATATCAGTTTTGCTAAGTTGTGACCACCCGAGTGCATTGTGCACATTCGGGCGGCCCGTTTGCTATTTTCCCCCTGATGGCATCGTTCAGTTAGGCGCATCGTGTCACACCGTGCGATTTCGCTCGACCGAGCGCGTTCAGGTCAGGTCATTTCATTTTGAGGGTGCCCGTATCGGTTTTGCTAAGTTGTGACTACCCGAGTGTCGTGTGCATGTTCGAGAAGCCCGTTTTCCATCTGGTCCCGTATGGTATCATTCGGTCGGGCGCGCCGTGTCGCGCCATGTAAGTTTGCTTGACCTGGCGCGTTCGGGTCGGGCCGTTTTGTATAAGGGCACGTGTATCAGTTTTTGTGACTGCCAGGGTGCCTTGTACACATTCGGGTGGACCGTTTGCTATTTTCCCCCTTGTGGCTTATTCGTTCAGTCAGGCACATCATGTCGCGCCGTGTGAGGTCACCCGACCGGGTGCATTCAGGTCGGGCCGTTTCGTTCGAGGGCTCCCATATCAGTTTTGCTAAATTGTGACTGCCTAGGTGCCTTATGCACGTTCAAATGGCCTGTTTGCATTTTTATCCGTTGTGGCATCATTCGGTCGAGCACATGGTGTCACGCCATGCGAGGTCGCCCGACCAAGCACGTTCGGTTCGGGCCATTTCGTTCGAGGGCGCCCATATCAATTTTGCTAAGTTGTGACCACCCAGGTGCCTTGTGCACGTTCGGGCAGCCCATTTTCCATTTTCTCCCTTATGACATCATTCGTTCAGGGGCATTGTGTCCCGCCGTACGAGGTCACCCAATCGGGTGCGTTCAGTTCAGGCTATTTCATTCGAGGGCGCTCGTATCAGTTTTGCTAAGTTGTGACCATCCGAGCGCCTTGTGCACATTCGAGCGGCCCGTTTGCCATTTTCTCCCTTGTGGCATCGTTCAGTTAGGCACGCCATGTATTTCCATGTGAGGTCGCTCGACCAGGCATGTTCTGGTCAGCCCGTTTCGTTCGACGGCATGTGTATTAGTTTTGCTAAGTTGTGACCACCCGGGTGCCTTGTGCATGTTCGGGTAGCCCGTTTTCCATTTTCTCCCTTGTGGCATTGTTCAGACGGGTGCATCGTGTTGTGCCATGTGAGGTCACCCAACCAGGCACATTCGGGTTGGGCCGTTTCGTTCGAGGGTGCCCGTGTTAGTTTTGCTAAGTTGTGACCACCCGTTTGCGCATTCGGGTCAGCCTGTTCCGTTCGAGGTCGCCTATATCAGTTTTTCTAAGTTCTGACTGCCCGGGAAACTCTTTTTCCATTGGATCCCATGTGGCATCATTCTGTCGGGTGCACCATGTCGCGCCATGTGAGGTCGCCCGACCGGATGTGTTAGGCTCGGGCAGTTTTGTTCGAGGGCGCCCATATGAGTTTTGCTAAGTTGTGACCGCCTGGGTGCCTTACGCACATTCGGGCGGCCCATTTGTCATTTTCTCCCTTGTGGCATCATTCGATTGGGTGCGCCATTTCATGCTGTGTGAGGTCGCCCGACCGGGCGCATTTGGGTCGGGCCGTTTCGTTCAAGGGCGCCCGTTTTGTTATCTCTTGGCCCTTTCTCTCCTTATACCTCTGGTCTCTCTCTTCCGTAATCTCCCTCTCAACTCTCTCTCTATCTCTCTCTCTCTCTCTCTCTCTCTCTCTACCCTCCAATCCTCTCACTATATCCCTCCCTCTACCATTCTTTCCGCACCCCCTTCCATCTTTGTGTCACTATCTCCCTCTCTTCAACTTTCTAGTGCTTTCCATTCCTCTCAGTCACATATGTTTCCTTGGTTTGTTAAGGGAAAAGGTCGACAACATTAGGATTTTTTTGCAATAAACAAGGGTATTTCTAGGACACAGTCATGTGGAGCAAGAGTATAAGAGCCAAATTTCTCATGAATGTGGGACACTCAAACTTAATATTTTCTAGAGTAGTCATGAGGTGCATTCTAGTTACTAAGACTTCATCAGATGGCCATTCTCTAGAGTTAAATTGTGTGACAACATTGTGGCTGAGTTTGAAACTGGAGATTGAACATACACTTTGTTTCATTGCAATAGAAATTTCATCAATAAATGTAAATAAGTAGCTAACAAATACTTTAAATTAATAAATAAAGAAGAAATGGCAACAAGAAACAATACTTACAAAATTGTTACATTTAACCCCCTAAACCCCTACTAAACTCGTAACCCATTTAACCCCCTAAACTCTAAACCTATAAACCCTTAACTCCTAACCCCTTAAACCCTAAACCATTAACCCTTAAACCTAACCCATTAAGCACTAATTCCTGACACCTAACCCATTTAACCCCCTAAAATCTAACCCCATTAGCCCCTAACATCTATCCCCTAAAATCCTTAACTGTTAAATCCCCTAACCCCCTAAACCCCTAACCCATTTAACCCCCTAAATCCTAAACTTATAACCCCTTAACCCCTAACCCATTTAACCCCCTAAACCTCTAAACCCCTAGCCCATTTAACCCCTAAACCATAAACCTTTAATCCCCTAACCCATTTAACCCCTAAACCCTAAACCTCTAAACCCTTAACCACTAACCCTCGAGTGCGCCCGCCCAAACCCATTCGGGTCAAGTCGTTTCGGTTAAGTGCACCTGCCCAAATGCGTTTGGGTTGGGCCCCCTAAGCCCCCAATCCCTAATCCATTAATTACTAACTCATTATTTGACCCATAACCCCTAAATTCACCTAAATCCCCTAACCCCTAATGCCCAATCCCCTAAGCCCTCCAAATTCGAATTAGCTTTGAAGAAGTAATTATTTTATGCAATATGGTTTGTAATTTATTTAAATAGAGGTATCTTCTCCAGAGTTTTTTTTTAGATTGATAGTTTCATTTACTAATTTTTGAACAAGGCGCATGACACTCTTCATGTCTATGGGTTTTTTTATCTTGAAGCTCATTATCTATACGAGGAATTTCGAGTAGAAAAAGAGTTTCGTAGGAGTCTCCTAGGTCCCCCACCAAACTCATCATCCATTTTCCGCATTTTTTTATACTCCAAAATTATCTGAGTTGTTATATATTTCTAGTAAAAAACCTCATCTTCAAAAATATTTTATTGTCATTTTCAAAATTTACTGCTTCGTTGAGCAGAACATGCGGCTTATCTAATACTTTATTGAAGCTAAGAGTTCCATCTCTCGAGCAAGATGCTTTTTGGCTAACTCCACTGCTTCTGATCATAATTTTTCCAATTTCTTCCTTCTCTCATATGATACCTGAGCCTTTTCCTTTCTCTTCCCTTCTAGTTCCGCAATAGTGTCATAGTGATGCCAGCCAACTTCTTTGGAAAGCCTTCCTAGCTAGCAGACAATACTTGTGACCTGGTTGAAGCCTCAACATGTTCAGGGCATCTGAAATGACTATTCTCTTCTTTCGGTCATATGGTGGGGGAACCCCTTCAAAATCCCTTAGCCTAGAAGGTGCTACAACACCAAACTTGGTTTTGTGTGGAATCATTCCTCTAATTGTGCAGTAGTCAAATCCTTCTCTTACTTTATTGTCATTTGCCCATACCTAACCAATGAGAGCTCAAGAAAACCTATTTCTATAAAAGCACCTATAACTTCTGTTACTTTATTTTCATTCTCCCATAAATAACCAATGAAAACACAAGAAAACATATTTATATAAAAGCACCTATAATACTTATGTGGGTTTCACTAATATCCCTTTAGTTACTGTGTGCACAGTAGCGTAGATCCTAAAGTGATTCCCGTATAATGATAATCCACTAGGTGTATTTGTTATTAAAAAACTATGCATGGATAGATGTTCCATTTATGGCCAAGTTCCACCAAAATGGTTGTCCCTACCTACCTAGTAACTACGTTATGTTTATTTCATGACAAGACTACCTTACAACCCACCAAATTTCTATCATATCCTTGACGTCAACAACAATTTTTTGTTCAAGATATAGCTAAGTTGGAACAAAATTAGCTCTAGAGCGTAGGATATTTTTCCACCTGTAATGTTTATAAACCAATACATATAAAATTTCTAAAGAATGTGGGAGCCCTTTAAGTATCACATTTCCTATATTGACTCCATCTTAAAAATCATGGAAAATGTCCATAGATGAGTTATCCTTACTAAACCAAAAATTTCATTGAAAATAATCATTCATACGATAAAATTACTACTTCCATTTTAACCACATAAAACTTATTTTTAGGTTACCATAATTCATATTCAATATCACATAATTAGATTAAAAAATCAACCAAAATCCCTAGTTTATGAAATAAAAATTCAACAATTTTATATCATTAATAATTTAAATAAATGTCTTAGATCTAACCTCATTAATAATTATTTATAATAAAAAATACCACTTATTTACCTAAATAAATTATTAACCCCAAGAAAAGTATCACACATTTTATTTAATGGAATTTGAGTGGCCTTAAAAAACACACGTATTTCATTTCAAAATGTCAAAAAATTTCAAATATCAAAAGTTTTAATTTCCCTCTTTCATTTCTCTCTGATTTCATGGTTTTTCCACGGAAGGAGGGAGGATGAGACCATACTGCCTCAGGTTTTGAAGAAGGATGCACCCATAATATTGCAGGTTTGGAGGAAGGATGCAGCCATACTATCACAGGTTTGGAGGAAGGATGTGGTAAGTTAAGTTTCTGTGTTTATTCAATGATAATGCAATGCCCTTTAGGTTTATTTGGTTATTTGTTTTCCCATTTGGTTATGGTGCATTTTATTAGCTGATATGCCCATTTTTGAATCCTGAACTCATCAACTCTTTCTGTCAATTTGATAACCCTTTATGCCCATGCTGGTCTTCAATCACAGGTAACAAGCTATGCACACCATCCTTATACTTGAGAGAAAAAACCCATAACCCATCACACAAAACCCTGTCTATCACATGCACAGCCGTGGCACCATCTTCTGCAACCCCACGAACAGGATTCTCAGATCCAGTGCAGGATGAAGGTTGCATGTTCAATTTCGCTACAGGGCCAGCGACTATGCCTGCAAATGTTATAAAAAAAGCTCAGGTAGAGCTCCTCAACTCGAGGGGCTCGGGGATGAGATAACTTGGATTGTAGATATCATTTTCATTGTTGAACTCCACTACTACTAGGACTGGAAGATTAGATGATCTCAACTCCACTATTACTAGGACTGGATCAGATACTAAGACTTGATCAGATCAAGGTACTTGTATACGACAGCTCTGCCTCTTACATACATCCAAAAAAACAATAAAGCTCTGTCTTTAGCTAATTTAATCTCTGCTTCCTACGTACAACCTGACCTCCGTGTGGCTTGCGCTATTGTTTGCCATAAAATTGCATTGTCCTGACAGGTCTATGTGAGATGGCCTATCAACGTGCCTTTATTCCTCATCTTGCAGGTCCAAGCCACACAGGAGGAGCACTGAAGACTAATATCACAATTCTGAGACCTCTTTTTCTTCCCGATAGTGAGAAATTACTTTGCTTTGCTAGCATTGTTGGGAGAAAGGTCTTTAATATGAATATAAAACCCTATATTCTAGATTTTAATCTTGCATTTGATCGTTTTTGTATTCATGTTGGAGGAAGAGAAGTGATCTATGAGTTTTATAAGAACTTTCATCTCAGGCCAATACATGTATAGGCTTCGAGGATGACTCTACATGTCCTTGGAAACACGTCTTGAAGCTCAATTTGTTATGTGTGTATGCAAAAAGGAAATTAGATTTGGTAGATTTCATTTGGAAGTGGATTCAAGTGCAAAAATGTTGTTTGGAAAGCACTTCGAACAGTGAAATCATTGACTGATAGTGCTTGGGCTGATTGCATTTATTGATTATACAATTAGAAACCAACAAAATGAGTTGAAACTCTAATACATCAATTTCAACCTCAGATCTGCGTGTATCTCCTAGATATGTATGCACTTTCGAGTTTTGTAATCTTGGTATTTTTTATTGGTCCCCATTCCAAGGTATCTCACATGTTTTAGCTTTGAAATCCATTTTATTCACTTCTTCTTCATCCATAATTTATATAAAAGACCCTATAGGCATCTCCACAGCCTTATTTGAGAGCGCATAAACCTTCCTGTTTAATTCTTTGAGCACATGTGTGAAGCAGGTGCATTGAAAGGATTGAGGAGGTTCTCTAATATCCTATAGCAAGGGTTGAAGGAAGACATTATCAACATCCACCTTATTGTTTTAACCGAGTTGACTACGAACTTAGAATCTCCCATAACTTGAAATTTCTTAAAATATTTTTGTGATGCAACAAATAACAAAGTACACATAGAAATAAATTATCCCCTGTTGTTTGATCCCCTCCCAAGGGAATTTCTTGTGTGAAATAAGTGATACTGAGATAAATACAATAACACATTGACTTTGTGTTTTGACAGATGAACTTGAGTTGTGTTGTAAAAATTAACCCAAGGAATCACTAGATTAGGTTGAGGGTAAACCAGAACTCTATTAGATTTTAAATTTGGTTTTTTCTTAAACTCAAAACAGATCTTGTAATAAGGCCAACAATGATATATTCAGGAATGTCAAGTGAGAAAAAAATGCAATTATTTCTTGCGCACCAAATGTTGTTAATGAGGATGCAATGAAAGGCCTCAAATGGAGCACTAGGATAGTCTCCTTTCCATTCAGTAAAACATTCCTCCAAATCAAACAGATTCTAGGAAAACTTAGAACTAGGATCGATGAGGACCTTGTCGCATACATGCAACATGTAAGGACAAACAATAAAGAGAAGTGAGATATTCACTTTAGAACATCTGCATAATGTACATATACTTGGTTGAACCCAACCCCTATTTAAACCATTGTATGAGGTAAGAATTTTATTATTGAAGGCAAGCTAAAATATGATTTTTCATTTTAGGGGGGCATGAGGTTTCCAAATTGCACTCCACCGCAATTTTTTTGTCATGTGAAAGTAGACAAAATAAAATATTCCATAACCTACTTTTGTAGTAAAATCCTAGCTCTTGAGAGTTTTTAACCAAACTAGGAAATCTTCGATGTCATTTTTTAATTGAATTAAGTTCAAGATTATGATATTGATGTATGTGTTTTCCCCCCTATTTTGTTTCTCTTAAGCTCCATATAATTAAGGGGTTGAAGTAGAAATCGCAATAGAGGTTGGAGTCATTTTTAAAGTTACAAATGAGCTCAGAGATAATATTGGACCCACTCAATTAGAAATTCTTCTGGAGAAGCTTTCCAATGATATAAATAAGTTTTAAATCCCCCCTATATTAAGATATAAGGATAGCCAAAGCAGGGAAAAAAAATTCAAAACCCTGGATTGCATGGCTCATTAAAAAATCTATTTAGAAAAGCTCCAGGGACCCAAGATCCGTCAACTATTGGGGTCAGGGTCATCCATTGACGTAACCCCATAATAGAAATTATATGCACTTCCATACTATTGCATCTTCAAGTTGTATATACAGCATTTGAATTTCCAAAATATGCCACATCCCAAATTTTAAGAGGGATTTTGCATTTTTATATATTTTCTCATTTAGACTTTGTAGGTAGGCTAGTAGTAGCATAAGTAAATTTCATTATTATTTATATAAAATTCATTTGTGAGAATTGTTTCAATGGCAAATTCATGACATTTCCCCTTCACATTTCTCTCCAGAACTACCATTTTTTTCAACTTTATTGAAATAAAAATTTATTGTTTCGTGTTGGGGGATCTACAATTCTACTTTCAAATAAGCACTCTGATTGTCGGCATGAAAAGTAAAAGCTTGTCCATGTTGTGAGGACTCATAAAGGAGAAGATGATAAATAATTTAGTTGTTTTTATCAAGAGTGGAAATCACGATGTGTGATTATCCAAATAATTTATGGTCATAGCAGGAAGAGCATTGAATGACCTCTGAAAACAACCCAGAAGACTTTGAATGATTTTGTGTAGGCCGAGAAATGTTTGAAAGGCTTGCTTGTAGTGTTAATATTTTAATTTTTCCTAGGCTCTATGGCAGAAAGAATGCATTTTCTTTAGTAGTACAAACTTCTAGAATCTTAAGTGACTGCTTGAACACCAAAAGATGTCATTATATCTTTTCCCTTCGAACGAGAATACAAATTGTTAGCCTTAAAAGAGATTGGATTCCAACCACTTGTGTATTTTAGAAGCTTATATACATTTTTTTCAATACATATATATTTTAGGATTTTTCCTTTACTAATATTGGAACTATGGAATCTGGATAACAAGTTGAGCAAGAACATTTGATAAAAACAAATTTTGTTACTCCAACTCCTTAAAAGAGCAATACCTTCGGGAAATGGAATAAACATGTTAGGGTGTTTTGATTCACACTTCTTGGAAATTGTCTTGTATGATAACTTGTAAAGTGTGAGGTCATGGCACTTGATTCCAATAAGGTTACACAGGGAAAATTGCAAACTCCAAGAGCTCAAGCAATATTGTGTTGACTTCTGCTTCTTTAAAGCTAAACCCATGTATTCAGTGTTTGTGATTTCCATTGCACTAATTTATTTTAGTCAAGGAAAATCTCTTTGTAAATTGCCACTATTTATCTATTCTAGTACCCAAAGAATGGACATTTTATTACCAATTTCTTCCAGTATCCAAAGAATGGAAATTTTATTCCCAATTTCTTCTTGTATATGCACAACTTGAGTGGGCCTATTGTTAAGAACGTGTTTCCTCCTTAGAGGCCTCAGGTCTGCACATGTTTGAATGATTAATATTGGTTTGTTGTGATATGAGGCTTGAAAGTTGGGCACACCCCATGGAGTGGAACCATTGTATGTGAGTGTCTGGATATTTTAGCCCTTGCCAAGTCATAAGTTCCTGCTAGTACTGGCTTGCAGGCTGTTGGTACTAGATACACAATTTTTTGTTATTATAATGTTTATTTTATAGGTACAGCTTGCAGTGTTTTTTTTTATTGGGTGGTTTTAGTGTATCATTGTTTCCTCTTGCTGTCAAAATTGTTGGTACTAGATACACAATATTTTGTTATTATAATGTTTCTTTTACAGGTACATATTGCAATGTTTTTTTTACTGGGTGGTTTTAGTGTATCATCGTTGACTCTTGCTATCAAAACTGTATCATGTATTTTCATCATACTCTATGGCCTTTACGTTATCCATCCCTCATTTCCATATTCCTATCTTTATTTTATTATTTTTAATATCTTTCCCATTTTTCTCATCAATGGCAAGCCATCACAACTTATTACATATCGATATAACATTCTAGTGATTATTGGGTTACCCTTGTGCAATATGAGCATTCTTGCTTGCCATGTTGCACTGTGTGGGTTCTGTTTTGAGATGTGTGGCTTGCGCTGCTGTTTGACATAAAATTGCATTGTCCTAACAATTCTATGTGAGATGGCCTATCAACGTGCCTTTATTTTTCATCTTGCAGGTCCAAGCCAGGCATTGAGTCTAGTTTTTCTTCCTTTATTTCTCATATATTTGTTTTTTCTACTATTTATATGTACCAAAAGTTCCATTTCCAATGAAGGTAGGTGTTACTGAAAATTTTAGGTGCAATTTATTTAAATTTCTCAAGTTTTTGCCCTGAAAGTTGAACTCTTGAGCATGCATTTCACCCTTTCCCCGGCTTTGTCTGGTAGAGCAGACTAAAAATGTAATGGAAGACATGTTTGTTCAAGTGAAGCCTGGCCATATAGAACTACCACCTTTATGGACTCTGAAAGAGGATTTCCTTTTTTTTGGTTGCAATTAAATTTGCATTTTGTTCATCAGGCAATACAAACTCTTATCAAATTGCAAGGTGTAATTCCAATCTAACTAAGATCAGTAACTCCACTACTACTAGGACTAGATCAGATAATAAGAGTTGATTATATCAAGGTACCTGTATATAAGAGCTCCGCCTCCTGCATACATCCAAACAAACAATAAAGTTGTCTTTAGCCAATGCAATCTCTGAAAAATGGATGTTTTCATAATGCTTGGACTTATAAACTAAACCATAAAAAACAATAACCCAACAATTTATAGCCTTAAACCCTGTAAGATTTAGGATTGCAAATAAATTGGATTGCAGACACTGTTTTCATTGTTGAATAAATAAGAGAATTTAAAATGAGGGCTGCAGAAATGGTTGAAGCTACTAACCCAATCGTAGAAGCTACAGTTGCTGCTACTCTATACAACTGTTTTCATTGTTGAACATTTGGTGGAATTAAATTGGGTGTGAAAATAAATATACCTGTAACCTAAAGGCATTGTTATGTAAGTATTTTTTATGATTTGGACTGAATGTGTTGGCCCGTAAACCCTGTTGTGATTTGTCCTGAAGGCATTAGCTCATAATCTCTATTATGGTTGTATATTGGCTTGAAGATGTAAGATCTGGTATAGTTTTCCGAGCTCTATTATGAATTGGATCATATTTTCTATTATTATCTAGGTCAAAGGTGTTGTCTTTAATATGGTTGTGCATTGGATCAAAGGCTTTTCATAGGAAGCACTGGTCATGTACTAGCCTGAACGCGTTTTCCTATAAGCTCGGGTCATCTATTGGCCCAAAGGCGTTGGCTCTATTATGGTGGTGTATTGTCCTAAGTTCATTGGATTAAGCTGAAGTAATTCGATTAAGCCCCACTCACATTACCAACTAACCACACTCACAATACATAAGTTGGTAACAAAAGAAAATGTAACACCAGCTTCAATAACGATATTTTGAACACATAGATACTCGATCGATACATATAAAATATACGGTAGTTTCTCAAATTCGTGTTTGAAGAAGCTTTTCATATCGACACCATCCCATCATAATAGCTACTGCACGGGTCATTATATTTACCGTAGGTTTTTACTGTACGTTTTTTCCGTTTTCTCCCTCGTGATTTTTTAAAAAAAATTTGTAATGTGCCCTCGAAAGACCAACACCTGAGATGTTGCAAGAGCGACGTTATGTTATTTTAATATTTTCACATTTTCATCGAAAGACTCATGCCTCTATCATTGGAAGAGTGACGCTATTTTTTTTTTAATATTTTGACATTTTCCTCGGAAGACCGACGCCTCGATCGTTGGACGAGCGACGCTATTTTTTTTAATATTTTTAGTTTTTTGTCGAAAGACCGATGCCTCGATTGTCAAAACAGAGATGTTTTTTTTTTAAATATTTTTAACTTTTTCATCGGTAAAGCGACGTTACATAAGCGTCGGACAAATGACGTTCTAAACGTCGGATGATATTTCGTCAGAATTATGACAATTTGTAAAACGTCGGAATTAAACGTTGGAAGCCATAACGTCATAATTGCGACGTTTTTTTGAAAACATGAAAAGTGTCGGAAGACCGATAGTTGGTGATCGTCGGAAGACCGACAGTTTTGGTTCGTCGGAAGACCGACGCTTATAAAACGTTGGAATAGCAACACTTTGCAAAACATCAAAAAATGTGTTGGTATTGCGACACTTTGGAAAAGCGTCGGAATTGTGACGTAATGGCTAACCATGTTTTGTCCGACCTCAAACTATCACTCTTGCGACAACTATGTGTCGGAATAGTGACGATGTGGTCATCGGAAATTCGGCCAAATTTTCTAGTGACCACTTTTTCAATCAATAATCAATGATTAAGGTTTTAACAAAAAAAACCAACAAAATAACAACAAAAGCGCCATAACATAACAACAACAAAATAGAAAAATAACAACAAAAGTAACGTAAGGTACCGTACCACTAACAATTCCTTCGATACTTATGAGAATTCCTTCAAAAATTGTTTAGGCAACGGATTACAAGGAAGGGAACAATGTAATATTCATGTAAACAAAATACTTAGAAAACACTTGTGTGAACAAAATACTTATAAGGTACTTGTGTAAACACTTTAAGGCAACTCTGTAAATACGTGTGTAATACATGCAAAATACAGTTCATATGTTGCCTAGGACTCTACCATTTGTCCGCCCCTATGAGTCCACAACCTTACCTCTTATTCCATTTGTCTACCCCTATGGGCCCATAACCTTACCTCTTATTCCTATTTGTGACAACTCAACGCCTAATGCTCTATGATTTCTGAAGTTGTTGCCATGCGGACTCCTGAGATATCTATTCTACAGCGAAAAGGCATTTTTTGTAGTTCTATTTTGATGTAAAATTAGACTATAAAAACCATCCAACTAGAGAAATTTGGAAGAAGGTTGGGCCAGAGAAAGCCTGTAGAAGGTTTGGCAAGAGGGTAAAGTTTGCAGATTGCAAATTTTTTATCGCTCAGTTCCTTTTCTCACTTTCTACTTTTCTCACATCTGCACATTCAAGTCAACACACACCTGACATCAATAGAGTCCATCCCACCGGTAGCAGGCAGCAGACAACATTCCCGAATGCCATACCCACCACACACGACACAGCATGGATCGGTACGAGATGGCACAGGGTGGGAATAAGCTACGGGATAAGAAGGAGATAAAAACCTTAAATGCTAGCCTTGCTATTCCCAACCACCTCTAAAACCCCTTACTACTTCCATATCACTTTAATATGAATTATATATGGATGTGGAGGGAGATACCGTAGGGATGCACCTAACCCTTGAGTCATTTATGCATACAACCTTCCTCCCATTGAAAATAGTTTCATCACAACTTGTTCTTAGAAATAACGAGAAATGTTTCCGGTGTTATGAGTGCTTAGACCACCAATGAACTCTTCACTAACTCACCCATGCCATGACCATATGCTAGAAGTTCCCGATGGGATCATCACATACTCATGCTTCCCATGGACTCATGTTGTTGAATCAATTCTCAAAAAGAGTATTGGGGGGCAGGAAACAATTGGACTTTTATAATAGGAATTAGAGGTATTGAAAATCCTTCCCTTGCTTTCGCTCAGCCATCTGTTGGTTGAGTCGACTACCAAGTTCAAGTAGAAGGAACGGGGGCGACCATCGATAAGGAAATGATCCATTCAGAAAAATACCAATGACCACCTCGTTTCTTCAAACCCTAGCAGGGATTGGAAAAATGGCAAGCAGGGTTGAGAAAACGACACAACAGGCTTAGAGGAAAACGACAGGTATGGTTTACGATAGGCATGGTTTGGGAAAACGATAAATAAAACCGCATACAATGTTTAAATTTTACACTCAACCTTCATAAAATACAGAAAATACATTACAAATATGACATTCATAAAATATAAAGGAGGATTCTTACATTTCAGATTAATGGTGGAAGATTCATGATTCATGCCGCTAGATTCACGGCAGTAGTGGAATTTCCAAGAAAGTATAATGTTCCATGACACTCTAGCACTCTTTGAAAAACATTTACATTTACCAAAATAATGGATTTACCATAAATGTTGGTGGAATATTTTGAAAGGATTAAATCCAACCTAGTGCGGGTGTTCAAGTACAAATCCTAAACACAAGCATGAGCTTCCATTCGTTGATGTTTGAAGACGTTCATACAACACCAAGAGCTTCTATTTACATAGGTATCAACATATAAACACCACCACCTGTAGAAAAATCAAATGAACAGTCAGAGACTTTGGATAAAACAACAAACTATGGCCGACACTTTGGTTAAAAACTTTGCATCAACAATAAAAAATTTGGTTAAAAAGTTTGGATCAACAAAAAAAAAAGCTACAATATTTAAATCAACAATAAAAATTTTGATTAAAAAGTTTGGATCAACCAAAAAAAAGAAGAAACAGAGATAAGTAGATAATAAGAGGTCCACTTTCTGTGATCAAAAACTTTGGTATAAAAAATTGAATGTTGAAAGTAAATATTTCGAAACTTTGGATAAACAATATTAGAGTGTGCAAAAATTCAGTCAACGCGAAAACTAATAGAAATTCAACTATCTATTGATCGCTATAGTCCAGGTAGGGACTAATAAAGTCTTATGCTATTTCGGAAAAAACTTACAAGTCGAAATGTCCAATCAGTCCAGCGTCAAGTTGAAAGAAACAACTTCACTCGTGAAATGCACAGAAAAAACAGGGATTTCATAAAAGCGGCAATCACAATAAAATATTGTTATTCTATTTGGTAAATAAATTAATCCAAATCGATGAAGGGAAGGACAGTAGCTGGAAAATGTGATTATTTTATTTTATCAGTTTGACGATTAGTTTCATTTGGCATTTTTGTTTAACATACCATATATCCAACTTTTTCCTTTTGGTTGATGATATTGGAAAACGTATTTGTGGTTGGGATTGTTTAAGTCTAGATGTTTTGGTTTAAGCTAGTTGTATATGATTTTCAAAAAAACAAAAATGGTTAAGCTTTTTTTTTCTGTTGGTATATTATTTTAGATTAATAGGTTAGTTCAATAAGTTTAAATAGATAAGTATTTTGTTTATATAATATTTATTTTTAGGTCTTTTATTTTTATTGGTTTCACAACTAACCATTATAGAAGGTTATGTTTTCTTTTAATATATTTGTTTAATTATCATTTTCATATACATTATTTTACAACAAAATTAAATAGTTAATTTCATAACAATTTTTGAATTTATGTCTTATTGTGTTTCTTTTGCAACATGAGGTGCAATTGTTAGTTATGATTTTATTATATCGTGAGTGAAAATCCAACTTGGTAATTCAACTAATAATTCATCAAGTATAGAGACATAGATTTGATCAAGTTGAATGATTCTAACCTCTAACATTTCTTGAACCCTACAATCATTCATCTTTTCAAATATTTTTAGGTAACATTTTTGAGATCCATGTGAATAGAAGGCTTAGATATTTGAGCATATAATGAGTGGAATTGTAAAATTACATAAAGAAAAAGGTTATTAAATTGTTATGATGAAAAGGTGTTGAAAAGTAAAAGATTGTTTTCATTAGGGTTCCAATCATTAGATTATCCAAAGAATCCTCCGTAGTTAAGATTTATACAAAAACATTGTTTTAAAAATTATACGGTCTTCATTCGTAATCATTACTTGCATTAATTAAGCCATTTACAAATATTATTTATTGATCACGAATGAATGGATGGTTTCTATAGCCTACTAAAGTGATTCCAATAAATATCTCATGTAATAATTTTAATATTTATTTACACATGCTCTATAAATTTCACCAAAATATTCGAAGGGAAAAACTCTATATGAATGCTTAGTAAGTGACGCATCTAGGGATTGTTATTGGATTGGATTTTTTGGGAAGGGTTTACTGCACCATTAGGATGTGGTGAATTCAAGTAGTTGACTACCCTATCTAGTTGTTTAAGTAGATGAAGTAATCGTCCCTCACACTCTACGAAGGAATATAAATATTTTAGTGGTTCCATGCACTCTACCAAAGGAATAATGCATTTAGATATTTGACGGTCCAACTAAATAAATATAATATACTTTGAAATATCAAGATGAAAATATTGTTTCATTGGAAGAATTTCAAGAGAAATTAAAATCTCGATACCTCTGTGAGAGGTATTATGATGACAGAGCTAAGGAATTTTATGAGCTCATGATGAAGTTCACCAATTTAATTTGCTATGTGTCATACATAAGCAAAGAAAAAACTAAACTACAGGGATTTATGAACTATTTTCCCACTATTTACAAAGAAATTATTGAATTTGACAATCCTAAAAAAATGGATGAGGTTGTTCAGAAATCAGAACTATGCTACTAGTTCTTTTTTGGGCTTATATGTCTACTTGTAGCTGTAGTGGTCGCCGTGAGGAAATAAAAAGGTAGAAGGAAGGCATAATCCTTATCAAAATTACAGCAAGGAACCACAGTCGAAACCGTGAGTTGAAAATGGAAAAATGAAAATGAAACAAAGAAAGGAATTTCCATAGAACCCTAAACGAGAATGATGGAGGGTGAAAGTATGAGAAAATGTCCACCGTCAAGGTGGAGTAAGATCCAAGCTTCAACTAGTCGTGAAAATTAATATGGCCATGTGATTGAGTTAATCTGAAGTACAACTAATTAACCACTAATAGCATCGAACTAACAGAGGATACAAGTATATCTGTCATAAATTAATTAGGTTAGATATGACCAAATCCACAAGGTATGGTCGAATGTCCATATGGGAACGCATGACATTAAAAGCAGGTGATATGAAATTTAAATGATGTATCATAAATCCAAATAGATAATGATAATGCCATGGGGTTAGACATAAATTCGTTGACCACACATTAACAACAAAACCCTTAAAGAATACGTTATATACATAAATATACAAAATTCATGTGGGTATCACTATACATATTCTAATTCGAACTAAGACTTAACAGAGATAGAAAAGCCTTAAATAAGATTAAAAACTACCTTATTATATTCTAATTAATACCTAAGGTAAGACATATGGAATTAGGATGTTGGGGATTATATCCTAGTAGATAAGTTTAACTTTAATACTTATTAAAGTTATAATGTAAATCAAAATTGTATCATAAGATGACTGAGTGAAAGGGTATATAATTAATAAGATAATAGTAATAGAAACTATTATAAATGAATTCATGTACATTGACCGAAGTGTAGGAATACCATAAGATTAAACAAATTAGAAATGCATGTTAAAGGAGTAAATATGGAAAAATTATGATGTGGTATGAATATCATTATAAGCATAATTCTGAAAATAAATATGTCATAATAAAATATTTTGATGACAGAAAATGAAATTTTGAATAGAATGTTGTAAGGGGTGGTAATGTGTCGGAAATAAATAAATTCAATTGCGACAAAATAAGTATAATATTATAAATAGAAAAAAATAATTTGGGTAAGTAGAGTTGTTATAGAATGGGAAAACATAAAGGAGTCATGGAAAACCAAGAATGAAGAAATGGAAACAAACAAGAATGTTATAATATGTAAAACAACTAAGGTAGAAACACAAATAGTTCAACAATAAGTCATTTCCAAAAATAATGGAAAAGAGAACAATAGGACGTCCATTCCAAAAGAAATTAAAACAATATTGAGGACACTAATGGTCACAGGATAGAAGAAAACAAATATGTACGTTCCCATATAGCACAAGAAAGAGAACACAAAGAAAGAAAGGATAGGGAAACAAACTTCATTATCAGGGGAACAAGGTAGTATGGAAATAATTAAAGAACTTTCAATTTGACAAGGAAATTTCTGAAAGATAAATTAGAGTGGAGAGGGAAACTTTTCCAAGCAAGGAGGTTGGGAAAGATATGTAACAAGAGGCATCGACCCATAAAATTCATAATGGAAAATGAGCAAGAAAAACACCATCTCTTAAGGGAAAATAAACTCTTGAAAGGCTCACACTTCTTCCTAGATAAATATTTAACTAGCGAGCAACAATAAGAGAGTAAAGAAGAAGTTGATAAAATTAGAGAAACAAGAAACGAAGGGAGAAGAGCATGGTTGTACAATGGTGAATTTTTTATTGAACTATTTTGGCCTCATGGAAAAACAAGGCAGCAAGGTGAAAATAAATAAAAAATAGGAAATTCTATAATAGAGAGGAAAAAAATAGGATCAAGATGGATGAGAAGGGGTGAAGAATCAAATTTCAGTCTTGTGTGCCAAATTGCGTAGCAAAAAAAATCTACCAAGGTCTACCTAAGTCTAGTTTTTTAGAACTTTATATGTTACCCTTGGAGGATGGGACCTTGGATAGTGCCTATTCTAGAAGTTAGAGACATAAATTTTCTTCAGAGAAAGTACTGAACATGATGGCTGCAAAACTCCTATGCTTGACAGTTATTTGAAGTTAGGAGTTTGGAACAAGGCAGCCAAAAATGGCAAAGGGTATGGAGGAATACTTGTTTTAGTGAAAGGAAAAGAAGTTATTCACATTCAGTTAGTGAAAGAAGATACAAATAATTAGTATTTACGGTTCAAAATAACAGAAAATGAGAACCAAATAATAATTTCAACATATTATTTTGCGGCTCAACTATAATTTGTTTTCAAAAATAAGGGGTTTAACAACGAAGATTTGTATACATATTTAAGGAAATATATTTCCACATATTCTCAACAGAAAGAAGTTATTTCAGTGGGATATTTCAATGCTAGAACAAAAAATTAATGAGCTAGTATTCTTTTTTGGAGAGAAGATCACAATCCTATCAGGCTTATTGAAGAGGAGAATTATAGATGGTTGAAATGTTAAGAAGATGGAAATGTTAGTAATCATTTTGGAGAGGAGTTTCTTACGTTATATGGTTCTTTCAACTTAATTATCTGCAATGGTTTAGATCGATGGAAAAATTTGGGGAGCTTCACTTGCAACACATACAATGGAGCAAGTGTCGTTAAATATGTAATTTGTTCAGAAAGCTTAATAGAAAGATAGATGAAGTTAGGATTGGAGAGAATATTTGGGACTTATAATAACGTCATAACCCAATTTATATAAATTTATCTTGATTAGAAGAAATAAAGAATAGGAGGAAATCATAATGTTATCGACAATCGAGATCAAGGGGAAAAATTATTCTAACAGAAGAAAATTGCACTATTTTGAAAAAAATGTTGAAGAGATCAATTCAGATGGATAACATTGGTCCGCAAAGCCTCAAAAGTCATGAGTTAACAAATATAATTCAGGGTGCACTTGAGAGGTTCGAAAGAAAAAAAAAAGAAATCAGAGTCAAATTATTTTCCTATGAATGTTTGGTTTGATGAGGAATGAAGAATGGCTTGGAGAACCTTGAAAAAGGAAGGTGAGGAGAATATGAGTGTAAGGTTATATAAACATATTTTAAAAAATAAAAAAAATATGAGTTCGTCCAAACAAGGCGAGAAGAGTTAATACATCTAGGAAAGAATAAACGAGTTTTTTTTTTTCTTGTAGGAACTTAAACCATGGAAGAAGTAATTTGAAAATAATATTACAGCCAATTAGTGGTTTTACTATGCAAGAAAACTCTATGAAAAATAATTACAGGTTGAGGCTCCTCCCAGGATCAACATAACTACAAAAATTTTCACATTATTGGAGGTCGAGGAAGGAATTAAAATCTTGAAAACATAGAAGGAAAAGGACCTGATGAACTTCAAGAAGAAAATATAAAGTGGGGAATGAACATTATGGCGTCGCACATCATGGAAATATTCAACAACATCATTTGAAAAGGATTCACAAGGGATTGGAAAACTAGTTGAGAAACAACCCTTTTTAAAAGTGGACAAACTAATAATCCTTCGAACCATAGAACCATTATGATCAATCATTTTTTTTCAAAGCTTTTTGGTGGCATGGTAGAAAATAAAATCAGTAAGTGGGAAAAAGTAAAATAAAAGAGGAAAAAAGGGCAATCAGGTTTTAGGCTAAAGCATTCTACATTAAATAATGGTATCATGCTAACACATATTGTTGAAAAGGTTCGGGGGGACATAGAAGAAGTATTTTACTTCTTTTTTGACTTCAAAAAGGAATTTGACATAGTCCTTAGAGATAATATGTGGTGTAAAATGGAAGAACTTTAAATTCCTTTGCAAAATGGAGTTCTTGTCCATAAGACTTATGAAGAGGTGAAATTTAAAATGAGATCATCAGCAGAAATTTCAGAAAGTTTTAGATGGGACATCAGATTCAAGAAAGGCTTCCGTTTATCCCCTACCCATTTTGGTTTATATATTGAAAAATTGAAAGAGTGGCTAAATCCACAATGTGGGAATGGTGGTCGGTTGGGGGATTTTGTGATAAACTTCTTCTAGATGTTTATGATCTCATACTTGTTGCTAAATCAGCCAATGGATTGAAGATGCACCTATATTCCCTTGAGCATTTTTATAAAGTAGGTGCGATGAAAGTTAATACCAGTAAGACAAAAATAATTATTTTCTCTAATAAAAGGAATCAAATGCAGAATAATTCCTTATTTGAAAGAAACATTCTTGAAGAATTAAATGAATACATGTACCTCAAGATATATTTCAACAAAAACCTTAATTGGGAGGAATGCAAAAAGAAGAGAATTTTATGAGGGTGGAAAGAATTATATGCACTTGAAAACAGTTGTAGAGAGGAAGAGTTACGGTATTGGAAAATTATTAAAGTACTTTATGGACTCCTAGTTTGTCGAGTGATATTTTATTGGTGTGAATTGTAGGCTAGCGACATCCTTGTTTCAAAATGGAAGAAAGTTGAGAAAACCCAAAAATTCTTCATCACAAGCAAGTTCAAAATAAAAGGTACAGATCCTTATGAGATAATGTTGAGTGAAACACGAGCTGCTCCCATCGAAGAAATTTCAACGAAGAATATTATAAGGTATATAAAAAGAACTAAGAAAATGGGGGGAGGTAAATGGCTGAAATTTATCTTCAATAAAGGAATGAGTCAAGGAAAGAAACCATGAATGATAAAAAACAATAGATGGATGAAAAATAGTAAGGAGTTAAACAAATTTTTTATGGAGAAGTTTTGTAAGCATATACGGGAAAAGAGTTTGGTATAAAGAATAAGTACTATGTTCAGGAATTCAAGCCCACCTATGATCTTTAACCAAAAAACATTACATTGGTGATAGCCTTCAGTGCAAAGAAAATATTCGTATTGCTCAATTAATAAATAAGTCACATCGAATTTAATGTGAAACTAGACAATGTCATGTGAATGGGATGCACGAACATATGTTTTTCCTTGATAGATATTGTGTTCGTTGTATGGCTTGATACGTTGAGTCCAGGATGCCTAATTATGGTGGTTTACCTAAAAGCCCATATTGCGGGTATTATTCCAAACACACTAAATATGAATCTGAGAAATTCTTGTCATCCAAATGGCTTGAGATTTTTATAAAAAGGTTTGAATAGGAAAAAATTTCACATTCAGAGAAATTATATTACGCTTATCCTTATTACTCATTTTTTATTTCTTTATCCAGATTAGATAGTGTTGGAATATGTAATTCCTACTTGTCTTCATTTGTGACTATCTATGTATAGACTTTGTTCCTATTCCTTAGGTTAGCAAAAACTAAGTTCCTAGTTTGGTGTGAGGTTGAGATATTCCCTCAACCAAATTATTGTGCGTCCAAGATAGCTTCCCTATCTTGAGACTATACGTCATACATATATTGAACTTTATTTGATTAATGTAATTGAATGTGTATCTAAGATTTCATCTTGGTATCGGAGCCTGTAAGGGCCTTTGGCCCTTCCTAGGCATAGGAAAATAAATTACTGTATTTTTATAGTCTTATTAAATTTTGTTTTCCTTTGTTGGACAATGATTGGAGAGAGCACACTTTGTGAGTGTTTTTGGTTTTTTTTTGTGGCCTGTTGGATTGCATCCTTTATCTGAGCAGTGATTTGGTAATGTGCTCGGAGTCGTTGAACCATTGCAGTTGTGGAGAAGATGAAATCCTAGTTGCCCACAACGCTTTTAGAGACAAGGCATGAGTGGTAGCTGGGAAGGAAACTATATGTCAAATAATCCTCCATGAAAAATGAAGAAATTAATTAGAGAATAGATTGGGTTTTGGCTGGCATTGGTAGGGATCGAACTGATGACTGCCCACATGATCAAGAAATCATGATTACTGGTTTGAATAAAATAGCATGGATTTATAATTGGGTTCCTCATCTCCGACATCGTTAGGCAGTATGAAGGAGCTATGGTAATAAGAGTTGTGGCCTATCGACACTAAGGAAGCCGATGTTTAAGGTGTCCATGATCACAAAGATGGTTTCTTGCTAGAGCCATAGACACACCGTGTGGAGCTAGAGACACACCATGTGGATCAAGATCCCTTATGGGTCTGATCCTTGGCCCTTCGCAGGCTGAGGGAGTGGAGTACTAGCTGCTGCAGTCATGTCACAGGCTGTGGGATGTAACAATTCCCGTTCATGGAAATCAAAGAAGAGCTTCGCCAATCTCTGGTGGTGCTAAAGCACCCGAGGCAGAACACCTTCGACTCTTAGATGGACGACGTGTTGAGTGGGATAAACCCCGCTTTCACCAAAAAGAAATGAAGGTGGTGATAGAGTTCAAGGCGAGAAAGAGAGATTTATTTTGTGATATAATATGTCATAGGTGGAAGAGCGTTGATTCGATGTATGAGTCTAAGAGATATTTGATATCATATGAGGAGGAAAATAAATGTTCTGATTCTAGTAGCGGGTCTTGGTCCAGCAGTTTTCCCTCTGGGTCTGGTGTGTGGTTTGAGCTCCAAGTGCTTCCTTTTCTCCCCTGGTAGGTCCAATTCTATTATGGAAGAGGCTAAGCAGGAGGGTTTCTCCATCGATTCAAAAAATTCCTCGTTCTTTTCTCTACGAAGAGAGAAAAATAGATCTACCATTCTGTGTAATCGGGTTGCCAAGAAATTTTAGATTCCTCATCATTCATTATGGATAGATTGAGTGGTTTTTTTCTCCATTTATTATTGGGATCTGCTGGTGGAAAATGGCCATCATCCATTTCTCAACAATGATGATGAGAGGCTAATAAAATACATCCCTGGAGTTTTCAACATTGAAGATAACATATCTTCCCTCTTATCTTCAAGAGTTAGATGTGTCAACTGTCATGTAAAAAATAATATACACATCATTCCAATATGCTCATAGAGCCGATTGGGTTGTCTCTAATAAAGTGGAAGAATTTGAGAGCCGAAAAATTACAGGATTTTAGTTGAGAAATCCATTTTGGAACGTTGGTCGTCTGCTTCCATCGGGCTTCATCGATGACAAAAGGGACAAGAAAAAAGGGACCAGTATGTGGTCTGACTTGGACTGTACCAGATTGATCAACTCCATGCCCAAAAGCTCAGTCATCTATATCTCGTTTGGCAGCTATGCTCATTTTCTAGAGCCCAAATGGAAGAAATGGCCATGGGATTATATGACAGGACAAGAGCTTTTTGGAGGCAAGGAAAGCATGAGACATAGTCATGGAAAAGAAAGCAAGCAGATTTTTTCTTCCCCTTTTCATCGCTCTCCTCATGTGCCTTCTGATTCCTCATCTCTGTACTTGGATTCAAATGTATATGATGAGGCAATAACGGATTTTGGGGGATGAAAATCTAATACTGATCAGTAAAATGATCTGGGGACATTCACATAGACTTCAGAGACAGAACTGCCGAGGATAAGCGATGTGGGTGGATTCACATAGGAGTGAAAACTGCTGTTGAGGAGTGAAAATTGTTATTTTCTACATTTGTGGAGAAAATCTTCGTTCATGAAGTCTGTGCAAGTGAATTTGCATGGTATGTGATCTGGAGTGGCCTTCTTGTCTATTAGTGGGCGGTGTTTTGATCTGTCTGCAGATCCATGATGCACTATATGGAATTTCTATTCTTTGTTTCTCCAATGATTTGTTTACTAGTAGTGGAGCTCTGTCGCATTTCTCTATGGGGATATGTTGCATTTCTATGTGAATTTCACTCATTCATGTTCCAAAAGGATCGATATTTTGGAGGCTATGTTTTTTATAAAAAAAAAATATATTGGAACAAGCATCTCTATTACTAGTAGCAAAAGTGTTGTCGGAAATGTTTAAGTGTATGGTGCAACCAAACTTTCCATCATACATGATCTTCTTTATCATAGATTTTATTTCTCTTTGAATTGCTGGATTGAAGGGTGTCGTTGCATGGAGAAGATAATAGCATGGGTGGATCCTTTGGTGAGTTGTTGTTGTTTCTGGGATCTCCTTAGCATTCTATAAATGAATGTGTGAGGAAAAGCAACATTTGAGTTTGGTTTGTTGCTTTGTTCCAGCCTCGATTTGAAGACACTGCATTTTTTTTGAAGTGGTGCCTTGCTACTGCTCCAGTATGCTGCATGGTTTGTTTGCAATTTACTAGTATGTCTGGTGCTTAGTGATTTTGTCGATGAAAGACGCCAACAATTTGTAATTTATGCTATTTGAATGAGGCCGCTTGGAGAAGTCGAATGTCACCGAAAGTGCTGGTGTAGATCGGAAGTGTTGGTATGCATAGCAGATGGTTGCATGTGTTCTTTGTTGGTTGCCTATGTTATTTGCTCCATATCAGATCATTGATTTTTTTGAATGCACAATTGTTGTTTGGAAAGAGGGTGGAAGAGGCCACTGAGAAGGGCCGAGTCCTCGAATGCTGGTTATTTGGTTTTGTTTTGGTTTCATTTTGTTTTAATTTCTTGTTGGAACCAATCAGTGGTGGCTTCACCCACATGCTCGAGTTGAACAAGACAGATTTCAGGTTGGAAGATTTGTTGTTTTGTGGTGTGATTGGGCAGTTGAAGATTGGAATATTTGTTGTTTTTTGGTGTGATATGGTGCTTTATATGATGAGATAAAGCCCTATGGTTTATATGCAGTGACCAGATCCATTTATGTTGCAAAGGTCATGTGGTGCCAGTGTCGGTTATGTTGGCTACTGGTGTTGTGAATGTGGCCTTTTGTATAGAAGAGGCATATATATTATTCGGTCTTATACAGGTATTAGAAGAGGTAAGGAAGCATGTGAAGTTTTTGGGAGGCATTCATCTTCCTGAGTTTGGGATCGACCTGGCTGAAGGTTGTGTGATTTTTCCTCACTCGCTCTGCCTCACCAGTGCAACCGTAGCATGTAGCACGGTTGTTTTTTACACGCTTGGGTGAATAATATTTTTTATGGTGAAAGTATTTTGGAATCAAAATCAATATACATATTGAGATTAGTCTTCTCAATATGAAGTTATTCTGTTAGAATTGGCTACTCTAACAAATGATTAGTGAAACGTGAATTTCCAAGTTTCAATTGACAGAGACAAAGATGCCCAAGATGTGAGCAACGAAAAGAGGAGGTAATGAAGCAACAACAATTATTATGATGGACATCAATTGATTTTGTGTGAGTTTTTTAGGAGTTTCATGGAATAGACTCAATAGCATGTTGTATTATGAGTCACACATTTTAAATTGTAAGAAAGTCTAGGATGTTTTTCATAGTGGTATTTGTAAAGTATGTACCTAATAAATACAAAAGTTGGAGTTGTGCTATAAGCTTTTTAAGGCATGTGTATACCCGTAAAGTTCGTGGTAATCTCAAAACAACTTTGTAACTACAAGTTCGTGATCATCCAGAAACCATTTTGCAGTGTCGGTTTGTGGTCAGCCAGAAACCACGTGTAACAGTGAAGTGGACTGGAAATAGGTCTGTGCCAGTGTTCTCCCACTGATGAAGAGCTCCAGTGAAATTTCACCAATGACAAAATCTAGTGCAAGGTCACTGATAAAGGGATCCAGTAAAAAATTTTCTGAAGAGATCTAAGGCAGATCTATTACCAGTGAGAGTTCACCGACGAAGGATGAGTGTTCTGCAGAAGACAGACTCTCTTGGTTCGGACTCTCTTTCGTAGAGCTGACCAGTGGGTTTTATATTAATCCATTCAAAAAAAAAATTTAACATGGTTACGGGTCATCCGATAAAACCCACATTGGAGGGGGATTTTTAGTTAAAGGTACATGTATGTAGTGATAATGGTTGACATAACCATGTATGTGAAGGAAATCCTATGAGGCCAGTGGTTGCAGAGGTTGGTACCCATGCATTATAGTGGATGTTTTCTCCTTGATATGGATGTCGACATATCATTTTCTTATGTTTGACCACAACTAGACTTTGTAGACTAGCATGCCAAAGTTAAAAATGAAGATGCCAAGGACTCAAAGTACAAAGCCAAAGAACTGGTGTGTTCTAGCATGTGAATGATGTAGTCAGTTTATTTTTATGTTCGTAGAAAATACTCATGACCATGATAGAGTATGAGTCATAGTTTGTAGAGAAAATATACATGTCATTTATTGTTTGTACATGCTGTAAGACCTAGAGAGGCATGCATACCCCTTTGTTATATGTTCCCTATGTCAGAATTTTTTAACACACTAGAAGAGGGTGTCATGCAAGATGGATACACTTGGGTGGGCTGCATTGGTTTTAGACTCGATGAGGTGAAATTATTTTATATAGGGGAGTTCATCGAGTGGTTGGATGAACCATGTATGTGAAGGAATTCCTAGTAGACTGGCGGTTAGAGTGGTTGGGAACCCATGCATTTCGATAGATGGCTTTTCCTTTATATGGACATCAACAATAGAATGAATAAGATACAAAATGTAATTACCAAACAGAACCAGTGTAATTACCAAACAGGACTAGTTGTAGATTTTGCAGATGGATATTGAGACAAGTAGTTATTAAGGGGGAGTGTTGGAATATGTAATTCCTACTTGTCTTCACTTGTGACTATCTATGTATAGACTCTGTTCCTACTCCTTAGGTTAGCTAAAACTAAGTTCCTAGTTTTTTTTGAGGTTGAGATATTCCCTCAACCAACTTATTGTGCATCCAAGATAGCTTCCATATCTTGAGACTATACCTCATATATATATGTAACTTTATTTGATTAATGCAATTGAGTGTGTATCTGAGATTTCATCTGATAGGCACCCGTAAGCTCCTCTTCCCTTTTCATCCTCATCACATTCTTCTCCAACAACAACAACAACAAAATGTCAGAAATGCCATCGCTTGTTTTTTATCGAGTGTAATGTTTCTTCACACACAGACATGCCTTTTCAAGACTACGCTCCTCAGTTGGGTGATGTCAATGCAGATTTGAACTTTTTGGAAAGGAACAACAAGTGGAAGTGGTGTCTCATCTGCAAACATATGATTCAACTCATGAAATGTTGCATGCACATAATTTGCAGGTAGCATATTTCTGAGCCCTCGAGTTGTCGTTTATCAGTATTTTATATCGCTATCTTTGATTATAGGGAATTCGTAATTAAATAAGAAATTGTTTATTATTTTTTTTATTAGTTTGTAAATAGGTTTTATTTTGTAATAAAAAACTTTGTTATTTTTCAGGTGTGGTTATGAATTTGGTTATAAATTTACATTTCCATGGGAGTATAATTGTAGTTGTGATGAGGAAGAAGAAATCAATAATGAAGAAGAAGAAAATAATGATGAAAACAATGATAATGTACATAGTTATTGTGATGAAGATATTATAGGGAGGATAACAGCCATAACTTACCATAAATAGAGGTCATATTAAAAAAATTTCGTAATGTTATAGCTTATTAGTGTAGAGAGTTTCCTTTGGACACTTTTGATTTCAATTTTGTTTCCTTTTAAAGAACATTTCAAGAAAAGGTATTGTACATTAAGAGAAAATTTCCATTTGGATTCCAATAATTGGATTATCAAATGAATACTTTCTCGTTAAGCTTAAGGGCAAAAATGTGAAGTTGGGTTAAACTTTTGTGAGAGTCGGGGGCAAAAAAAAATTTCTGCAATAGTTCGGCCGAACTTTATGAGAAATTTTGGTTGAACTTGTTCTTCCATTTAGATAGACGACAAACTGATGGTGTGGGCAAAATTTTTTGTCAGAGATTGGAAAGCCGACAACAAAATTTCGGATAAAATTTGAGTTCGGCCGAACTTTTTCTCTTAAAATAGTTTGGTTGAACTAGTTCTTATAAGTATATCACTCGTGAAGCTCATTTGTTTACCGCATCTATGTTTCTTCACGCGTTTTTCTGTTTCTGTGCTGTTGCTGGTCTGGGGATCTTAACGGGTTTTACTAGATATTGTATTTTATATGTGACTACATATTGTCTTTTATATGTGACTACATATTGTCTTTTATACTACTGTAATGTATTTATATATGAGATAGAATCTAATCTTTTATACTTGATAACTTGTTATGGGTATATCAAGAGGATTTTGTATATGAAATTTTATCAATATATGAAGGAGGGTTTTTTCTCCTTTGAAAAAAGAGTTGAAATCATTCTAAATTCACTTATGTTTAGTGGTGTCACTGTTTCACTTCTAATATTATGTTGATTACCTTGATGAATAGGTGGAACTCTTCTGGGAGGCCTCTCTGTTTTTTGACTCTATGCTCATACTATCAAAGGCTATTATATGTTATATGGGCTAGACTGTATAGTTATTAGACTACATATCTTCATACTATTCTACAAATATTATGATGGAAACCAAACATAATAATGTATTAGGACATCACAACTTGCTAATTAGTTATTAGACTACATATCTTCATATAGAACTTACAAATAGCATGATGGAAATGTGAACTTGCAAATAGTATGATGGAAATGTGGATCTCAAAGAAAAGTCATGATTAATGCTTCTAGAAACCAAACATAATTTAATATATTAGGACATGCTACTTTAGGCTTGGTGGAATTACATTTGATTTTTATTTCTCTCTTACACGCATATATATATATATATATATATATATGAAGATAAGATTCCATTTTCTTTTTTATTCATAGATCAAATTTCATTTAAATACAAGATTTATCATAATGTACAATGATTCATTCCATATTATTCATAATTTTTTTCAAATAATGAACCTAGTTAATGCTTCTTCTTCATGAAGAAGACTACTTGATATTTCAATTTGAATTTGATGATGGTCCTTTGTTATCCTTCTTGACTACTTCAAATTATTGACACAATGATATTCTTCTTGCTACTCTTTTTATTCCTTCCTTATATTGTATTCTCCCCCTTAGATATTGTGTACTCTGCCACATAGATATTGCACTCAATTTTGATAGCCCTTTCTTATCTTTCTTAACTACTTCAAATTATCAAATTATTGACACAATCATATAAATATTGCACTCAATTTTCATTGTCCTTTTTTATCTTTCTTTACATCAAATTATTGACACTTGATCATATAGATATCATATAGATATTTCACTCAATTTTGATGGTCATTTGTTATCTTTCTTGACTACTTCAAATTATTGACACAATCATATGTTTTTTGTTACTCTTTTTATTCCTTCCTTATATCTATTCTCCCCCTTATATATTATGTACTCTCCCACATAGATATTTTAATATTACTCTTTTTGTTCCTTCCTTATATCTATTCTCCCCCTTATATATTTTGAACTCCCCCACATAGATATTGAACTCAATTTCATAGGCTCTTCTTTTGAAGTAAAATATATTGTATTCTTCCCCTTGGATATTATGTACTCTCCCACATAGATATTGCACTCAATTTGATAGGCTCTTCTTTTAAAGTCAAATAAGTGACAATAATTTACAATAACTATACCTAATTTGTTTCTCACATGTTCAAATGGTTCTCTAACAAGATAATTTACAAGAACTATTCCTAATTTGTTTCTCACATATATTCAAATGCTTCTCTAACAAGAGGCTTTGTGGGTATGTATTCCATCTTCACTACTTTCTCAAATACTTGTTGTGTGAGGAAGTGGTACTTTATGATGATATGTAAATAGTAATTGAAGGAAGTAGAATATTTTATTTTTGAAATTATTATTACACTTCTATTGAAACACTTAATAGATATATAGATTTACCTTAATATCTTGTAGAGCCCATTTCATCCAAAACACTCAAAAAGAAGTAACTACTAGAAGTATTCCACTTCTACTCTAGATAGAGAAAGTAACGACTCTTTCTTGCTTAACCATTAAACCAAAGACTCTTCTAAGTAGAATTATACATTATCCACTTGTACTTTTCACAAGCCTAGTTGAGTCTCTATATGTTTTCAATGTAAATTTCTCACAAGTAAATTTGTCAATGTAAATTTCTTAACTTTTACAAGTTTTATAGGAATAGTCTGTAAAGGGCCAGGTAGCCTCTAGATCTCATATTTTATGAAAGGTGACGTACCTAGTAAATTCCCCTATAGTCAATCTCTGGAATAGATCTAAATAGAAGTTCTTCATTTTAATATCCATAAAACACAACCACTTTAAGGTAAAATGTCTACATATGTTCAGTCGTGTCATTGTTTCACTTCCGATATTATGTTGCTTATCTTGATGAATAGGTGGAACTCTGCTGGGAGGCCTCTCTATTTTTTGACACTTTTCTCATACTGTCAAAGGTCGTTATATGCTATATGGGCTATACTGTATAGTTATTATACTACATATATTCATATAGAACTTTCAAATATTATGATGGAAACCAAACATAATAATGTATTAGGACATCAAAACTTGCTAATTAGTTATTAGACTACATATCTTCATATAGAACTTGCAAATAGCATGATGGAAATGTGAACTTGCAAATAATATGATGGAAATGTGGATCTCAAAGAAAATTCATGATTAATGCTTCTAGAAACCAAACATAATAATGTATTAGGACATGCTCCTTTAGGCTTGGTGGAATCACCTTTGATTTTTATTTCTTTCTTACACACACACACATATATATATGAAGAGATGAACCCATTTTATTTTTTATTCATAGATCAAATGTCATTTAAATAAAAGATTTATCATAATGTACAATGATTCATTCCATATTATTCATAAATTTTTTCATTAAAAAATGAACCATTTAAATGAAGAACCTAGTTAATGCTTATTCTTCATGAAGAAGACTACTTGATCTTTCAATTTGAATTTGATGATGGTCCTTTGTTATATTTATTGACTACTTAAAATTATTGACACAATCATATGGATCTTGATGGTCCTTTGTTATATTTCTTTACTTCAAATTATTGACACTTGGTTATATAGATATCATATAGATATTGCACTCAATTTTGATGGTCATTTGTTATCTTTCTTGACTACTTCAAATTATTGACACAATCATATGCTTTTTGTTACTCTTTTTATTCCTTCCTTATATATATTCACCACTTAGATATTGTGTACTCTCCCACATAGATATTTCACTCAATTTTAATAGCCTCTTCTTTTTAAGTCAAATATATTGTATTCTCCCCCTTAGATATTGTGTACTCTCCCACATAGATATTGCACTCAATTTCATAGGCTCTTCTTTTGAAGTCAAATAAGTGACAATAATTTACAATAACTATCCCTAATTTGTTTCTCACATGTTCAAATGGTTCTCTAAAAGGATAATTTACAAGAAATATTTCTAAATTGTTTCTCACATATTCAAATGCTTCTTTAACAAGAGGCTTTGTGGTTATGTATTCCATCTTCACTATTTTCTCAAAGAATTGTTGTGTGAGGAAGTGGTACTTTATGATGATATGTAAATAGTGATTGAAAGAAGTAGAATCTTTTATTTTCAAATTATTATTACACTTCTATTGAAACACTTAATAGATATATAGATTTACCTTAATATCTTGTAGAGCCCATTTCATCCAAAACACTCAAAAAGAAATTTACCTTACCTTAATATCTTGTAGAGCCCATTTCATCCAAAACACTCAAAAGGAAGTAACTGTACTATGTATTCCACTACTACTCACTCAAAAAGAAATTTATCTTAACATCTTTTAGAGTCCATTTCATCCAAAACACTCAAAAATAAGTAGCTACTATGTATTTCACTTCTACTCTAGATAGAGAAAGTAACGACTATTTCTTGCTTAACCATCAAACCAAAGAATCTTCTAAGTAGAATTATACATTGTCCACTTCTACTTTTCACAAGCCTAGTTGAGTCTATATATGTTGTCAATGTAAATTTCTCAGAAGGAAATTTGTCAATGTAAATTTCTTAACTTTTACAAGTTTTATAGCTAGAGTCTGTAAAGGGCCAGGTAGCCTCTGGATCTCATCTCTTATGAAAGGTGACATATCTAGTAAATTCCCCTACAGTTAATCTCTGGAATATATCTGAATAGAAGTTCTTCATTTTAATATCCATAAAACACAACCACTTTAAGGTAAACTATGTACATGTGTAATTTCTCCCACAAACGAAACACTTCCTCCAATTAAATTTAGATGTGAATTCTATACCATAAATTTTTTAAGTCAAAATTAAGATAAACCATGCACATGTTATTTACTCATGATCTTGTGTCATTTCCCCATGTCATATATATATTTTTTATTGAATTTTTTTTTTGAGGGATATGAAAACAATTAAATATGGTTGAAAAATGGAAATTATGCATAGAAGTTTCTTGCTATCCCAATCCAGGGAAAGAAGTGATTACATATGTGCTTTCCAATATTGCGACTAGCAAAGTTGTCCAAAGGAAAATGAATGTACCAGTAAGAAAAAAAACAACATCGCATATTATATTGGATTGATAGAAGGCTTGGGAACAGCGATGGAGTATGGACCAATTCGAATTGTATTTTTCACCAATTCTGAACTTGTGTGAAACCAGATGAATGGCGTGTGCCAAGTTACGAAGGAGAGGCTAAAAGAAATGCATGGAATAGAAAACAATATTGTTAGCCAATTTCAATTTTTTAGTATAAGGGATTGTACAAATGTGAATAAGATGTCTAGTGATCTATTGCGTGGGGCAATGCCAATTCATGATTCATCTATCAAATATGAATTAGAAATATACAGAGAAATGAAAATGCAAGATTCAACTCTCAAATATGAATTGGTTTTGAGATGCTATTCTTCAAAAATTCAAGATTCATCTCTCAAAGATGAATTAGTGTTGAGACGCTCTCCTTCAAAATTTATTGATGGACATTGTAACATATCTTGGATATGTGTGTGTTATGTACTTATAAATGTGTCTTTTTTAATGACCATGTTCTTTTTTCAATTATATACCAAGTGTGCTCCCACCACACCATGTAAAGCGCAACTTGGTGAACTTCACATTTGCAACAAGTGGTGAGCTTCACATTTTTATAAAATTAAAATGCGGGGACTTCAACAAATTTTTGTTTAAATGGAGTTTGTTTAAATGTAGTTTCACTTCTTTTTTAATGACCATGTGTTTTTTTCAATTTTATACCAAGTGTGCTCCCACCATGTAAAGCGCAATTTGGTAAACTTATCATTTTTATAATTTCTTTTTTGCTTAAATTGAGTTTCACACATCAATTAGTGCTTTGAAAGTTGTGTTCTACATAATTTGTGTACACTAAATTACAAATTGATTTTCTGAAATTTATTTTGTGTAAATGTCCACCAATAGATATATATATCATGGAGGATGAACGACGAAGATCAACAGAATCCCATATGGGGGATCAGGGATCAGGGGATGTTCATGGTATTTAAATATAATCTTAAATCTCCATACATGTGTGTACATATGGAATTGATTTTTTATTAACTTTGTGAGTTAAATTAGTTGTTAATAAGTTTTATTTTTTATTTTTTAGGAGCTAAGAAGAGAAGGGTCTCTACTCCATCCATGGAGCGTGCCCATGGTTCACCCAGTCGTGGTATGGTTCACACAATTTAATCAATGAATATGTACATGTATTTATATGTACACATGAATGTATTTTTCAATTGATTATAAATTCGTATTTTTTTATGAAGCTTCTCTCTCATCTCGAGAGGTTGGTGGTGGTTCAAATCCCCTTAGAGGGCCATCAATGAGTGGTAGAAGGTTGCATGAAGGGGGTGATATTTATTCCCCCGAAGGCCAATCAACGACTGGTGGTGCTGGTTCTCAGCAGGGTCGTTCTGGGTCTCAACAGTTTCATGGTGGAGAAGATGCTAACCAACCACGTCAAGGTTGCCATCAATTTCAATATTTTTTTCATTGAATTTGTACAATTTTTTTTACATGTGTTTTTTTTAATATACGAAATTTTATATGTATTGATGCAGAGGCTGAAAATGTTCCAAATATTTGTCAAAATAGACACAGGGCATAACGCTACATTCAAGAAGAAGGTTGTCTACCTAACACAACTTATCCGGCCGACATTTCTGATATACCATGAGAAACAAACATGGCGCAATGCACCTTACAAAGGTGTGAAAAACTTCATGCAAAATTGCAGAGAGATCTCGTGGCTTTGACTCTACCTGCTGAGAGTCGACAAAGCCTCGAAATAGTTACACATTCATTGGGAGAAATTGTAAATGTGTACAAAACTCTTGGGCCAACGAATGATACATTTGTAGAAGTGATGAGAAAGAGAAAGGAAACAGTAATGGGTCTAGATAAATGGGAGGATGTAAAACAAAGAGTTACAAAAGATATGGCGAAGTCAATGTTTAATTTCAAGGAAGGGCCAAAAAGAAAAATGCTGAAGGTGCAATATTTCAAGCACCCAAATATAGCTCGCTAATTGTATGATAGGCACCTTGCGGCCTCTGGAAGGCTCCCATGGAACGACGAGGTTCCCGTTTATTTTGCACAATTGCTTTACATAGATTTTTTTTTGGGTATGAAACCCAACTACAATGACCTTCCGTCAGAATTTTTTTGTACGAGGGAAGGTCAATTGTATGACCGTAAAGGCGCTAAGTGAGATGTGGAGTTGCCTCACCCTGAGCCGCCATTGGTGAGTCGACTTTTTCGGGTCGAAACTCTATGATCAAAGATGGATGTGACTTCTCAAATAAGTCGAGAAGCAAGCGATGTAATGATCGACAATGTTTACAGTGGATTGAGTGGAGTCGATGTTTGTCTAAATCGACAAAGTGCATGTGAAAATGCAGGTGCCAATTTTGTGTATTGTACAGATGAAGAGATTGACAACATGAATGTTGAAGATCTCCGAATATATGCAAAAAATTGTCACAATGGTTTTCAAAACCTAATTCTTGATGAGGAAGAGAGCACGTGAACGGTATGTGTTAATAACCTTAGGGTTCAATTACTTTAACATGTATACATGTGTACAATTTGTAATAAATACATGTCTATGTACATGTATACATTTATTTGTATGTACATTAATCTAACAAAAATGTATCATTATGTGTTAAAACACCATTTGTAGTTGTCACCCATGATAAGTGATGAAAATGTTAATATCACGTTCGGGACCTCTGGTTCAAACAATGCAGATGGGTCTTACCATCAAGATATGTTGGAAAATGTTAGTGTTTTTTAAGTGATATTTTTAAAATAAATAATTGTGCACACATGTACATGTATGTATATATAATGATAAAATGTTTTAATAGATTCCGATTCCGTCCGATGTTTTTGGGATGGTGGTACCTTCTTCTTCCTTGGGAGATGTACCTTCTACTTCCTTAGGAGATGAGCCACAAGTATGGACAATTTTTCACTTTTAAAATTTATGTTTAAGTTATATATATATATATATATATATATATATATCTCAATTTTTAATGGAACTTTTTGAGGTGTATATCTCAATTTTTAATGGAACTTTTTGAGGTGGAATATATATATATATATATCTTGAGTTATTTTAAATTTTTTGAATTTAGGTTCCTATAGAAGATTTCTTTAATCCACGGACTCTAGCAACGGAGATAGGAACATCCACACCATTTCAACCATTTGAACAAGTTGTCTAACTTTTTTTTTAATATTATTGAAAATAAGTTTATATATGTACACGTGCATTTTCATTTGAAATTTTTTAATATATATATATATATATATATATATATATATATATATATTGTATAGTTTACCATTGCAGATGTGCCCATGGGGGAGGGGGGGAACTTGTAGCAAGTGAACAAATGGAGAGGGAACCTCATGAGGTATTGCATGATTTCTTTTTATATTTTGTTTTTTACATGAAGTTCTATATATATTCTCACTCATTTTTAAAACATCAAATTTTAATGTTCAAGTACATGTGCATTGTGTACAGGTTTCCCATGCTTTGCATGATAGTGCACGGATTGAGACCCTAATAGGAAAGACGCTACATCCATCTCTATTTGATGGACATGATTTGTAGATTTGATTTCAAGATTTAGATAGTCTTAAATTTACTTTTTTATATATTATCTAGATGCATTGTCATATATATATATATAACTTGATACAGTTTGATACTTGTGAGATCTATAATTTTTGGACATATTTTATTACAGTGTTAATATAATTTGTTTTGTTCCAAAAAGTTAAGTTTCGGATGGTTTTAGTACTTTTGGCATGTGAATGTGAAGTAATGTTGTTATATAATTTGTTTGGTTTTTAAAACTTTTAAGTTTTGGATAATTGAACTACTAGTAATGTTGTCATCTATAAATTAATGTTTTTCTTCTGAACTACATTTGGCATGTTATGTAATGACGAGTTATAATTTGTTTTGTTTTTAAAATTTAAGTTTTGTTTTGCTTCTGAACTACATTTGGCATGTTATGTAATGATGTGTTATAATTTGTTTTGTTTTTAAAATTTAAGTTTTGGATGCTTGAAGTACATTTGGCATGTGAAGTAATGTTGTGATCTATAATTTTTTGTTATTTATTAAAATTTAAGTTTTGGATGGTTTCAATCTACATTTGGCATGTGAAGTAATGTTGTGATTTATAATTTTTTGTTAAATTAAAAGTTAAGTTTTGGATGGTTTCAATCTACATTTGGCATGTGATATAATGTTAAATGTTTTTATTGGATAGTTGAACTATAATTGGCATGACATGTGAAGTAATGTTATGTATGATATAATCAAAAAGTTTTTAAAACTCAAGTTTTGGATGGTTTCAATCTACATTTGGCATGTGATATTTAATATTAAATGTCTAATGTTTTAATGTTGCATGATGTATTCTCCTGGATGCGAATGCTATCGGGCGTGATGAAGGTGATGGGACAGAGGTCTAGCCGGACGGGAGGCCACCTGCCTTCCCACAAGGGGAACGTCACTCTAGCCATAAACATGTTAATGCTCAGATTAATTGCATTAATTCTGGGCGCAATTCACAAACAGATTGCCGCTCCTCGATGCAATTTCGACTACTGTGTAATGGATCAACCATCAGCTCACATTAATTTCCATTCATTGCAAGTGATCTCCCGCTGCAGCGCAGATCTGTTAAACACCATGGAACCGTCTTGTCCCTTACCAGTGAATTGGTGGTGTCAACCAGCTGTTGGGATTGCAAATGAGCGCACCATCACTGGTAAGCTAAGCCGCATCAACTGCTGTCTGGAGCTCGGGGATAACCTTCATCTCTCGCTTTCTAGTTCCTGCATGTTGGCCTCTGTATTTCTGAATCCCAGCTCGACTTTGTCCACGGTCATCTCTCCGGTTCCTTGGCACTTCAGCCCCGATTCTAACATGCCTCACCTTAGGTAAAGAATGCATTGTAGGCGCAGGTCTACTAGGCGTTCTGTGAGGCGTTATCCTTCCTCCTCCAGCTCACCTTCTGAGACCTCTTCCCCCTCGGACAGCCTGCCCAGACTTCTCTGTGGTCGTTTGCTCCGTTCGAGCCGCAGACTGGACTCTCCCTCGTCTTCTGCTCTCCCGGCTCAATCCCACACTGCTCTTTTTTTTTTCGATTGCTCCCTAAATCGTCCGAGAGTCGCTGCTGCTATCTCGGTTGTGTTTCTTGAGGAGCCCTAGGACGAGATAGACCAAAATCCTTCGGCTAGACAGGGTACAAATGGCAACACTGAGCAGGACCATGCACCACAAGATCTGGTGGGGCAGCCCAGAGGAAGCAAGGATATTGCGCAGGAAGTCAAGAAGCAACGGCATGCGGAGCAGATGGTCGCATCTCCCTCCAGGAAAGTTGTCCACTCTGTCGAAGACCTATAAAATGAGCGTGGTGAACCAGACGAATACTAGTGCAGGGTCGAACAAGTTGCTCCTAATGAGTAGTTCTGCTTTTCGGTCATGGTTTCTTTACTATGTTTCCGCCCTATCTAATGGGCTTTTTTTTTACTTTCCTGCTGTTTCAAAATATGTTTTGGTTTTTGTTAGCTACAGTCGTCAGTACTTTCAGTATCTCGATCCCCTGCGTGGGATTTTTTGTGGTGAACTCTACAGGCTGGTTTCCCTCCTGCAGGGCAGTCTCAAACCTCGTTTTTTGTCTGTCTAAAATGCCTCAAAATTTGGCAATGTTAAGGCCTCAGCCCATTGTACACTACTTTTACTGTTAATAGATCAGTTTTACTTAGAAAAAAATAAAATGTTGCATGATGTATAATAAAAAAAAAATTAACCCCGGATGCGGGTGCTACGATGGCAATGGAGTGTGAGAGGACAGGAGCTACCGGACGGGAGGCCACTTGCCATCCCTCACGGCAGCATTGACTACACCTGTCCGACCGAGCTCGATGAGCCTGTTTTCTCTGTCAGCAATTAATTCAATCTCGATTGTGTTTAATGGAGTATGCTCTGAAGGCGATACTTATTATCCTTGAGGCGATTCGAAGCTGCCTCGACTGCAGAACCCATATCACGCACAAGATTTGCAAGATTGGTAATTCAATGCTGCATTTGGAGAGTTGCAGATTGTGTTCTTTAAACGCCATGGAGACGCTTGCCCCCCAACCGTTGAACGCGCATTGCAATTTTGCTCTGGACAGAGCCACCGATCGCACCTCCACTGGTAAGCGAAGTCGGCTCACTTGCTGTCTGCAGGCTGATGACAACTTACACATTTCTGTAGTTGGCCCCTGTTTCCTCGCGACTGTTGTGCTGGGCATCCCTCCTGCTACGAGCTCTCAGGTTCCTCCGAACTCCAGTCCTGCTAATTCTGCAACAATGCCAAGGTTGAGGCAGAGAATGAGGTGCAGGAGGGGGCCTTCGCGCTCTGCCAGAAGGTCGTCCCCCTCTCCCTCCTCTTCCCCTTCGGACTCCTCTACTCACTCTGACAGTCTCCCCCGCCTCCTCCGGGGGCGTTTGCTTCGTTCTGGACGTAGGTTGGATTCCCCTTCTGGAGATGCGCTGCCCGCTCAGTCGCATACTGCTCTTTTCTCGTTTGATTGTGCTTTGAACAAGCCTCGTGTGACGGTGGCCATCTCCGTGGTCTTCTTGGAGGAGCCAATTCCGGAGATTCTGCCTGAGGATCCTGATCCTGACGCCGGCACTCACATGAACCAAATGCAGCATAGCGCGGGGGGTCAGCCTGAGGCTTCCAGGGCGACTCTGCAGGCGGACTGTATTCGTGTTCAGGCTTCGGTCGCTGAGGCCGCTCACCATAATGACGAATTCCCCCATGTTCTCAGCAATCCAGAAGACTTCAGCTGTAGGATTGAAGAGGTTCCGCCGGATGAGTAACTCGTCTCTCCTTGCTGGTTTCTTTTGTTTTTTCTCAACCCTCTCGGAGGGCCTGTTTTGCTATACCAATGCCTATCTCAATTCTGGTCCATTTTTTGTAAAAAATCAGTTTCAGTCCGTTCTATGGTCTAGTCATGTATGGGACCAGTGTATTAGCAATGCGTATGGTTACAAATCCATGTCCTTCAAGCTCGATCCCCTACGTGGGATTTTTTATGTTCTCGGTTCTTCAAGATGGCGCCCCTTGCAGGGCTGCCCAAATCTAGTCACTGTCAGTCTAAATTGCCTCTCTGAAGGCACAGACATGGCCTCGGCCAGTTGTACATTATTTTCTTACTGATAATAGATTAATTTAACCTAGCAAAAAAAAAATTAAAAAAAAAATTAAAACTTAAGTTTTGGATGATTTCAATCTACATTTGGCACATGTGATATAATGTTAAATGTTTCTATTGGATAGTTGAAATATAATTGTCATGGCATGTGAAGTAATGTTGCACGATATATTTAATTAAAAAGTTTTTAAAACTTAAGTTTTGGATGGTTTCAATCTACATTTGTCACATGTGATATAATATTAAATGTTTTTATTGGATAGCTGAACTACAATTAGATGGCATGTCAAGTAATGTTACGATATAATCAAAAAGTTTTTAAAAATCAGGTTTTGGATGGTTGAAGTACATTAATCATGTGAAGTAATGTTGTGATATAATCAAAAAGTTTTTAAAACTAAGTTTTGGATACCATTTTAATCCACATTTAATGTAAATCCCTTTAATTTTGATTTAATGTTAAATGTTTTAAATTTTTTGATATAATTTTAAATGTTTTGATCTTAGTTTTTTATGGTTTCAACCTACATTTTCCCTATGGAAGACTCCCATGCATAGACATCAGATGCGTTGTAGAAGGGGAGGTGGGGGTAGGGGTGGAGGAGGCAAGAGTGCTGGCTCTCGCCCGCCTCTTTCAATCCATGACAGAGGCAAGAACCCTCCTCTGGCAAGCGGTGTTCCACACTTTCACTTCACCAGTGGTATTGTCAGACCTCGAATTATGGTGACCATTTTTGTGTTTTTTCAGGACGAGCTCCAAGATGAAGGTGCCTCTAGTTTTAGGAGGCGGCAGAGAAAGTCCACCATCCCAACCCATCAGCCCCAAGACACCATCAGTGGCAGCTCAGCTCGTGTGGAGAAAAAGCTCAAAGATGACTCTGGCTCCTCTTCTGCTTCGAAGAGCTCCTCCTAGCACTCCAATGGAGTAGCTGATGATCAAAGGACTACAATTGTCCAATTTTGGAGGAGAATCCTCCTACACACATCGATAGCTAGCCTGATGTTAGGTCCTCTTCAGATTTTTAAAACTTTTTTCATGTTTTGAAATCACTATGCTTGTGAAAAATCTATGTCTGTTGGTTTCCCGATATTGGGAAGCATCTTCTAGGCTGGTTTCCCAATTATGGGCAGCTCCTTTTCTATTTTTTTGATTTAGACCACCTCTGGTTGTTTTGATTTCATAAAAAATAGTAAAGAAGTAGTTATATGTATTTATCCCTTTAATTTTGATTTAATATTAAATGTCTTGGTCTAAGTTTTAGATGGTTTCCATCTACATTTGGCCTATATGGAAGACTCCCATGTGAAGTATTGTTTTGATTTAATCAAAAATAGTAAAGAAGTTGTACATTATCTCTTTAATTTTGATTTAATGTTAAATGTTAAATGTTTTTATCTAATTTTGGATGGTTGAAGTACATTTGGCATCTTAAGATTGCTTTTGATCTTTACATACTCTTGTTTGAGTGAAAAAATTTCCAATAGGAAGAACATAGCTTTTCAATGAAACTAACCATATCAATTGATCTCTAATTGAAAAAAAATTAAAGTAGATATATGTATTTATCCCTTTAATTTTGATTGGAAATATAAGAAGTACATATATGTTTGTTGAATTCGGGTCAATGTCATTAATGCACTCAGATAGGTAGCCTTGTTGATTTATAAATTGGTAAATTGATGACATTCAATTAATTGCATTCTAGAACATAGAACATATCCGACCATTGGACAAAAATTTTTTGTAAGTTAGGTTTTCAATTATGAATACAGATGTGGGTCAAATCCCACCAAAAGTCAGAGAAGTGCTCCAAGTCTCTTGTCTGAAAGGAATCTTTGTAGAAAACTATATTGTGGATGATTTATTTACACTGTGGATAATTTTTATCAGAAATCCCACAAGAAAAATTGGGCACATTTAGTTCGTGTATATATCCAGTACGTGCAACATTTTTCATCAATGCACATAGAAAAACTAATTTAAGTTAATTGCATTCTAGAACATATATATTGAATATGTGAATCATTTTTCACCAATGCACATAGTAAAACTACTTGAACAATTAATTGCATTCTAGAACATGTATATATATATCCAATACATGTAACATTTTTCATCAATGCACATGTATAGAAAATGTACTTTCAGTTGGTACTAGAGCACGTGCATGCACCAAAACAATTTGTATATGTGCAAACACTTGCACAAATAACATAAGCAGCTCAATTTTTAGTTGAGTACTGGAAGTTCTAAAACATATTTAATCCAAAGATAATAAATTGTTGGGAAGTTCAATCAAAAAAATTCCAATGGAATGCCATCTTCAATAATCCATTCATGATCGGATTTTGACATTTTTCATTTCTTATTTTTTTTTTTTTTCTTTGATTGAACCTCTATCAACTTTATGCGTGCTGCACACACCAAGTGACTATATTGACAACTTATGAAATCAGGTTCATAGTGTTCAAAGTAGACAAAATCCCCACTATGATTAGTTTGTTTGAAAAAATAGAATTTGAGTATAATAGATCCTCTTTCATATTGAAATCCATGCTCATTATAGTTTTCTAATAATTTCATTTTTTGTTCAATGCAACAAATCAAATAATCCTTCACATTTTCATCATTGTCAATAGGTGCAATTACAACAAAAACATCTCTTGCACAATAAAAAAAACTGAACAAAATTATAGATATTTAAATTTATTTCTGGATCTTTAAATCATTAGAAAGCAATTCAAATGTTACCTTCTCTAACAATATCAGAAACTCGATCACCATTGGATGATATTGTAGTTTCCTCTTATTTCATTTCTTCAAACATTGCAACAGGCATTTTTCCCTTTGTATTTAGCTCTGTATGTTTCCAATCGTTTACATACATATTATTTTCACAAACGTCATTGGATTGTGTGTTGTCTATGCAAAGAAGACAAAAACAAGAATATTTTACTTTATCCAATGCAAACACATTTCTGGATGACTTTGTTTTAATTGAATGCAATTTTCGAGTCTCTTTTGTTGTTTGAATGTCATTTCGAATTGATCTATCTACGTCTTTGATCCCAATATGCTAGAAAAAAATTTATATGGAAAATTCAAAGAAGAATGTAAATATGATATCAAAATACAATCAAAGATAATCATTACATGATAAAATAAGATTTCCAATAAAAATTAAATTGAATGTACCTTCATACTTCCCTTGATGGGTTAGTCTCATCGCTTAGAGCAGCGATGCACCATTAAACAACTTCTTTCGCATCCACAAGTCAGCTTGTAGAGGGGTTCATTTGATATCTTTGAAGTGCTTGTTTTATGCATGCCCCTGCACCGTCATGTTCTCCTTTTCCATGGCTAGTCTCAAAGAATTTCCAACAATTTTTAATTCATGTTTTCTTATGAAAAAAACACAACCAAAAGAATGATCATGCAGATTTGAATTGACTTGCAAATCCGTCTAACCATATCCAATGTTAATTGAATGTTATTCCATGATTTTTCAAGGAATCATAAATTTTTTCAAAACAATGTTGTACAAAATATGTATCATGTGTCTGATCGTCACTGATATAAAAGTGATATTCTTTAATGATATGTCGATTTTCACTTGTGCTTTCTGTAATCAACATTTTTTTCAGCATTTCTATATAGAATATGGACGAGCATGGAGACTTGCTCAGACTGATATTATTCACTCTGAATTTCTTTTTGTGGAACAAATGTGTAGTTTTCTGAAAAATCAATCACTAAAAAAATGGTCCGTGGTGGAAAAACTTCACGAGATTTTTTGAATTGAAAGTCTTGCCATCAAGCTCTATGGGAATGCTTGGTGTATTTGTAAATTTCTGCCTCAAACTTTCTCAAGAAGTCTATCACAAAAATTTCATCTTCTCGTAATTCAATTATTTTAACACTATTTGCACCTTCAATCGATATATGGATCTATTCATATCTCTTCCATTTCACTTTCATGTTGGAAAACGATTGATCATTTATATCAGTATGATATTTGTTTTGAAATTTAGTCAAATTTCCACAATCATCACATTTTTTACCACCAACACATTTCTTTTTGTAAAATAGATCATCACTTTCTCTTTCACATAGAATTTGAGATATGAAATCAAGGATAGTGGAAGGAGGAGGTGAATCCTTCCATAATGTTCTACCAAAATCAAGGAATGTGTCATAATATAACTCAAATTCCACATGATAATAGCAACAACAAGTGTCGCATATGGTGAATGGTTTTACATACCAAGGTTTTTGTTGAACAAAAGCACTGATTGAAACATGAATTTCATGATTCTCTTCTTCAAACTTGTGGAATAAATATATCTGAGTGGTTTCCAAGAAATATTTTTCACGTTATTCATACTAATTTTGTGTTATTCTTCTTTGCATCACATGCTTTACAGTTGGCGAAACATGTGAATTGTTCTTCCGATATTCATATATTATTTTCTTAACATTTTCTCCAAATCTATCTTTGTATGGTTGCCTACAAATAGCTCTCCAACAAGCGAGTTCATCATTTACATCTATTTGTAGCCGAAATTTCTGATGTTTGTGCAAAGTTTTTCGCGACATTCCTAATGCTCGTGCCATAGATCTTTACAAACGATTCTCTTTAGTACTTGATGAAACCACTGCCATATGTATTCCTCTAAATACTATTGAAACATTTTTCTGTCTAGATCTCCTAATTGAATTTATAGAACTACTTATATTTTGCATCACATTTTATTTCATTTTTTATCTTTGGTTTATTTTCAAATACCCAATAGTGTCGTAGCTTCTTTTAATTTCCTTAATGATAGGAGATCTTTCAACATTTGAGCTTGAACTATCCCCTGCTCCTTTATGAAATACATTTCAAAAATGCGGTTAACATGATATCATATATAATGGTCAGGTTTTTTATCTCCATATGTGTGAGTGTCAACATTTGCTGAAATCTCATCATCGACACTTATTTCATCTGTACATATTCGAATAAATAGTACATAATAAGTTTACATATTCAATAAATAACTAAATTAATAAATATACGTATAATTTCAATAATACATGCATGTGTTCAATATATATATATATATATATATATATACATATATATATATATATATATATATATATATATATATATATATATATATATATATATATATATATATATATATATATATATATATATATATATATATACACACACACACACATATGTACGTACCTTGTGATTCAATTTCTTCACTTGAATTTCTTCAAATATTTTCACCATCTTCAATCATTCAATATCTCTTTCACTTTCTCTTTCGAAAATTTTTACATCATCATCAATGTTTTGAGGAATATTTCTCTCTGTTTACATTGAAAAATATTTTTCTTGAATTAGTTCATCAAATAAAAATTAAGCTTCACATTTTACACTAGGAAAATTTTAAATATATCAATAGATCATAATATTCACATTTATATACCTGCTTCAATTTCTAGTTGGGGTTGATTTCCCCCTTCAATATTTGAGAGTGCTTCTATATTTCTTTTGCGATATTGTCTCGTCTCTTCTCTACTTTCCTCAGGGTCTCTTTTTCGATCATATTTTCTCGAACAATTCCTTCGATTTCCCATGATAATAGAGTATGAAGTTCAAAAAATTTCCTTAAAAAATTTAGACAATAAATCAATTAAAAAAATCATCACAAAAGATTTGATTTAAAAAAATAAACTCATTTTAAAATTTTTGCAAAAGATACATACTCCAATCCAAAACACTTTAAAAAATTCGAGAAAAAAATGTCATATAAAAATGAAATGAAGCTCAAAAGGTTTACTTCAACTCAAAATATGTACTCTAAAAATTCAAAATTAAGCCCAAATATATATTTTCAAAAAAAATGAAGAACAAAAAACATCCAAAAAAATGTTTCACATACCTCCAAGAAATGTCCTTTGAATGTACGTCCAAGAAAATTTCTTAAACCCAAAACAACTCTTTGCAAAATCAGACCGCCTCCGACAAATGTCTTCCAAGAAAAGTCCTTAAACCCAAAACAATTCTTTGCAAAATCAAACCACCTCCAAGAAATGTCCTTAAACCCAAATCTCCAAGAAAATTCTTTAAACCTAAACCAACACCTTTGTAAAATTAGATCAAATGTGCGAAATGTTTGAAAATTATGAAATATTTAGCGGCAATTTATATTGCCGCAAAATGATTTTTTGGAGGGGCTCCGTGAAATTTTCCGGACGATGGAAAAGTAGGAAAAAGTTCAGCCGAAATTTGAAAAAAAGTTCGACTGAACTTTAAAAAAAAATCGGTCAAACTATTAAGGCGTGAGACTTAATGGCCCGTTTGCGCAAAAACTAGTTCGGACAAACTTTGTAGAAAATTTTGACAGAACAAATGCGTCACTAGTTACTCAGATCCAAGATTTGAATATGTTTCTGCAACTTTGGATTGATTAAACTCCATGAAACATTGTGAATTAAGTGTCAGAACCAAGACAAGCATTTTTACAATTGAATCTACTTTCAGGAACTATAAATTTTACGGAATTTCATAATATTTACTAATTTTAATTAATTTTGTAATAAAACAAGTGCAAACAATTTCTACATGTCATTTTGATTCAGTGAAATCAAAATTCTGTATCTCCCAAAATACATTGTAAAAAAAATTGAAAAAATTATGGGGCATTACATTGGTTCGTCATGTCTAATGGGTAGCTTTTATATTTTTAGTTTATAACTTATATGTTAAGAAATTTCTTGTGTCACAAAACATACTCAAAATATGCATTGTTTTCATATTGGACCAGTTCAAAAAATTCTAGTAACTATTGGCTTTGTAAATATGACGAAACCAAAATAGACTCTGTCTAGGTTGTTGTAACACATTTTGTTTTCTCAAAAACACAAATTTTCAAAGAATACAACATTGCGTATTAACATGACTTCTTATGAATCTTTTGATTGTTAAAATAAACACACTCAAAGAAACGCTAATTTGACATCTCAAATGTGCATAAAAAAATTCCAAAAAACAAGTAATAGAAAGTTAACAAAATTTCTGACAACTTTTATTTTTATCGTAAACTTAAATTTTAAATAGAAAAATTGTTATAGTTTGCAGAAAGTTGAAGAATCGAAAAAAATGAAATTTTTTTCTCAAAAAAGGGCAAAAAGTGTAACCCAACTTCACATTTTCACCCTTTAATTAATTATCCCTAGAGGAAAATAAAAAAAATAAGGGTTTATTTAATTATTCCTTGTGGGGTTTCTGGTTTAGACCAGAAATGAATTAATAAACTCTGGGTTATTAAATTATTTTTCATAGTGAAAGCAATTTTACTATGGTAAAATTTGTCTTACATGGTGTACTTTAGTCCATCTAATAGTAACTGGTTAACTGACAAAAAATTGGTGTAACAGATTTCCCCCCAACATGCGAGCATTAGGTGCTAATCATATGACCAAAGTATGTTGTAAGAATTCAATCACGGGACACTGACTGGGAGTTAGAGAGAGAGAAACATAAGGCATTCTAAAGCAAGAGAGGACAAGACCATGAGGAGGTCAGACTTACAGGTGTGACAAGTCTCTTTTATGAGTGAGTACATGTTCTACATGAGGCGGGGGAGGCATACCAATGCCCACTAAGATAACAATGTACAGCGAATAATGGTGCATCCAACAAACAGGTGTGACAAGTCTCTTTTATGAGTGAGTGCATCTTCTACATGAGGCGGGGGAGGCATACCAATGCCCACTGAGATAAAAATGTACAGCGAATAATGGTGCATCCAACAAACATGGGACTGAACTATATTGTAGATGTAGGCATAAACATGGACCAGATAAAAAAATGATAATGGATCCCACATACATACTATGCCTGGGACAATGGCTAGGACTTATAGAATAATATTTGAGTACATGAGATATAAGTAGAACCAAAAATGCCGTGTGAAACAGGAAAGGGATTTGAAAATCTGACTGATACATGAAAAATAAAAATGTGTTGCAAGCGTTTGAGGCCATAACCGTAAAATATATGGAGCTGCATCTAAGGTTGTAGTAGAGAGTTCATACGGGCATGTGGGGCATTACCTGAAGGGCCACCCCCTCATGAGGTCTGAAACATCTCACACACAATCGGGAATCACTGCTACGATCTGTTGCATCACTAAACCATCAAGTATACTGATCACAATCATGCCATAAGGATCTAGAACTAAGAAACAATCAAGTCAAAGGGAAATAAAGGGTCCCTTTGCTTTATTCAAGGTACCGTCAAGGTACACCACCCTCTTGACGTGTCTTCTGGAATGAATAAGCTAATGTCAAGAGAAGGAGGTCCGCCATAGGTGAGGCAATGAGGAATCGTAAACTAAGGCACAAGATAATAGTAGAGTGATTGATCGAATAACAGCAAGGATTATGGTTGAATGGGGGGTACTGAGTAGTGGGCTGAGGACTTACCTTGTAAGAGCATAAAGGGCATGGATGACATGGCAGCTACTGACTCGACTCCGGAGGGGATAGGGGACGGTATGAATGGGGGCCAAAATTTGCGACATGAGAGAAGTACAAACCAATGAAGGACGGAAGACTGTGACGGGAGACAAAAGGAAATCGAGATAGACCTCATGGATATGATAATGACTGACTCGGATGCTCTAAAAAAGGGCGAATCGATGATGATGCCACATAGAATAGGCCCGGTGGGGACGAAAAAAGCATGACAAAAAGATGGATAATCACGACAAAAATTGACATGAGCATGGACAAGTATGAAGGCGAAATGGTGCCCCAAGTACAAGTGTTCCAAGTGAAGAAATTCGTTTTTGAGAAGCGGTGAAGTGAGCCTTCTTGGAAAAAATGTGTCGAGGTGAAGTATAAAATCACCCAAAACGAAAGGATACCCATTTGAGTGCTCGTTGAGATATTTCAAATGGTGCATACAATTTCTCAAGTTGAGCTACGGTTTGTTCGTAGCTGTAGAAATAACAATCTACGGTTTCTCTTTTAATAAGGAATTTTCCCTCCAATTTGATTCATTTTCAAGTGTAGCTGAGGTGAATATATAGAGGAGAAAAGGCCCTAAATATTATGATGATTGTAGTGGAAAAACTGGCCATTGGAATCCAGATCTGTGAATTTTCAGTAGGTGGCCTTACTTGTCTAAAATATGGTCTTAATGCTTCTTGGAAGAATGGTTCGTGGTGAAGAATAAAGGTAAGAAAATAATACAGGAATGAACTACTAGAGAAGTTCTAGAATCATGCATGACCACCAAGTCAAACATAGGGACACAGTGCTAAGTATGGTATCATATAAAGTAGAATTTTTGAAGAAATGGTATAAAGCATCTACGATATATGGCTCGTTGGAGAGGCCGATAGGGAAAACTATCCAAGTAATGGGAGGATAATCAATCATACCTAGATTGGTGGGATCTAGCCAGGGACTTATGAAAATAAAATGAGAAGGTGGCCAGGGGTGCAATCGTGGCCCCAAGCCTGGGATACTTCCCCCAAGCATATGTGATGGAGGGGAGTGATTTGGTATGCAAAGGTGGGAATGATACCCCTACCTAGAGGATTTTGTGGAGTGCCATGGTGTTCCAAGTGCCGAAATAATGGATTCAAGACTTCACTATCATAGGCACTAAATCTTCAAGAGGATGATGGGAAGGTATAGGGGTATATATGCCCGCAAACATGTTGTTGTCATGCCAAATGTATTTAAAAAAATGGAATCGAAACACATTTTTATGATGTGGTTCTCCATTTTTTTACATTATGGTTTCTTTTGTGGGAGGAATGGATAGATGCAGTTCGAGAAAGGGAATGGAGCATTAACAATCTATTTTGGTACTGCATATATGAAGAAAATGGACTAAATTTCTCATTTCGCATACATGGTGTCACTATCCCAAAAGAGTGGATTTCGATATAATGAATTGGTGCTTAGCTATAAAACATAGAGGTTTGTCAACAAAAATGTGTAAGGGAATGAGTTGTTGATGTAAGATCAAGGAATGATGAATTGGATCATCCCTAGAGTGATATGAAGTGATACAGAACTATAGAGGTTATTCTAAAATGGGGGAGAATAAAGGTACTAGAGTTGACACTACCAGATGCACCAGGAGGGTTGTGGAGAATTGCTTCTCCTTGACTCTCAAATATAGATTCCCCCTTACCAAAACATTGGGTGTCAATGTAATGACCACAAGGTCTATGTGGCTCGAATGCATGGTTTCAAGGTAAGGGGGGATAGATAAATTCAGGGGTGGTAAATTCTTCCATGATTTCATAATTGGAATAGAAGATGGGGTGACTGGTGGAAGAAATACCACGTGGTGAGATACAACAACCTGAATCATCATAATGAGAAGATATTTTCACATGCGCATGGTCAGAGGGGGTGATAAAAGAAAATTTATATGAAGAATCCACCAATGTTGAGCCCAAGGTGATCACTGAAGGGAGTCAGACGACATTGAAGGGGAAGCCCCAGGGGGTTCTTCCACAGTGGATCTCATAGATGATGACAGGTAGAGGATAGTGGCCAAAGAATCCGTCATATCAACATCAAAAGGGGGGATGTCAATGGGAGTGGATGTGTTCTCTGGTTCGTTTGAAGAATAACGCACAAGTAAAGGAGAGGTAGACTTGTTGTGGTCATCCTCGTACTGGCGAGCTACGTCCAAAGAGGTGCGTTAGTGTAAAAGGCAGGGATAGAGGTGGGTATAGTGGTAATGGAGATCACACAAAGCACAGGGGTGGTTTGTGTGCACACTCTTGAGATTCTTGGCTGAATTTGGTAAAGTAACATGGAATTTTGTGACAATGGAATCAGGAAATGCTACGTTGACCATGGGCTTGATATGATGCAATTTAGGAAAATGATGGGTGGCATGACCGAAAACATCACACAAAGCACATGAAGGTGTAAAATTTGGAGGTTTAGGAGGAGAAGGTGTTATCTAGGAAGCCTTGTCATTAGGTGCCTTTTTCCAAGCTTTCCCCCCCTCACCCGAGGCTTTCACAATAGGAGTAGGTTCCTATTGAGTTGGCTAAGGCACTGAAGCAGAGGGAGGGTTCGTGGTGACAATTTGGACCGAGATCAAAGAACTCTAAGGTTTGGGCTGACCAGGCAGTGTATTGGCTGGGGTATCAATGTACAAGACTGGGATCCCTAGGGTCATGTTGGAAAGCGACAACGTAGCCATAAAGGTATCGAAAATACTCCAACATGGGAGCAAGAAACAATATCAGACAGTAGGGGTAGTGGCCAAGCAGGACAACTTCGAGATGGTTTAAGGCCAGGGGGAACTGTTATAGGAGGATAGATAGGATCATGGGCACCAGCTACAAATGATGGGGCTTGAGGAGGAGGTCTTGAAGGTTGAGTTGAAGTACTAGGAGCAAGTTGCAAAGGTTAGGGTTTTTGGCTATTCAAACTAGACTGTTTGAGATCGGATCGAGATGATTGCATCATGCAAACTTTTGATCATCTATGGTCAGAGATAGGAGGGGGGAGGCCATGAAATGAACCAAGCACAGATGAATCTTTATAGAGTCTGTGTGAGACACTGGTCAGAGGTTTGACTATTTTTTTACTGGCCACCAAATAAATAATGAACTCTGGAGAGCTCTGAGACTTTAGTTCATAATATGTTAGCTGATATATAGTGAAGATATTTAAATTGTGAGGAAATCACATTTTATGGTGAACCACAAATGGGAAAACAATCTTTGCATAAGTGTAGCTATAACCCAATAGAATGTTATAGTCTAAGGGGGCATCAATGACTTCAACGTCAACACAAACAATCTTTCTCGTAAGAGTAATAAGACAATTGTTGAACATCCCAAGGGGCTGGGAGGAGTGGCCATCCCATGCACAGAGGGTGATATAGGAAGGGGCTAACTCAGGTGATCCAAGATGATTCCAAATATAACTGGGCATCACGTAGGTGGATTCCCCCTCGGCAATGATACAATGGGAGACTTTTGAATTTCGGATCTTGACAGGTATTTGGAAGGCGACGGATGCAGGAGGGGGGGGATGCCTCGAATTTTCAATATCAAACACAATCAAAAGATAATCTGAAGGATCCACAACACCCATATCAGTTAGTAAAGATTTTGATTGTTAAGGGTACAACTGGAGGACTTCGAGCGTTGACATGGCAGCAGGGAATTGTGCCAACTCATCTACTATACTATAGGAGTGGGCGACTTTACTGAAAGCAAAGTTTTGACGTAATGGTCCCTTGGGGATCTTGGTATGAACATCTGCCTTAAGCAGAGGTATTTGTAAAGGACCATTGGGTTTCGAAAGGGGTTCTGTGGGACCTGAAGATGAGGGCTCGATGGGACTTCTGCGTTGAATTTACCTCTTATTTCATTTCAGAAGTTTAGTGACATAAGTTGCATTTATCTCTACATTGAATTTACCTCATATCATTTCAGAATGGTAGATATTTTTTATATGGTACCATTTCTGAAATCAAATTATTTCTATTTACATTTCATATTTCTAGTTTTATATCATATTACTTTGTGCATTTAGAGTAACTAAACTTGATACTAGTTATTCTAGAATTGAATTATGAATTTGATTTATAATAATTTTCTTTCTGGAACTAATATGGAAATCTCTTTTCCAGATACTCATAGTCTTCCACAAATATGTATAATATTGATTCGCTTCAGTACGCCTTTTCCCTTAGGTCAGTATTGTGTTTTCCCAATTTTGAATTTATTTAATGTGATATAATTAATTATGTTCTTTTATCCTCTTGTACTTACAGTTCTAATTATTTTATGTATAGGAAGAAAATTCCAACATGAAGGTAATTTGTACAGGTATTATTATTACCTATGCAAATTCTTTGTTTTTCCTTTTCATTTTCGTCAATTTAATGTTCTAACTTTGATCTGTATGTTTGTTTTATTTCTTTCGTTCTCTATTACAATTCTTTACGATCAACTGTGAGAGGATCTGATGATCAATTTAACCTCTTTCAGGTCAGTCATCCAACAATTGGATGCTCTTCCACCACTTTGTGCATTCTACATAATTCATCTTCATGTAATGTTCTTTACATTATTATTGATGACCTTGATGAAATTGTAATTAATTTTTTTTGTACTAAATTTATCTTTGGAAGGTTGATAAAATTATTTTATCCTCATCTCCACTAGAGGATTTTACATGAAAACGACTGGTACACATAATTAAGTAATTTAATACTTTTTTCCACATTACATGTTTATAATTGTGTGACTAAATCTTAATATGGATAGAATTATATCTAATTTCTATATGACAATAGTCTATATTTATATTTCCATTTTAAATATGAATTGTATATTCATCATCCAGATACGTATTACTATTCATGTTGTATATCTAAACTAGATTTTATTTAGAATTTCATTTTTGGTTAATATTTTCTACTATTAATATAGTTTAATTATGTTTAGTTTCAGAGTACATATACTGTAACTATTTCAATGAAATTTTTGATACTTTGTTGGACTAAACAACAGATTTATACCCTTACCAAGGGTTTAGAGATTGTATCTGTTGGTCCCTAACTTCAATTATGTCAATGTAATAGCATAGAAAGATTAACTATATTCCTTTCTCATTAATCTATGTCAAATACATATGACACTTAAATTTTTGTGAACTAACCATTATACAATACACATACTTTATATAATTTAATATACATAAATTTAAGCGAGAATTTATAAAAATACTAGTTTTTCTAAATTACACATTAGAATTAGATAATTTTTAACAACATTATAAAACATAAATCTTCATAGAATATGCATACCACTGTTATAAAGACTATTTTCCTCCCAACCTTGAGCTTATTCCACAACTCTTCCCCGAGCAGAGACCAATTCATCCTTGGTGTAAACAACCCCGTTGTCTTACTAGGAATAGCTTATTTAGATTGCTTTCCCTCATAATGTTTCCATAACTATGTTGAGTTACTTTGGGATGTTTTTTCCTTTATCGTAGGCTTTAATTTTGTTTTTTCCACATAAGCTCCTTTTAAAACTAGCTTTTCCTCTTTGTAGTCTTTTTTCACATCTTCTCGGCAACTTTTCGCTTTACCAAGACTTTTATTAGATTCTTTTCTCCCATCTAATAATTTTAATTTTATTTTATTTTTCTCCAAGGATTCTAGAGAATTTTGGGAAATTCTTATGATTCTATTCTGTCCTCATGCATTTGAAATCTTGGTCTCCAATTTACTCTAGTCTTTATACAATAATAAAATTTCACATTCATTTATTTATTTCCAAAATAATATGTCCACATATAGTTTTCCTTTATGCTAAATTCACCTTTAGGATTATTCATTGTCTATAAAAGCTGAAAAATAGAGATATTATAGTAGCTCATCATATCGAAGAATTTAACAGCGGAATAAGTGGTATGGGAAGATGAATGTTTCATGGAGAAAAACCCACAAATAATCAAATGTTGAGTGAAAGAGTTATTTGAAGGGGACAGGTATGCTAAGCCATATATAATCCCCATATTACCCGAGAAAACCCTTATTAATCCTTAAATTTTGAGTGATTACATTTTTATTGTTATTTCATTATGTGTAATAGAACCCCTCATGGTCCATTTTATTATAGTTATATCCCCTTTCAATTATATATATATACTATAATTACCTAATCTTACTATCTTAAAATATTATATTGTTCATTGTATGTATTGTGTAAGGAAGTTTCCCCCTTGAACTTAATTGTAATTATTGGTTTCTTATCAGTGTTAAGCCAAAAGGATCATAACACATGAGCACTCAAACCATTGAATACCCACCTTACATCATGTCATTCTTGCAGTAGACCCCTCGTTAGTATAAGTTTGGAAGAGGAGAAAAGTGGAGGTCATACTCCACTTTCGAGACACTTTTATCTTGTCAAGGGAGGAGAGCTCACAATATTGTGAAAGAAGCTAGTAATAAATTTCCCATAGCATGAAATTAGAGAATACCACTCTCATGATTAATTACAGGAATCATTAGCCAATAATCCCTTATACAAAATGATTATCGATAGACTAGGACTCTAGTGGTTTGGGCTTATGTTCATTGCACCTTTGTTGTAGGGGCTCCAAGAGTATCAAAGTTAGGAAGATAAATCCATGAAATGGATTTGTATATAAGAAAATTTAGGTATCCAACCAATAGGCACAACATTTTCGGGCTTATCTTGGGATGGCGAGCAAGTTTTGAAAGGTATGAATGAGAAAGAGAAGAGGACATACGAAGAGTATGTGGCTGAAAGGGTGAGAAATCATTCCAATAAGGACCTATCATGGGCCTTACAAATCAATAAGATATAAGGCCCATATATCCACTCGTAGGCATATAAAAATATATATTAATCTTAAATGTTTCACTTAATGACACACTTTCCAATATTAAGGATTTCTTAAGAGAGTTGATGATGTTTTTCATATTTTATGTGCCTTCATTTGTGTATTATGTAGGATTTCAATATTTTATACATAGATTTAGAGAAGATCTAGCTAGATATATCCATGGGACATTTTCCCTGCTACAGGAGAGTGTCAACTCAGCCAGTTGACTCAAGTTAATGCCCCTTTGTACTACTATGAAGTGGACTATGAAGAAAAATCCCCTTTTCTAGTGATTTTGAAGGAAAACAGAGTCCTCCACTGAAGGAGGTTACTCCCTAGTAATTATATAAATAATAGGCTTGGGTAGCCTAGTAGACATGTAGAGATAAGTGTGTATAATAAGGGAGAATTCTTGATTTTTTTTGTTATTTTAATAATCTTTTGTATCTGTGTAATGTACAAGCTATTTCTCAGTTAACTAAAGTGATGTCAAATTTCAACTCCTAGTTTTGCTTTCTTATAAGGGCTTTTACCTTCCATGGGTGAGGGCCTACCTTAGGTTCTCCAAATCCATATTATACTAATTTATGTTAATATTAAGCATCTATTACATTTTCAAGGAATTTTTGAAAATCAATTTTTTTTGTTGCACTCATGCATGGCTAATTGGAAATTTTCCATCAATATTACTTTCTTGAAGGTTCTCTGAGAACTTTTTTAGAATATTTGTAGTATTTAATTTCATTTAAATTCTACATTTAATTAATTTTTCTTTCTTTCACACTTTTGTTGGTCATTTTAAAGTCTTTTCCTACATTGTGGAACTTATTTATAGCTATAAGAACCAGACAATTTTGAGTCTATCTGGGATAAAATTGTATCCAAAAGTTTTGATGGTATGAAATTTTTTTTTTTATAATTTTCTAGCATATACGTAGCTTCCTTGCTTCTCAAACTAGAATTTTTCTTGGTTACTTTCTCACTAGACTATCACTTATAGTAAAACAAGGACTCGTGATGTAGTTTGTAACCAACCTTTCAAACTCACAAAATTTTGTAACAAATTCTTGATTTGTCTATTATGATATATTACAACTCTCCTGAAACCTCGGTAATAGTTATTAGAGGTATAGAGATTTTCTAAATTATTTTGATTAGTTTGTCTTCAAAAGCTACTTTATTTTTGCAAATTAGGGTTTTAATTTTACAATCTTCCATTTTAGTGGTGTGTTTTCTTGTCCTCACAAGGTAACATACAGGTGTGCAAGTATGCTTAAATTTCATTACATATAGTTTAGAAGTGTGCAATTTTTCTTCTTTTTATTGTAAGTAGCCTAGGTTTCTTTGTCATTGTCCTTTTAGTAAGTGATTTCTTGCAATTGAAACTTTCTTGTAGCTTATATTAGTCAACATGGTCTTTGTACATCTATATTTTATTTTTCTATTTACACCTACATAGAAATGAACAAAAGGAAGAGATAGTGCACAATGCAAATATAGTGCCAACCCATCTTAAGTCCATACAAACTCTAAGTTGATAATTAAGGCTATGACCTTGGAGTGTTTTAACATTGTTGTTGAGATATAGAGGTCCACTTGTGGACATCCTCCTAAACATGTTGGAAATGCTCCAATCTACCGCTCTATGGAAATCTAGTGTATCTATATGAAACCAACTAAAACACACACTTATGATCAAGAAAGATCAACATCAATAGGGGAAAAAGAGATTAAAACAATGTTAATAACTTAAAAATAACTTTATCAAGTTCTCGTTTTTCGGATGTCACATCAAATCATGATTTTCATGTTAATTTTAAAAAGTGATGACCCAACATGACCCTTTTTTCGGGTTGAAATTCCAACATTTTGTAACCATGACTAAAAACCCAATATCAGAATTACGAAAGACAGGAAAAACTATGTTGAAATGCAAAAGTGATGATGCAACATCATTTTTTTATTTTAGGGTTATAATTGAAATATTTTTTGACCGTGGCATTAAAGACCAAATATAGTGAAAATGAAAAACCAAAAAATTGAGCAGTTAAGGATGGTTCACCTTTCTATTTTTTATTTGTTTTCAATGGTTGATATTTAAAAGCTTTTAAGGTTATCTAACTTTTATTTTATATTATTTTATTTTACGGGTTAAAATTACTAATTAATAGGAACTAGAGCATTCATCATTGGTACCATTGAAGAAAAAAGAAATGGAAAAACAAACATCATGTTCATTGTGATCTAAAAGTGACAATACATAATTTTTGTTTAATTATTAACCATTTCTTCTTTTAATAATTTACATTTTAAAAAATTGAGGATTTTTTTTTTTTTTTTTTTCAATGGGGAAAAACAATTAAAAAATAAAAAATAAAAAATAAAATTAATAAAAAATTAAAATTATCTTTAAAAAAATTTCCTTGCTTAATTTTTACTTTATTTAGTGCTGGAGAGAGTGCGAGGGGTAATTGTCAACCCTCATGAAAAAATTGAAATTGGATATAGTTGGGGTTAGGCAATTACTCAAATATTGTGACAGAGGCATATGAATTACTTCAATGCTCCTTCTCACGAAAGAGGTAAATATCATAGATTGTGTGGTGTTTGGAGATTTAGAGTTGGTTATCCATCACGTTTTTTATGGATATTTTTATATGGATCGCAATTTGTGAAGCATTATGGATCGAATCAAGAATCTAAAACTAGCCTTCTCTACTACTAAATTATTTAATGTGTTGAGAATAATTTATTTTTCCTAAATGATCTCCCCAATAAAGGTTTAAACATTGACATATGATTACTAATGAAAAATGGTGTTTGTTCCCTCAAAATTATTCCTTAACAATGTGTTTGTTATGCATTGTAATTTTGACTGTATATAAATAACTTCTGGACAATCTACACCTCCAAATTCCCTATGTCCTTTAGGATAGTAAAATAGCTAATAGATATTAAGAATAAATATATTCATAATATTGCAGGTGTAGAGGGCCTCAGAGGATTTTTGTTGTAATCACTTGATGTATGGGATGAGATCAAGGAGTGAATTTTATATAATACAATATTCTCAGCATGATTTAAAAATATATATATTTGGTATTTTTTTCTGTAATTCAAGGTGTTTCTATTAATATTAAATATAACAACAATAATGACATTTTCTCAAAAACATATTGGTTTTAGTCTTACATAATTTGTTACCCAGTAGCTAATTTACAAACAGATAGCTAATTTCCAAAACAATATAAGTAGCCAAATCTTAAAGGGCCAAACATACCATAACATATTCAAAATCAACATACCTCCAACAAACATTAGGCATCAAATGATTAATTGTAGAGAAATGATTTAGATGAGAACTTGGATATGGGGAAGTTCTGAAGTTGTAGTGGGCATGCTTTTCCATATGGGTCCAGATTCCTTTGAGGCGGTTCAACTTCTCTTGTATGTACCATTTCCCTCCCAAAAAAATATTGGCCTACTGGTATTGCACGTGTCATTGGTTATGTTTATGGTCATTTATGAAACTAATAATTTCATTGTGATCCTCATGTCAATCCCTACTAATCTATTCAAAAGAGAATTACATTATAGATATGAATATCAAGGGTATCTAGAGAAGGGGCCTAAACTACTCTACCTCCTGGTTGGGGTGGGTCGAGATTTATCAGCATGCCATGGTCACAGTATCCAAGATTGTCTCTATGAATTTTCTCATATTCCCACATAACCCTTCATGCCGACCCATGGTATCGTGGCATACCAAATTTAAAACCAGTTAATATAACCTAGTCCACAACCCTTTCACGAGTGGTCCCTCGAATCATGGTAAAAATATAGCCATAATCTTAGAAGTAAATATATTAATTATAAAAAATCCACTTACCCATATATATATATATATATATATATATATATATATATATATATATATATATATATATATATATATATATTGTAACACCCCCAAGTTCTATGCTTTTCAAATTAGACATTTGAACTTAGGTCCAAAGGGGAGCGGACCCCAATGGATAATTATTGTGTGGATGTAGTTAATTATTTATTTATGAAGAATAAATAAAATATATTTGTATGCACTATGACCAAATGAGATTTTTGAGATCACTTGCCTAATCCATGAGGTTATGGAAAAGGTAAAGAATTTCCCCAAAATCTTTCAAAAGTCCTGGAAAGAAATTATTTCTAATTTAGATTTTTGAGGAAAAATCTAAATTCCCCAATGATGAGGAAAGTAGTTGGGAAGAGGTAAAAAGCTGAAAAAGTAGAAAGCAACTTTAAAGTCCCTAAATAGGGGAAGCCTAGGAAAACAGGAATAAAAGCATCCTGAAATTCTGGACGCAGAATTGGAAATAGGCTTTGGGGAGAGCATAGCTTAAATAAGATGGTCTAGAACATATTCAAGTTAGTCTGTTCTTGGAGGATCTCAGCTCAGTGGTGAGTTCTGGAGATAGACGAACTCTAAGGTTGGGAGGACTGGTCATAGTATCGGTACGCATGTATAATTTTGGAGATTATTTTATGTCTGTTTTAAGTATATCAAGGTTATATGCCTTGTTATGTTATAACTTCTTATCTAAATTTTAGATGGACTGTCTGTTCAGTACCTGATGTAGTTACAAACTAGATATAATAGTTGAAAAATCAGTATGTTAATAGCAGGGAGAAAAGTAAATAGAAACCAATGGTTTGGTTCTGGGGATAGATACCCTGCAGTAATAAAGTTTAGAGATGATAGATCATCTGAATGTCTAATCTAATAGAAAAATTCAAATTGTAGCTTGTTTTCTTTTAGATGAAAACTTAATTGCTATGTCGTATAAACAGAAAAATTAAATAAAACTGTAACCAAGAACAGCAAGTAGGAAACAACTAAACCTGTGATGGAAGTATTGATTTCAGTATAGCAGCTGTAATACAATGATATGAATTGTGAAATTAAGAATTTAAATTGTTATATTACATGGAATTTTAAATATATGAAACCAGAAATTAAATCCTAAGTACGAGGATCTGAAATTAGGGAGTATAAAATATCAATTTAGGTTTTATTACTTCCATTTGATTGAAGAAAAATGATCTATATCCTATATTCCTAAGGGAAGAGTTTGATCTACACCAGAATTTGAAATATGCTGAATAATTATAACAATAAAATAAGGAAAGAGTCCTATGGAAAATCTACTTTTGTGATAAAAGTATGTGTAAGAGAAGGGTGAAAGCATATTTAAAATATTGGGAAAAGAGCATCTATCCACCCTCAATATAAACTTCTGTAAAAGTAGTTGAAGCAATGAAGGTTAAATGAATATAGATAGAAGTATATGTATATGTATACATAGATGTAGAAACTCTATAATTATAGATGCTGGAAAGTCTATAAAGCTTGCTAACTGGAAAGTTAAAGGAAGGACATATTGATCTATTAGAGTTACACAGAGTTAGACAAAACTCTGAGGAATCGACCTGAAAAATACAAATTAGTATATGGTTATATATACACATAAATATAAGTCAACTAGGTTGACTGATAGGAATTGAGGTCAAGCCAAAATTTCTCAAGGAAACTCTGATAATAACATGAGTGCCTATAATTACCAAAGAGGAACTAAATACTTGATAAAAGTATGAATTTGAAATTGATTAAACAGGAAAAAAAATAAAAATAAAAAAAATTGAATGGTATCAGGTGCATAAAAGTAGCGTATATCTGAGTTAATGTTATGCGGATAAGAAGTTGGGTATGGGAGACGTGACAAATGGTATCAGAGCACTGGTTGAAAAAATGGGCAATTTATGTGCTCACAAAGAACACAATAAGCTGGTATAAAAGGAGATACATATTAAAATATGGAGTGGAATTCAATGTTAAACATTATTCTGAACTAGATAGTTGCATATAATAAACCATGATTAAATAGCTATATGAGATTTAAACATGTAAAATAGGAGTTGATATGCACACTTAACTATCATATTTTTTCTAATCTGGTATGAAATTCATATTTATTTTTTATGATATCTAATGAGGAGATTATTTAGACATATAGTTATGTATAACATTATGTCTTCTATAAAATTATTTTCATCCATAGCCACTAGATGATAAGTATGTAATTAGAGTCATGTCCTCTTTATCGAGATGAAAAGGAAAAAAACTGAATAAATTATAGAAGGAATGTTATGAAAGTCTTACAGAAAAGGAAAATGATCTAGATCTATGTTATCTAGATTTAAACCAACATGTGCATTCAGGTAACCGCAAGGGTGAAGATCTAATATTCCATAGTGAACAATATCACAGTAGAAGTGAATAAGGGAAACGTTATAATTAAGCAGAATTGGAAGGCATCCTTACTAAAAGAAAACAATAATTGCTACCAATTTAATTACATGTATAACAGCTATATACACATTATGAAGAAAAGAGTATTACAGTATATTTATAAGAAACAGAGAAATTTATATAGTTTTATATAAAACTATAGATATCTTCCTTATATGATTTCTTCAGAAAATGGTATCTAAGATAACCCCCCAATGAGAAGTATCGTAAGCTGGTATATATTGTCACTAGATTGAATATTCCAATTTAGCTTTGCAACCACCTTGAGATAAATACAACAATTAGAAAATCCAGTTAGGGATGGAAATGTGGAAGTAAAGCAGTATGGTCATTTGCGTATAAGCATATAACCTGGCACCTGCAATCACAAAGAAGTCGGTTGTGTTGTGAGTACCCTTATATATATGTATATAATAGAAAATGAATGACATAAATGGGAAAAATGAATTTATAATACCAAGGAGGGACATACCTTAGATAATTGTGATTGGAGAGCCTTATCTGGTAGAAACAAGAGATATAAGATCTATATGAAGAAATTCCAGGGTACAGAAAGAAAAATACACCAGTAAAAGGACAATGGATATAAAGGAAAATTTTAATAAGAATATATAATTAGTCATGTACTTAATTTGGTATGGAGATGTTGGTGTAGTGGAAAATACTGGAATGAAATATACGTTTTTAAACCTTTCCCCTGTAACAAAGGCGTAAATGAAATAAAAATAAAATAAAATGAGATGAGATGTCCTTTGACGTCCTCTACCATAGGTCTCACAGAGCTATTTCATGCATAAAAATAACAACCATGAAACTTTGTGGCCTAAAATACGAGCTAACATGCTCAAGGGCAGCTAATAGCTATCTACTTATTTCGATGGGTTTTTCGCCTAACGAACGGTGGGGGGAATGCGAAAAAAACTTGCAGTTTTTTCCTCTGGGTAGTAAATTGTTCTATGGATTTCTTCCTTTAGGGATTCTTAATTTAAGAAATCTCGAATTCTTGTCTACAGATGATTTTTTTTCTCGGTGCTTTCTTCCAGATATTTAGGTCTTTCCAGCTTCGAATACTTTGAAATTCTCAGAATAAGATGTCCAGTGACAGTGGTCAGAAAGTCTCTGTCTCTGCAAATAATTTAACAAGAAATATTCCTACTAATATTAGGGCATGCAGAAATCTTGATGTTGTTGATTTGAGCAGCAAAGGGTTTAGTGGCAACATTCCTCCTGAGGTAGGGAGCTTGGCCAAACTATCTACTCAGATTTGGGGGGAACTGTTATGTAGGGTAAAGTTACTTCTGAGATTGGAAATATTAAGCTTCCTGAGGTACTTGACTGGCATTATCTGCAATTGATGGGTGCTCTTCCTGCAATGCTTGTCTAGTTGCAAATTTCTCTGAGAACCCAACTGCTAATTGATTTTTAGTTTTTTCTTCGACAAAAAAAAAAAAAAATTGATTTCAAACACTAAAACTATAGAAGCCGGAGTTCGGAGTTGGTGATGGGAGTTGCATTTCCATTCATATGGAGAAAACAGAATTTTTCGAAATCTTTTATTGAAATTTTTAAAAGATATATTTGTGGGTGGTATTTTAGTAAATTTGTGTGGTGTATATTGGTGGTTTTTTTTCCAAATAGCATGGATTGGAAAATCTATTTACTAAAACAAATTCATTTAAAATTGGTGATGTTTTGTTTTTTCGCAATTTTTGGCATTTAAACCTAAGAAATTTGCTATATATAATTCTAGAGAAGTGGGAAACTTTACGCTTATCTAGAAATGAAATTGGCAGGTTATATGTTTATGGCAACAACAAAGTTCGATGTGTGTTTAAATAAAAGAGATGAAAACATCACAAATAAATATCATTCATCCATAAATAAACTCGCATCGAATTAAGCAAGGAGTTAATTTATGAAAAACTAAAAGTAAGAAAAAAAAAGATTCTCGAAAATCTGACTTGCCATTATAGATTATTTTCTAGATGTAACATAAAACAAGGAAACAATAGAAAACCGGAAAGCTAAGAACCCTAAATAATTACAGAGAAAATAATTGAATCACACAGGGAAATCGAAATTGCTACTTACAAGGGAATGTCGAAGGGTGAGTTATGAAAGATCTCGTATAACCGAAACTCATCCAGGAGCATAGATGGAGATGCGATGACATTCAAGTAGGGATACAGAAGTAAAATCGAATTTCTTATACCATATGAAACCCTAAGATCAAAATAGCGGAGTCACCGTAGATGATAATGGATATTGGCAGAGAGAAATGAAACACCAGTGCAATTCGTAAACCCTTAAAATGTTCCCAAAAAGAAAAATAAAAATAAAACCTAAATGGTGTTTCATCCTAACCGTCCACGTGTTAATCAACTGACAAAAGATGAATGGTCTCACGGATCAAGAAGTCCCTGTAGTGAACAGGTGAACCAGTACTGTATCATTTATATCAACCATACTCGAACGTATGAAAGTCATAAAGTGTGTAGCTAGGGTGCAGTGAAGAGAACTGTCGAAATGAAAAAAAAAATATACATCAATCCAAAGTTCGATGTAAAATTGACGGAGTATTAATGTGGAAAATCACCAAAATATTTACAGAGTATAGTAACAAAAAATGTGGTTGGATACGGATATGTCCATAACACAAGTTGGCACGGTCTTAAACTTTAAAATCCATTCGCTTTTACATTGAAGTGAATGGAATTGTGAATTAAAAGGCTCACACGTGAAGGATGGAAGTGGATATTAATCCGTAGGTTTGCGATAAAATAAACAGTTAGAAATGTTGAGGTTATTACTGGAATAATATATATAGAAACAAGAAGGGTAAGAGAAAAAAAACGTATATTGAGTAATATTAAACGATTAATATGGACCATGTGGTTTAATACTAAGAAAGTTGGACAAATAATATCTAATCATAGAAGGATGACCACGTGACCTATTGAAAATACCCATAAATGAATAAAAATTCCTAGCTTAAGATGACATTAGTGGATATCCGAAACTTTAAAAGCATAAGGATGTAAAATGGGTATATTAGTATACCTTATATCATGAGAAAAAAAAAAATGAGTGGACATAAGAGGTTGGGTTGAAATCTCTTTTGAAAATACCACATGATAATTGGTGGAAAACCCAGTCCACATATTTATACTAATTGTAGCTATATATATATATATATACGTCTCAAGAGGGACAAAAACGTGACATACTAAGGTAACGGTTGTATAGTAAATAAGTTCAATGGAAAGGAAGTATTAAATAAATTAAATTAATACAACTAATGGGGAACATGCATATATTAAGCAAATAGGGCCCATTAATTTGCATGTTCTTTATCAAGGTTATGATAAAGGAGATTGAATTCATAAAGAAATTATATGTTTTAACCATTTTGCTAAGTTGCAACAAAGTTGAAAGTACTACTATTTTATTTTGAAAAATTATCACAAGGTACGTGCCATGAAAATCTATAATTAACATCATAGGTTAAAATATAGGTGATTTTGCTATAAGTTATAACGTTAATTTTGTGAAGTTGTATGAATATAAAACTTTCATACATGATAATTTATTTAGGTAAATAAAATTTAAACTTTATACCAATTACCAGGATGCTCATAATTGGTAAAATACCAATTACCAGGATAATTTTCAAGTCATGTATATTTAAGTCATGATTAAAGTATTTGGTAATAAGCATATTTTAGTTCATGTACATGGAAAATAATGAAGTGGTAAGCTTAAGTAAGAGTTATAAATATAGTCTAAATAAATTGGTTTAATAATTGTGGACCATTTCATATTAAATAGTGTAATGTGGACCCATTACATTGAGTTATGAATGAATGAAGAGATAAATCAATTTTTCCCAATGAGATAGTTAAGGTAGAATTGAAAACCTAAAAATTGTTTTTCCATAGGAAAATAATTATGAAAATTATCATGCATGGATAAGAATCCAATGGAGCACAATTAATTTCCTATATATATTATACTCCATGGTTGTAGGTTGTAAGTGGTCTTTGTTAGAAACCATGTGTTGTTTATATAAACCATGGGTCGATTTCTAATGATGAGTGAAATTCACATATAGATATTTGGTGAATCATCAGTGGAATTAATAAAGCACGAACATACAATTAAACGTAAATGCATTAATTCTGGTGATTTAAAAAAAAAAGGGAAAATTGTGTCAAATTCATTTTGATATTATCAAGTATTAATACTTGTGAATATGATGAATTATAGAAATTACATATATCACTATAAAAGAAACATGTACTCACACTAAAAAACTTTGTTGGTGTAAATTTTATTAAATTTAATTTTCCTGAGTCTTAAATTCAAGGACCAAGTAATAGTGTGAAATCATACAGCTACAAATTGGGAGAAAGGAGAATGAGCTGTATTTGGACTTGGGTGTGGGGGAAACCCATCAGATCCAAATTTATTCACGTAAGTTTTGAACTCGTGGATAAAATTGAGGAAACTTGAAAAAATGGAATAATGAAACATAAAGTTGTACATTATTGCACACTCTAGAGGTATTGTCAGTAGGAATACAAAATTCATAAAAGAGGTTAGAGAAAAATTTTCATGTGTGAAGTAAGAAGTGAATTATAGACATTATTAACGAGTCTGGTTATTACTAATTCAATTGATTGGCTAACAAAAGAAAACAATGAGAAGGTACTGGAAGTACGGATATGAACTGAGAAAGAGTAAACATAACCATGAATATGATACAATTGTTTTCTTTCGTTCATAAATACTAATGAGAAGTTGTAAAATTGTTTAGCCAAGTGTGTAACAGGAAATTGTACACTCTGGAAACAAGGACACAAAGGTGAAAGTAAATGCAGATAAATCACCTGGAAAAATCAAGAAAAGCCGAACTGGACCAAACAACATGGATAAGTAGTGTACTAAAAGTACACTAAACTATTATGAACCTAAACGGTTTGACTAATAACTGAATTTCTTGAAATTATTGAAATTCAAATGTTGTGGTGGATTATCAATTATATGTATCTGATATTACTTACATAAATTGGTATGAATTGTGGACAGAGAAAAAGGAATAAAAGATTTTCTAGATAGACTTCGTGCAAAGAAGTAGAAAGAAAATGAACTGCATAAGACATTAGTAAATAGAGTGGAAGCAGGAGAGTACTCTGCCGGAAAATGAGCAAGGATGAAGAAGAAATCTTCATCAAAGTTGAAAAAAATCAATGTTAAAGTGTAACACCGAGGAAGGTGTTGGAAAGGGTGGAACTAGTGGCTTATAAACTGGCATTCCCCTTGCATATTAAATTTCATGATGTGTTTCATGTCTCCTTATTGGAAAAAAAATAAAAATTGATGCTTCTCACATTATTGATTGAAATGTGGTCTAGGTGGAACCAGAAGAGGAATTCCTTCCAGAGCCACTTCAAATCTGGGAGCGGGAAGGAATTGAATTGCGAAATCGAACAGTAGCTAGAGTAAAGGTGCAGTAGGAGCACTTTACTGCTGAAGAAGCTACATGGAAAAGAGAAGCTGAGATGATGGAAAAGCATCCATCTTTATTTTCAAAATGAACTATAGTAGTTAGTTGTTAACACCGAGGACGGTGTTTGTTTTCAGAGGGGGAATATGTAACACCCCCAAGTTCTATGCTTTTCAAATTAGACATTTGAACTTAAGTCCAAAGGCGAGTAGACCCCAATGGATAATTATTGTGTGGATGTAGTTAATTATTTATTTATGAAAAATAAATAAAATATATTTGTATGCACTATGACCAAATGAAATTTTTGAATTCACTTGCCTAATCCATGAGGTTATGGAAAAGGTAAAGACTTTCCCCAAAATCTTTCAAAAATCCTGTAAAGAAATTATTTCTAATTTAGATTTTTGAGGAAAAATCTAAATTCCCCAATGATGAGGAAAGTAGTTGGGAACAGGTAAAAAGCTGGAAAAGCTGGAAAATCAGAAAGCAGCTTTAAAGTCCCTAAATAAGGGAAGCCTAGGCAAACAAGAATAAAAGCATCCTGAAATTATGGTCGCAGAATTGGAAATAGGCTTTGAGGAGAGCATAGCTTAAATAAGCTGCTCTATAACAGATTGAAGTTAGTCTATTCTTGGAGGATCTCAGCTCGGGGGTGAGTTTTGGAGATAGACGAACTCTAAGGTTGGGACGACTGGTCATAGTATCGGTACGCATGCATAATTTTGAAGATTATTTTATGTCTGTATTAAGTATCTCAAGGTTATATGCCTTGTTATGTTAGAACTTCTTATCTAAATTTTAGATGGACTGTCTGTTCAGTACCTCATGTAGTTACAAACTAGATATAATAGCTGAAAACTCAGTATGTTAATAGCAGGGAGAAAATTAAATAGAAACCAATGGTTTGGTTCTGGGGATAGATACCCTGCAGTAATAAAGTTTAGAGATGATAGATCATCTGAATGTCTAATCTAATAGAAAAATTCAAATTGTAGCTTGCTGTCTTTTAAATGAAAGCTTAATTGCTATGTCGTATAAACAGAAAAATTAAATAAAACTGTAACCAAGAACAGCAAGTAGGAAACAACTAAACCTGTGATGGAAGTATTGATTTCAGTATAGCAGCTATACTACAATGATACGAATTGTGAAATTAAGAATTTAAATTGTTATATTACATGGAAGTTTAAATATATGAAACTAGAAATTAAATCCTAAGTACGAGGATCTGAAATTAGGGAGTATAAAATATCAATTTCGGTTTTATTACTTCCATTTGATTGAAGAAAAATGATCTATATCCTATATTCCCAAGGGAAGAGTTTAATCTGCACCAGAATTTCAAATATGCTGAATAATTATAACAATAAAATAAGGAAAGAGTCCTATGGAAAATCTACTTTTGTGATAAAAGTATGTGTAAGTGAAGGGTGAAAGCATATTTAAAATACTGGGAAAAGAGCATCTATCCACCCTCAATATAAACTGCTGTAAAAGTAGTTGAAGCAATGAAGGTTAAATGAATATAGATAGAAGTATATGTATATGTATACATCTATACATAGATGCGGAAACTCTATAATTATAGATGCTGGAAAGTCTATAAAGCTTGCTAACTGGAAAGTTAGAGGAAGGGCATATTGATCTATTAGAGTTACACAGAGTTAGACAAAACTCTGAGGAACCGACCTGAAAAATACAAATTAGTATATGGTTATATATACACATAAATATAAGTCAACTAGGTTGACTGATAGGAATTGAGGTCAAGCCAAAATTTCTCAAGGAAACTCTGATAGTAACATGACTGCCTATAATTACCAAAGAGGAACTAAATACTTGATAAAAGTATGAATTTGAAATTGATTAAACATAATTTTTTTTTTTTCAATGGTATCAGGTGCATAAAAGTAGCGTATATCTGAGTTAATGTTATGCGGATAAGAATCTGGGTATGGGAGACATGACACACACACACACACACACACACACACACACACACACACATATATATATTATTTATGCTACGTTGTCGTCATTTGACTTTATTAAATTTCATCATATTGCCATGTTTCGACATGTGTATACTTTCTGTCATTAGACTTTTACTAATGACATCATTATTTGTGAACAGAATTAGCATATGTGGTTAATGATTCTCATACTAGAATTCAATGATTCTAGCTTTTTATTTCAGTCTTGACTGTCATTTATGACATTTCTATATTGTTTAGACTTTTTTTTATACAAGTAACTTATTTTTCTAATCATTTATATCCTTATACGATTATGCATTTTCTAGCATTACTATTGACATAATCAAATCAAATTTTATGTTAGAATATCTACTCATATTCTAATATTCTAATTATCCTCAAATAATTCCTTGCTAATTATTTTCCCACCTTATTCTCATTCCTTCCAATTACATAACCTTTCTAATCTAATTTTTAGGATTAATGACAAGGATATTTATCCACATATGGACTTGGCTCTTAACCCAATCATTACTTATGTAACATAATTATCAAAAAGGTATATGGATCGCATTGATAATGAATATTATACGACCATCCAATGTATTATCCTTACCATATCCTAAAGCACTATTCGAATTACATTGTATTTATGTCAGTTATCATTAAGTTGTTCTTACACCCTAACGTTACATAGTAATATGTATGATTTATGAGGTTCGAACACTATATATATATATATTTCCCATGTAGTTCTGCCCTCATGATAACATTTCATTAATTTGTTAATTTAAACTCTCCTATGTATCATTTAATTTTCATGACATATTATGCTAAGGTTTACTTGTTTGGATATGACAATCCGTATGGGGATTTAATCGTATCCCTCCATAAATGTTGACAACTATTTGGAGGTCATTTTTATGTTTGACGTTTTATCAAGTTTTTAATGTGGGGTACTTCGTGAATTAACTTTTCACATGATCTATGGTTGTTTTTCGATTTAATTGCACCGTGAATGAAGGCCATGTTTATGGTAAGGATGATGTTGTACAATCTACTGCCATATTTTGCGCTTGGATTTTCAATGACTTACCCTTTTTGGATTTTTATTTTCATTTGGAACTTAGGTTGAAGCCTCAACTCTGGTTTTCCACCCAGGCCCATCTACTTTGTTTCAGTCTATTTGTTGTAATTACTATTATGCTTCTTCCATCAGGTAATCCTTCATCGTTTTATTGATTTTTTCCATAATTTTAGTTACTGTTGCCTCTGGATGATTTTTCATTTTTATTAGTTTTGAATTTGTTTTCCTCTGCAACTTATTGCTTTTTACTTCAATGGTTTCAGGGTTTGCACTTTACTTGGGGTTTTACCTTCTCGAAAGTCTCAGTTCCATTAAGGTTTGAGGTAACCTCATTTTGGCAGAGTCCAAGTAAGGATCCCATGAACCCTCGGCTCATTTAAATAATGTCTCTGTCATCTTTATAGGTGGTCGTGGTTGAGTTTGCAGCACATCGTAACCGTACATTTATTTCTTCACTTTTCATGTTGTATTTCGATGAGGAAATTATGGGAAATATTTTTTCAGTTCTATGAGAGATAGTCACTCGCACCATGATTTCGGCTCTGTCATTATTTTCTCTCTATCTCAATACAGTTCATAAGTTCAATGATTTTGGGCTTACTTACCTATTTTTTAATTCCATCACTATACATTGATATACATTTTGTTAAAATATTTGCATGACACATTCAATTTTCCCCAATTACTTGGGTTATTACACCGATATTTATTTTCGTTTAATTCCCATGCAAGGAATCAATTTGGTTTACTTTGCCTCTAGCTTACACCAATTACTAGTTCTTTTTCAAATTGAATTTGTATTTGTATATTAAACTTCTGAAAGGGTTTGATTTATATGAATTTAAATTTTTTTATAGAATGGAATTTTATCTTTTGTAGGTTTCATTCAGATTCGTTTTTCCTCCACTATGAATACTTTATAATGATTGACATCCTTCATTGGGGATTAGAACTACTTTGCTCTATATTCATTTTCCTTTACGACTAAGTACATTGTTTTTCCCTTATGAATATCAAATTTCTAATTGGCGTAGTAACCTTAACTCGAGGGAGTGGAATTTGATTTATTATATAATTAATGAATTATCCCTTTATACTACTTCGTATTCTTCCCAGTTTGACTTAAATGACATTTCCTCTATTTGGAATTTCTTCATCATAATTCAGGTTGATTTAATCCTTTTTATATATTGTATTATCCATCATATATAGGATAATAATTACCTTTTATTATGTAACAAGGTATTCCATTTCATTTCAGTTTGAATCCATTTTGTCATTATATATATACATACATATAATTGTAATGATTCTGTTTTTAATTCTGGATTTCATTCTCTTTCTAAATTTATCATATTTCTGTTACATGTTCAGAAATTTATTTTCTAACATAATTTGAAATTTTTCTCTTAATTAGTGATTCTTATTTTATTAATTTCCTCAAACTAATAAAATAATTGATTGTACATGAACTCTTGTTTTTCTATAAGATCACTCCAGATTCCTAGTACATACCCTCCCTACTATAATATAGGTAATTTCATTTTTATCTTTTCATATAGTTCCCAACTTAACATGTTGTGCAATTAAATGCATGAACTTATTCATTTTTATTTATATGTACATGGATGGTTCCACTTCTTATAATTGACCAACAAGGTAATCGTCCTAAATAAATTACCCTTGTCAATTGTTTATATTTTATTAAATTATTTAACTTAGTATAAAAATATACTAATCCTTGTATATATTGTTCTGTGCGGATATTTCCCTACTCTTGTTTTACCGTTCCTCATTTTTGAATAATCATTCTGTCAATCGTTGACGGCGTAATTTTTCTTCTAATTACAAGTTGGTCCATATCATCTACAAAATTCACTCCTCTAAATTTCGAGCTAATTCCCTATTTACAATTCATGTAATTAATTATACAATGAAATGGACTTTGTCAAATATTTTATGACAGTTTGTAACGATAATTTCTATCATTGATGATACAATTTTTATGTTATCTTTATAGTAATAATCGTTCATTGTTATAAATCATTGGCATATGTATTAGTCTACTTCATTGTACTATTTCTCTTGTACTATCCTCTAGTATTATATCAAGTACTTGATATTTAATTTATTATTCAATAACGGAATGAAGAATTATATGTAACCCTCTTATTCATATACAACAGAGTATGTAAATAAAATTTGTACAATCATATTTCTTTTTAGATTGAAAAATGTCTCTAAGTGTACTTATGTTTCTATTCAATGATTGGTTACCCACTAGTTAATTTCATTAATTCTCTTACCTCTTTTCCACAAGTATTGATTTCATTTCTGAAATTTAATAATTAATTATTACAAAATAACATCATATTTTAACCCTACTAGTTGGGTTTACACATTTTTTTTGTTGGTTTGATAATTTCATTTGTCTATGTAACTATATATAGCTAACTCTATCTATTATAGTATTTTTTTCTAAATACATCAGACTATACAACTTTAAAATTTACAGAATTTAATAATACATAAAATATAATTTTCACAAATATTTCTACTTGAATCATCTTTATTCTAACCTTCATCATAACAAAAATTTCATAAGACATAAATTAATTACTTGCGCATACCAATTTTGGTAAGACTATTTTCCATCCAACCTCGAGCTTTCTCTCCACATCTCCCCCTGAGCAGAGACGAAATCCTCCCAAGCGTAGACAACCTCTTGCCTAACCATGAATGTCTTATTTAAGATTTATTTCCCTTCAACATGTTTCCATAACTGCGTCCAGTTAAATTAGGATGTTGTTTTCCTTTTGCCGAGGCTTTACTTTTGTTTTTTCAACAAAAGTACTTTAAAACTAGATTTTTCCTCTTTCTAGTTTTACTTCACCTCTTCTTAGTAACTTTCCACTTTACTGAGCTACTTTTAGATTTTTATCTTCAATCTAATATTTTTAATTTATTTTATTTTCTCCAAGTGATTTTGGAGAATTTGGGAAAATCTTTGGATTTAATTCCATCCTAATGGACCTGAAATCCCAGTCTCCAATATACTCTAATATGTGCACAATAATTAAAATTCCACAATTATAAATTTTAAAATATATAATATGCCCACAAATATTGTTTTCCTGTACGTCCACTTAACCTTTAGGATTTTCAACTCTCTAATGAAATAGTAAAAATAGGGATATTACATTCACAAATAAATAATATCTACTAGAAGTGGTATGGTACAATCTAATGGCACTAGAGTATAAGGATAAGATATCTCCACCAATACAATAGACCCCAAGTGACTAACAACAAAAAATAAACCATCTCTACCCAATATTTAAACCAAGTTATAATATTTACACCCAAATATTAGACCCCATGTCTCTTAATTCAACAAAAACCTCATAAAAATACTATATTTTCCCACAATTTAGAAAAAAATCTCTCTCAAACACTCACAATATATTTTTATTGAGGAATCCCACCACTAGTATAATTATTTTGGGGGATGAATTTCCCTAGTGTACTTCATAAAAACTTCCTAGACTACCACCAGTGCACACAACATGAAACTATGTCTCCCACAAAAATATAATGCTCTACCAAAAGTAACAAATAATGACCACCATCCGTGCATATATAAGAAACCCCCAAAACTTGTAGAATTGAAAATGGAAAATATATTATGAAATTAGGATACCATACCACTCACCAAGTAAAAAATATTGGGGAAAAATCTGCGAGACCAACCTACATGCATCAAACCCAAAGATGAAATTCCATCTAACATACACCATGCAATGAATTTAGATTGAGGGTTATGACACCAGGATTCCATGCATATTGCACATAAGATTTTGTTTCTTCTAATATGTCACATGGAGAACCAAAGTTAGATCCTCGCATCTCATCTTCCAGATTCTCAACAGAGCGATTCCCGGAAATATTGACCCCCTTCTCTATAGAAATAAGATTGCATATAAATACCTCACATCGCATACCACCCTCAAACTCATGGAGCCCAAATCAATCAACGCAATAAATACTAGCATGATTCCTTCCTCCAAAAAAATCAACTCACCAAGAATGTAATTAAATTCCACAGAATATTGCATGAAAACATGGTACCACGCCATCCCTTCTATTTGAAAAGAGGATCAGTGTGGTGATGGGCATCCATAACAATCCCAATATTATCTACATTCATCACCCATATTGGGGATGATCATATTTTTTTTAATTTCCTTTCGATTTTAAATTTTTCTTTAATATTTTAATTTTTTTTCTTTTCATCAAAAATAGTTTATGTATGTGTGTGTGTGTGTGTGTGTGTGTGTGTGTGTGAATTCGTGGAAAAAAATACATTGGTATCATTTTTGTATTACTTTTCTAAATTTTTTGTTTTTGTTTTTGTCTTTTGAATATATGTATATTTAAGATTAAAATGTTTTATTAGTATTTTTTAAATAGTTATTTTAATTATTGTTTTTTTATTTTAATAAATTTTTAAAACTCTTTTCTCTGAAAAATTGTTTAAATTTATTTTTAAATTACCTTAATAATTTTTTAATAATTTTTTATTGATTTTTTTTGGGAATATATATATTTTTTTGCTATTTAATTTGTTAAAAAAAATCCTTCATAGTTTTAATTAAGAATTTGATCTATTTGGCTTGAATAAATTTTTAATGGTGTTTCTCACAATTTTGTGTACCCTAATGATGCTCTCATAAACCCTAGTTTAAAAATTTCGCAATTTTAGTGTCCCATTGAAAATGGGTCAAGTTGTATTAGGGTAAGATCTCAAAAGAGCTATAATTTTAACCTTTAAATAAAAAATACCAAAAATTTAATCGTGATATTTGGTTTATAACTCAATTGTTAAAAATAATGGAACTTTAAGATTTTTCCACTCATTATATTTGGTTTTAATCCCATGGTTGAAAAATTAAGTTTTTTAACCGTGTTATTTGATTTTTAACCCCATGGTTGAAAATTGTTGGAATTTTAATGTTTTCAATGATCATGATTTTGGTTTGTCATGAAATTTCCTTAGAATGTTGGAATTTAACTTTTAAGAAAGGGTCATGTAATATCACCACTTTTCTATTTCAGGATGTTTTTTTCATTTTTTCATACAAATAGTGGTTTTTTGGGCTAGAGTTGTGGTTTTGAGGTTACATTTCTCATCAAGCTGGAGACATCCACTTTTCAAATTTAGGGTGCTTTTTCATGTGTTTGTTCATAGAAATAATGTTTTTTGGGGATGGATTTTTTGTTTAGAGGTTAAATTTATCATTATGTCGGTAATATTCATTGAAATTATAATAGTGGATCATATTAATGCTAAGGCACACAATTTTTTCACACAAACGTCACATTCAAATGTATTTCTAGATTATTATTTTCAAGTAGGTTACCAAAGTTTTATTATGAGTGCTTATGAAATTGACATGATTAGGTTCTTCCATCCACCAAGTAAAGATACATTATCTAAGTAGGACCATCAATCCATAAACGCATATGATAACTTTGGTCTCGAAAATGGAAAATCTTCAAGGAACATGGCGAATGTGATGGTACCAACTAAAAAATGTCCAACATATTGAGGGTAATGGTGATAAGGGGGAGAAAATAATTGAGGCATGAGTTAATTTTACTTTTTCCCACTTTTTCCAACCATGTTGTGTGTCTTTTAATTTAATTATTTCCTTTTCTTTCTTACATAGCTTGGGTAAATATATTGATTATTGTTTTCCTATACCCATAAAAAATATAGTATTTTATCTCTAGGATGGGACCTTGATAATTTCCTTATTTAGATAGAGCTTGAAATTATTAGGAACTTAGTGATGACTAATGAATGGCGTAGACCTCATACTAGGAATTTTCCCATGTGGTTAATATGTGTACTAGTCATATTTGTAATTTCCATTATCATTCATTTGTGTCTTAAATATCTTTTATATTTATTTCAATGCATTAACCTTTTAGGAAAATGATTTTGGGTGAAACTTTAATTTCGTGATAAAGAGATATAGATATAGGCTACCAACCTAGATTGTGAATTACAGTTAACCAAAATAATGGAATTGAGTATAAAAGAGATATGGAAGGTTGTAACTATGGATTACCTTAGGTGCCCTATATTAATGAGTGCCTTCATTTACTAGCCCTCCTAGACAACGGAAGAAAAGAGCCTCATGGGTGGTTACACTATACTAAGGGAAATTAATAATATCTTAGTTAAAGTATGGGAACGAGGGTATGATTAGAAGTCATTTTATAGGTTAATTTGTGATATATATATATATGTGTTCACTTCACATTAAGTGAATGAATATGATTTAAAATTATTTTTTCACCTTCTCATAAATGATCCAACTTCCTTCATGAAGAATTTTAAATGAGAGAGATGATTGGTGTAGGGATACAAAATATAGATATATACATACCATCATAAATTTCTTGCTGGTAGGTTACTAATGGGACCAATGTAAAGAAAACATTTCCTATAGGGGTTACCAAGTTATATTTGGAAAGAGTTCAATTTAAAATTTGTTATGATTAACTTAAGTATTACGAATAAATAATCAAATAAGATAAATCATTTAAAGTGTGAAGGGACCTCGAGGAAGTCGAATGCCCTACCATTGCTGCTAGAAGACCCTCCAAAATTTTTGCCTACATCCAAATTTTAGATCATACTTTCACTCTACATATTTTCATCAGAAGTATTAAGAGTTATCACATGTGTTTTTTCTAAGTATTCTTGTCCCGTTTGAAACAAAATCAAAGTGTTGTATTCTAGCATGGAAAGCAGTACACATCACATCTATGTGGTTCTGGCTTATTTCAAGGGGTAAACTTGCTATTAATGAGTCATTATTTCCATGTAGATAGGTATCACACTCATTCCTAAAGTTTCAAGAATTGTCGTAGAAGTGTCGTCACTGTCGTTGTAAAGTGTATCTTCAGTGTCACAGTTTGGGAAAGTCATCGCAATGCTGTCGCATTCAGGGAAGTATGTATTTTATGTGTTCTAAGTGATAAAAGTTTCATCATAAACTATTCTAAGTATGTGATTATAGATAATTTTTATCATTTTTCAATTTCATCTCACTAATCCCACACTTAGAAAAATATGGAAAAGTTCCTATCCGAGCAGCTTGGCCTCACTTAACGTTCCTAAATTGCGCACTTTACAGTGTGAGTCAACAAGTTTCAATCTTGTCTATTTACACTACAAAATGCATCGTATTCTCCTTCCATAACTATGTATTTAATCTCACAACTCAGCCTCAACCCTTGAGTTGTATAACTCCCTAACGCTACCTCTAATTATCCTCTTCTATGCACTACACAGTCTCAAGCATAAATCCTCAACAATGACCTCTTAAACTAAAAAAATACACAATCCCTTAGCATATTTGCCTCTAAATCTATGCAGTGTGCATCTTTAATCCTCAAGCCCTCAGCCTGACCTCTTGAACCCCTCAAATTCAGATATGTCTAGATGCAGCTTGCCTGAACTACGCACTGTGCAGTCTCAACGCTCAGTCTTGGCCCCTGACCTCCTGAGCTATGCAACTGCACAATCCTTGAGCCTGTCTATGAGCCGATCAGTAGGTTCTAACTCAGTTAGTCTTTATCGTGAAGCATATTGTTAGACTCGAAATTTAGTGCACTGATTTCATACTGCAATGAGTGAATTTCAGTTGATAACATTTTATGATTGGACGATGATGAAGGATGCAAGGAAGGATACCTAACTATAAGACAAATTTGTAGCTACAAAGTCAAGTTGATGAATCAATAAAGATAAAGGGACAACATATTACTATAGTATTTTGAAATCAATATCACATTGAAGACTCCTTATCTTCAAGAATTATGGAGGAGGAAGAAGAAGAACATGTTCCATCTTTCAAGAAGACACAAGGAAAGAAGAAAAAAATAATGGCCTGACATTGCCATGTCCTCATTTCATCATGCAATCCATTTCATCAGTGTCATCTCATGTCATGACATAAGAACCATTTTCCACATCAATTTTTGATTATGTAAATTCAATATTGGAGAAATGTAATGTAAAGTGGAAGTCCAACATTCATCCATAGAATGTCAAAATTTATGAAGGAGCCAAAGAGTCATAGAGACATAAAACAATCACGAGGATATTCCAAGAGTCACAAGGGCGGTGAATGGTCACCCCATTTATTATATATACACCCTCATTGGTCATGTAAAATAATTTTGACCTTCCCTTCTCCTACCAGGAATTAAAGAGGAAAATAGCCATTTTGGAGGAACAAGTAGTTGGTATAACGCTCCACTAGTGGGGCTAGTGTTACATGTCATTTTTTCACCATGACATTTAACTATCCATATAGTTCTATCACCACCTATATAATGTTCCCTTAGAAGTAAAAAACCTTAATGTTACTGAATCAAGTCTTGGAATTGGAGAAAAGCTCTTTAAAACCTTTAAAAGTCTACCTGCGCGGTTTCTCTAGCCTTTGCCTACACATGGACTGTTGTTTGGTCAATAAACTATGGAAACCCTGGAAATTTTTTCTACTATTACTTGCGCACCCCCACGAAAGGAAAATTAAAATAAAAAATAATTTCAAGAATCCTAGCTGGTTGAATATTGTCCCAACTGGAAGCTTCTAGAGCCGCGATCAATTCGAGATTTATCCCTCCACTCATGGAACTTATCCCTTGGTCCATGGAGCTCAAATCCCTTCACATGAGGAATACATTCCCCTATTCACGGAACTGAAACTGCCTCCATTTCCCTATAAATTGAGCTTAAGTTCCAGGTTTAAGGGTAGATTATGGACTGTAAATGAGTTGCTGAAGAAAATTCTCAATAGCGCATACTTTCTATAGTAGTAATTTCTTGTTGGCATAAGAATGACAACACACTTATGTCTATAACTCCATGTCGGTATTTGGAGAGGAAGGCTTATCAGACTGAAGGAGGAACGATTGTTCAGGACTCCTCGAGAAATCTATATGACATCAAGGCATCAGGGTGTAAGATTACTCTTTTTACTCAAGATAATAGATACAGATCTCTTTTTCTCATTGAGTTGTTCTCATGGTTATTGAAATAACATCAATACTTATAATCCCTGATGAATAATTTGGGTTATATTTTCTTTATTATTATATGTTTTAGAAGCTTTGATTCTTTTGTCTTATCTTTGATTGCAGGTTCTACTTATTGAAGAAGTCACTTTGGAGCGACGGGAAAAAATACTACATCGAACATTTAGATTTCAACGTGGGAGCATGTCCTCTCTACTTTCTTATAATAATTTTGAAATGCAATTAATATAGAGAAAAATGTTTCCAAATGGATGTATGTTTCTAGATACTCGTTGATTACTAGGGAGATCGCTCTTGTCCACAAGAGGGATTAATATACATATCAGAATGGTGACTCCACTAGGGGACTAGAGCTTAGTTTTGTCTTTCTTTATTTTTAGTTTGAATTTTAGAGTTTTATTATTTTGAATTTTCTGAGAATGGTTTGGGTAGATAATTTTAAGAATCCATAAAAAATAAAGTTGATTATTTATTTTTTCCAATTTTTTCCTTGCCTCCGTGGTTTGTAGCAGAAAACAGTGCAGTAACCTGTGGAGGTTCTAGTTCAAAATAGTGTGCATGCACTCTGTCTACCACTATAAACTGCGCACCCCTAGATTTTTATTTTTTTAAAATACGATTCTCTTTTTTAGAGCCAGATCACCCAATTATTTGTGTTTGGCCCAAAATATCTTAGCTGTCAAATCTTGTGTGAGAATTTATTTTCAGCAAATTTTTCATTTATGTGATTAATCATCCTATTTGTATCTTATAAGTGAGATTTTTCCCTACTTTATTACAGATCCATACAAGGTACCCTCATTTACCTCAGCTTAATGATATGATGATATTGTCTTTCTCATCCATGAAGATCATTGCAAACCTTACTTTTATGAAAGTTAATCCATTTTTCATTCGCAAATCTAGAAGAGCTTTTAGTTTACTGAAGCATGATATCACACCAAAGCATTTTTCGATGTTTTCATTTCTGATGAGGTAAGTAGAAATTTTTCTTAGTCTAATTACATACTAGGAGAAAACATCATCAAACATTCTAGATAGACTTCAAAATTAGATTTTTCCTTTGATTTTGAAATTTATGTTTTTAGAGTTTTTAGATATTGTTTTCTTTTGGAAACGGTTTGTTTATTGATTTATAGTTTTTGATCTGATTGTTCAAGGAATTTCATTTCAAAAGAGTAATTGATCATTTTTGCAAATTGATTTCATTATGAAAACGTCTTTGTTTGAAAAAAAAAAATTATGAATGAAAGAATTGATGCTTTGAAAATTGTTAAATCTCTCAATCTTTCCCTTAAATAAGATTCATTGGAAAGAAAGAGTTGCACTTCTCATTTAGATGCATTTAGCGTATTTTTGAGTCGGGTCAAAAACATCATGAAAGTTTCAAATCCATACCTTTTGTCCTAAGAAACAACCAAATTAAAAACAACGCCTAGATATTTTACATTTTCTAGGGCTCATTACACCAACATAGCTTAGGCTAGTGTTTTGGAACAGGTTGTAATTAACATTCCAAAAAAGTTTAAACAAAGAAGTAGAATCTTGTGGTAGGAAAATCCAATTGTAGCATTTGTGCTTTTGGAAGCTCTTCTTAAAATACTGAAGCACGAGATCATATCAGAACTAGTGAGGTAATCAAACCTATCTCATTGGGAAAGATAGAAGATGTGCATGTAATACAAACGGTAAACCTCAAATTTACCATTGTCGAGGAGCTTGGGGTCAGTTGTTAGAAAACCTCAAATTTACCATATTGTTGACAGATTAATCCGTCTTGCGGACAAGACCGATCTCTCTAGTACAAAAGGTAACTAGCAACAAACAACCAATTATACTAATCTCTCTCTAAGCATATAAGATTTATAAAAACACTATACGGGTGTAAGAGCCTACCTCTTGTCCAACGCTTGCTTTCTTACTTGATTTTGTTGAAGTCCTTCCCGTGCACTGAAAGAACGTCCTTCGTATATCTGCAATCACAAACAAGGAAAAAGATTAAGAAGCACCTGTATAGACATTGTCATAAATCATACTTATCATAATGATCAAGGAATTTATGAAATAAACCACAAATTGACAGTTTAATGAGAGAAATGAGTATATTTGTATTAACTTTAAAGATAGAAAACCTTTACAACATGTGCCTTGATGTTGTGCAGGTCCTCCCGGGGTCCGAAGCAGGAATCTCCTTTACTCTGACAAGCATTGCACTCTTTGAACTAAGACAAATGAGGATAAGTGATTTAACCTCACAGAAAGTCTTAAGTTACTCAAGTCTAAATCTCAACAGCATTTAACTCCAAATCTCATAAGCTTGAACTCCCTTTGAGGCTACCCAAAGCCTCTTTTTATAGTGAAAGTGAGGAGGTTTCTAGTTCCAAATATGAAGGGATAGAATCCTCTTTCAAAGGGATAAGCTCCTTACATCAAGGGGTTAGCTCCATCAAGTGAGGGATGCATGAACCTCTTCAAAGCGTATCCATTCCCGAAAATTCCCGTCTAGAATCTTCTAGAATTCACCTGGAATTCACTTTTTATCTTCATTTTCTCGCCTTTTTATGTTTTACAGAGGTCCGCACCCATTACACAAAGAACGTGCGGTACGGTTCCGCAGGCAGGCTGGGATTTAGGTGCGGGACCGCAGGGAATGCATAGAGAAAGTGCGATACCAATTCTTAGGGGATTTTAGGGATTTTTCTCTGATTTTGAAGCTTGATATGAGGAGCTGGTATATTGGACTTGCAAAAGGAGGAAGTATGAGTAATAATGAGCTCATACAGTCAGCAGAATGTCAAGGTGACAGTTTTCAGTGTAACAAATTGCCCCCTAAAGTGCAAAGTCTGTAATAGATGAAGCTGTAGTCTGTCATATATGAAGAGTGCAGTACTTTATCATTTCAAAGATCATCCCGTGGACACCCCAGTCGGTACCTGTAAAAACATTCAATGCAAAATATATACATGTATATGTCATCACTGAGGTAGGCATTCCCATACTCAGATAAAAACTAACTATGAACTAACTGAAATCGTTCTGATACAGGAATGATTTTGAATACATCATAGTACAGATATATGTAGACACAGTATGGACGCAGCCATCTGTTTATCAATATTCTACTGTATAGATGACAACAAAATTCCTCGCAGCCTGGATGGTGGAAACTAGATCCAGGGTCTTGATTTTCGCATCCCGAACTAGTACGATTCTTATCCATGTGAATGAATGTGTTGAAGTCGAACATGGTAGAAACCACTTGATTACCAGTCAATGATGTAAACTGTTAACAAGTGTGAGAGAAACCACCAGTAATGTCAATGGCTCTCAAAGTACTCAGTATAATCCATGAAATGTGAATGAATGAGCTGAAGTCGAACATGTCACGGAGTCATTCGATCGAAGGTCATTGATGCAACCTGTCGTCGAAAGTGAGAAACCTGCCATTAAGGCATGCAGATTTCAAGGTACTGACGATTTCTGGATCAACTTCCTAGATAATGTGCTGATGTCGATAGAAAGTGATCTGTCGTAGGCAAGCCCACAACACGAAATCATAGATCAAGTTTTGAAAATACATTGGCAAGGACTGACTCAGGGATGGTCAAAGATGGATGACAGATATTTTGCAGATGAATGGTTTCATTTGAACTGTTCTCTTGGACACATAACGACACTGCAAATGGCTTGGTGACAATTGACCCAAAGCTAATACCCAGAAACCGGCTGAAAACTTTCAATGTGGTTTGATTAACTGTTAGGCAAAGGATTTCCCAACCTAGGTGAATATAAGTGTCATGTCCAAGAGTGGTCGACTGAGTTTTCGGACAATTTTAAAATATAACAAACATGCTTATTTTTCTCTCTTTTCCCCCACCATTTCTGGCAAGTACCTCTTTATTTTTGACAAGCTTGAGGAGGATAACATTTTCTTGGTTATAAGCTCATCCTTCGGATGAGTCCAACTTAGTTTAAAATTCGAACCCTAAGAAGGAGTGGTTCGTTCCTGTTGAAAATTAAACAGGTCCTTTACTGTTAAGTTTTAACGAGTCCAGTATAGGAGAAACTCGGTGTTTTTCAGTTTTAGGGAGTCAGAAGAAAAACTTAAGAAAACTCCATGGGTGTTCTTTTTCATAAATTTAGTCTCTCGAGCCCGAAAAAGGATAAAATAATGCGGGAGAGAACTCTATTGACCATATTTAGTCAACGTATACCTTTTTCGTAAATAGTCCATTTCAGTCCGTAAAAGGGGTAAACTTATACTGAAGGGACGACTGTTCATTTACTTTAACGAGTTCTAATAGTCAAGTACTCGGCAATCTTTTCATATTTAGAGAGTCTGAAAAGGGCTTAAAAGAGGACTCCAAGGTTTCGCTTTTTCGTAAATTTTTTGGAAGAGTCCGAAAAAGTGATAAAAGTATGCTCTTTTGTTGAAAAACGACTATTTCACCTGAAAAATCCTGTTTCTGCACAAAAACTCAAAACATTACACATACCTGTTTAAAATAAGTAAGAATTCTTTCAAAAATATCCCTTTTAAAGTGAAAAATAAATAAATTAAAAATTCATTCATTCGAAAAAACTTATAAAAAGGACTTTTTCTATTTCATTTTTACCGTTCATTTGCAGAGTCGAAAGTAAAAAGCTTTTGGTTAAAAATTTCCCGTGAAGATTCTGGAAAATTCAACCGTTGGAATCGAAAATCGTCAGCCCCAGGTATTCCACAACCTCCTTATCTTTTTTTTCATCCGTTTAGAATTCATTTTTAGGCTTTAGTTTGATTTTTTAGGGCAAAAATTGATTCAAAAATGCGCCCGCGGGGTCCGCAGGCAGGACACAGGTTACCTGCGGACCCCGATTTTTTCTGAACGGGAAAAAATCGAGGGTACCGCACCCGGCACACATCTCGCGTGCGGAGCTACGCTCTGTTTACAAAGAGCGGGTGCGGTACCCGCGCGGTTAAATTTCAAGCACGGTTTTCTCAAATTTCAGCCAAAATTTCTCAAATAAAATCATTCTAACTTGCCTTATTTTGTGTTGCAGGATTAACACGATGCTTATTTGGCGAGAAAGGGAGCATGAGGAAGTGGATGAAGCTGCATTACTCCACTTGCCCACACAAAGGGCATTAAAAGCATGCTGCTTATACAAATTCTGGGCCATCTCTGGCATGAGGGCACAAGTCGAACTCTTAACATGGTTGGTAGACAGATGGCATTTGGAGGACCAGTGTTTCTTCATTGGTGACCACCGGCTCGAAATTGAGCTGGAGGATATCTACTTTTTGACTGGTTTGTCCAAGAGGGGCGAACATGTATCTTTGTTTGGGACTAGGCCAGGTGGCCAGACTGTCGCTAGTCTTCAACTCGAATTTTGCAATGATCAGGCAAATCCTCGGGACAAATGGATTGACATAAAACATATCATCCGTCCTGAACTGAAAGTTATAGCATTCACTGTTACCAAACTATGTGGGAGTGCCGCGCTTCATGTAGCTACTGGTTCCCAAATGCGTGTTGCAGTGGACTGTTTTCGCGGCACCATCTTCAACTGGTGCGAAGCTGTGTTGGCCAATATAAAAGGCCAACTTACTAGAGCAAAAACCGGGAAACTAAAAAACTTTGGATACGGATCCATTATCGTTTCTTTTGCTTTGGAGAGGATTCCTCAGTTAGCTCCACAGAGTATTTCAGTTGATGCCGGTCGACCTCGAGAACCGAGAACGGTTCGCTGGTCCGCGCTGATGGCCCGTCATGCTATTGAGGGCACTGAGATTGTACGATTCCCTGTTTCATATTTTCATTGGCTGGATCGCCAAATTTTCATGATAGAGGATTTTCCGTATGCAGGGATAGATTTCCGCGGAGATAGAGAGATGTCTCTCCCTGCAGGGGAACAATGGGATGATTCAGGTAAAACATTTTTCAACGTTTGCTAAGTTCTAATTTTTTTTAATTTTTTATCGTCTTAGAAAAATAATAACCAAAAGTTTTTTAAATACAGATGTGGGTCCACAACGACCAGCTCATCTCCAACCTTTCGAGAGGAGACAACCAGTTGCGCCCGCACCAGCCCCAACAGGCCAATCAGTAGAGATTTTGACTGATTTGGAGCATCATCTAGAGCGTCTGACTCTAGACATACCAGAGACTAGCATAGATGACATTCCTCTCAGGCTACAAAGATATGTGATTGGAGTCCCAGGACCTTTCAGGAGGTTCCTATGCAGGGTGGCCCGAGCAGTTGTTTCCTATCGAGACCATCATCAGTGATGAGATGATTTTATAGACTCATTTTTGTACTTTTGTGTTATCATTTTTGCCGATCATAAGGTGTTTCCAACCTATGATCGAAGACGATGTATATTTTGAACACACTCCTATGATATATATATCACTATTTTGACGGTTATCTGTGTACATGAATGAATGTTAATTGTTTTACTACTTTTAATTATTGCAAATGTCTATTTATCATACTAGAAGCAATGGAATCTGCTAATGTATTCAAACGTCTTGGAATATGCTGATATTCAATATAATCAAACTCACGTTCCAAGAGACGAACTCTCAAAAATAACCGTAATAACACCGGATTTCTAATGGTATAAACCCTGTTAAGTTGTAATACAACAAGTTCAGAATCCAACCTTACAATCAAACTCCAAATTCCAAATGATATGGACTCAGATAATAACTCAATCACTGCACTATACTCGGCAATGTTATTTGTTGTTTGACCAAGGCTTACCCCATGCATGGATACTAACTCGTCAGAGGGTGAATAGATAACCCAAGCTGCGGAAGAAATGTTCCGTGTACTACGACAAGCACCATCAGAAAAACCAATGTAGGTTTGAAGAGACGTCGACATCTGCAATATCAAGAGTAAAACTCAGATAAGCAGTCATAGTGACAAAAACACTCTTCTAAACTAGGCACACTTTTCTAATCTAAACACACCAGCAGTAAAGAAAACTAAACTAACAAAAATCTCCACACCTTGTTTAAGCGTAATATCGCTTTAGATAAAGTCCATTTCTGGGTTTATCCAAAGGGACACCGTCAAAATCTATTAACTCATAGGCCCCTTTTGCTAACTTTCGTTTCACAATGTAAGGACCATGCCACATAGGCACGAACTTTCCAGCCCCTAGCTTGTCGTTAGCTTGATCATAAAGTAAAACTAGGTCTCCTTCTGAAAAATTTCGAGGGGTCACATTTCTATCATGCTGAGCTTTTATCCTTTTAACATGAGCCTCGTTTGCTATTGCATCACTTCGTCGATTCTCATCTAATTGGGCCAAGTACAAGAAACGTTTCTCCTCTTCAGACGTAGCTGGAAGTAATTCTATGGCTAATTTTAGTGACGGTATCTCGCATTCAATCGGCAGCACAGCTTCTAAACCGTAGACCAGTTGAAAAGGAGTGAAACCTGTCGATGTTTTGACTGAGGTTCGATATGCCCAAAGTGCTGAAAATAACATGGAATGCCAATTCGTCTTGTGAATACCAATGATTCGCTTAATCATGGTGACTAAAACTTTATTAATCGCTTCAACTAGACCATTTTCTTGTGGATAGTACGGAGTGGAACTATCGTGGCGTAGGCCAAGTTGTTCTGTTAATTCAGTCATCATGATGTTCCGAAAATGACTTCCATGATCTGTAATAATAGCTTGAGGAACACCAAACCTAGCAATTATATGATTGAATACGAAAGTTGCAGCAGTCTTGCCGTCAGCTGAATATGTAGGCATCGCCTCGGCCCATTTCGTAAAATAATCTACTGCGAGAATAATATAGGCATGCCCCCCGGCTGAGTGAGGGTTACATGTGATAAAATCGATACCCCATTTTGCGAAAGGACCAACAACAATTATAGGGTGAAGAGGAGCGGGTGGCGCGCGCATCTTTCTATCAAAAATTTGACAGTTGTGGCATTTCCGAACCGCATAAATGCAATCTTTAAATAATGTTGGCCAGAAATAACCTGCACGCAATATCTTTTGGGCAGTGGCATACCCAGACATATGACCGCCACATGCTCCAGAATGACAGTCATTTAGCACCTTCTCAGCCTCTTCATGAGTTAGACAACGTCGGAAAACTGAATCCGCTCCACGTCGATAAAGAGTATCACCAATGATATTATATTGTTGGGATTGGAAACGTATTTTCCGTCGTTGAGTTCGTGAAATTTCGGGCCGAAAAGATTGGGTTTGGAGATACATAATAATATCTCCATACCATGGATCAAGTGTACTGATAAGAAACAAAGATTCGTCCACAATGGACTCTTCTGCCACTGTTTCAATATCAGTAGAGGGGAAATCACACATCAGTTCCGCAAAAACCAAAGACTTCTTTGCCTTGGATTTCTCAAATTCCAAGTCAAATTCCTGTAGGATAACTATCCATTTAGAATACTTGCCCCCTAGCAATTGTCTGGTCAAAATGTACATCATAGGGTTGCAATCAGAAATTACTGTGGTTTTACGTAATAATATGTAATGTCGAAAACGTTGGACAGCTTGAACAGCTGCCAAGGCCAATTTCTCCACATGTGTGTATTTGATTTCAGTCGGATTCAAATTTCGACTAAGATAATAAATCACATGTTCATTGTGAGATTCATCTTCCTGAACTAATACCATCCCAATAGTGGAATGAGAAGCAGCGAGATACAAAATGTAATCTTGGTTGTAGTTGGGAGGATGCAATAACGGTGCATGGGTCAACGCGTGTTTGAGTGCATCAAAAGATCGATCAGCGACCTCATCCCAAAAGAACGGAATGTCCTGTTTCAACAACCGGGTAAAACCCTTTGCAAGCTCAGCATAGTTCGGAATAAGTCTACGTAAAAAGTTTGCTTTCCCCTGCAAACTTTGGAGTTGGCGCAATGTCGAAGGAGGAGGCAATTTAACAATAGCTTCGACCTTCGAAGGATCAACACGAATGCCTGATTTTGAGACAACAAATCCCAGTAAACGACCTGATTCTACGCAGAAAACACATTTATGCGGATTCAACCTTATCCGATAATGCCGACATCTCATAAAAATTGCTCGTAAATGAGTGGGATGATCGGACCTACGTAATGAATGAGCAGGTAAATCATCGAGATATGGCTGAACAATGTGCTTAATGTCATGAAAAGCATAAGACATAGCCCTTTGAAAAGTTGCTCCAGCATTCTTTAGTCCAAAAGGTAGTTTACAATAGGCAAACGTTCCCCACGGACAAATGAAAGCTGTTTTAGGTTGATCTGCAGGGAGTATGTTTATTTGATTATAGCCGGAAAAACCATCCATAAAGGAGAATAGTTCACTACCAGCACAATCGTCGATTATCTGATCGATATAGGGAGTTGGATAATTTTCTTTTGGACACGCTCGATTAATATCCCTATAATCGATACATACTCTTATTGTTCCTTGTTTTTTAGTAACAGGAACAATATTCGATACCCAATCCGTTAAGGGAATTGGATAAATGAATCCTGCTCGAAGTAATTTTTCAACTTCAGATTTTATAGCAGCTTTTCTAGGATGTATTTGACGTAATCGTTGACGAACAGGTTTAGCATCCGGGTAAGTCTTAATCTCATGAACCACGATCGATGGATCAATTCCTGGCATTTCTTCATAAGACCAGGCAAACACGTCACGGAATTCTTGAAATAGGGCTTTATAAGTCTGAATTTCTTCGTCTGAACAACAAGCACCTATATGAATGTTTTCAATTATTCCCGGTTTTACTGAAATGTCAATTGGAACCGTTCTAGATATATTTTCCAAATTTAACTCAGAATCAGGATTTTTCAATGGATTCTGAGGTTCCTTGGCATATTCAGCAGTAAAAATTGAAGCGAAATCATTTTCAAAATGATCTAATTCAGGTAAGAATGAAGACCTATGATGGATATCTTCCCATGGTAAATCATCAACAGACAAAAACTCACGAATTTGCTCATCTGTATGAACAATTTCAGGAAATGTCGTTGCGTCTGAACTAGAAATAGAAAGCGATTCCTCTTGGATCCCATTCATTGGATCGATTTCGGTTGAAAAGGGGTTGGAAAAAGACTGTACAGTCTGGTATGCAATTTCAAATGGACTCAAAGGCATCGCGCCATCAAATGAATCTATCTCGGATTCTGAAGGAATAATCCAAGGATCATCAAACATAACTGGGTCTGATGAAATCATATGAATAGTTGCAATAGAAGACGATACGTTAGGAGGAGGAAAGGAAAAAGTTCCTAGCAAACCAGAATCTTTAACCAAACCTACTCCGACATCCTTATAAGGGATAGCCGTTTTACCAACATGCTGGATTGTTTCTGTAGAGGTTGGGTCTGACGAAAAATAAGTTAACTGATCTATTGTCACGATCTTTCCTTGATATGGAAATTTTATGAGTCGAAAGACCGAAGAGACAACAACAGTCATAGCATAAGACCAACTACGACCCAGTAGAAGGTTGTAATCTAGAGGGGCATCAACCACCTCCACATCTAGATTAACAATTTTTCCTTCAACCCCTATGGGTAAATCCTGCAAAATACCATAAGGTTGAAAACCTCGACCATCAAAAGCTTTTAGAATCGTCGGAGATTGGTTAAGTGTTGGAGAACCAAGAGATTTCCAACACTGAAGTGACATAATACACGTTGAAGCTCCCTCATCAATCACAGTCCGAAAAATAGGTCTGTTTTTGACTAACACTGGAATCTGGAAAGCCATTTGGTGAGGAAGACGCGGTGTACTAGTTTCTAAATCGAAGATTATAAGATTAGAATCCTGAACATCAACAGCTCCTATGGCAGACAATAACAATTTACGCTGTGCTGGACACGATTGCAGCACTTCCAAAGCCGACATTGCTGAAGGAGAAATAGCTAAATCTTCAACAATGTTGTAATTCTGAGCAGCTCTCGCATGTGGATTGAAAGCTGATTTACGAAGAACACCTTTAGTAGGCGGTTTGATTATCAAGTCTGGATTTTGTTTCTCGATCTGTAGCGGACCGGAAACAGGAGGAGTTGTATTTGATGCGTTGGCATTAGAAGACTCTCCTTCTTTGCCATCAACGGGATTCTTAGAACCGTAATCTTGCGATCGCGTCGCGACCCTTACATGAGACATCATCATAATACGCTCTTCTAAAGTGGTCGAGGAAGAAACAATCATTTTACTATCTTGAACTGGAAAAGGATCCTTCAAGACAGCAGGTTGTTGCGATCCTTTAATGAGTTTCGTAACCTCCTCTCGATATGGACATTCTTTTGTGAAGTGATCTTGTTCACAAATGAAACAAGGATAACGAGGTTTACATTTGTCATCATTGGATTCTTCTCTATCTGTTTTCTCTTTCGAATTTTTCTTGTTTTTTTTCCTCCCCTTCTTTTTACCACCGGTTTTTGATTTTGCCGTAGATGTTTCAACGACATGAATATCAGCAGAAACTTCTTGAGAGGATTCTCCCTTTGGGGAATCAGGTAAAGTTATAATTGGAGAAGAATTCTTTGAGGATTTCTTCTTACTTTTAGAACTAACTGTACCTATCATACCGTCAGCGGCATGAGACCCTGAAGGAGCAGCAGCTATTTGACCTTGTTTGGGTAAATCGGGAATTTTTTCATGTAAAGTACCTGACTGCGTATAAACGAGGTCAAGGTACTGAGCCTGAGCAATTACTTGCTCTTCAGTAACAACACCAGCCTTAGCTACATCTTTAGTGATCTTAGGCAGTAATGATTTCACAAACCATTCTACCAAAATTTGATCCGGAATATAAACCTTCACCAAACGTCGTCTACGTCGCCACTCATGAATATGATCAGAAATATACGTGGATGTAGATTGTTTTAGTGAAGTTAATAATTCTGTGCCATTGTCGTATCTAACAGGCAACTGGAAATGAGTTAAGAAAGACGTTGCTAACTGACTGAAATTATGAAACGAGCCTCGTGGTAACTCAATGTACCATTTGGCTGCAAGACCTATGAGTGTCCTCTGGAAAAGACGTAAGCGAATCGAATCATCAATAATCGAATTAGATGCACACCAAAGGTGATAATTCATCACATGATTTGATGGATCCTCTCCTGACTTACCTTCAAATTTCGGTATGTCACTGGGCAACTTATGAGGCATTGACGGCCAGTTCTGATAATAGAAAATAGGATCATTAGTAAGGCGCGTCAAATCTGGTAAGTCCAAAGTTGCGATGAACGATAACTGACGGTTAGGGTCACGAAAACCTTGAGAAGCCAAAGCAGATCCAGGAGGCGGATACCCAGGATAACTAGGAATCGGATTAGCATTGGGTATTGTATAACCTCCTGGATAACCAGGATGAGTCGGACCATACTGAGGTTGTTGATAAGTATAACCAGGGTATGGTTGATAGCTTGGATTCTGAACATAGGGACCGTATTGCGGCTGTCCTTGGTACGGTTGATAAGTAAACTGAGGTTGACTCGTAACAACTGTACTTGTACCGGCTTGTCCTGCAGGCATCTGAACTGTAGTCTGAGCTGTAGGTCCTGACTGAGGTACAGAGACTTGAGGGATTTGCTCGGATACAGGGATAGCCGAACTCGGGGCTACAAACACTCCAGAAATAGGTGTAACAGGTTGAACAGACGTTGCAGCAGTTACAGCAGTTTGGGGCGGAGTCTGAGGTGTACTAGGCCCAGCCTGCTGAACTGAACTAAGTGCAGGAGTTTGAATAGCTGGCTGAACAGGTTGCTGGGTTGAACCAGAAACCAATGGCTGACCAGGTTGATAAGGTAACTGCACATTAGGCTGCAAAGGCTATTGATATTGGGACGGATCCCACACCATCATTCCGGGGTATTGTCCCGTAAAAGGTTGAACGTAAGGACCAAAACCTGGTTGAACGTAGGGTTGATAATAAGGTAAAGTTCCGGCTCCTTGAACAGATGGTTGACCAGAAGGCTGTTGGTAACCTTGCATTGGGTACTGCCCTTGAGGTTGATAACCTTGAGGCACGTATTGAAGTTGGGGTTGTTGAGGACCCTGAGGAGCATATTGAGTTTTGGGTTGACCTTGAGGAATGTACTGTCCTTGAGGTTGGTAACCTTGAGGTATGTACTGTCCTTGGGGTTGCCCCCCAAAATAATATTGATCCACAGTTTGTCCTGGGAAAAAGTTACCTTGAGGTTGAGCCCCGGGTGGTAACTGACTACCTTGGGGTTGCCCCCCAGGCGGTAATTGACTACCCTGAGGTTGCCCCCCAGGCGGTAACTGAGTTCCCTGAGGTTGACCCCCAGAAGGAAACTGACTGCCTTGAGCTTGAGGATTAGGAATATTACCAGACATCATATAAACTTGTTCTGCGTTCGACGTTTCAATTCTAAGTCCATCTAGACCAGATGATAACACATTTTCGATAGGTTGAGGAGTTGCTCCTGAGAAAGTACCAGACAAAGACTGATATCCCGCAGGAACAGAAGGACCACCATGTAAAAAAGATTCAGGCGTTTGTGAAAACATGGATGACTCTCCAGCCATAATAGATGACGGATAGTAACCTCTGGGTGTAGGATGAAATGGAACTCGAGGTGGATAAAAAGCAAGACCCGGATTCTCTAAAAAATCAGTTAAAGAAAGATACCAGGGATGAGTTCGAATAGGGCTGTAGAAAATAGATTCACGCTCTCTAAGATTTATCGATTGAGGGGAGTTGGGAAGAGATATGTCTTCGTCTGGATTAGTAAGTTCTTCTATAGAAATTAGTCCAGAGGGAAGATTTTCAGTAATGATATTTCTAACCCTGGGTGAACCTGGATCACTAGAAGTTGGTGAGACAAATCCTGATGATGTTTCTAACACAGAAGATTCAGTTTCAGGCTCAGAGATTTCAGGTTCGTCAGATAATTCTCCAGTAGGAGAAATATTTTCAGTGACTTCAGAAACTGAAAGCGGTTCTTGAATATATTCTATTGTAGGAATTTGCTGATCAGGATGTATCACAATAGCAGAGCTTTCAGCTTCTGTTGATCTAAGTCTACGGCTACTGTGTGGTACCAGAGCTCGAAGCCCTTCAAGATGACCTGGTGTAAATTCAGGGGGTTTCCCTTGTATTCTCCGGGATTGTCTCGGAAAGTCCGCCACGATGAAAAATTATCTAATCACACGCAAACAAAGAAAAATTTCAATGAAAACACCTAAAGTATCTAAGAAACAAACAATTGAATCACTCGCTTAAAAAATCTAAGAGTTCAAACCACACACAAACAAGTAACTTTCTGTACTAAAATCACTAGTTGGTGATGAAATCCAACTTAGTAGAGTTTGAACACGAAAAGGGCGGTTGGAACAGTTACCCCGACAACCTGCTTAATGAAACAGACTGGCACAAGTTTCTTCACATAACCATCTCGAGTGAAGATAACCCCCCAGAGAGTCCAAGTGAGTCTAGTCGACGTCTGTTCTAGGTACAGTGGGATCTTCCCTCCACCGTCACCTTAGGAAGGAATCCTAAATATTATAGCCTCTAAGGTTACCAACTGAAACAAATATACATGGGGGAACAGTCTACGATCCGATACACATGCAAGGGCAGCGTAACTAAGCTCAATCCCCTTGAAGGCTCCTTGAACAGAATCCAAGGTTTACCGACAAGTGACCCCTGGCTCCTCGAAAATGGTCTATCCGAGGTTTACCGTTTTTAATACGTGTATATCTTCTATCGTTCCAAATGAGGAAGGATTGATTACCCCACTGGTTCAGATATAATCTCGTGCTTAACTCCTTTAAGAGGAGCTTCCCAGAGCATACATGCAACAACTGGAATTCTTCCTACCGCAAGATAAATCTACTTGTTTGTTTTATCTATCTTGGAGAGTTAATTACTCCCTACTCCAAGATACTAGTCTAAGCTATGTTGGTGATGAGAGCCCTAGAAATAAAAAGATTACTAGATGAATTTTATTTAAGCGTTATTTTTAAGAGTTGTTTCTTAAGTCAATGGGCGCGGAAATGAAAATTTGTATGATGTGAAGACTCGACTTCCAAAAACACTAAAATGCACCTATGATGATATTCAATTCTTTCTTCTTTCAATGAACTTTCTATCTAAAGAAGAGTTAGAGAATGCAACCTTTAAATTTCTTCTTCAAACATGAAAAATAATTGAAAGAAACTTTTTGTCTTTTCAATAAACTATCAAAGCTCACAAGAAAAACTCTTTTCTTTTCCAAACAAGAAGCTACAAAACAATTCTCTTTCGAAAGAAATCTACAAAATTAAAACTATTCAAAACTATGAAAACTAATCTTGAAAACTAATCTAAATTGAGTAGAAGCTTTTTAGAGTTTTTTTTTTGGTTTTGTTTTATGAATGTTTCTCTTAGTTATTCAGCAAACTAAGAGTCTATCAAACAGATCAAAAAACACTCAAAATATGCTTTTCAAAACACTCAAAGAATAAATGAAATTCAAAACTTTAAAGCAAGTTCTTTTCGAAGATTTGCAAAGAAATAAAAAAGGCTCAATTTCTCAATCTAGGATGTTTTCACAATGAGGTCGGATTCAAGAGACAAAAAGAGATCTTATGTGATCTGAGACACTGCAAATTGTCAAAAATTTGAATTACTACAAAGACCTAAGCAAGAAAAACAATCCAATTGGCAAAAACTTCTAGAAAATCATTCAAAACACTAACACTGTTGAAGTTCATAGACAATGAATTCTTGAGAGACACAATAACCAGTCTGGGCAAAAACCAAAGATCTAAAAATAAACCAGGAAAAGAAACCTAGAAATTTTCCAAAATTTTCACAGGGTCCGCATGTAAGCAGTGTTGACAGGTGCGGTCCCGCACTGTATTCTATAAAGAATGTGCGAAACTGCCCGCACTGTCACAGTTATGCAGAGTGCGGTCCTAGCAAAAATGATAGAAAAATTCAAAACACTTCTAAATTTTGAAAAACAGAAAAAATTTAAAGCACCCAGACAGATGTGAATCAATCAAAAACCAGAAAAACGTTTTCTCAAGTCAAAAATCAAAGATAACCAAGAACAAACAAGTTCTTCCCCAGTGGAGTCACCATTTTGTTGACAGATTAATCCGTCTTGCGGACAAGACCGATCTCTCTAGTACAAAAGGTAACTAGCAACAAACAGCCAATTATACTAATCTCTCTCTAAGCATATAATATTTATAAAAACACTATACGGGTGTAAGAGCCTACCTCTTGTCCAACGCTTGCTTGCTTACTTGATTTTGTTGAAGTCCTTCCCGTGCACTGAAAGAACGTCCTTCGTATATCTGCAATCACAAACAAGGAAAAAGATTAAGCAGCACCTGTATAGACATTATCATAAATCATACTCATCATAATGATCAAGGAATTTATGAAATAAACCACAAATTGACAGTTTAATGAGAGAAATGAGTATATTTGTATTAACTTTAAAGATAGAAAACCTTTACAACCTGTGCCTTGATGTTGTGCAGGTCCTCCCGGGGTCCGAAGCAAGAATATCCTCTACTCTGACAAGCATTGCACTCTTTGGACTAAGACAAATGGAGATAAGTGATTTAACCTCACAGAAGGTCTTAATCAACTAAGTCTGAATTTCAACAACATTTAACTTCTAATCTCATAAGCTTGAACTCCCTTTGAGGCTACCCAAGGCCTCTTTTTATAGTGAAAGAGAGGAGGTTTCTAGTTCCAAATATGAAGGGATAGAATCCTCCTTCAAAGGGATAAGCTCCTTACATCAAGGGGTTAGCTCCATTAAGAGAGGGATGCATGAACCAACTTCAAAGCGTATCCATTCCGAAAATTCCCATCTAGAATCTTCTAGAATTCACCTGGAATTCACTTTTATCTTCATTTTCTCGCCTTTTTATGTTTTACAGAGGTCCGCACCCATTACACAAAGAACGTGCGGTATGGTTCCGCATGCAGGCTGAGATTTAGGTGCGGGACCGCAGGGAATGCATAGAGAAAGTGCGATACCAATTCTTAGGGGATTTTAGGGATTTTTCTCTGATTTTGAAGCTTGATATGAGGAGCTGGTATATTGGACTTGCAAAAGGAGGAAGTATGAGTAATGATGAGCTCATACAGTCAGCAGAATGTCAAGGTGACTGTTTTTCAGTGTAACACATATCGAGGAGCTTTCAAGGGGATTTAGCTTGATAATTCACCCTTGCATGTATATCGGATCATAGATTATTCCCTCAGGTACATTTTTGTCGGTTGGTGACCTTAGTGACCATAATCTTCAGGATTTTTCCCAAGGTGATAGTGGAGGGAAGGTCCCATTGTACCTGGAATAGATGTTGGCTAGAATCACTTGGACTTTCTGGAGGGTACTCTTCACTTCGAGATGGCATAAGTGGAGGGACTTGCACCAGATTGTTTTGTTAAATTTGTTGTCGGCGTAACTATTCCAACAGCCAAGTTCTCCACATTAGAATTCTACGATGTTCGATTTTATCACCAACTAGTGTTTTTAGTGTGGAAACATATTGTTTTTGTGTGGATTGTCTCTTAGATTTTGTAAGCGTGTGTTCAATTTGATTGTTTCCTTAGCGACGTCAGGTCTATTTTGTTGATTTTTTTTTTATTTTGTCTGTTAAACATTTAACTGTGGTTGAATTACCAAGACACTCTCATACAATGTAGGGTAAACCCCTTAAGTACACGCCAAGTCAATTAGAAAATCTTAAATCTGAAAGAGGCCAACCATCAAAAACCAGATGAACTGAACAAGAGGAAACATCTATAATAATACATCCTGATTACGATGTAGAACAACCTCAAACAATAGAAAGTTACCAAATACAATCGGGAACTTCTAAGCTAGTTGAAGTTGCATCTACAACTAGTGAATTATTAGCTACTGAACCTAAAACTGAATCTGCTTCATCTGAGTCTTCTTTGGAGTTCATAACCCGAACCCCTCATCTTCCTCATTCACCTTGAGCGAAGCTTCGCATCACTAAGAACCTTCCTCATGGCCTCACTAGTATTGAAGAGATTACTGACGTAGAAGAAGAGGTCATACTTCATTCACGTCAAGAATATTTAGATCTAAGGCAAAGTGAATCGATTTATTATATCCCTTTCAAACAAGATCCTTGGTATTCTTAGTTAACCAAATTTCTACATAATTATGGTCTTAATTATTCGCTACCTCGTATTCATTTTTACTCCTTATCTAGAGGTGGTTACATATCTCCATCAAATATATCTAGTGAGTCATCCATATTTTCTTCATCGCTAGAAACATTTTTGTATGATGGTCCATTTGTTCCTTCAAGATAACAGTTGCTTTCTGGTACTTTCTCAAGAGCATCTACCTCTCCCGATAAACTTGTACAATCACCTGATCCCAATGAATCTCATACCGAAACATCGAAAACAGAATAAGTCTACATTATGTATGGAAACATTCTTAACCCTGACACTCAAGGTAGCAATTTACCGCCCGGGGGGAGACCTAAAGGAAGTAATTTACTGTCTGGGGAAACCTCAAGGGTAGTACATACCTCAAGGACAATATAAACGTCAAGGGAAGTACATATCTCAAGGGAAGTACATACTTCAAGGAAAATATCAACCTCAAGGGCAGTACTCTATTCCAGGGCCACAACCTCTTCAAGGGCAGTACCCTATGCTAGGGCAATAGCCTTTCCAAGTACAATAGCCACCTTTGGGGCCACAGTTATATCAAGAAAAACAATTGATTCAGGGAGGTCAACCTTTTAGTGAAAATTATCCAGAAAATTATCAAACTTACATGCCAAGTTATCAACCTGGTTATACTCCACCATAAGCATCACAACCTTCAATAGAAATAAACACAATGTGGAATCTATCGTTGAATCAACAGAATTTGCAACATACCATGAAATTACCTTATAGTTAGCCTTGTCAGCAAACTTGTTATAAGAAAATCCAACAACCTGTCTAACCTATGCTTCAAGTTATACCTCAGGTATCTGCACATAGTAGTGTTCAACAACCTACTATGAGTACACCTAGAACTCTTGCCCAAATTGTTGTGTCAACTTCTATTCAACAGCCTAGTACACCTATTCATGGAGTTTCTACAACCCCTATTTCTACAGCCCCTCAACTAACGAAGACACCTATATCGCAACAAATCCCTCAAGTCACTACTCATCAACCTAGACCTACGGTTTAGACTACTGTTCAAACATCTGCAAGGAAACCTGGTACAAGTAAAATTGTAAAAAGCCAACCTTATACAGGGCAGTTTTTTAATCAAACGTATCAAGGGCAGTATCAATATGGGTCTGCAGGAAAAAATCCAGTATACCAGCTTCAATCGTACCCTGGTTACACATATCAGATACCAACTCAACCTTATTATGTTACGTCTAACCCCGATTATCCTTCAGGTATTCCAATCCCAAATGCACAGGCTATTCGAGGCTACCCTAGATATCCTCCTCTAAGTACGGGTATAGTTCCTCAATGTTATTAGTATTCTCAACAGGACCCTAATCGTCGGTTACCATTCATTGCAACTTTGGACTTGCCAGATTTGTTGTGCCTCACGAACAATCCGATTTATTATCTTCCATTTTGGCTGCCAATGCCGAAGAAGTTTCCCAGTGATATTCCTAAGTTTGAAGGTAAATCGGGAGAATACCCCTCAAACCATGTCATGAATTACCACCTTTGGTGTGCATCCAAATATTTAATCGATGATTCCTTTCAATTGAGATTGTTTTAAAGAACATTGATAGGTTTACCTGCAAAGTGGTATATTGAACTACCACGTGGCTCATTCAACAATTTCAACACGTTACCAACATCTTTCTTAACACACTTTTAGTTGCCAATCCATTACAAAAATGGCACAGAACTCTTAAATTTATTAAAAAAATATACGTCCACATACATTTCAGATCACATACATGAATGGAGACGTAGATGAAATTTAGTGAATGTTTTCATTCCAGATCAAATCTTGGTAGAATGGTTCATCAAATCATTACTTCCAACTATCACTGAAGATGTGGCTAAGGGAGGTGTTGTTACGGAAGGGCAGGTCATAGCTTAGGCACAGTACATAGACCTTGTATATACACAGTCTAGTACTTTATACAAAAAAATTTCTCACTTGTCTTGTCTAGGTCAAATAACAAAAACTCATTCTGGTTCTCACACTGCAAACAGTGTAATTTGCTTAGTTAGTGCTAACAAGAGTAAGAAGAAGTCGTCCAAAACTACTTCTACCATTAGAAATTTACCTGATTCACCGAAAGGAGATTATTCCCTTGCAACTTAAGCCGAAATTCATCTTGTAGACTCATCCATGGCTAAATCTCGTATCGGTAATAAGAATAAATGAAAAAATATAAAAAACAAACTACATCTCCCAAAGAGAAAACCGAAAAGAATGAACCAGCTGATGAAAAATGGAAACATCATTATCCTTGTATTATATGTGACAAGGATCACTATACCAAATAGTGTCCACATTGGTATGAGGTCTCCAAGTTTGTCAAAGGTTCATCCACACCTTATGTCCTAAAGGATCTATTTCCCACAAAAGATATTAAAATGATAGGATCTTCTTCAAATTCATCGACATATATTTTAATGATTTCTCAGGTTATGGCGGCGACTCCATCTCAAGACTATGGAACTAAAAATCCTGTAACTGATAAATAGAAAAAAAATTCTAGTCAAACACTAGCTATACCTCCTTCAATTTCTGAACCACTCCAAATTGAGAAACCTAATATTGATCTAGTGATTAAACCACCTGCTAAATGTGTACTTCGAAAGTCAACTTTCAATCCACATGAGAGAGCTGCTTAGAATTACAACATTGTTGAAGATTTGGTAATATATCGTTCAGTAATTTCACCCTTATAAGTGCTACAATCATGTCTAGCACAAAAAAAAATACTATTATCAACTATCAGAGCTATTTATCCTGAGTATTCCAATCTCATGGTCTTTGATCTCAAAAATTTTACATCGAGACTCCCTCACCAGATGGCTTTTTAGATTCTATTATTAGTCAAATCTAGATGTGTTTTTTGTACTGTAATGTTGAGGGGGAATCCATGTGTATAATTTCATTAAACTATTGGAAAAATCTTGGTTCTCCAACACTCAACCAATCACCGGCAATCCTTAAAGCCTTTGATGAAACAGGATTCATCCATACACAATACTCCAGGCTCAACCTATACAAGTAGAAGGAAAAAATGTTAATCTAGATGTGGAATTTGTTGATGCCCCTCTTGATTACAACCTTATTTTGGGTCGTAGTTTTCCTTATGCCATGACTGCTATCATTTCATCCGTCTTTCGGCTAATCATGTTTCCTCATAAAGGAAATATTTTGAAAATCGATCAGCTGTTATATTATTCATCAGACCCTGCTTCTAAAGACAATATACAACATGTTGGAAAAAAAACTATCCCATATGAAGATGTTGGTTTAGGATTAGTGAAGTATTATTCTCTCATGGGAACTTTCTCCATACCTCCACCCAACATACCGCGCACAATTTCCAACATCAATATGATCTCATCAAGCATTATACCATTAAATGACACTTGGGTAGTGCCTTTAAAATCATAATTGGACTCTTTCAATGGTGATAAGCCTTTGAACGCTTTTGAAAGGACATATTTAGTAGTGTAGTCATATTCTGACACAATTCCAACTACTCCTGAACAAATGAATGTGATAACAGAAGAATCCTCTTCTCTATCAAGCTCAACCCTGATATCATTTTTCGATCCCTTTCAACATGTATTTCATAATGATGAAAGTATTTGAGAAATTTTTTCATTGGATGAATTACCATGGGATGATCTACAGCATTGATCTTCATTTTTACCTGATCTTGAAAAATTTCAAAACAATTTTTCATCTAATTTTACGATTGATTATGTCAAATAATCCACAGAATCCCATATTGATTACACATTCGTATTTTTAGACTAATTTGGGAAATATTTCTATGATGGTTCCTATTGATATATCAGTAAAACATGGAATTATTGAAAACATTCAGATAGGTTCTTCTTGTATGATGGAAGAGATTAACGCTTAAAAATCCCTATTTCGGGAATCTTGAGACATTTTTTCCTGGTCTTATGAAGAGATGCCAGGAATTGATCCTAAGATTATCATTCATGAAAATAATACATACCCGGATGCCAAGCCTATTAGACAAATATTATGTCCAATACATCCGTGAAAAGATGCAGCTATCAAAGCTGAAGTTGAGAAGCTATTATGAGCAGGATTTATTTATCCTTCCATTGACATATTGGGTATCTAATATATTTCCCGTTACAAAGAAACAAGGGACTATACAAGTATGCGTCAATTATAGGGACATTAATAAATCATGTCCAAAAGACAATTATCCTACACCTTATATCAACCAAATTATTGATGATTGTGATGGAAATGAAATTTTCTCATTTATGGATGGATTTTCTGGCTATAATCAAATCAACATACTCCTTGCTCATCAACCAAAAACAACGTTTATATTTCCTTGGGGGACATTTTCTTATTGAAAATTACCTTTTGGATTAAAAAATGATGGTGTAAATTTTCAAAGGGCCATGTCTTATACTTTTCATGATATCAAACATATTTTACAGCCTTATTTAGATGATTTACCTGCTCAGTCTCTATGCAGGAACGATCATCCTACACACTTACGAGCTATATTATGAGATATAGGCATTACAAGATTCATTTTAACCCACAAAAATGTGTTTTTTGTCTTCAATCAAAACTATTACTTGGATTCATCATTTCAAAATATGGAATTCATATCGACCCCTCAAAGGTTGAGGCTATCATCAATTTACCTCCTCCTTCCACGAGTTGCCAACTCCAAATTTTGCAAGGGAAAGAAATTTTTTTACGTAGGTTTATCCCAAACTATTCTAAGTTAACAAAAGGTTTTACTCAGTTGTTAAAAAAAAGTGTTCCTTTTATTTGGGATGAGATTGTTGATAAATCTTTTGATGCACTAAAACACGCGTTAACCCATGCACCATTATTGCATCTGCCCAATTACCACCAGGACTAATTTTTATATTTATCTGCCTATGATTCCACCATTGGAATGGTTTGGTTTAGGAGGATGAATCCCAAAATAAATATGTGATCTATTATCTAAGTCGTAATCTCAATCCGACAGAAATCAAATATTCGCATGTGGAGAAATTGGCCTTGGAAATAGTCCAAGCTGTCGAACAATTATGTCACTACATACTATTATGTAAAATAACTGTGATATCTAATTGCAGCCTGATGATGTAAATTTTGACAAAACAATTAATCGAGGTCAAATACCCCAAATGGATTGTGATCCTACAAGAGTTTTATTTGGAATTCGAGAAATATAAATCAAACAAATCACTAGTGTTTGTTGAACTTATGTGTGACCTTCCTAATACTGAGACAGAAACCATGGTAGAGAGTCCCATCATAGATGAATCTCTGTTTCTCATCAGTAAATTAGATTCATGTTATGGAGATATCATTATATATATTCAAACCCAAACCTTTCTCCTAGAGCTTTCAAGTTCAAATCGATGGAGAATCTGATATCAATCCCAACAATAAAATATTTTTTGCGACACTCTTTATCGTCATGGTGTGAATTCTTTTTTTCAACGTTGTATAACTCACGAAGAGGAGGAAAGGGTTTTTAATGATTTCCACTCTGGAGCATGTGGCATTCATATTTTTGGGTTTGCCACAACCCAAAAGATATTATGAGCTGGTTATTTTTTGTCGTCATTATTCAAATATTGTATCCTTGTAGCTTGAAAATGCCACAACTACCAAATTTTTTATCAAAAGATGCATGCACCTCCATCTCCTCTTCACCCTAAAATTGTTGTCATTCCTTTTGCAAAATGGGGCATTTATTTCATTACATGTAACCCTCACTTGGTTGGGGGGCATGGGTATATTATTCTCATTGTAGATTACTCTACCAAATGGGCCGAGGTGATGCCTACATTCATGGAAGATGGAAAAATTGTAGCTACTTTCATATTAAATCACGTGATTACTCGTTTCGGTGTGCCTCAAGCTATTATCACAGACCATGGGAGTCATTTTCGAAATACTATGAGGACCAAAATTTCTGATCAACTTGGCCTATGCCATGACAATTATACTCTATATTACCCAGAGGCTAATGGTCAAGTTGAAGGCGTCAACAAGGTTTTAACCACCACGATTAAATGGATTATTGGAACTCACAAATCAAATTGGCATACCATGATTTTTTGGCACTATGGACATATCAAACCTCTGCAAAAAATGCTACAGGGTTCACTCCTTCTCAACATGTCTATGGCTTAGAAGTTGTGTTACCCATTGAATGTGAAATACCATCATTCAAATTAGTCATTGAGTTGTTACCAACTACCTTTAAAGAGGAAAAATGCTTTTTTTACTTAGCACAATTATATGAGACTCAACGCACCACTGCATTGGCTACCGGATCTCATAGGAAATGTGTAAATCTCGGTATGATGAAAGTGTTAACCCTCATTTTTTTTTCAGAAGGTGACCTAGTTCTAGTATGCAATCAAGCTAACAATAATCTAGGTGCTGGAAAATTCAAACCATTGTGGCATGGTCCCTACATTTTAAAGCATGTGCTTGCAAAACGAGCCTATGAATTAACTTATTATGACAGGGTATCTTTAGATAAGCCCAAAAATGGTCTTTATCTTAAGATATATTATTCTTAATTTCGTGTGAATATCTCTCTTGTACATTATTTACTTTTAAAAATAGTGTACCTTAGATTAGACAAGTGTGCCTAGATTAGTTTTTTTGTTACTAATATCATTGCTTATCTTGATTACTCTTGATATTACATATGTCGAAATCCCTTCAAACATACATTGGTTTTTCTGATGGTACCGATCGTAATACACAAAATATCTCTTCCATGGCTTGGGTTATCTATTCACCCACCGATGAGTTAGTTTCTATTCATGGGATATTCCTTGGTCAAACAACGAACAATATTGTAGAATATAGTGTAGTCATTGAGTTATTATCTTATTTTATTTCATTTGGTATTCGACGTTTGATCATTAGGTTGGATTCAAAACTCATTGTATTACATTTAAACAAAGTATATGCAATTAGAAATCCATTGTTATTGAGATTATTTTTGAAGGTTCGTCTCTTAGAATGACAATTTGATTATATTAAATATCAAAATATTTCAAGAAATTTAAACACATTGGCTCATGCATTAGCTAATCGTGTTCTAAATAGACATATTCAACATTAACAAAGTAAACCAAAACAACATTCAATCCATGTTGAACAAGATACTCAGATAACGAAAGTAGTTTTCATTAGGATAGATTAGTTTGTTTTCAAAAAATATTATATCGTCTATGATCATAGGTTTAAACACCTTATGATCTAATAGATACTGATACAAAAAAAAAAAATTCAATCTACAATGATCATCCACTATCCATGATGATGATCATTGTAATAGACTATAGCATGCGCCACCTTATGCAGAAATCTCCTAAATGGACCTAGAACACCTGTCATGTGTCTCTGAAGCCTAAGAGGGATATCTTCTATTCCTGTCTCAGGAATTTCTATGGTCATCCTCTCAATGTTGTGCTCCATTTCTGATAGGATCTCTGTTTCCTAGTCCTATGTAAGTGCTATAGGCTGTCCTTCCCACCTATGAAAGCGTTGAAGTGTTGCTGGTCATTGTCGACCGACATCTGAATTTAAATATTTTTTTTCAGTATTGAACGATAAAAATCAAATAAAAATTAGATTATTATTTAAAAAGGAAAAAATTTAGATGAAACATAGAAAGGAAATAAACTTATTTAAATTTCATGGATTTCATCATTAAGAGCAGAAAAAACATTTAAGATGCACGAGTAGCTATAACTATAGAAGGAGAGAAAACCCTGAACATCTAAAGTTATAGCTATGAAGGTTCCTTGAAACAAATTTAGCTAAGTAAAGGAAAATATCATGATTAAAACACTCCGTCTTAGCGAGGACCTGTAAACGAAACATCAAAATGATTCACTTACCTATCTCATCCCACTATGCCCTTGGAGGAAAAGATGTTTCAGGATCACCCATGTAATTAATTCATGCATAAGGAAAGTCTTCGATGGTGAAGATTTTCTTCCTAAGCCACATGAAGTATGCCAGAGTAAACTAAACTACTGAACCACCCTTGTGACCATGGCGAGCCATTAGTGCTACCCATCGTATCATCTGAGGTTCCTGACGAGCCCCACTATCTACTAGAATCAACTGTAGAGCAAGAAGAAGAATTCGCTCTGAAGCAAATGAAATGAGAATGGCGCCATATCCAAATTTTTTAAACTTCACATTCTTTGATCTATTTAATTGGCCTTTCATGTTGGCCAATACTACTTCGCACCAGTTAAATACGGTTCCTCCAAAACACTCAACTTTTGTTTGCATCTGTGACTTAGTAGCCACATGCAGAGCTCCACTCCTACACAATCTGGTTACTGTAAATGCTATCAGTTTGAGATCCAATTGCAAGATAGTTTTAATATCTATGTGACCATCCTTCAAATCTACCTCATTTCTACAATATTTCTCTTTTTAACTGCTAGTGGGTAGACCTCCCTGTCTGGCCCAAAATAAGGATATGCTTCTTACTCTCCAGGACAATCTGGTAAGGAAATAAATGTCCTCTAGCTCGATTTCTAGCCAGTGGTCATCGATTATGAAGCATTGGTCTTGAACATCCCATGTGTTTGCAAGCCAAACCATTAGCTCCACTTGTGCTTTCATCCCTTGGATAGCCAAGAATTTGTATAAGCCATAATTCTTCAACGCACACATAGTTGTATTATCATCCATGGCCTCATTTTTTATGAGCTCATGTTCATGTTCTCGCCACTCCAACATGGTGGAACAACCTAAAAATCAACACATTTAACAGTTAAAACCATTTGGAAGAGAATTTGAACCATTGTTTAATACAAATTAAGATTTTTAAAACGTTCACAGAGTCCCTGCAAGTTCTGTGTGCAGATAGTGCGGACGTCCACATGCGCTCCACACAGAACCTATGGCAGCCCGATAATTGTTTCTTTTAAAAATTATAGGGTTCCACAGTTATCACTTACATTACTTTTGGATCCCCGAGGGTGCATTTTAAAACATAAAGTACTCCTAAAAAATGAAATTAGGGCTCAAAATGAAAAATGAAACGAATAGAAATCAAAATCAAATATGTTGTGGATTACCTGGTTCTGACGATTCAAGAAATGGATGGTCGGCTCTCCCGATATTTTCTCTATAACGTTTTTGCCAAAATCTCTCTCTGTATTGCTTTGAACACAAAAAGTGAAAATTATTTGTTTTAACTCCTTTTTATAGTTTTTAAATGAATAAAATATTATTATTTTATTTATTTTTCACTTTAAAAGGTAATTTTTAAATATTTTTACTTTTTGGAAATAGGTATGTTTAAGATTTTGAGTTTTTGTGCAAGATACATGATTTTTTGGTGAAAAAGAATTATTTTGACATTGCGAATACTTTTATCAAATTTTTGGGCTCTCTAAAATTATGAAAAAGTGAAACTCTAGAGTTCTCTTTCAAGCCCTTTTCAGACTCTCAAAATATGAAAATATCATTGATTACTTGACTATTTTAACTCGTTAAAGTAAATGAATAGTCATCCCTTCAGTATAAGTTTACCACTTTTCCAGAGTGAAATGGATTAATTACGAAAAAGCTATACGTTGACTAATCATGGTTAATAGATTTCTCTCCTATATTATTTTATCCTTTTTCGAGCCTTAGAGACTAATTTAACGAAAAAGAACAACCATGGAGTTTACTTATGTTTTTCTTCTGACTCCCTAAAAATAAAAAACACCAAGTTTCTCCTATACTGGACTCATTAAAATTTAATATTAAAGGACATGTCAATTACAAACAGGACTGAACCACTCCTTCTTAAGGTTCGACTTTAATACTAATATGGACTCATATAAAGGATGAGCTTACAAAAACAAGAAAAAATTATCCTCCTCAAGCTTGTCAAAAATAACGAGGTACTTGCTAGTAATGGTGGGGGAAAAAGAGAGAAAAAGAATCCAATTGTCACCCTTGTTGAAAAACAAACATGCCACTCTTGAACACGACACTTTATCACACTTGTACCTGGGTTTGGAAATCCGTTGCCTAACATTTAATCGAACTACATATAAAGTCTTCAACTAGTTTCTGGGTATTATCTTTAGGTCAAATGATGCCAAGCCATCTGTAGTCTCGTTATGTGTTTAAGAGAAAGTTCAATTAAACCATTCATTACAAATATTTGTCTCTATTCACGTTGACTATCCCTTACTCAGTCCTTACAATTATTTCTTCAAAAAATTATCTAATGGTTTCGTGTCATGAGCTTTCCTATGACGGGTCACTTTCTATCAATGTCATCTCATCATCTAGAAATTTCATCTAGAATCTTATCAGTACCTTTGGATCTGCAAGCCCTAATAGGGGTTTCTTGCCTTCGATGACATGTTGCATCATTGACCTTCAATCGAATGATTCTATGGGTGTTCGACTGCAAATCATTCATTCACACTTCATATATCGTAACTTATTACTTTCAGAGCCATTGTCATTATTGGCGGTTTCGCTCACAATTGTTAATTTTTCACATCATTTATCGGTAGTCCAGTGGTTTCTACCATGTTCGACTTCGACACAATCAATCACATGGATAGATTTGTGCAAGTTTGAGTAGAGGAAATCAAGACCCTGGATCTAGTTTCTACCATCTAGGCTGTGAGGAGTTTTATTGTTCATGATACAGTAGACTACTCATGACAGATGTCTGTGCCCATATTGTGTATACCTTTGATGTAATATTGAAACCATATATCTACCAGAACAATTAGTTAGTTTTGATCTGAGTATGGGAATGCCTAACTTAGTGATGATATAGATATATATATTGGCATTGAATTTTTTTACTAGTTTTCGACCGATGTCTCCAATCCAATCCTAGCAATGATAAAGCTCTTCACTCTTCAGAATAACCTTAGAATTCGCACTTTAGGGGGAAATCTTTTACACGTAATTTTGTCACCATGACATTTGATTGTTCATATAGGTCTATCACCACCTATATAATGTTCCCTTAGAATTCAAAAACCTTAATTTTCCTGATTCAAGTATTGGAATTGGAGAAAATCTATTTAAGACCTTTAAAATTCTCTCCACGTGGTTTTTCTTGCCTTTCCCTGCACATGCACTACTGTTTGGTCAATAAACTATGGAAACCCCCGCATTTTTTTCTGCTATTACCTGTGCATCCCCACGAAAGGAAAATTAAAACAAAAAATAAATTCTAGAAGCCTAGCTAGTCTAATATTCTCCCAACTAGAAGCTTCTAGAGTCATTATTAGTCCGAGCTTTATCCCTCCACTCATGGAGCTTGTCCCTTGTTCCATGGAGCTCAAATCCCTTCACATGAGGAATCCATTCCCCTCTTCATGTAACTGAAACTACCTCCATTTACCTATAAATTGAGCTCAAGTTTCAGGTTTAAGGGTAGTTTATATATTGTAAATGAGTTGCAGAAGAAAATTCCCAAGAGTGCATACTTTCTACACTAGTAAGTTGTTGTTGGCATGAGAAGGATCACACCCTTGTGTCCACAACTCCATGTTGGTATTCAAAGAGGAAGGCTTATCAAACTAAAGGAGGAACGATTTTTTAGGACCCCAGAAGAAATATGTATGACATCAAGGCATCAAGTTGTAAGATTACTCATTTTATTCAAGATAATACATATGAATCTCTTTTTCTCATTGATTTTTTATCATGCTTATTTAAATAAAATAAATAATTAGACTCCTTGATCACTATGTTGGGTTAGATTTTCTTGATTATTATATGTTGCAGATGCTTTGATTCTTTTGTCTTGTCTTTGGTTGCAGGTTCTTCTTATTGAAGAAGCCACTTTGGAGGGATGGGATAAAAGACTACATCGAACGTTTGGATTTCAAGGTAGGAGAATGCCCTCTCTACTTTCTTATAATAATTCTGAAATGCAATTAATCTAGAGAAAAAGGTTTTCAAATGGATGTTTTTTTTCTAGCTACTCATTCAGTACTACGGAGATTGATCTTGTCCGTAAAAGGGATTAATCTGCATAATAGCTAGTGGTGTTCATTTTCTTTATGTATCTTGGAATTATTTCTTAATTTAGAATCTCATTAAGCCAATATACTTTCATGTGTGTGCCATAAATTTTGTAAGACTATTCTTTGAATCTTTGAGATCTATGTTATTTTCAATTGTAATAAGGAAATTATACTATTTATGTGGATTTTGTACTTAACTTTTTTAAGCTGTGGTGCATGTGTTTTAAAAGTAATTTTTTCTATGTGAACTATTTATTTATTTTTGCAATGATTCATTCATATGTGCATGCTTATGTGTCATTACTAGTTTAGTGTTATTACATTTATTTTAAAGAATCACTTTTCTCTCCCCTTTTGTTAGAATAACTTTGATACATTCCATAACTGAACATTCCACAAAGAATACTCACATTCTAATATAAAAGTACTTGTTCAGTAATACCTTGTGTTAAAAATTGTAGCAAAGGAATATCTCTAATAATATATGGCAGGCGATCCTTATTTCCAAAAGGGCTCCCACACCAAATGGTGTGAATTCTAATTGGGACATTTCATCTAGGAGGCCCCCTTGGTTGAAAAATTTCTAGCTCTATCAACAAATGGTATTAGAAGGATGGAAAAATATAAATTTGTGCCCATTGAGTATTTTTTGAATATGTTATCTTAAATGGCTTATCACCAAATCATAATCCTATAATATCTACCAAACATATCTCGTTGTAAATGTTTCATCTCCGTGAAACAACTTGATGAATTGACTTAATGCAATTTCTATAGTGGGGGTGATACACCCATTACCAAGAATGCATATCTTTTTCTTAATTTTAGTGAATACTATGAAGTTTTCTTTGAAGATGTGAATTTTATTCTTTTCTTCCTCTCAAATGAAGGTCGGTTTAACCAATGGTGTCATACCCTACCACCTCTTTCCACTCATTCTTTCTAACACCTCATCAAGGAGTTTCATTTAGCATTTGGTAGGTATGATTACTATGATGTTCTTAAGATAATTAATCAACTAGAATGAATCATAATGAATCAATTGAGGATTTATCTAGTCATTTCCTTCACCTTTGTTATGAATTTCTAGAAGAAGACACTGGTTGGTATTTATTTAAACAAAAGATGGATAATTTGGTTCATATATATTTGCATAGTGAATCTAAAGCTCCTCATGTTTCTACTCCCCCAACTATTCTAAATCACGGGTCACCTATAATCTCGAACGAGGAACCTAATACTTATTTTGTTCATTTTCATCCTTTTCCAGTATTGATCGAGGTGCCTCTATGTGTTAATTTTGAAGTTGGGAAATCCATAAATCATAATAGTGATCCATCTCTTCAAGTTTCATCCACTTATCATGATCCAAATCCAATGGACGAAACCTTGGAATGGTTCATGGAGGCTAGGGTCAAGAATAATCCCTTCATTTATCAAGATGGAATTAGTGGTCTCAACCTCACCATTGAGTCTAGTTCCACTGAATTTGTTACTTTTTAAAGGGATACATTTCATCCTTCATCATCTACATGCCATGATTATTTGTACCATGATCTTCTTGTTCAATATGCTCGACCAACTAGCTCTTCACACTCTCTTGATTTTTAATTTGTTGGTTCAAATTTTGATCAAGCATAAGATGGTCATGTTACTAAGGTATAGGAGTATAAATGTGAAGATACTTTTGATCTATCTTCCCTCTTTCAAATATCTATATTTCAAGATAGATTTCCCTCATTCTTAGATTATTTTGAATATGATAATCATCATAGTGAATGAAATGAAATGAATTTTTTTAATCAATATGTAATATTGGGAAACGATAATTGTGATGATGATGGATCTCTTGGTGTATGCGATGATGAATGCCCTAGTGCAGTAGCTGGTCTTTTTTTTCCTCGAGAATATTTTGATTTTAAATATGTAGATATAGAATTTATTTTTTTCAAATTATCTATTCTTATCGAAACTTCCTCTCCATCTCACTATTCCTTATCTCCTACAATTCATGATGCATTTGCCTATGATGAAGATACTCTATTATTTAAAGTTCTTTATTTGATAATTTAACTCCTGAATTGACATAAGGTACTGAGGTTATCAATGGTGAAAATAAAAAAATCAAATCATTGAGTATTCTTTCCATCCCTTATCATCCCCTATTTTGGATGAGGAAAACTCTTCAAACCAACTTACTCATGAAATTCCTCTGATTCAAAAATATCTATATTTCCATTGAGTAGAATCTTTCAACTTGAGTAATTTGGTTGTTGAAGTTGTAAAATATGATGAAATTAGTGCCAAAGATAGCTGCCATCTGGTTAGTAGTGGTCACATGTAAATTATTGGGAGTAGTTATCCTCACACCATGAGTTATTTGATTTAATCTTCAAAATGTGATTTTACAATCCTTGAAAGCTCGATGACATTTCAAGAAGTCGAGGAACTTCAAATTCCATTGATGGTTATGTAAGGAATTTGTCATTCTGGTAAGAGCATGAACTAAGTCAAATATGTTTTTTCTCCCAAAATTATTTTCTTTGCATTGTTTCACTCGATGCAATTTTTTTTTCAAAAGGCGTTTTGGATTTCGAATGTAGTCTTTCGAACTTTCAATATTTTTTTTTGATTGGATTCAATATTATTATTTAGTTCATTCATCTCCATGCAAATATATTGTACTTAACAAGGGTTTGTAATATGTATCTCCCTTGGAAGCATGGAACTGTGAAGTTTGTCATTCCAAATATTGGCTTTGGTTGAAGGAATTGTGTCTATCAAACGCATTTCAGAAATTTCACCGACTAATTTTTATTTTTAATGTCCAATTATGAATATTTTTCTTCGTCGCACCTGAAATCACCTTGAGTGCTAATGAATGCATGAGTTATTTGGAAAATCAAATTCACATTCACTCATTATATCCTCACTAGTTTCATTTTTTTGTGAGACTAACATTCCTTTTAATTTTTTTCGATGATTATGATGCTAGTGCAATGTGTAACTATTTATAAGGAAATGGTTTGTTAAATTTATCATGTGGGGAAGATCATTATTTTATTCAAGCTATTTGTAAAGTTGGTCATATTTATCTATCCTCTAACTGGATATCTCATGCCACAAAGAGTCCATCTCATCATAATATTTACTATCATTAATTTTATCATTTTCTCACTAATATATCCAATGACAGTTCTTTTACATTGATTAATGTTTATGTTTTTCTAACTATTAAAATACATTTCATGTAGTTGAAGCACTTCAACCTTTGCTGATTTTTATTTCAGGCCCTCACTATCTTGGCAAGCCTTCTGAATATGATCAGATTCATTTTCCCTTACAAGATTCCTATCATGATCCCTTACTTTTGATTGAAAATTTGACCTTTTAAAGATTTCACAGTTCTCAAGAGAACTATTTCAAATTTTCTGATCCAATCATTGAATGGTTATAAAAATCTTACATATAAATATCTATCACAAATAACAAGTTTCGATATTTTCTCATTCTTTCTAAGGAGGACAATACTATAAATGAATATATATTTGCAAGAAGCTCTGGAGGTTTGTTTAATTATGTTTTTCATCGAAAAGTTAGGAGTGTGAGATGGTTCGAAGTAGTTTCTATGATATGTAATTCTTCTTATAGGACATACCTTCATTTTTTATGCAAGTTATTTAAGTGCTTATCTTTCCTATTTCACATTATTTTATATTTGTTTTAATCGCTTGTATCTTTTCGTATGTAGGTCAGGAGTAGTTATAATTACTACATTGCAAATTTTGTTACACTTGGACTTCACCTTATATCTAGTTAGGTTAGGAATAGGTCTAACTTCATATAGGTCTTCCATTATAGACTTGTCCTGCACTTTCTCTCTGTAGTTTTTCTTGTGTTTTATTTTGTCTAATATCATATTTCGGTTTAGCCTCCATTTTATTTCTATTGGATTTTGTTTCCTTATTTTGTCTTTTCTTTCTTTTATGTTTTTTTTTTTAATAAATCTTTTCATGAAGGATCTCCCATTTGGCTTTAAATAAAAAGTGTAGAAATAGACAAGGGAGTTGTGACATGAAAACATTTGGCTAACCTTTATTTATTCTTTGTCTTTGTTTACAACTTTCGGTCGATGATGTTTTGATGGAAAATATGATCCTTTCATAAGGATAGCTCTATGTGAAACCATGAAAATAATAACTATTTAATGAGCCTCATTTCCACATTAGTCCAATCAAGTAGTGAAGAAAAAGGGGAAAATCTAAACGAGAAAATTCACATTAGAGGTTTTATATATGGTGATCTGAAGGAACAACCTCTTCTTCTCTCAATAAATCAGGATCCCTCTTCCACCCCATGAAGTAAATAAGTTAATAATCACAATATTATGTAAAATAAATAGATAAAGGGTTAAAGAAGAGAAAGGATTACTTCATAGGGAGGTGAAATAAGTAACTTCGTCTAGGTACTATCCAAGCTCAGTGGTATCAAATCAATGATTTTGTTTCTAAAGTGACTACATAGGGTTGTTTTCCAAACATGATGATAGCAAGGCAACACGAGAGATAAAACTATACTCTGAATACCTTAATCTCGTGAATTACATTACCCTTCTCCTCAAATCAAAACATTACGATATGGCTCGCTCTATGATTTTTTTCAACCGAGGAAGGATAAAGGATAATTTTTTATGCATAGGGTAAGTGGGGAAGCCAAAGTGACTTGAATGATGAATCAATACTCTATAAGGAACTAGACCGTGCATAAAAGAATTAGTGAAGGCAGAGAAGCTCGAATTCAACTAGTCTGTTGTGAAGTGTTGTCGGATCTACAACACCCTCTAAAATTTTTGGGTGCGTCCAAATTTTGGAGCCTATTTTTACCGTACATGTTTTCATCACAAGTATTAGGAGTTATCATGTGTGTTTTCTCTAATTATTTTTCTAGTATTTGAGATAAAATAAAAGTGTCGTCTTTTATCAAGGCAAGTGTCGCAGATCGCATATATGTGGTTTTGGTTTTTTTTTAAGGGGTAACCTTAGTGTTGATGATTCATTTTTACCTTGGAGATATGTATCCCACTCATTCCCAAAGCTTTAGGCATTTTCGCGTATGTGTCATCACTGTTGTCGCAAAGTGTATCTCTAGTGTCACACTTTGGGAAAGCCATCTGTTGTGGAGGTAAATCCCCTCTGCGGACAGAGGCAATCACTACTAGCCCAGATCGGGTCTAGCAACAATCGTTCACGCTATAGTGCAGGTTCCTAATTGCAAATAAATCGAATAGCGATGTAGGCTTACCTAGAATCCAATGATATTGCTTGTAGAAGAGGTAGCGCTCCTGTTCCTCAGCTCTGGCAGATCACAATCCTAACGATCTCCATGATCAGACACCTGCACATGCAAGAAACAAAACAGACGCAAGCGTAAAACACAGTAGATGCAACTATATGTCAGTCAGAAAGGACATAACTCACCATTATAAACAAAAAAAAGAGTGGAACCATAACCAATAGTCGTTTATTATTAATCAATCAAAGGAAAATTACAACCAAGTTCTGACACTGAATTCTCCTTCGGAGGGTCGCCAGCAAAACACGTCTCAAAAATCCTGTCAAGGATGGGACAAACCTCTCTCTTCGGATCTTGAAAATAGTCTCCTTGCTTGAATTTGGCCTTAGGGGAATAATCAAAGCTCTTGCAGCATAAGGCTCTTGGGAATTTGGGAACTTGAAGACTATTTATTCAGCCATTCAGCCCCTTCATCAATGGATGAAGGCTATATTTATAGAGGATAGGAGGAGGTTGGGATCCCTACAATAGTGGAAGGGAGGCCTTATCCCTTGGGAGGTTCCCCATAAGGTGGAAACAAGAGGCCAAAGGAGGAAGGCCATGGTTATTTAGTCAAAACCACTCCTGATGACTCATCGACGAAGTTGTTGTAATCAAAACTTCACCTCTTTTTTTAAAAAACTTTCCAAAAAAAGATTGGCACGGGTGCTTAACTGGGATAGAGCGCCAATTGGCACGGGCTCAGTGTTAATTTTCCTCATTGGCCCGAGTACATAACGGGCTACCAGCGCCAAGGCAAAAATAGGTGTTTTTAGGGGTCTGCTCACGAAATGATCAGCAGAAGAAATGTTGTCCTCATGGAAAGGGATGCAATGATGGTATTTGCAATGCATGACATTGCTTATTGGTCATAGAAACGACCCTCCAATGGGCGAGATGGGGATTGCAGGGACGATGAAAAATTACTGTGTAACACCATCGTAATGTCCTCACATTAAGGGAAGTATGTTGGTCATGTGTAATGGTTGATAAATTTTGTGTCATCAAATATTATAAGTGTGGGACCATAATTATTTTTTATCATTGTTCACTTTGGTTTCACTGATCCCAAGCTTAGCCAAATTTGGAAAAGTTCATGCCCAAGCCACTTGGCCTCACTCAACCTGCCTAAACTCTAGACTATGCAATCTCAGTCCTCAAGCTTCAACCTTTCCTCTTGGCACTGCATAATGTGCAGTACGTGCCTTTCAGAAGTGCAGATTGTGTAGTATTAGTGCTCAACCTCATCCCTTGAGGTTCAGAACTATGCAACCCCTACCTCGAGTGATCCTCTTCTATGCACTACATAGTCTCAAGCATAAATCCATAACCTTGACCACTTTAACTATGCAAATACGCAATCCATTAGCCTATGTCCCTCGCGAACTACACAGTGGTCATCTTCAAGCCTCAACCCCTAATCCTGACCTCTTGATCCCCTCAATTGCACAAATTTCCATCCCTCACATGTCTAAATTTCATACTGCATAGTCTCAAGGCTCAGTCTTGTCACCTCACCTCCTGAGTTGCGGAACTGCTAAATCCCTATGCCTATCTCCCATATTAGCACCTGGTTCTATCCCATTTAGTGGTAAACATGACTCATGTTAGACTACAGGTTTATCAAACTCACGTCATCTTGTCATGAGAGAATTTCAGTTGTAGGTATTCTATGATGTTGTGAGAGGATGATGATGAAGGAGATGAAGAAGGAGACCTCACTAGAAGATGCCTTTGTAGCTGAAATACAAGTTGATCAATCAATAAAGACAAATAAACATGAGATTGAAACAACACCTGGAAATAAAGATCACATTGAATAATATCTATATTCAATTGTTATGCAGGAGGAGGAAGAACAACATGCTCCATATTTCAATAAGACACACAGAAAGTAGCAACAAATAATAGATTTCCATTGCCATGTCATCATGCAGTCCATGTCGTGAGTGTCATGTCATGTCATGGCATGAGTCATCATTTTCCACATCATTTATGGATTATGTAGATTAAAAATTGTAGAAATTTAATATAAAGTTGAAGTCAAGTATTCATTCATAGAATGTAAAAAATCATCAAGAAGTCAAAGATTCACAGATAAGTCAAAAAGGCATGAGGGTAGTCCAAGAGTCACAAGGGACGTGAATGGTCACCTCATTTATTATATATACACCCTCATTGGTCATGCAAAGGAATTTTCACCTTGGCTTCTCCTAACCAAGTACTTTCTACCTTGGCTCCTCCTATGAGTCATTAGAGAGGAAAATAGATCTTTTGGATGGGCAAGTGGTTTCTCCAATGTTCCACTATTGGGGTTTGTGGTGTTGAGTGTCTTGATGTATCTTGGAACTTTTTCTTAATCCATAAGCTCGCTGAGCCATGACAATTTGATGCATATATCGTAAATATTGTAAGACTATTCCTTGAATGTTTGCGATGTATGTTTTTTTCAGCTGTACTAAGGAAATTGAACTATTTTTGTGGATTTGGTACTTTACTTGTTGAAGGTATTTTGTGTGTGTTTTAACAGTCATTGCTTCTATGTGAACTATTTCGATAGTTGTCCAAAGATTTATTCATATGTACATGTGCTTTTGTGTCTTTATTAGATTGGTATTATTACTTGTCTTTTAAAGACTCACATTTCTCTCCCCTTTCGGTAGAAGAACCTTGATACATTCTGCAACTAAACATTCCACATGGCATACTCACTTGCTAATCTAAAAGTACTTGTCGAGTACTCTCTTGCACTGAACATTGTAGCTAAAGCATATGTCTATGAATATTATTTCTCGAAAGGCTCCCACACCAAATGGTGCAAAGTCTAATTGGGACTTTTCATTAGAGAGACCCCCTTGGTTGATGGATTTTGCACAACGTCAACGTGTGGATTACTAAATTCACCTAAGACAAGAAATGAAAATCTTCAATAAAATGTGAATTAGTAAAAGTATTAATTTCTCTAAATATATGAATTAATGTGACATAGACCGAAAATATCTTTGAAATGTAGTATAGTTTGTAGATCTCCATTTAATTATTCATTCATTTAATAATTGTGATAGTGTTTGCAAACACTTTGAGTTCACAATAACTTTTTTTTAATCACACTTTAATAACAAAATTAATATTTTGTCTATTAGATTTTTACTAAGTAATTAGGAGGAAGTAATAATATCCTCCCTACCATGATTTAATTCCGTTAGTCACCTTTTCTATTCTAGCATCCAAATATACATTACCAATAATTCTCGATAGTGTATAACATAAAACTTAAATGATAAAAATATTTGGAACCCTAGTCACGGCGAAAAAAATCCACTCATAATTTTTTTTCATAATCATCTATCTCTTGTCGCATGACTAGGTTTGAACTCGATATCAGCCCTAAAAGAATAAATCTGTACAAAAGTTCAAATCCTTACGTTACGCTTTTGAACTTTATCTCGAAAGTTCAAATTTACCATGAAGCCCAACGTACTGATTTGTGTTCGGTACATTGATCAAGATGGGCAAATGCGGCTTATGAGTCGGCGGGCAGGCGTTAAAATCGGTGATTATATAGTAAAATTATTAGAGTATGCAGTCTCAAATGTAGGTTCGTGTTTTTGGTTCTATGAAAATGCAGTCTAAATTGCTGCTGTAAACCAGAAAGTACTGCGTTGGGTTGATAGATCCAGCTTTATAATTTCAATTTTTGTCAATATCAGGGAAGGAAAGAAGGATTGAGGATTTGGACATGAATAAAATTTACCTGGAAGCAGGCAGTACCACCACTGACCACACCAATCTTGATGATGGTGGTAATTCATGCACTAATCACAACACCAGTCTTGTTGGAGGCACTACTGAGAACACCAATCTTGATGATGGTGGTCATTTAAGCACTACTGATAACACCAATATTGATGGTGGTGGTAGTTCAGGCACTACTGAGAACATCAATGTTGATGGTGGTGCCAGTTCAGTCACTCATGAATTTAAAAGATGCAGGATCTGCTTTGACAAAGTCAATGTGAATAAAATGCATGAAAAATTGCCTTGTCATCATAGATTTTGCTTTGCTTGTATGGCTAGATACATTGAGTACGATTTGATTTCATCTGGCATTCTGCCTAGATGCCCACTGCCATACTGTGCTTCCCCACTCCCTATAGATTTTTGTGAGAAATTATTGTCGCCCAAATTGCTTGAGACTTATTCAGAGCGGTTGGAAGAGGCAGCAATTCGAGAGTCAGAAAAAGTATACTGCCCCTATCCTAACTGCTCAGCTTTGATGGCACTATCAATGTTAGAAAGGTGCCCACAAGATCCCTCCTCCTCTTCTTGGTCCTCGTCAACAAATCCTTTGCCACCAAAAACAGCAACAAAATGCAGGAAATGCAAACAATTATTTTGCATAGAGTGTAGGGCTGCTTGGCACAAAGACATGACATGCGAAGACTATGCTTCTCAGATGCGTGGTGCAGATGGAGAGCTTAATTTGCTTGCAGCGAAGAACAAGTGGGAGCGGTGCCCGAATTGCAAAAGAGTGATTGAACGCACCAAAGGTTGCAGCCACATGTGTTGCAGGTACTGGATTTCCAATCCCTCGAGTTCTGTTTATTAAAGAATTGTGTAAATTCAAATGTATGCTTTCAATTCATTTATTTTTAGCTATTGTGCGCCAAAATTAACTCCTCTTTCTTTAAATTCGTTTCCACTAAACTGCTCTCCTATGTTCTTGCAATCTTTCTGCTACAGTTTTTTAATACACTTCTTTGTGCTACAGTTCTTTAATACACCACCTTTTCGGAAATGGTTTTGTAATTTGTGGTACAGTTCTTTAATACAACATTTTCCTGGAAATTGTTTTGTACCTAGGAATTTTGTTGCTTAATACAGCATTTTCTTGGAAATTGTTTTGTATCTGGGAATTTTGTTCTACTGTTGGGCAGTACAGCTTGTGAAGGGTAGTGCAACATTTAAAGAACTGAGAATATGTAATTAAGGAGAGACCAGTAAAATTGACTTGATTTGATTTCTTTTCGAGATACATTGTAAAATATCCAAGAACCCCAACCATAAACAAACCATTTCAGGAACAAAAATCACAGTAAGAGTAAGAATTGAACTTAAGGAGTAAGAGGAACGAATGGCTCTGCTTTCTGCAATTGGATTTCTCCTTTATAATATCTGGCCTGCTTATGGAGCAGTCAAAGTATTGTATTTCTCCTTTACAATATCTAGGCTGCTTATGGACCTGTCCAACTATGCAGTCTCTAGATTTTTTTGGGTTATAATTTAGTTATATTTAATTTTATGAGTTTCTGATGTTTTAAATTGAATTTATTAGCCATCTAATTATTCAAATTATATAAATTTAACTATTTAAGATTTTGTTTTTTTTTTTTAATTTTTTAATATACTTCTAAAAATTATAATATTCAAGTTATTTGAATTTAATAATTTAATTTATAAAAATTCAAAAATATTTAGAATAAATAAAACACATTAAACCAAATTATATAATTATATAATTGTTTTGTACATCTAATAATTAATCTCAAACTAAATATAATTCAAAATACCAATATATATTTTCAAACTTTATCAATAAAATAAATGTATTTTCACTAAATCACAACTTTACATAATTTAGCCAAAAACATGAAAAATTTTACTCTCAAATCACAAAGGTAACATTACATCATCGTTTATTTTTATATCATATAAATATATATATATAGAGTTAGTTATACAATCTATTTTATTTTTTTTTAATTTGATAATTTATGTATTATATCTAACAAAAATATAATTAATAAATTTCATGATTAATGTAGATTTATTTCTCATTATGGGTTGATATAAACAAAAATATTAGTTTAATATTTTTAACCTTTATTTCAAATATATTAGTATTTAGCACTGTAAAATAATTTAGGTTAGTTTGGCTTTATTTATATATATATTTTTTATTTAATACACTTGAAGTTTTAATCAAATATATTTGTATAATGAATTTGAAAGGTTTTAAAAAGATAATAATTCAATTATAATTTAATATGATTAAAATATGAAAAAAAAAGAAATTTTATTTATATGTAATATTATTATTCAAATAGTAGTATATGCAGTTTAATTGGCGATAATGATTATTAATGTCTATCTTCTACTAGGTTTAAAAAAAATATCATATCCTAAAAGAAGTTAAATCCTCATATTTAGAAAATTTTCAAATCTTCATATTTAGAAAAAAAAAAAGGTAAAAGTAGCCATCTTAAAATTTGGAATCAACCCATCTCATTATACAAATATAAAACTAAGATAACTACTAATTATTTAGATATAAAAAATAAATACAATAAAATAAAATAAATTTGATCTTTTATTTCTAAAATATTTAATTCGATTAGTTTAATAAAAATATATATTTTAATAAATAATTATATTGTATATTTACAATATTTTTTAAAAACGTTCTTGCAATCTTTCTGCTACAGTTTTTTAATACACATCTTTGTCCGTTCTTTAATACACCATCCTTTTGGAAATAGTTTTGTAATTTGTGTTACAGTTCTTTAATACTAGATTTTCTTCGAAATTATTTTCTAATGTGTGATTTAATTCTTTGTTAAACCATCTATCTGGGAATTTTGTTGTAATGTTGGTTTTATAGTTTTGCGCAACCGGGGCAGTATAGCTTGTGAAGGGTAGTGGAACATGTAAAGAACTGAGCATATCTAATTAAGCAAGGAAAAGTAAAATTAACATGATTTGATTGGTTTTCGAGATACATTGTGAAGTGTCCATTAACCCGAATCATAAAACAAGCCATTTCAGTAACAAAAATCAAGGTAAGAGAGAGAATTCAACTTTCTCTGCGTGTGCACCACCGTTATCACTTTTGGGAATCAAACAAATAAAAGGTAGGCAGTCTAGACTCTGATAAATTTGCCACAATTCAAAAGCCAAATGGCTCTGCTTTCTACAATTGGATTTCTAGCCTCAGTCCCACCAGGCAATCTTTTAGGAAATTTTTTTTTTCTTTTGGTAGAAATCAGTTATATTTAATTTTATGAGGTTCTGATCTTTTAAATTGAATTAAAATTTTTTAGGGCGTTTACTGTTATTTTTATTTTTTCTTCGAATTTATTTATATTTAATTTTAATTTAATGAGGGTTTGATGATATAAATTGAATTAAAAAAAAATGGATTAGCCTTGTATTTAATATATATATATATATATATATATATATATATATATATATATATATTTAACAATTTAAGATTTATTAAATTTTTGTGATTTTTAATTTATTTAAAAAAATATAGATTAGCCGTGTAACATTGGAAAAAAAAGAGATATTTAAATTATATAAATTTTAATTTTAAATTTTTTAAAAATATTAAAATAAATAAAGCACATTAAACCAAATTATATAATTGTTTTGTACATCCAATGATAGATTTAACTCTTAATATAATTCAAAATATTAATATATTTTTTCAAACTTTATCTATAAAATAAATGTATTTTCAATCACAAGTTTATCTAATGTAGCAAAAAAAATATGAAAAAACCTTCTCCCAAATCACAAAGTAATAGTATATCATTATTTGTTTTTATATGATATAAAATAAATATATCAATAGTTATAAAATCTATTTTATTTCTTTATTTGATCATTTTTATATTATATATATATTTAACAAAAACATAATTAATAAAATGATTGATTAATGTAGATTTATTTTACTATAAATAAACAGATTAGTTTAAAATTTGTAAAATTTATTTCAAATATATTATTGTTTAGTATTGTAAAATATTTTAACTTAATTTTGTTTTATTTATATTTAATTTTTTATTTACTACATTTGAATTTTTAATTAAATATATTTGTATAATGAATTTGAATGGTTTTAAAAATATATTAATAAATAATATAATTTAATATAATTAAAATATGAAAAAATAGTATTTTAATTTTATGTAATAATATTATTGAAATGGTGTATATGGAGTTCAATTGGTGATGATGATTAAAGTTTGTGTTTTATTAGGTTTTAAAAAATCTAGTAAAAGTAGTCATCTTGACATTTGGAATCAAACCATCTCATTATACACATATAAAATAAACCTAATTACTAATTTTTTTTTATATAAAATATAAATTTAATATTTTTTTAGATATTTAATTCAATTATTTATATATATATATATATATATATATATATATATATATATATTTATATATATATATATATATATATATAATTAGTTTATATTTATAATCCTTTTTAATTTTAATAAAAATTGTTTAAATTGGATTATATTCTTTAAATATTAATATAAGAATCTATTTTATTTTCATTTTAATAAAATAAGTTAAGTGTAATTCTTTTAATTGCTTATTTTACCAATTAATAATTTTTAGTATAATTTATATTTATAATATTTCTTAATTTTAATAAAATAATTTCGACAATTATTTAAATTTTGTTATCTTATTTAAACTTTTATATAAGAGAAGTTTTTTTTTAATTTTCAAAAATATTAATAGTCAAATTTAGAGAGTTTTATGGGAGTTTTATATAAAGGATTTATGTTTAAGTGTCATTTAATTAGTTGGTTTAATATAATTAATTTTAAGATTTTTTATATATACATATAAAAATTATAAATTTACTGTTATTTTTAAATTTAAATAATATGTTATTATGAAACTAGTGAGAGTGAATTGGAAAGTATATTTATTTTATTTCTTTTTAATCTTAGCAATTAGTTAACTGTAATTTTTTTAGTTGTTTTTTTTTTTTTTAGCAATTTGTATTTTTTATTATAATTTATATTTACAATATTTTTTAATTTCATTGAAATTTATTACAAAATTATTTAAATTTTGTTATCTTATCTAAATTAAGAGTTTTTATTTTGAATTTTCAAAAATACCGTAATCAAATTTATGGGAGTTTTGTATCAAGAATTTATGTTTAAAGTTAATTTTTTTTTAAATGTTTTTTTTTAAGTGATTAGTATTTTTGGAATTTTAAAATGAAGGACTTTATTTTTATTTTTCATTTAATTAATTGGTTGAATATAAATAATTTTAAGTTTTTTTATATATAGATATATAAACTATAAATTTTATTGTTATTTTCCAATTTAAATAATATGTTATTATGAAACTAGTGAGAGTGAATTGGACACTTTATATTTATTTGTATTTCTTTTTTAATAAAAATTGTTACTTTATGGGATTTTAGAATGTTTAAAAATAATGTTTTATTTTAATTTATTTGTTTAATTTTAAACTATATGTTAATATAAGCTAGTTTTAATTTGTATTTTTTTTTAGTTTCAGCCATTGTTATTTTATGGAATTTTGGAATTTTTAATTAATATTTTATTTTTATCTATTTATTTAATTTTAAACTAATATAAACTAGTGTTTTTGAATTATATAAGGGTATGTGAAAGGTTATAAACTATATTTGTATTTTTATATTTAAATAATATATTATTATATTATTTTAATAATTTGTATTTACTATTTGAAAATTATTAAGATATTTTATTTTATAAGTCTATTTTTTTATTTTTTTATTTTTTATTTATTGACAACTTCTTTTTCATCTATTTTCAGACGTGGCTGTGAATTCTGCTATGGATGTGGACGTAAATGGAAGGATAAAGAATCATGTAATTGCAATTTTGATGAGTGATAGCCAAGGTCAAGGTCAAGTCAATGATAATAACATTATAGAATATTTTTTATTAAACATTTTCAAATTTTACGATAATTATAATGTTATTTTATTTTATAATTTATTAATATGAAGGTTGAATTGTTTAAATTATATAAGTTTTGTATTTTTTTATACCAGTTTTGGTTAAATATATATTTAAAAGAAAGTGATTTTGGTGTTTTTGAATAATATGTTTTTTTATATATTTATATTTAAATGTCAAAAAAGTAATACTATGTTTAAAAGAAATAAAAAGGTGAAGATTATTTTTGAAAAATATATATTTTATAATAAATCAAATGTTTTGAAAAATACAATTTTTAGGAATTTTGTTTCTGTGATCCATAAATTCTGATTAAATTTTTTTTGGTGAAAATCACATCAGAATAGATTTGGTCGGCGCGTTTCCAACCAAATCTATTCTGATGTGATTTTCACTGAAAGATTTTAATCACAAAACTAAAAATATATATGTATTTCATAAAATCTATGTTTAGTAGAATAGTATAAAATATTTACCAGTATTTTATGTTGGTTTATACCGATCAACATTGTAGTAAGTGGAAGCGGTGCCCCAATTGCAAAAGAATCATTGTTTATATTTCCAATCCCTCCAGTTTTGTTTATCAAAGAATTGTGTAAATTAGAATGCACAATTTCAATGCTTTTATTATTAGGTATTGCACCCCAAAATCGACTCTTCTTTTTGTAAATTGGTTTTTCACATTGGCTGGTTCCAAACGCGTTGACCAAATCTATTCTGATGTGATTTTCACCAAAAAAATTTAATCACAATACAATTAGTGGAAGCGGTGCCCCAATTGAAAAAGAATCAGTGTTTATATTTCCAATCCCTCGAGTTTTGTTTATCAAAGAATTGTGTAAATTCGAATGCACGATTTCAATGCTTTTGTTATTAGGTATTGCACCCCAAAATCAACCCCTCTTTCTGTAAATTCGTTTTCACTAAACTGCTCCTGTGATGTTGCAATCGTTGTGCTGCAGATCTTTGATACAGCATCTTTTTTTATATGGTTTTGTAATGTGTGTGCCACACTTCTTTAATAAACGGCCATTTAGTTGGACGTTGCTTTGTAATTTTTGTGCTGTAATTATTTGTCAAACCATCCATCTGTGAAATTTGTTGTAATGTTGGTTTTATAGTTCTGGGCAACCAGGATAAAGCACTGAGCATATGTAATTAAGGATATACAAATAAAATTGATTTAATTTTATTGCTTTTCGAATACATTGTGAAATTCCCAAGAGCCCGAATCATAAAACAAATCATTTCAGGAACAGAAATAACAGTAAGAATAAGAATTCAACCTACGGTTTAACGAAGGGTACATCTCACTACATTGGAGATATAAAGGTCAAATGCGTCTACAACTGTTATCAAATTTGGGAATCAGACAAATAAAAGGTAGACCGTCTACACTGACGAATTTTCCACAATTGAAGAGCGAAATGACTATGCTTTATACAATTGGATTTTTCCTTTACAATATCTAGCTTGCTTACTGTAACACCCTAGCTATGTAAATAATTTTAGCTATTTTAGTTTATTAGGCCAGGAAAATTATTTTTGGACTAAGTTTGGAATAGAAGTTATTTTTCTTTTTTCTTTTGATATTTCTTTTTATGAAAAGTTATCCAAAAGATGTAATCATCGTGGAGGTAGTTGGATAGTTATTTCCCTTATTCCTAGCACATAAATTATATCCAAATGGGAGTTTTTGATTTGCAAGGGCACTTTTGAGTTGGTCATGAACCAATGGAATCCATGAATTAAATTTTTGGACTTGATTAAAAGTCTTAAGATTCAATAAAATTATTTCTGTCTTGAGCTGTTCTGAACAGGCTATGCGGTGATTCTGGACGTAATAGCCAGACTCAAAAGTTGGGAGGTGGAGTCTTTTTCCCAGTTGATTTCCTGGCTGAATTAGTCATCAAATAAATAATAAAGTTCCATAAATCGTAACTTTCTACTGTTCTTTAATATTAATGAAAATGATTTATACTGTATTATTGAGGAACTAAAGAAAAGGGATTGTCGAAGTGGTTTCGTGGTTTTCTCCTCTTGCCGAGGCAAGGAGGCAAGAATATGCTATACTGATCTCTGGATACATTATCCATAGCGTGTTGAAAGCCATTCACAAATATAAATTACTGACAGTGGTATTGGGTTTGTATGCCGAATGCTAAGTTGGTGCTGGGGTTTGTATTGGAATTTGGCTGTATTTTATGTTCATTACTTCACTGTATGACCTAACCTTTGCAGCCTCACAGAAAATCAAGTGTAGTGTGAGTTCTGGACATGTGGCTCTGTCGTTACTGGCGGATTGAAGGTCTAGGGTTTAAACTTGCAGCATGCATGGATTTGAGTTACCCTTTCCCTTAAAATAATCTGATGAGTTCTCAAGTTTACTCCCGTCACTTCGGTACTTCGCAGATCTATGGTTATCACACATTGGCTCTTCATTGGATAACCCTTCCATCAATGCGATAGAAAGTTTTGATGAGTTCGGCACTTCGCAAGTTTGGCACATCGCAAGTTTAACAAAACAAGTCGAGCTTGTTATTATGTAGGCCCCTAGTCTCTAAAAACAATTTCGGCTCGCATGTTCGTCTCTTCGCAAGTTCATTAATGCCAGAGAACGGACAAAGCTGCAAGAGCAACGGCTGCACGTGTCACAACTGATCATGGAAGACATAGATGCAGAGCAGAGCAGAGCTCGGAAGGCACAGTAACTGTACTTGAAGATTTCGAGTGTTTCGGCTCTTCGCAACTTTACTCCCGTCACTTCGGTACTTTGGAGATCTATGGTTATCTCACACATTGGCTTTACACTGGATAACCCTTCCACCAATGCGATAGAAAATTTTGAAGAGGTCGGCACATCGCAAGTTTAACAAAACAAGTCAAGCTTGTTATTATGTACGGAAGAGTCTTTTGGCACGTCCCAAGTTTAACAAAACAAGTCAAGCTTGTTATTACATATGGAAGAGTCTTTTGTTCGATGAATCGGAGGTCGATGGCATAGTTTGCTCCCTTTGGCGATAGTTTTTATGGGCTTCACGTGGACCCCGCTCAGCTCCGATGGTTGACGCGAGCAAGACGTCCGACAGACAGGAATGGCAAAAAACTCCTCCGGTCGACCCCGCGCCCCTGCCTCTGCCACCTCTCTCCCTCCGCGCCGCTCCTCTCCCCTCCCATCCGCCACCCCACGACTCCACCGCCCCAGCACGGGCAGGAAATTTGAAATTTGAATGGATAGCACTTTCGCAGGGGTAATAAGAGGGATTCCCATCATTCTGGTTCATTCATGCCTCCAAATGTGCTTAGCGCGTCCCAAATTCAGCAGTGAAGGAAAAGTGCTCAGCATGTGAGTTATTCAACAGTCCACGGGAAGCAGAGGATTCAACGAAACACTAGTAAATATGTCTATTGAATTATTGGGGATTTTGTAGCTCATAATGTTACTCATCCCATTCTTCAACGAGTAGTTCCTACTACTCATGTTATTAGACCACGGGATGCCTGATTCCATTTCATGATTGATGTTGTTTGTCACAGTTATAATGTCTATTGAAACTTGAATTTTGGAAGTTGATGATATCATTGATCATTCGACAACAAAATCATAGCTGCTAAATTGCTAATGTTGTTTGTGTACTAAATGGTTGATGCTAAAGATCATAGTTAATCTACTGCAGAATACAGATTACAGTTCTAGCTTTATATGTCAATTGAACTCTCTACCTCGTACTTGACCTTAGCTCCCTGTCAAGTTCCATATTTAACCTCAAGTTGTCTAATTGGATCTTTCTACAAACATTAGTAAAAATATTGATTGCTGCACTATCACTATCATGAGCACATCAACAACCTTATTACAACGTTGAAATCTTAAGAACCAAGACCTCAAATACAAGTGGTAATGGTTTCCTTTTCTTAACTACTATGATTAAATTATCAATGGTAAGTTTGTACAAAAGATGAAAATTACATGTCACGTCAAATCTACTTATGTAAGTATAAAACCCAATTATTTAAGTGAATACATCTTAGTACCAACATGGAGATCTATGGTACCTTCATGAACATTACAGTGAAGAAAAATTTCCCCTTATTCATTACATCATATATCTATACCTATTTCTTATTTCCACCTTGACACAAAATTTTCAAAGGTTTTACCATTATCCAAGTATAAACATTTTCCACGAATAGTCATTGCTTAAGATTTGAGCCTTTATGTATTTATTATCATTTCTATTAGGAACAATGTATATTTTTTGGGTATAAATATTCTTCCTATGTTATGAGAACCAATTGTTCTAGATTGGTTCACCCCTTGAATGTTTAAATGTAATATTCCTAATTTTTCCTTCAATAAATTGGAATATTAATTTTGTCTATTTTCACTTATAAGTTGAATAATTGGGTGAGGAGGCCCAAACACAATAAGAACATGGATAAAATCCCTCTTGTATGAAAGGGGATTAGCCTTGGAACTAGATTTCACACCCTCATGTGTGAAAGAGGACATTTTGCAAAGAGGGTTGGTTAAGTTTGACGAAGTCAAACAATGCAGAAGCATGAGGTGGAAAGCATCTATGGGACAGCGCATAGATAGAGGAGGGAATATTCTTTGAAGGAGGAAACCCTAATAGAGTGGGACCCATGGAGAGGGAGCTCTTATGTGTTTAAAAGGAGGGCAAGGTAGCCATTGTTTCTCATGCATATGATTATTAGTTTCATGTCTTCTTAGACATTTCTCCAATCCCGAATGTTTAGCTAAGTTGATGTGCTGCTTAGCACAAGGATTTCCTTCTTAGGAATCCTTCTCCTTTCTTGAGAAGCCTCTTGAAGGAGTTGTACTAATTTTTCTCACATCTAGGCTTGAGGCCAAACATCCTCCTCCAAGACAATGTTATTACTGCAGCAACATAATTATGTGTTGCAGTGTGTTGCAGTGACAAGTCACAACACCTCTTCCATTGCTTTTTTTTCAGAGGGAGAGTATTTCTTTCCTTTGGAGGATTAGTTGGGAAGCTATGAGAGCTTATTGTAGATCTTGGCACTTGGCCAAATCATTCTATTCCACCTACAACGTAGTTACCCTCTTAGACTACGTTATTTTCATGGAGCACTTGCAATGAGGGATTTCAGGTTTATTTGAGGGTGAGATGTAAAGTGTAAGGATCAGCCTTCCACTTAGGAGATCCATTGGAGGAGGTCTACTTCAAATTGGTCATCATCATCAGCCTTCTCTATTCAGTTCCATATTTGAGTTGCAGTTGCTGCCAAACAACTCCGGCGTTTTTTCCATTTTGTATATTTCAGTCAATCCTTTGGAGGATTGATGTATTATTGCTTCCAAGGGTAATAGCTTTGCTCCCATATTGTATTTGAGCCATATATTATCATATATTTTAGTTATCATGTAATATGGACCAGTACCTTTTATAAACTACGTCCTCTTAGTCTGGGTTTATGCAAAAATAACAGTGTTCTTCTATTTTCATGTACATCTCTTATTGAGGCTTGCATTGCCTTTCTTGAGTGGATGTTTCCTCAAGAAATTGTACTCTCTTTGCTACTATAACATTATTTGTTGGCCATCCATATCTTCGTGTCTCATAGCTCATAAAATAACATTGTTGATCTATTCTATGTTCATACATTTGTTGCAGCCCCTCATCGGGTACTTTTAGAGAACATCAAGTAGTGGGATATCCGTTTAACCACTCTAGAAGGATTTCTTTGTAGCCTCCTCTTGGATTTAACACTTAGACACTTTGTTCTAAGGTATCCAAGTTTTGGTTTCAATTCCTGTAGCAACCACTACTGGAGAATATGTTTTCCAGTCATGCCTTTCTAGCTATTCTAGATTTGGGATATTACAGTGGTATCAGAGAAAATTTCTTAGCTCAGCCTGTGAGTCTAAGCCAAAGAAGATTAGAATGTTGAAGAAGATGAGAATGCTCTCATTAGTATTTAGATCTAGAGAGGACCTCTCCGAGGAGGTCAAGAATATTGAAGAAATAGAATAGGAAGGACCATGCACTTCCTATTCTCATCAAGAAGAGGACATTGAGCATGGAAGACACTTGGATTATGAGATCCTGAGTGATTACCTTGTTGAATACAGATCTCAACCTAGAGCCTTCAAGGAGACTTTATATTTTCCTCATTTCATCCAGTTGAACGAAAATAAGAGACCCTGCAGCAGAAGAGAAATTAAAGGCAATAAATTTTTGTTGTCTACCTATGATAGGTTATCTACAGCAAGAACTTGGGCGAGAAAGTTGGAGGCATCTTTCCTATTACATCCTGTAGTAGGGAAAGAAGTTGTTGAAATCTCAGCACTGCACTTGGAGGGTGAAGTCTATGTTTGGTGGTGCAGCCACTTGAGCCATGTAAGGGTGAAGACTTTTGCAGAGTTCACTGAAAGGTTGATCCAAACATTTGATGGAGAAATAACAAAGGAGAAAAAGCTCACACCACTTGAGGAGCTTTGTCCTAACGCTGTCACACTCATGGAGGAGCATCCACGTGCATCAACAGTTGGAGCAGCCAACACTTTGGAGGAGGGGACTCTTGTAGCCCTACAAGAAGTTCCAAATTCACATCAAGGTATGAAAATATTTCCACAATCTATTCTTGCAGCAACTTCTTTTTATGATTGTGGATATTTACTTTTACATGAACAAGGGTCAAATCACACTGCTATCATAGATCAGATTGGTTTCACTGCACTGTGCAACATGAAAACATTCAAGGAGGAAACAAACCACCATTATCATGAGCCATTGTTGGATTGTACATCACATTTGAGGTTTGGGTTTGAAGACTTTAAGGGAGACAATAGACATGTTGGAGTGAGAAATCCTTTCTCCTTTCAAGATGACACTTTCTCAATGAGCTCCACTCAGCTCAAAGAGGAACTTCTACTTTCATGAGATCCAAGAACTCATTGGTTTTGGAAGACTATTGTTGACAGGGAGGTCTCAAGGAGAGATCTCATTAGAGGTTCACTTCAACACACCATGGAGTGCAAAGATCTCTTTCCTTTCTCATAGGAGCATATAGAATATGGAGGACATCCTAGGATGGATAACATCTCTCATGCTTGTGTTGGACATTCCTTGAGCCATACACATCATGATGGGAGGTTTGTTTCTACCACCTATTTGGGTCCTTATATAGTCTCATTGATCCTTGAGAATATTTCATTTCAAAATCCCATGAAGTGCAAAGACAGAGATTTGGTTTGGGAGGATGGTAGCTCTCATGGAAGGAGTACCAAGATGAAGAAAAGGAGAAAGAATACACAGGTGATTGAGTGGATGTGGTTGATGAGCAAGGAGCTGGGAGGCTACTTGCATATTTATGATACCGAGCAACAGGAGGCTTGGCTGCGCTGGTTACTCTTGAAAGAGTTTGGCATTCACTTGGCATACACTCTTCCTAAGAGTAGGAGGATGGAGGAGAGATGGCAGGATGCTTGCATCATTGAGTTGCATAGAGTAGGGATGCATGATGTTGATGTGGTACTCACATCATTCATTGTGTCTTCATCATATGAGTTGCATGATGGAAGTATGGGGAGGCAAAAAAATATTTTGTTGCTTTGCTTACTCTTGGGAGAGTAAGAGCATAATTGCTCTCACCCTTTGCATGATGTTGCAAGAGGAGGAGATGGAACTATCTCCTTGGATTTCGATGAGAGAGATGTCCTTCCACCTTGGGGAGAAATTCTTATGTATTGCAACATTACTAGAGGGGTCTTTGAAAATGAGCATGTTAAAGAATAGAGCTTGGTATTGACAGGAGTTTATTTGCATGAGCTCACAGCACTGTCACTTTGGAGAAAATATTTATGGATGGAGTTTCCCCAGGATCACTTCACATTGTATGCACTTGGTGAACAAGGAGGAGGTGATGATGATGGTCACTATTTCATATTCCTCTTGACTTGGATTTCCAAGCATGAAAGAGACAATCTTCTTGTAGCACATGGTACATTCTTCTTCATAGCATGCCCAAGCACTATGGAAGACTCACTCACAGATCCATGTACCATATTACTTCCGGCATATGGTAATAATTTTGAGTATACATTCATTGATTTTCATACTCTTACCATTACTATGTAGTGCATTGCTTCACGAGAGGGCAAGATTTTCATATTTCTCCATGTTCATAATTGGGCCAATCTATATGATGGAGGAAGCGATCTTTTATGTGGACTTGGGAAAATGTTTTCTCGTTCCATGTATATTCATTTTTTATGTCCAACTATTTTCCAAATGATGACATACATGCTTAACTATGTATCAAGAAACATCTTTTCTTGTAATTTTCTGAAGCAGTAGTTGAGAAAACTGCACTGTCATTATTGGGAAAGTTGTTGGTACTTCCTTGCACTACATGAAACCTTCAACACTTTCCTAATTTTATTTCTGATCATGACTTCATTTTCTGATATGGATCTGATTTGTATTAGAGGCATGATTATGAGGGTGACAAATGAGTTGGATGTGTCCTTGAGGGGAGAGAATTCCCACATTTTCTGCACTACATGTTCTAATGGGAGCATGGGAGGAGGAATGGTGACCATAGCCACATGTTTGTTCTCTTTTGAGGTGGGCCATGAGATTGATATTCATCCATTGTATAATTAATGGCAAGTATTTTATCATGTATTGATGACATATTCATCCATTTACTATTCATTAGTAGATAAGATGGTTTTTGTACACTGATTGCCACACTATTTTCTGGAGTTGCAGTGGATGAGACTGCGTAGTATCCTTCTGAGCTATTGTTTGTATCATGCACTATCATGTAAAACTTTCAGAAAACTTCTCATTGGGATGTTTTATGATGATCTTGTCCTATTCATCATGGATGAAAGTTGTTGGGCCAGCTTTTTCTTCATTATTGGAGGAGAACTCTTTGGAGGACTGTTCTTCACTTTGCCATTTTAAGGAAATAATTTTGCAGCGCAGGATCATCACACACTCTACACTTATCATAATTGGGAAGAAGGATATCTTGGGGTAGGCTATGATGCTTACCATGTTTAGATTTTCATCCCACCTTCTTTTCCAAAGCTTGAGGTGGAAGGAGATTTTCAGGAGTTGCCATGTTGGGAGGTGACTCATTTTGTTTGGATGATTGCTTGGGGATGGAGTATCCACATGGGGAAGATGTTCCTCATTAAATTTCTAACTCCATGCCTTGAGTGGATACTTTCCAGTTCTATCCATGCAGTTTCTCGAGGACAAGAAACATTTGGGAGGGGAGGACTGTAATATTCCTAATTTTTTCTTCAATGAATTCGAATATTAATTTTTTCTATTTTCACTTATAAGTTGAATAATTGGGTGAGGATACCCAAGCAAAATAATAAAATGGATAAAATCCCTCTATTATGAGAAGGGATCAGCCTTGGAACTAGATTTCGCACCCTCATGTGTGAGAGAGGAAATTTTGCAAAGAGGCTTGGTTAAGTTTGACCAAGTCAAACAGCATAAAGGCATGAGGTGGAAAGCATCTATGAAATACCGCAGAGATAGAGGAGGGAATATTCCTTGAAGGAGGAAACTCTAATAGAGCAGGAGCCATGGAGAGGGATCTCTCATGTGTTTAAAAGGATGACAAGGCATCCATTGTTTCTCATGGATATGATTATTGGTTTCATGTCTACTTAGACATTTCTGCAATCACGACTGTTTAGCTGAGCTTCTGTGATGCTTAGCACAACTATTTCCTTCTTAGAAATAATTTTCCTCTCTTGAGAAGCCTCTTGAAGGATTTGTATTGATTTGTCTCACATCTAGGCTTGAGGAAAATCATCCTCCTCCACGATAATGTTATTGCTGCAGCAACATAATTCATTGTTGCAAGGTGTTGCAGTGAGAAGTCACAACACCTCTTCCGTTGCTTTTTCTTTTAGAGGGAGAGTCTTTATTTCCTTTGGAGGATCATTTTGGAAGCTATAAAATCTTATTGCAGATTTCAGCACTTCGCCAAATCATTCTATTCCACCTACAACATAGTTACCCTCTTAGACTGTGTTATTTTCATTGTGCACTGGCAGTAAGGGATTGCAGGTTGATTGGAGGGTGAGATCTCAAGTGTAAGGATCAGCCTTCCAATTAGGAGATCCATTGGAGGAGGTCTACTTCATATTCCTCATCATTTTTAGCCTTCTCTCTTTAGTTCCATATTTGAGTTGCAGTTGCTGCCCAGCAACTCCGATACTTTTTCCATTTTTTATATTTCAGCCAATCCTTTGAAGGATTTATGTATTGTTGCTTCTAAAGGTTAGAGATTTAATCCCCTATTGTATTTGAGAGATATCTTGTCATATATTTCAATTATCATGTAATATGTAGTAGGAACTTTTATAAACTGCTTCCTCTTAGCCTAGGTTTATGCAAAAATAGAAGTATTCTTCTATTTTCATGTACATGTCTTGTTGAGGGTTGCATTCCCTTTCTTGAGTGGATTCTTCCTCAAGAATTTTTACTATCTTTGCTGCTATAACATTATTTGTTGGCTATCTATATCTTCTTGTCTCACAACTCATAAAATAATGTTGTTGATCTATTGTATGTTCATACATTTGTTGCAGTCCCTCATCGGGCACTTTTAGAGAACATCTAGTAGTGGGAGATTTGTTTAACCACTCTAGAAGGATTTATTTGTAGCATCCTCTTGGATTTAGAACTTAGACACCTTGTTCTAATGGATCCAGGTCTTGGTTTCAATTCCTATAGGATCCATTACTCGAAAATGCGTTTTTCAGTCATTCCTTGCTAGTTGTTCTAGACTTGGGATATTACATTAAACCACTAAACATTGCTTCTTATCACATAGAAGTAATGAGAAAGAAATTTCCAAACAAAGGTAATATAGCACTATTTTTACGAATTCCTTAAAAACAGAGAACTATTTTTATCAATCTTAGAGTCCTTCCTTCTCCCAAAATCAGAGTACCTTTGTGTTTTAAAACAAAATATACTTTTGTTTTGAAACTAATGCATAATTCTTCTGAATAATAGAATATGTTTTTGTTTTAAAACATAGAATACTTGTACCCTATGTTAGCTTCAAAGTAAATTATTCCTGTATTATTTAAAATAAAGTATCCTTGTAGGCTCAAAACAAATTATTCGTATAGCTTCTTATCAATATTATACTTCGAAAATACCCCTTCTCATATGACACAAAAAAAATTAGTTATTGTCTATGAAATAGTCTTGTAACATCCTATTGAAACTTGTTTCCTTATAACAATGGGAAAATGTAAAATTTCTTCTTGATTGTAAAAAATATAATACATGTAATGTTTTTCCTTTCCCCAAATTTATATGGTCTATGAGGGACATAAGGGTTTTGAAAGTAAAATTTTTATGCTAGAAATGTAAGAGATTTACACTAGGATGAGTGTGTAAAGTAGGAAAAGAAAAGGTTATAATGGAGCATGATATAATAGCATGCTAGTACGATGCAGTATTGGTTTTTGAGGTTTCTAACCATCAATTGTTTTTTAAATAATGGCATATAAAAAGTATTTTTATCGTCATCTTTTTAAATGATTTTTTTTAACAAAAATTGAAGCATGAAATATGAAGCATATTTGTGCATTAATCTTTGGTAACCAGATATTTGATATGAATTTAATTATTTTTCCTGTATGCGCTAGAAAATCATTTTCTAGCACCTACAGCAAAAAAAAAATTATATGCATATCAAATATCCAGTTACTAGAATCCTCTATTCATGGTTTTTGATAGTGGAGATGGAGATGAGTGTTTGTTATACTTGTTGAGTTTCTCCCAACTCTCTATTTAGGGATTCTTTTAGGTGGTGAATTTATATGAATGCACGATATTTTCTAGTACTTTTCATACTTGTTTTGATAGTGTGCAAGATGTCCTTTATCTATTCAAAAATCTTAGAGTGCCCTCATCTTGTCTTTCTATCTTTAAGGATTGGTCAGTGGCTCTTGCAAGATATTTCTAATTTTTGTTTAAATGTAATTAGATAATGGTAACTGGATATTTGATATGCATTTAAACTTTTTTCCTTTAGGCACTGGAAAATTATTTTCCAGTTCCTAAAGGAAAAAAAATTTATATGCATATAAAAAGGAAGAGTATTGGGACTATTGGGACACATTTTTCTCAATAGTTAAAAGGAATACTATAGATAATGTGAGGTAGTATCAAATAGGAAGACACATTTGGTAACTGGATATTTGATATTTTCTTGCTCAAGGATGTTGATCCAAGAACTCTGAAATGTCTTCAAATTTTTATGTTTCTCATCCCATTTCTTATAAATCCAAAGAATATGTACACAACCATCATAACATATTTATGGGGTGCTTAGTTTTTTTCTATCTTGAAAGACTGACATGTCTTAAAATTTTGATGGTCCTCATTCCATTTCTCATAAATTCAAACAAATCTGGACAAAATCACCATAATACCTTTAAATGGTGCTTAGGTTTTCGAAGTGAAAAACGCTGACATGTATTTTACAGAGTGCAACATGGTGTATAACCTTTGCCCTCTACCCGTTGGAAGTGTGGGACCGTTTCATGGTTTGAGAGTATAGAGCAAGGAGCTAGCAGTATCCATTTCATTGTTTTGATGTCTATGTAAGCATTAATGTGATGTGTTTGTACAATTATGAAGAGTGAACCATGACCAAATTTCCCTAGAAATAAGCGCAATTACGTTAAATGCATACAAGTTTGATGGCTTTAATTTTGTGTCTCACACAGTGATCATGATGTGCCTGTCTGGTGTTTAGTCCTCAAATTTGTGATGTGGAGCTCTGATCATGGTGTTCATCTCAATGAAATCTATGGTAATAGGTCTCCCTTTATGAGCAGGGATGGAATTGACAGGAAAATTATTTGTCAAAAAAGTGATTTTCTTGTCCAATATAGTCAAATTTTTTAGCATCCCATCCACATTATATGTTAAAATGATTAAAATGAAAATCAAACTTTCATGTCAAAATAATTAAAATGAAAATTAGAGTTGATAAAATTTTCTCTATAGCACAACATTTTTTAAGCTGGGGTTCTTTTCTTCCAAATTTGAACATACAAAAATACATGATTTTCTGATTTCTACAGCCAAGAGATGGCCCATGGAATGCGCTGCACTATAAAAGTCAAACATTGTAAACTTCAATGGGATAGTTTGATCACGTGGGAGCATGTGGGCAGACAACAATTTCAAAGGTTTGTCAGCAAAATGATTCACTTATTCAGGTAGGTTAAGTGCCAAGCACATGGCGAGTACAAAAAATACCTAGATTATGGTAGAGGGTTTACTTGTCCAATAGGGAAAGAGCTTCTGACTTAGTTCAGACTAAGTTAGATAGGAGTTATTCTCATAACCAATTATTTATTATTTCTTTGATAGTATACATGCATTGTGCACATTATCACAGTATATATGTTTAGGTCATTTGCATCCAATTTCTACTTTGAAGATTAGACATTCTGCAACCTTCCCATCTTCCTTTCCTTCAAGTTGAATATTCCTGACATTCATTCAAGGAACATTGTCAAATGATTGCATGCTATAGGTGTAGAATAGGGGGAAAGAAAATTTATTACAGAGATAGAAACATTCATAGAATAATACTTGCATGATGTTTAGCTACAAAAGGGTGTTGAACAGAATAAGAAACAAAACATCTCATATTAGTTCCAAGAATAGAACAAAGGAACACCTGAAATGAATGGTTTGAATGGATAGAATGAAAAGGTTGGAATGGCTAGAATGAAAAGGAAGAACAGATGAAATAATAGATGCAATCCTCTACTCAAAATTTTGATCTCATCTACTCTAAATTTTGATTGTGCACCATTTCAAGTATCCCATGCTTTTCCTTTTCGAACAAACCTGTCTTTTCCAAACCTTGATTGGACATTTTAACAAACCTAATTTTTATTGTATTCAAGGAAGTGAGGTGCTCTGCAACTTTCGTAAAGTTAGGAAGTGAGTTCATGTGTGCAAGGTGCCTTGATTTTATAGATTGAATCTGATATAAATGCCTACCTGTCTAATTAATTTTATTTTTTTTATGTTGTAGGTTTTTTAAGTGTGGAAAATTCTGTAAAGGTAGACATTGTGTATCAAAGTTTCCTATCGTCCAAATCCTGGACAAGCCACAATTAAATATGTGCTTTATAATCCAGCATGAAATCATGTCGTGCACAGAAACATAGATCTACACAGGAGGATAACTAATAATGAGGCCTACTATATTGCCCTTGTTGAGGGCTTAAAATAGGAAAAAAAAATGTTGTCAATGATATTGCAGTTTACATGAACTCGCAACACATCTGCAATCAGCTCAATGACATCTTTGAAGTTCGAAAATATAATTTAAAACCCCTATACAAGGAAGCAATAATGTGGAGCTATTAGTTTAAATATTTTAGCATAGAGTGGCTTGCGAACATTCATAGGATGCCCACTGATATACTGGTGGCAGGAATTTCAAGTGTAGATGCAAGTGTCAGAGGTGACACGGATCACGGGTTATTGCAAGTGAAGTCATCAATGATCATCATGATAACTCTCAAATATGTGAATGTGTTATTCTTTTCGTTTTTCTTGAAGATATGATGGCATAGTTATTTCACTATAGAATAACCCATTGCAATTTTGGATGGTTCTGAATATAATAGATGAGTCTTTGTAATATCGCCAAATTGGGACTGCTAGCTAGGCATGTCTGAAAAAAGAATTTTTCAAAAATGGCTGGTACAGGATTTGAAACAAACCCTTGGATCCCTTAGATATGACAATATAAGACATGAATCCAAGAGGGATTAAAGCAAAAATCCTTCTAGGTGGGTTAAATAGGTCTCCCCACACCTAGTGCAGTTGGAAAATGCCTAAAGAAGGGGCTACAACAATACAAAATAACTCTTCCCTAGAAAATAATGCAGTTTTAATGAAAAAAAATAGAATACTAAAATGGTTGCTCAAAAATAGCTTATAAAATAGTAAATCAGATTTACAATGTAGCCCATTCAATGTACAAGAGAAAAATGGAAGACTTTTATGAGAAAAACCCTCTAAAAGAGGTGTTGCAACAATGTATTCACTGCAAAAGCCTTGACAACGTTAATTTTATGAGAATACAATATTTGTAGGTTAAAAATCAGATCTAGAACATATCTTTGTACAAAATATTATATCTATATCAGATCTGTACACTAGGCTATCTCTATTTTACATACCCCTTGGGGTTTTCAGCAAAACATGAAGCATATGGAGTACATCTAAGATCTCATGCAGTAGATCTGCAGATTTCTTTAGAATTTCTTAAGATTATACAGGATTATTTAGATAATATCTCAATATGACACGGATAAGAGCATAAATCAATGGATCACCATAGTGAGAGGAAAATTCCCAACACTAGAGATCACTCCTCAAAGATTGCCAAAACTCCTTGCAACTTTCCTCTTGTAGATAATGAAGTCCTGGAAGATATACTACACTACAGACTTGATGAAAATTTTGGCCTGATGCCAAGGTATGGATCTGAAGCTCCAATGATCCAATACTCCCTTGCCAGGGGGATATAAGGCTTTCTCACTAAAAAGAGGCATTAGAAAGGCTTAGACATGAATAGATCTAGCCTCCACTTGCTGTAACTTACAAAGACAACCAAACCTTCAACAAGATCTACATTGTAGTTGGAAGAAGAAGGTTGGCCAAATTCCTGATAGTGGACACGAAATGAAAGACTCTTCCAAGAGGCCTCTCAAGGAAAGAGGTGGGATTCCTGAGCAAGAACACTGAGTGCTAAACAACACTATTCTCTACTAAACATCCAAGAGAATAATAAATTTCTAAATAGACAAGTTCTTCCAAAATAATATGTTCAACAAACTTCTTCATGTTGTCCTCCTCCTCCTTAAATAAGATGGAAACCTTTCCAAACCCTAAACCATCTCAATGATTTAGCTGCATTCACGTGATTAACCTCCAACTAAAACTGCATTATGCATCTAGGTGATTCAATGTATCTAGGCAGGGTTGTTGATTTGGTCCAGTTGACCCAGTCAAATGACTTAATCCCTTTCACACATAAGGGTGTTTTACTAAGGTAGCCCAGATTTAGCCTTGTTCACATGGGCATTGATTTATTTTGTTGTTTTAGGAGTTTAATTTATCCTCTACAATTTTATTCTTGAAACAAGAAAATGAAAAAAAAATAGTATATTCCTATTAGCTTGAGCTAATTAGGAAAGTTACAATCCTCCCCTCCAAAATGTTGCTTCTCCCCAAGCAACTGATAAGGTGAGTGCTACAACTCATCTCCTCCTCCATTGGTGACACAAACAAAGGATAAGATTCTCTCATAAGCTAAGTGATCACCAAACCATCCATCCATCACTTTTTCCAACAATGTTCTCATGAGATACAAACTTCTCATCCCACACATGAAACAACCATGGTTTACCCAAAGCCCTCCCTGAAATATAAGATAGAAGGTATAGGGAGTGTAGCCATCCCATAGGGCACATGCATGCCTTCCCTCCTTCCTCCATACATCCCCATAAAAATAAAAAGTACATCATCAATAAAGGGGATCAAAACAATGTGCAAACAATCAGAAATTTGTGCAATGGTGCTGGATCATAGTCCCACATGTGGAACTAGTGCAGAGCATCCCCTGCCTGCATCAAATCAAGATGTGGTAAGTGGTTTTCCAACCCCTTACTTGCTTCCCATACCATCTCGCCATATCTGAAAGTGTGAGATATATTTGGTGCCTTTGGGAAGCACCCATCATGATGAAAAATCTCCCTTTTTCTTCCATGGGAGTGGCCAAATTCAAAAACATTTGGGGCCCAATGTTGGCCATGAGGCTTACAAAATATATTACTCCTCCTTAGAGTCATGGCCTGCAAAAACAAGGTGTAAGAATGCATTAAATCAGAAAATAAAACATATGTACTAAGAGCATGCTCATTACCAACAATCCTGCTCCTATCAATGGACTAGTGCATAGATCTACTCTCTCCTTCAAAGGAAGAAACAGAGGGCTGATTTAACTCTTCCTTAGATTCATGTTGCTGCTCCAACTCCACAAGGTCCATGCATCTCTCACAATTTTGATATAGTCCTCTTTCAAAGCCCTCCCAGTAATAACTCCTCAGAATGATGTTGTCGAGCTTCATAGAATATGTGTGGCTGAAATAGAACTCTTCATAAGCCCTCTGTCGTAACTTCTCCTTGAGCTTGGAAGCTTTATATAAGAAGATCCTACCATGATTATAGATAACTCCATCAAGGATTAAATAGCTCTCTCCATGCAGTCAGTCATTATGAATCATTCAAGTATGAAGATACTTGGAATATTCCACCAGGAATTTGGATTTCCAATAGGGATCTAACGTGCCCAATAATGACAGTGCTGATAATGTTCCATATGAAGTGTCTTCGATGTTTTTTTTCTTCTCCTTGACATCTCCCATGTCAAAGGTGTATGTTGGAAAGCCAAGCTTCCCATTTTTCTCCTCCTTGACATCTCCCATGCCAGAGGTACAAGGTGGAAGGTTGCCAGTCCTTCTTTGCTACCCTCCTGGCACATGCAAATGATCAAAATAAAATGGAAGTTCTTGGAAGTTATTCTCCCATGGAATTCAATCATCTATCCAAAACCTCCTTGTTTTTGCCAAAGTATGCATATGTGACCACCATCTCTCATCATGTATGGAAGACGATCCTCCAAACAAGTTTGGCTTCCAATTCAAGGATTTCCTTCCTTGTTTCATGATGGTTTCATCCTTCATTGTTGTAGCATATTTTCTCAGCGTATTATGAGATGAGAGAATGGATACTAATGTTAAGGGAAATATTCTTTCCCTCTCCTTATACTTTCCCGATACTCTCAGCATTGAAGCATGGTCTTATAATGTTCCCTCCCTCCTTGGATCTATGAAAGGAGCATCAATGCATAAAACATATTTCATCAAATATGAATTAGGTGGTATCCCATGTGGTATACCACAAGATAATGGTGTCTTGTGGCTCATTTCCATGTCAACAATAGATGGGAAGATATTATGATTGCTTCCACTGTGAAAATCCATCTTTGATTACTATGTGGAAGTATCATGATAAGGAGAAGTTGGTGAAACTCCCCCATATTCTTATTCATCACCCACCTTCTACAAGATCTCATAGTCTAACGTGCTCCCTTTAGATGTAGTTAACTCATGAACACCCATCATCTCCTTAGTGTCAAGAGTCTTGATCACAAAGGACTGATCCATCATAGTGTGTGTCCCAAAAATTGGATACAGTATTGGAACACACTTCCTCCATTGTTTTGTCTCTTTTTCTATCATCATATACACATGCTACTCATCATCTTCATGTATAGGATCCTTGGGGACTTCTTGCAAAGATACAAGAGCCCTCTTAGTAGAAGCAATGGCTTCATCTCCGTCTCTTAATAAAAATAGATCTCCTCCTATTGTCACAGCGTTGGAGGAACCTTTCAGTTCTTCTTCTTTCTTCTCCTCATCAATGGAGTATGCCTCCTCAATAAGAGATCCTTTCTCTTGATATCTCCTTGAAAAAGGAACACTCGTGTCTTCTTCTTGAGAAGAATGTTCTTGCTGATGTGGGGTCTTTTCCCTTGGAAAATCATGTAGCAGATATTTAACCCATCTAACAGTGTTCTAAAATGCATTTATCTTCATGGCTCTTTCCATCTCATGCAAAGGTTATGATTTCTTCGGCTTATTTTTCTTACCCAAAGAAATTTTGGATGACATAGAATCAAATCTTTTTGCTAACCTCCTAGTGAAATTTGCATAAGTAGGGATGTTCACATTTTTCGATGAGGAAGACTCAAATAACCACCAGGAATATACTTTACCTCGGAGGTGTAGCACTGCTACTCTTATGGCTTCCTCTTCAGAAACTTGATGCAACTGAAAATATGTGTCCAGCTTCTTTACCAAAGACTTGGCTGAGCTCTCAGGTGACCCATCAAAAGTAGGCAGGAAAGTTCTACTTAAGGTGTGTTGCATGCACCCTCTTCTTCTCATATTTCTATTGGATCTTCTTTCTTCATTGAGTTGAAAAAACTCTGGGAAGCCTAGATGTTCTTTGAATCTCTTAGACTAAGATTCATATTCTGGGAGATAGTTACCAAGTGTCTCCTATTTTGGTGTCTCTCCTTCCTCTTCTCCTCTTGCAAGGAATGTAGGCATGCTACAATGTTGTATATTAGATTGTGTTGCTGAATGCTCACACACATAATATGAAGTAGTGGGGCTTCCTTCATGTGAAAATCTCTCCAAAATATCTATAGGTCTTTCATTCCTAATTCCCTTAATTTCATTCTTCAGCTCATGCATAGTTTGGAACAGAGTTTTTGAGAACTCTTTCCCTTTCAATCTTCCATATAAAGGGTTTGGACTCTTTAATTTTGTGTCTTCAATGTAACCTCACTTCTTCATCAATATTTTCTTTCCATGAAAAGACATTTTGGCTCTTCAATAAGCACACGTTGCGCCAAGATAGATTCTCTGATACAATTTTAATATCCCCAAATTGGGACTGCTAATTAGGCATGTCTGAAAAATGCATTTTTTAGAAATAGTTGCTACATGATTGGAAACCAACCCCTGGATCCCTTATATCTAACAATCTAAGACTCAAATCCAAGATGTATTAATAAAAAAAACCTTCTAGCTGGGTTAAACAGGTCTCCTCGCACCTAGCGCAGTTGGAAAATGCCCAAAGAAGGGGCTACAACAATACAAAATAACTCTGCCCAGAAAATAACTCAGTTCTAATGAAAAATAGTATAAGAACAATATGGTAGCTCAAAAATAGCTTATAAAATAGTAAATCAGATTTACAATGTGGCCCATTCAATGTACAAGAGAAAAATGGAATACTTTTATGAGAAAAACCCTCTAATAGAGGTGTTGCAACAATGTAATTCACTGAAAAATCCTTGACAACGCTAATTTTATGAGCATACAATAGTTGTAGGTTACAACTCAGATATAGAACAAATCTATGTATAAAATATTAAATCTATATCAGATATGTACACTAGACTATGTCTATTTTACATACCCCTTGGGGTTTTTAGCAAAACATCAATCATGTTTTCAGCAAAACATGAAACATATGGAGTAGATATGAGATCTCATGTAGTAGATCTGCAGATTTATTCAGAATTTTTGAATCTTGTACAGGAGTATTCAGATCAAATCTTAATATGACGTGGATAAGAATATAAATCCATGGATGAACACAGTGAGAGGAAAATTCCCATCACTAGAGATCACTCCTCAAAGATTGCCAAAACTCACTGCAACTTTCCTCTTGCAGATAATGCAGTCTTGGAAGATATACTGCATTGTAGACTTGATGAACAGTTTTGCCTAATGCCAAGGATTTTTCATCGAAGAATCATCGAAATTTTTTTTAGCCAAATTAATCAACTTTTTTTCCTTCCTCACAGTAGAAGGAGGACTATTCTGAAACAGTTCTATATAGCCAAAAAACTTCTCTCTCAACAAAAAAAGTTTTTCAACATTTTCATATTCAATATTGGTTGTGATAGTATCTTCATGAAGGTTTGGTTCCTCTGTACTTATCTCAAAATGGGAATTAAATCCATTGGGTGTGATATGAATATCTAAGAAAGGGTCTAAATCTATCAAGGATGAATGAAACCAATCTACCTTTATAGAATTCTTGCAAATGTTCCCCTGAATAGACCATGGGAAATCGCAAGTGATAAAATTTTGCGATGAAAAATGATCAGATATTCCTTATCGGCTTTGCTTTGAGACCTTACCCAATAATCATGAGATATGCTCTCATGAGGCCTGCAATCTATTAGTGTCAGTCTAGTCATACTACCATCAATGATAAAAGTTGCTCTTTTGCATTTGCATATTAGGAGTCCCATATGAATAAAATTTCACCATTCCACTAGGTCATGGATGCATTGCTGGAATCAATTTTTCATCATTTTTCCCTGATGTTAAACTTGTTGATTCTCTTCTCTATGTCATGAGTTACTTTCACTTTTTGAGTCATGTTAGTAGGTCATAGGATGGGTCTCATTAGGTTCTAGGATCTCACCATGGTCAAATTAATGAGTCAAGTGTCAATAAATATCAGCAAGGTCATGACGAAGTCAACAAACTCAAAGTCACAGCACCTAGGAAGATCAAAGAAATGTTTTATTCAGTTGGATGTAATTTTCACCTCAAAAACCATGTTTTGAGGTGAAAACATGATACTTTTCCTTTATTCATTTATTATGTAATTTTATGTCAGCATATGTAATAAGTCACATTTTAGAAGCTGCTATCTGCACCAAGTCATCACCCTGTCTTTTAGAGAAATTTTCCATAGCATTGTAATGTTATATCATGTTCTACATAGATCCAGCAGAAAGAGCCCGGAAAGAGATTTCCAACGTTATATTACACTCTCAAAACTGACTTCTGGATTGAAATTTATGCCTAAGTGAACAAAAGTCCCCCTATAACCTAAACCAACCCCTTTTCCCATTTCTTCCTAAAATTTATTTCATTAAAGTTTTATAAAACCCCTTTTTCCCTTTCCGATGGCAAAATCACATTATTAAAATCTTTTAAATACATATGCGATTTAGTTAAACCACTTCCCCTCCATACCCCTTTATAACAAAGTTTAAAGTTTGTATCATAATCCTCGCCATTCCAAACCACTTCCCCTCCATAACTTTTAAAATTTATAATAAATTTTAAAGGTTTTATATTATAAATACCCTCCCTCCGATCGCAATCGCACCATACATATTGTGCCCCCAAATTAGCTCTTTGTAAAAACTACGATGCGATTCCATTGAGTCTCCTTGATTGCCATACCTCTGATTGACATTCGCCGAATGCATATATCCGACGAGATCCCGACCATCGATCTAATCATCCGATCGGACGACCAAAAATTCATCACTCCATCCTGATTGGCACTTTCTATCGTTCCCCTCCAATTGAATCCCTCTGATTACACCGCCGCCATTTATTTTCCTAATGATCCAACAACCCACAGCCCGTCACTCCATCGGCATCAGCATTTTCACATAATGTTTTTCTCCCGCTTCCCTTTCACCACTCGATTCCGATTGACCTTCGGTCCCACCTATTAGACTCCTATACCAATAGGTTTCATATATTATGTTTGACTTGATAAGCTATGCAATATGTTCATACCTTTTCTTGTTGCAAACGTTTTCCATATTGTCAAAAAATTAAAAAATTTAAAAAATGTAAAGAGGGTATACCCTAAAAGAAAAATCAAAGGGTGAAAAGAATAAAAAGGCCAAAAAAGTGGAAGAAAATGAACCCCACCAAAAGAAAGGCCAAGGAAAATGGGCAAGCCTAAATGCCACTACTTTTTTGCTCTTATGTAATAAATAAAATTGTGTGCAACTTGTATTTTATGCCACAATTTATGAATAGTCAAACAGTTTAAGCTTGGCTAGTTCATCTTTCAATTTCATGTTTTGGAGATAGAGAATAAAATATGACCAAACTGTTTAATCTTGGCAGATAAGTAGATAGGTAGAGTAAATAAAAAGGAGCTCAACAGTTTAATCTGAGCCCTTGGATGTAATAAGGTTAGAACTAGATAGATTTCTAGATGTAAAAGAAAATGTGTGATTAGGGTTTGCCAGTCTAAGTGCACCCTAATAAAGAAGAAAAAATGGTAGGGTAAAGTAGGTAGGGTAGGTAGATGTTGTTGCAGAATTATATGTGATGGATAATGACTCCAAATGTGTTAAATCTTTATTTTCATCACAAGTGCTAAGGAATACACTACACTAGAAGAATTTCAAACAAAGAAAAGTTAGATTATTAATTTCCTTGCTCATTTTTCCCTAAAAATTTCACTAATTTCCCCTAAGTACTAAGGCGTTTGAAAATTAAAGGGGCTGAAGGAATTTCCTTGAATTTTGGAGGGATAGGACCCTTGGCCCAATAATTGGAAAATCCTAAGTTCTTAAAATCATTCATCATGACATTGACTCACTTCTAAAAATCTTTTCCTAAGTAAAATCCCATTTTACTTAGGGAAATTATTCAAACATTTCATAAAAACCCTATTTATAAAAGCATAAGTTAAATACATTACTTTGATGTTTTACACTTAGCGCTTCTGTTCATTTCCATATTAATTTTTAACTTATTATTTAAATCCCCATACAAATTCCCTTTTTCCCCATATTGATTTAAATAATTCCCATATAATATGTATCCCGCCCCGTTGGTTGAAAAATAACCATATATTTTAAAAATTCATTAATTGGTTGAAATTTCCAATTAAATAATAAACCCGACCCTCCGTCGTATAAAGGGATTAATTAACCCTCCAGGTTAATTAATAACCTAATCCGCCAATCAAATCATTCCCGATGCGATTATTTTTAATAAACTACATTGGGCCGACCATTTTAATTCCCCTTCATCTTCCTTTCCCGACGACCGTTCGATCTATCAACTAAAGATCTACGGTTTTCGTCCATATCGCTGCCCATCCTCGTCCGAAAGTTAACGTGCAATGGCCAAGCAGTTATCTGAATAGTGTCATGCCATGCGTCATCCATCGTATGGAATCGCTCACCCTTCGCTGAAAACCACTCTTCCCCAAAAGCTGTGCGATGGAAACCACTTACCGCCTGCCTCCCGTGACGAAACCTCCGTACTTGCTGATGCCATCCATTAAAAAAAAAAAAACCCTACCAACCTTTGACTTTGTGAATAAAACAAAAGAATCTGCGTCATTTTCACATTATTTCATACAACGACCAGTGTCCCATGCAATGAATTTCGAAATCAACTGTCGAAATTTGCCAACCGTTACCTTGCCGAAGAAAGTTGCATTTGAGTAATTCAGAGTTCATCCTCCATAACCAGCACCTATTTTCATCACTGTTTAGTTCCCGGAAAATAGGTATTTACCCAAATTCCTGCTGAAATTTGTAAAAATTCTGGTTTTGTTCTAAATTCCACACGAAAAACTGAAACAAGGTTCAAGATTGCTATTTAGTTCATTCCTTAATTCCCAAAACCACAATTGCATTTCTAAACCTGTGATTATGCCCATCTTTTCATCAAAACCCGCAATTCATTTCTAAATCCACAAGAACCAGAAATGGAGATTCCCGTGGCTCTGAATGTCACAGCCCTAAATGCCCCTCACAGAGATTTAGATTATCCGCCTTTAGTAGACAGAGATTTCCAAATTAAAGACCTGGTTCTCAGTGAAAATCCTCTTCGAATTTTTTACTACTGCAGAGATAATTACTTAAAAGGTTCGGACATTTTTGGATTATGGGAATCCAATCTTCCCATGTATCTTCTCCCTTCAGTCCATATTTTTCCTGAGATAATCCATTAATGCCATGCAAATTATGATCCCAATCAAAGAGCAGTTTTGTCCTCGAGTGAGACCATACCTTTTCTCATAACTGCTTAGTCCATCAACGAGATGTTGCAATTTCAACCTGGTCAAGCCCTCACTCCCCTGTCCCTGGGATAATTACTTGAGAAATCTACCAAATTATCCCATGAAGAGTTAAATCGCCTCTACCAAACCTTCATGTTGCCAGAACATCAGCCGAAAGGTCCTCCCCCTTATGGTTATACCTTTTTCACTGATGTGGGCAGGCTTATTCTGAATATGATATCCTCTATAATGGGTTTCAATACTAGTGAATACGTTGACCAATTAACCCTAGTATTGTTATCAATATTTACCCCTAGACAGCCCCCTGCTGTCAAGTATGATTTTGCTTCCTACATTGCATATAAAATCCATGATTAGTTCATGAGATTAGAGAATCAAAGAGTGTTTAAATATTCCTCTGTTATATACCATCTCATGCTTTACTTTCAATCATAGAGTTTCCCTTTCCATGCTAAAAAACTTGATGCTAAAGGAAATCCTAGGTCTATAATCTTTTGGTCTGCCATCACTCATAATTCCCCTGATTCTCCTTATTCCTACAGTGAGTTTGTTGACCTATTTGTACACCCTGCAACCACCTTGTTGACAGGAGTCTCCCTTCCGAGGGTCAATAGTGAAATCAAGAAAAGTCTTCAACTCTCAAAGCAATACCGAATAGGTGACTGGTACCTATACTAGAATCACACAGAAATCAGAATCTATGGATGTGATTTATGCCCATTCAAGTTAACAAAATATGTCCCAATCAGACTCTTTACATTAGAGTATTTCAGACAGATGATTAATTCAGATATAGTTCATTTTTTCAATGCAAAGAAAAAGGCTCAACTCAGGATTAAAAGTCAATTAGGTCCCTTTGTTTGTAACTCTAGAGATGCTTGGAAGGAAGTTGAAAGAATTTTAGACGACTATCTTAAATTAAAAAAAAGTTTCTATTGGGTACCTTATGACCCAAACAGCTTTATTTGTGATAGAAGAATGAAAAACAAATTATCACCATACATTCATCAAAGAATCCCAGATATTGAATAGTATGCCAATATGGATGAATAGATGGAAGGAAAATTGATAGAACAAGATAGTGAGCAGGTCAATGTTGAAAATGTAATAAAAGACCTTGAAAAAATACTTGACCTAGACTCTTTTGGATAGGTACAGATACCAGGTATTGGTTCTTCTTCTGTTGGGACTTCTCAACAAAATTTACAGGAAATCAGTGCATTGGCTACGGTAGCATCTAAAGGAAAGGAGAAAGAGGCTGATATACAAGTTATAGAGAAATTTAAAATGACAGAACTGCATGAAACTTCCAAAGAACAGGGTCAAGTACAGATTTCTCCTACTCAGACCAATGTGGCAGAAATTTCAATTTTACAAACTCCTCTTAATGTAGAAAAGGGTAAAAAGAGAGATGCTGAAGCAGCTACTCCTATCAGTGGATCTTCTCGATAGCCTGATGTTAAAAGAAAAAAATTGAATCCTCTTCCAGAAGTGGAATCTGTTCATGAAATCCCTGATAGTCAGATGCAAGAAGAATTGGGTAGTCAACAAACATGTACAATCAGTGGGACATCTACTACTTTACATATAAAAGAGCTGTAAAGGAAACAAAGTGTAGAAGTATCATCTTTCAAACAATAAGTGAAATATGCCTGGGATTTTAAAAGAACATTCATAAATATAAAGGCTAGAAATGATCCACTCAAACTTCAAGTGTACAATCAATGTTTGAATATGGCTCCTAAGAATCAACAAAGATTGATGTTAGCCTATGACATTCAACAGGGTAAAATGATAATGAGTCACTTAAAACCCAAAGTGCAGCAACCTAAAACAACTGCAAATTATATCAGAACTAATTTTTAAGTCTTACCAAAGGATATTCATCCTTTGGATCAAATTGAGCTACATAAATAGACAGGTGAAATGATTTATTCTACTCTGACAGATAAATCAATAATGACCCAGAAATTGCAGTATTCTTTGGAGAATACTAATGCTCAACAAAATCTTGAAAAAGCCTCTTCTCAGGCTAAGGAAAACAAGATAAAGACTTTGGAGTAAATCATTATTGGATTGGGTCATAATCCCAAGGATGTAAAAGGTATAGAAGCTTTGATCAAGAAAAAATATGATGATATTGTATTCTCGAGAAAATAACTGAAGTTACCAGCCTCAAGACATACACAGACTGCAGAAATTATAAAGCAATATTCTGAAGAAGAATTGATGGATTTTCTCTTGAAATTGAATGAGCAACTTAATGAAACTAAAAAAGAGCTTGAAAAGGCATTGAAAGACAAGCAGCCTAGTGCTCCAACATCTACAACTGAAGTGATTGCAGGTACTACAACAATAGGTCAGCCAACATAATTGTCATAGCTACATACTTCCAATTTAAGTACAGAAGAATTAATAAAGTCAATGGAGGAATTGAAACTCCAAGTGACAGAGCTACAGAGAACAAAGGTGAAACTCACCACTTTGGAACAAAAATATGATCTCTCGAAGATGAATGTTGCAGATAAAACAAGAGAGGTCAACAGATTAGAAAATTTGGTCAACAGGTTGGAGAAGGATCTCACATTAGAGAAGCCTTTAAAGGAAATAAATGAAATTCTTTGGGACAACATCATCCAATCAATAAGAGATGTATGGCCCTCAATTCAAATAATGTATGAATAGAATGATTTAGTCAAATTGGCTCTGGAAGAAGTCCTAAGAGCAAGAGAAGAATTGGGAAACAGGCCTGAAGAAGCCAATGAACTTATCCGTTTTTTGAAGACTCAGAACAAGCATCAACTTGAAGAACTTGGCATTCAAGACAGGAGAAGAACAATTTTGGAAATAAAAAGGGTTTTTACCAAAAGAACTCTGATGCAGAATCTAGAACGAAGATTTTCTAATATTGAAGAGAAAATCACTGCCTTCATAAAAATATTTGATATTTTGTTGAATAAAGGATTTCCCAGTCCATTAGTTTCAGAGGATAAATTGATGGACCTTGAAAGTTATGTTGAAAAAATGGATAAGGATACTGACAATCGGGCCAGTACCTCAACTAGTTCATCAACAACAGAATTGCCTATAGGAAAAAGTCTTCTTGATAGATTGGAAAATTTGTTTTATCTCGAGCATGAAGTAAAGCATTTGTTTCCAATTCAACCTACTTTCTTTAGGTATACACAGACTGATGAAACTCTCAGAAAGCTGCAAAGAACAAAAATACCGGAAGATAAATGGTGGGAAGAAATGTTAGAACTTTTGTAAAAACTATCCTTACATGAATTTTTGATTATCTACTACAGTAAGTCATGATAAAGAAGGATAAAAGAGTATCAGTGCAGTTAAAGAGTATCAATTAAACGGAGCAGCCAGCACATAATTACTGAAGAGGACAGCAGCAAGCCAAATCATAGGGCCTGCCTCCAGCACATTCTCAAAAGAAGGAAACAGCACAACATTAGTTACCATTTCTCTTATCTACGAGATCATCTGTCTCTAGTTTGTTGTAAAATACTTATGAGCCATCCTAGATTATATCTCAAGTTGTTATGAGATATTTTTTATAACTTTTTGTATAAATACTCCCTCAATCGGAGTATTGACGGGTGGATTTTTTTAGACTTTTCTATAACATTGAATATTTTGGAATAAAGTGTTGTTGGAGAAATTTTGTGTGGCTAGCTAGATGAGGAATTGATGCGAAAGACTTTTTACAGGATTCTTGTGTCAGACTACGGATGAATAAGTCATCTATCCCTTATGTGTTGAAGTCTTTATATTTGTCTATTATATCATCTGTGTTTCATTTCTCAATGATTAAAGAAAAGGAATAAATCAGAAAGTGATTAAGTGTAATCTGATTTTAATCGTTGTTATTCTAAATGTTTTCATCTACAACTGGTTTAAACAGTGAATTCTTAATTGCTCCTATTTTTCTAGTTTAAGCATTTTGATTATTTAGTAAAGAATACTTAATTACTCTTTATTAATAATCACTCAATTTCCCTCTTTTGAATGTGTTGAAAGATTCTTAATTGCCTTTCATCCATTTTTATCTCATCCCATTCACTTTAGATCTATAATTGTTCCCTATTTGATTATCTTGCCCTATGAAACCATCTATTGTTAAGAGACTTAATCCAGTTAAGTTATCCTCTTTGAATCCATTAGCCCAATGGCCTGAATTTCTCAATCTTACCCTTAGCTATTGAAATTCCATCACCCAAACTCAATCAAAACCCTTGGACTTTATAACTAGCCTAATATCTTCTAAAACAAAGCTAAATTTTACAGAGAGAGCCCTCTTTGGGTACATATTGGATAGATTCTGTACCTAAAAGTTGGTTTGTGGTTACCTCGGACACCTTTCCTCTTCCCAACAACTTCAAGGAAAATCTGTGTGATAACATAGTGGCGACTCCGCTGGGGACCTGAAATAATTTTATTTTTACTGTTGTTTACTTTATAAACTACAGACGGAGCCTGAAGTTAGCCAGGTAGCCTTTGAACTACTTTTTTTCTGAAATTGCATAGTAAATAAATGCTACTTCAGTCTATCTCCGGTTTAGTTTATGAACAGAACTTTGGTTTCAAACATTTGATCGGTTCCTCTAGTTAAATAAATCTTTAAGAAAATTTAAATCCAATATCTGAAACTTCTTAAAGAGATTGTTGAATTTGTATTGTTCATTTCATTTAAACCAAATAACCAAAAAATATCACCTAGAAAACTGGCTTTAGAAAGGATTCGTTACACTAGGGCTAACCCTGATCCAAATCCACCGCCTGTGTTTGAAAATACGAATTTGATTCCCAGAATTCTTAGGGGACAAGATAGTCAAGAAAGCTCTGGTAGTTCTCGACCTCTCTATAGATCAATATCCTATCTTGTGAAGTGGATTTATCCTGAGGATGAACCTTTTGACGAGCAGTTTGAAACATCTCTATTTATAATTTTTTCTAAATCTGAGTTCTCCAATTTAGATCCAGACCCAGTATTTCTTGAAGATTTACAATTGGAATTTGTGAATTCACATCTTGATAAACATTTGCGAAATTCCATAAAATCTGAGTTTACCTATGAAGGAACTTCAAATATTTCCGTGATCACTTCAGCTTCTCGCAGTTCATCAACATTTCCTCAAACATCTCAACCCCAGACTACCCCTTCTACTCCTCCACCCACCACTCATATACCAACCTCACCTGTTATTTCATCACTACCTCCTGCAATGGAAAACAAATATGCTCCGTTGGTATTACCTGCTAATCTAGGGGCTATGCCTCAAGATTATCAGAGTAAAATCACTCCTTTTGATGTTTTTGGAACCTACACTGCACAAAATCATACTAAAAAGATGACCGATTATTTTGAAATTTATGAAATTGATGCTGATGATGTAAGAATGAGAATATTTTTCCAAAGTCTTACTCGAGAAGTCAGAACCTGGCCTAGAGCCCTTCCTGCAAATAGTGTTGCTGACTTACAAGCTCTTTATAGATCATTTTTAAACAAATGGGAAAAGAAGAAAGATCTTCTTCAAATCTTATCTGACTTTGGAAAACTAAAGAGAGGAACAAATGAGACTGTGCAAGATTACGTCACCAGATTCAATGAAGCTTACAATCATATTCCATAAAATCTTAGACCTCCTCCAGATTCAGTATTAATCCAATTCCCTGATGGATTTGATTCTGATATGGCATATCATTTTAGGGAAAGATCTCCTCAAACCTTAGAAGAAATGAAAATTATCGTTGGTAGTGTTGAAGCCAACCTGATAGAGAAATGAGCTAGAGCCAGAGCTGAAAAAAGAATGCCTTTAAATGAAGAACCCACGGCTTTTGAAAAGAAGCTGGATACTATTATCAAAGGAATGGAAAGGCTAGGAGATAGAGTAGAAACAATTGAGAAGAAATCTCCTTGGGATGGTCAACCGAACAATACTATGAGAAATACAAACTTCAGAAGGAACCAAAATCAAAATACTGGAAAAACTAGTCCTAAACAAAATATTAGGCCCCCATTCTAGGAAAATTATATTGAAGCCTCAACTTCTGAAGAACCAACTGAAGATGTTCAAATAAACAATTTTAATGAACGAGAAAATGAACCAGAAGTTTACTTGACCCAAGGGATCAAGAAGCTCATATTCTTAAGCAGTTTCAAACTCACTAAGGAGAATCATTTGATTTTAAAGAAGGATATGATACAGCCATTTACGAAATTCACAAGCCATATAATTTGAGGAGCAGAAGAATTGATGTTCCAGAAACAGGTAAACAGAAAGTTTCAAAACATCTCCTCAAAGGTAAAACCAATACAACCCCTGTACATATTCTTTTTAGATCAGATCCTAATCCTGCCAACCCAATAATTGAAGATGTATCCGATACTCAACTGAATAACAAACAACTTTCCAATATTCTTCCTCCCAAAGGACATGTAGAGGAACCTCTAGAAGTTGATTTGGAAACAACTTCAGCACACAAACCTACTCCTGAAAAGGAGAAAAATACCGAAAACACAGAAGAAAAAGAGAATCCAACTGTTCGAAATACAAGAAATCAAACTGAAAAACATTTTAATCTGGAAGCTGAAGTAGGAAAATTAAAAATAGTTGTTCCATTGTCTGAATTAGCCAAACGTAATGTCTACCGAAGTCAAATCAATAGATCACTTAATATTACTGGAAGTGATGACTCAGTAAATGTTTTCGATGATCAACCTAGATTATTATTTGGCCCTGAAGTGAATGGAAAACCAGAAAGTGGAGGAACTCCTCCGTTCTATGTGAGTTTAAATATACATGATAAAATACTTTATAATGCCATGCTTGATTCTGGGGCATCTCACAATTTAATGCCCAAAGCTGTAATGGAGAGATTAAACCTAGAAATCACCAGACCATACAAAGATCTCTTTTCTTTTGACTCTAAGCAGGTGAGATGTTTAGGATTAATCAAAGACATGTGTTTCATTGGTTCAATACCCTGCAAAAATAATTTTGATGGATATAGTAGTACAAGATATTCTACGCTATTGTCCAGATCTTGGGGTGCAAAGCTCGGAGGATCTCTTCAATTGGATATGTCATATTTTACTATTTCAGTGTTCGGCCAACCTAAGAGACTATACAGAGAAAATTTGATGAAATATATAGTCAGTAGTCAGGAGAAACCTAAAAAATTCCCCATCTACTCAATACACTCTGATATGGACTCATTTATTCTTTATAATGATGAATCTGATCTTCCCACTGAATTATAAGTACCAGCAACAGAACCAAAATAAATTGCAAATAAATCTAGTGTTTAAATACACGAAATATCTGAGTAAAAATAAACGTCAGATACCCAAGAAAAACTAGAAGAAAGTAAAAAACCAAATCTCATTGTTAAGAAAGTTCCTGAAACGCTTGATACCAATTATGAACATGAAATTATTTGGCATTTAGAATTTGATGGTTCAGTTAATAAGTTAGGAGTAGGAGCTGGAATTTGGATATACAACCTTGAAAATGATCATGTTGAAGGCTATGCTTACAGATTGAACTTTAAATGCACTAATAATATGGCAGAATATGAAGCTCTTTTGTTAGGGCTTAAACTTGTCAAAATATTAGGGGAAATTAAAGTATCTTTCATAGGAGATTCTGATTTAATCATTCAACAGATCAATGGTGACTTTCTGACAAAATAACCAAGGCTAAGAGAATATAGAGGAACAGTTGCAGAGATTCTCAATACTTTTCTACAGGCTTAGCTTGCTAAAATCCCAAGAAAACAAAATTTGCATCCTCATAGTCTTGCAATGTTTTCTAGCACTTGTAAATTACCATTCAAACCTAATCATCAGCTCACAGCTGAGATTAGACACAGACCATCTATACCAGACAATTTTAAGAATTGGCAAGTGTTTGCAAGTGACAATCAGATTAACAATTTTCTCACTCTAGAGAATGAATTTTCTAACAATAACATAGATAAAGATACAATCATTGAATATGATCAAATAAATGAACAAGAAATAGATATTTCAAAAGAAAGTGAAATTCAAATGCTTCATCCAATGAAGTTCACCAAAAAAGAAATGCAGGACCTTAAACAAATGGAGGTTGATGAGATTATAGAAGGTGAATCTGAAATCATTAATCTGAAAGATAATCATTTTCCTAAAGGATTAACTCCTTTGGAAGATATTTTCGACTCTAATGATATTCCAAAGAAACCCAAAATGGAGCCATTGAAAGCTGATATTGAGGAATATAATCTAGGGATTGAAGAAAATCCTAAAATAATAAAGTTATCTAAATCATTGCCTCCTGATAAAAAACTAAAATATGTTGAACTAATAAGAGAATTCCAAGATGTCTTTGCCTGGACTTATCAAGATTTGAAATCATATGATACCTCTATAATTCAACATACAATACCTCTGAAAGAAAATCAGAAACCATTTAAGCAGAAACTCAGAAGAATCAACCCTATATTGTTGCCTTTAATTGAAAAAGAAATCAAACGAATGTATGAAGCAGGGATAATTGCTCCTATTAGATTTTCAGAGTGGGTGTCTAACTTAGTCCCTACTAGGAAGAAAACTAGAGAGATCAGATTATGTGTTGATTTAAGAAATGTAAATAAGGTTTCTTTGAAGGATAATTACCCTTTGCCAAAAATGGATCATATTTTAAAAAGGGTAGTAGGTGCTTCAATGGTTTCTCTTCTAGATGGGTTCTCAGGATATAACCAGATTCTGGTTCATCCTGAGGACCAGGAAAAAAAAGATTTTACAACACCATGGGGTACATTCAAGTACGTTAAAATGCCATTTGGACTTTAAAATGCTAGAGCAACCTTCCAAAGAGCAATGGAAATTGCGTTTGCAAAAGAAATTCATGACTTTCTTGTTATATATCTCGATGATTTAATTGCTTTTTCTAAATCAAGCCAGCAACATTTGGACCATCTCAGACAAGTATTCATAAAATGCAGAAAGTATGGTATCTCCTTGAATCCAAAAAAGTACTTGTTTGGTCTTGAAGAAGGTAAAATTTTGGGCCATATTATTTCCAAAGATGGTATTAGAATCGATCCTGCTAGAATAGAAGCTATGTTGCAGATACCTCACCCTAGAAATGTTAAAGAACTTCAAGCTTTCATAGGAAAAATCAAATTTTTGAGAAGATTCATATCTAGCTTAGCTGAATTAATTAGATTTCTTACTAACATGTTAAGAAAGGATTCAAGTATTAAATGGATAGTAGAAGCCAAAAAAGCATTTGAAGAAATTAAAATGGCTTTGACTAGAACACTAGTTCTTACCAGTCCACAATTTGATAGAGACTTCATAATATTTTCATTTGCATCAAAACATACTGTAGCAGTTGTTTTATTACAAAAGGATGATCAAGCATGTGAAAAAACTATAGCCCTTTTTAGTAAAGCACTAAGGGATGCATCATTAAAATACAACATCATGGAAAAACAAGCTTTTTCACTCGTAAAAGCCATTAAAGATTTTAGAATCTATATATTATATTCCGATGTGATAGCCTATGTACCAAATGCTGTTGTCAAAGACATCTTACCTCAAGATGGAATTGAGGGCAAAATGGGTAAATGGATTGCTACCATATTAGAATATGATATTGAAATAAAACCTACAAAGCTTATAAAAGGACAGGGGTTGGCTCAACTCATGAAAGAAACAAATTACCAAGCCCTAGATATTAATGAATTGGATGACGAATAGGAGATGGTGACTCCACAAATCAGCCAGGCCTTCTTAGATTCAGCTTGGTATGCTGATATAATTTATGTATTGTTAAACTTGCAAGCTCCTCCAAGGTTATCCAGAACAAAGAAAAGGTTTTTAAAGATGACATCTTTAAATTTTTGTATTTTAGATAATGTTCTCTTTTGGAAAATCATGATGGTATTCTATTGAATTGTTTTTTAAAAGATAAAGCTGACAAGGCTCTCAATGAATTCCATGCAGGAGACTGTGGTGGACACCTTTATTGGAAATCGACTACAGATAAGATCCTAAGATCTGGATTTTATTGGCCAACCTTGTTCTCTGATGTAAAAAAAATTGTCACTACTTGCCATAAATGTCAAATTTTTGAAGGCAAGAGAAAACTATTACCTTTACCCTTGAAACCAATTTCCACTAAAAAACCTTTCCAACAATGGGGCCTGGATTTTATTGGAGAAATCCATCCTCCTTCTTCTGGCCAACACAAATGGATCCTCACTACCACAGACTATTTTACTAAATGGATTGAAGCAATTCCTTCCATACAAGCCAATGATACTGTGATTATAGGATTCCTAGAAACCAATATATTATCAATATTTGGTTGTCCTGAGAAAATTATAACTGATAATGTTGCTGCCTTCAAATCTAAAAAGATGATAAGTTTCTGTAACAAATATCATATCACCTTAGGCCATTCCACAACCTATTACCCTCAGGGTAATAGACTGGCTGAATATTCCAACAAGAGTCTCATCAATATTATTAAGAAATTATTGGAGGAAAATAAGAAAAATTGGCACAAGAAACTTATAAATGCACTATGGGCAGACAGACTCAGCACCAAAAAATCTATTGGGACCAATCCTTATGAGTTAGTATATGGTATAGATGTTGTATTTCCTTCATCTTTAGGAGTTCATGTAATGAAATTACTTCAAGAAGCTCAGGTTGACCCTAATGATATTCAAAGGAGAAAAAATCAGACTATCAATTTGCAGCAGACCAGAGAGGAATTTTATCAAAGATCCCAATTATTACAGGAGAAACTAAAGAAGATATTTGATAAAAGGACCAAGGCAGAATTTTTCCAACTGGGAAACAAAGTTTTAAGATGGGATTCCAGAAGAGAGGATAAGGGAAAACATGGGAAGTTTGACTTTCTGTGGAAAGGACCTTATATTATTCATGATTTATAAGGAAATAATACATATTTTTTGAAAAACTTGGATGGTATAGATACTGAAGAAGGACCAGTTAATGGTCAAATGTTGAAACATTACTTTGATCGTATTTATTAAGATATCCCGATTTTTAACATGTACATACTATATCCTTTGTAATGTATCAGTTTGGAGTGGATAGTAACTTACTGGAGTTGAAGCCTGAGGAGAAGGCCCTAAGCTTCAAAAGCATTACTGTCATACATATAATAAAGAAACAAGCAGAAGAATATTTCATGGTTCAGTAAAAATCATTCTGAGGGCAACTGACATGTTGTTCTTGACTTTTCACCAGGAAAATCCATCCCCAAGTGGAGCCAGTGTTAGACTCCTATACCAATAGGTGTCATATATTATGTTTGACATGATAAGCTATGTAATATGTTCATACCTTTTCTTGTTGCAAAGGTTTTCCATATTGTCAAAAAATCAATAAATTTAAAAAATGTGAAGAGGGTATACCCTAAAAGAAAAATCAAAGGGTGAAAAGAATAAAATGGCCAAAAAAGTGAAAGAAAATGAACCTGTTGTCCTCTACAACAACCCCCCATTTCATATAATTTTTATTCACAACACTATAATATGAAATGGGTCCCTTTTATTTTTAATTGGTATCAATTTTGTATTATTCAAAAAGGTCCGAAAATGAAATAAAGAACATTACAAAAACCTTTTTGACAAAACAATAATGGCCTTGGGATATAAATAATTAAATCTTTTATCATTACGATAAAGCGATCGCAAGATCGCATATCGCAATGACAAAGGAGACATAACTTAAGGAACTTTTGGTTTGCTCCGACGCGATAACACGCAATAAGCGATCGGCGATATACCATGCATGCTTTTAAAAGAGCCCCAGTTAAATGCTCCCGATGCGATGCGATATCGCTATCAGCGAACGAGGATTCCAAGAGATGCCAATATAAGAAAAGCGCCTTTTCGCCCCAATGCGATGCGATAAAGCCAAAAACACGAACTTCAAAAAAGTTGTTAAAATGGGGATATTACGATTAATTCGTATTAAAAGCCTTATCTTTCTAATGGAGATTCACCTGCGCTCAACCGCCAAAACGGCGAAGGCACGCTTAAACAAATCATTTCACCAATAAACGACGTGATGGACATTTAAATGATTGACAGGTTTTTGCGGCCATTAAATGAAATAGTAGCTCTAAATATTTTCACGGATTGGATCCACGGCGACCTTAAGTTAATTCTTCATCATGCATTAATCAATATATTTCGCCCGTATTTGGTTTTCACTGCCAATTCTCTGTGTTACGCTTATTTTTACTCCTGTGCAGAATTCTTCTAAGCTGATAGATGCAAGCAAAATGGGGAAGAAGTCCAAGAAAACTGCAAACGCTTCCGCTTCGCCAGCCATAGAACAAGCCATCACTGATCCAGGAAATAAAAAGAAAGGATTGATATCTGATACTACATGTTCAGGTCTCGGCAAAACTTCTTGGCAAAGTACCTATAATTTGATAGAAGCTCAAGAACTTGAAGTGACAACAGTAGAAGCCACAGTAGATACAACTCAAAAATCTGAAGGTACTTTAAAGGACTTAGCCGACTCTTTCCTTCATCGGATAGCAGCTTGGGAACAAATTCTCCCATATACGGATATAGTAAGGTGGGCAATTGAGGAACTCCCAATTACAGACAGAACCTTCTGCACCAGAGATGGGAGAATCTTCGGTTCATTTCAAGCTAATGATTTGAGGCAAATGTATCATTTGCCTGAGCCAGAGAAGAAGTACAACAAGGCATTTCTGGAGAAATTCCGAAATCAGAACGAAACTGAATCCGAACCCATTCGGAATTGGAGGCAGAATCCGGAAAAACACAAGCATAAATCTTCCGGTATGTATTTTGTTGATTCTCTATGTTCTCCTTATTGTTATGCTGGGATCATGATGTGTAGATTATGGGGTTTGCACGACTCCTCTAATTTCACTATAGAAATGGTTCCTTTAATGGAGGCAGCGTGTAATAGTGAAATTATGGATTGGGGAACTATACTGTCCGACAAATTAGCCACCGCAGTTCTTGATTTCAGAAGCAAGACCCGCATTTCTGAAAGGCTTATTACCCCATTCTACTACAGTGCTTATATCCTGGACACCCTATGTTTTAATTCTGAATTTCCCGTGCTCGGCTGGAGGTGGACTCCACAAGACCCCATGCCCATTCACATATACTATCAGAAAGTTTGGAAAACCTCCCATAGGCACCATTTATACCAAATCTGCAATGGCTTCATGTTACCCATTCATTACTCTATTTTTGATAAACCTGCTCCCAAGATTTCCTACCAAGCAGGGATTGATTTAACTGGCTTAGGGAGATGGTTTGCAGAGGAAAAATTTACTTATATAAGAATTTTCGGCATCCAAGCCAAACCTCATGTTCTTCCTCTGTACATACCTGATAAACTGCTGGCAAGGGAGATAGCCTATCAGATTATTTCCGATGGCGTTACACAAACTCTAAAGAAAAATAAGAAGCAGGTCTGGCCCTCTTTTCCTCTTAGATGTGGTGTCTACACCTTGAATGATCTCAAACATGCAGAGAAAGAAGCTATAAATATGAAATCATTAACTCTAGCAACTCTCCCTAATAGGGAATTTGATCCCGACAAAGTTGCCTATAATGCCCTTGAACAGGCCAAATTGGCAAAGTTTGATCATAAAGAAGATATGTTTGATGACCTATTCTCCACAGCCGAGTCAATGTCCCAAGTTAGATCGTTGGCCAGAATGAAATATCAAGATGAAGGGTTAGTTGAATTCAACAGACTTAGAGAACAGAGGTTGCAAACTCTACCCCTAGATCTGTTAGCAACAAGCCCAGCAGCAGGATCAAGCGAGCCTGAACAGCGACATACTAAGGAACCTCTGGTTATAACAAAAGAACAGGAGAAAGTGCAAGAGGAAACCCAGACGAAAGAACAGGAACAGAGCACCATAAAGGTAAATCAAGATACTCAAATTGATCCCGAATTGCTCCAGGAATGGCAGCAATTCGATTCAATTATCAACAATCCTGAGGGTTCAAAGGAAGCCCAAACATCAAGAGTAGCAGACACGCAGGAGACCATTTCAAAACAAGTTCCAGGTGAAACCAGCGGCCTACCCAGTTCTAAAGTAGTAGAGATAATCCCAAAGGACCCCTCCGATCAAATTATTTTGCAGATAGAAGAAATTCCTCCCTTGGATGTCTTCTATAGCCCGAAACACAAAGCTGTGGTAAAACGACAAAGGAAGAGGAGAAGGACTGATCAGCCTTCCCTATTCCCAGAACAAACAGTGACGGGCAATGTAGTTTGGAAGGAGGAATTTGACCCCTCCGAGGACCTAACAAAACTATCACAATTTGCTGGAGCCTATTCGGCAGCAACAATAGATAAGGCATCGGAGGTGAGTCTTTTATTAAAAACAAAAGACCAGGATATTTTCTCATTACAAGCGCAACTATCAGAAGCACGGCAGAAGGCAGAGCGGACAGAACTGCAATTGTTAACACAACAGCAAACCAATAATCAATTAACTCAACAATTGCAGGAAGAAAAGCAGAGGATTGATCAGAGTGCAGTCCAGAAGCAGAAAGAGTTATCAGAGGCATTGGCACAACTCAAGACAGCCAATGAACAAATGCTGAAGATAAAAGATGAGAAGATTGCTCAACTATCAGCCCAGCTTGAGAAAACAAAGAATCTTCCACAGGTAGCTGAATTCAGGGCAGAGGCAGTACAAATAAACAAAGCATTATTAACACAGATAAAGTTGTTATGTCAACAAATTGCCCAGGCAGAACCTTTATGTGACTTAACAACATCTCTAAGTGATAAATCAGCTGATGCTAGAACAGACTTCAAGCAGGCCGATGAGACATTGACCAATTATCTTGAGTGGCAAGGTACTGAGGAAGGACAGTTAGCTAAATTGCCAAAGATCCTAGAATTGCATAAAGAGATATTATTTATGGAATGGCAATCTCAGTTAATGAAAGCAGAGAGGGCAGTTTCCAGATGCAAATTAACCACAAGTAATTTGGTTAAATTGATTAATGACATTCTCTACTTATCTAACATGATTTCTCAATGTACCCCAGGTAAATTGACATCAGCTAAAACATTGGAACAGTCATGTTACTCAGAGCTGGAGAAAACTGGCAGATTAATCGCAGGAATTAACAGTTTGACATGGGACACCTATTGGATGTTCTTAGTCAAACCTTACAGCCAGAGAGCCGCCCTCAAATGCCTCTCAGATGCAATCGGATGCATCATTCACGAAATGCAGGATGCCACCTATGATGCCCAACTCAATTCTCGCCTTAACCGACCACCAGAAGTGGAGCCGATGCTTGCAATATGCCAGCTCAGGACTAAAGACGAATAGCCTAAGTGATGAATCATGCTGCCGATTACCAGATGGCCATAGAAGGAGATATTCCAGATCAAGTTATACCAACTTAGTAGCATTTTAATTTTGTAGTTTGTTAGTTTAATTTAATATTTATAGACCCTTTCATGTATTTAGAAAGGGTCGTAAGTTTTTGTATATGACTGAAACCTGAAGTTGCACTACTGTACTTCCGGCATATTTTTTTATGAAACTGGACCAATTTTTCCAAATTTTGATAACGAAGATTTTATGTGGATGTGCACTACTGCCTTTATCTAAAAGTATTTCTGAGTCGGAAGAAGGAATTCAAATTGCGATTGAAGTTGAGAATGATTTGCAGCTCATATGGTACTATTATCTATGTCTGAATTCATCCTTTTATGAAAATTGTTGTTTGATTACTTTTGCTATTATTGAATATTTAAATGTGTTTTAACAGTAATCTTTATACTTTCCACTATTGGATGTTTACAGTTTGCTATTCTTTCAATCATTTACATATCAGTAATATAAAGATAAGTGTAACAATGTTTTATCAATTACTTCATTCAACTAATTGAATGAAGTAATTATTATTTAAATGAATATCTTTGTTTATTGAATAGTGTCATCTATATGCCTATTGACAAACACAGATCATCAAACGTTGCACTTAAGAATAGAAGCCTCCCGGGATAAAATAGTCATTTATATTTGTTGTTTATAGATTAAGTATTCCATTCACTATCACTTATTATTAAACCAATCAATCATTCACCCATTTCTATTCTTTATCGGGAATCTGGTCCCATTTTATCCAGTCGGAGCCACCATCCCAAACGGAAAAGGAGCTGTTTAAGGTCCGGACCGGGTGGTCATCCCCCAATGTTGTTGCAATGATTTTCGAGGCATCAACATTTTTGGCGCTAGAAGGAGGGCCATCAACTGTGAATGGCAAGCAAACCCAAATCTGCAAACCATTCTAAGAGTAATTCTCCCTCCACATCACCTCCTACTTCCCTATTACATGCTGGTTCTCCAGCATCCAAGCAAGAAGAAGAGGTATCCACTATCACTGCTCAAACCCACCATACTCCAGAACAATTAAGTCTTGAATCTCCTGAAGTTCAGTCTCTCATCCAAAAACTTTAGAGTTTCTCGATTTCACCACAGAAATCTGAGCTATCTCAAAGCAGTGAGACTTCGCAATTCAATCTACCTCACCCTCTCACTAGACTTCAGAGTGAGAAGATCGGTATTGAACCTACTGAATTCCCTTTACCTAAAAGGAAAAGGGCAAAGAAAAAAACTGAAGATTCTGACAGTGAAGCACTTTCATCCACATCCTCCATCTCATCCTCCCCAGTGCGAAGTCAACCATCCACTCCCTCATTACATATTGTTGTTCACCAGGAATTTGGAACTTCAACATCTCAATCTGCTCACTCCTCAACATCAATTCCTTCCCAGACATCTGGAATCTCAACAACAGTATCATCCACCACTGGTATTACAATGGCAGATCCATGGACCAGACCTGGTGCAGTCAACATGCCCGCGCCATTACATGCATTACTAGATGCTCCTGAAAAATGGCTACCCAAGTTTAATCCAGAAAATGGAACCCAAGCTGAGGAACATATCAATAACTTCATGTTAGCAGTTAATTTGAAGGGAGTAACAGAGCAAGATGTCGTTGTTAGTCTTTTCCCTTATACGTTGCAAGGATCAGCAGGATCCTAGTATTTTTCCCTGCCTTCTGATTCTATTACCAGTTGGAACATTTTCCAAGAACAGTTTCTCACTAAGTATGGAGATGACAGATCTTTAGCTACACTAATAAATGATCTCTCCAATCTTAGGATAGAGCATAGGGAACCAATTAAAGAATTTAATGCTCGTTTCAATAAACTTTTGAATAAAATCCAAACGACCTCCAAACCAAGTGAACAAATCAGAAGTGAGTGGTATATTACTGCCCTACCTGCCAATATAGCTATTTTTGTAGACAGGGCCGCAAAACCAACACTCGCTGAAAACATGAAAGAAGCACTTGCTGTGGAGAAACGTATCAATGCTCTAGAAAAGAAAGTGGCTCTTGAGGAAAGAAAAACCAAAAAAGTTTCATTCAAAGATGACTCAAAGAAGAAAACCTTGAAAGATCCATATGACATGGAGGGCCTCCAAAAGGTCCTCAAGACCATGACAAATGAAATGGTTGAAATAAAGAAACAAGTCACTGAAACTTCAACCAAAAGGCCCTTTAAGAATTACAAGAAAACCGAATCAAAACCACCGAATGTCATATCTAATGCAGATTCAGATCAAGAAGAAGAGGAAGAGGAAACAATCTCATCAACTGATAATGAAGAGGAAGTTGTTGAATGCCATGGCATGTGGGATTTCATACTACCCAACTCCGATACAGATAATGATGAAGAAGCTTTTCCTGTCTCTACTAGGAGTAAAAGTACCTTCGAACCTGTTCAGGCAACTTCAAAGAAACGGAGTGCAGGTGCTGCTACAATAAAAGAAAAAGTACCTACAAAGAAGTCACCTGCAGCAGTTCCCCAAAACCAACCTTCAACTTCAAGTACTCCTTCAACATCTAAAACATTAGTAGTATCCGATTCAATGGATTACAATATTGTTGATGATATGAAGAAAACTAAGGCAAACATTACTATGTTTGAACTTAGCAAATTAAAACATCAGCAGAAATTGCTTCTCAAAGAATTGAATGATGTTCCCTCTTCACCTCTTCCCAGTGCTAAAGCTGCAAATGATTCGGGTCAACCACCTTCTGGTATGATAGAAGCTACTGATTTAGTCCTGATTGGAGATAGATCGAATTCTCATACTCCACCCTTCCTTTTGACCTTTGAGATCTACAACAGAAACCTACACAACTGTTTGATTGACTCAGGGGCATCATCCAATATGATGCCGGCTTCAGTTTGTTCCAAACTGAACATAGAACCCCAAAAGTCTTCCATACACATTGTACAGTTAGACAGAACCAAGGTCCAGGTTTTAGGAGAGATTAACTCTGTAACTATCAGGTTATTAGCTGATCCACGGGTAGTTCAACGAATTGATATCCTAATAGTTGATATACCTGAATTTTATGGGTTGATCTTGAGTAGGGATTGGTCTGAAAAGCTCCATGGGTATATTTCTACCGATTGGTCTCACATGTGGTTACCCTATAGGGGAAAGCCAAATCAAATAAAAATCAATCGAGAGAAACACATGACCCATACTGTAACATATTTTGAACAGGAAAATCAACCAATTGCATTTAATAACAACATCTTGGGAAATTATTCATCAGAGTCATTTTTTGGAAATCTCACTGCCCAACCATCTCCTTTCTCAGTAAACGATTTAACATCACACATTGAAAACTATTCACAAACAGATAAGTCAAGATGTTTTAATGATACTGGGGAAACTGTAAATAAGATTGTTAATACTTCTTTATTTTGGTTTTTATATTTTGATGGCTCCAAATCTAACGAAGGTTCAGGAGCAGGGTGTATCTTGGTTAGCCCGCAAGGAGAAAAAACAATGCTGTCCTGTAGGTTAGAATTTGAATGCACAAACAACACAGCCGAGTATGAAGCCTTAGTCCAAGGTTTGTATAAAGCAATTGGCCTTAAAGTGCAATATTTGAAGGTATTCGGCGATTCTGAAATTATTGTCAAACAGGTGAGAAATACAATTCATTGTCTTTCAAATCACCTCAAACATTATCAGTCACTGGTACAAGAACTCACCACGCACTTTTCTGCATTCAATATTTCTTCTATCCCTAGGTCTCAAAATTCAGCAGCAGACTTGCTAGCCAATGTTGCTTCCAGACTCATACCCTCAGAAGATTATAGCCCAGATAGATTTTAAATAGAATTACTTTTTAGGCCGACAATTCCTGACAATATCACTAATTGGAGAGTATTTAATCACGATGAAGACATTTTACAATTTTTGACTTCAGAAAAGTCCTATGATGACCAGATCATTGAGGAAAGCAAACATGACCTTCAAATGAGAGGTAAATCCGAGGAAAATTCAATTCCAAAGCCTGTGGTGAAGCTTGAGGATATTTATGATATTAAAGACAGATTTAAACCTGAGACTAATGCAAAGCTCCAAAGCTCTACTTTAAGGTTTGAATTGATAAACCTTGGCACTGAACAAAATCCTCAAAACATTAATCTAGGATTAGGACTTTCAGTAGAAGAAAAGGAAGCATTCATTAAACTCTTAAAGAAACATAAACATGTTTTTGCTTGGAAATATGACGATTTAAAGACATATGATACAACTATTATCCAACATACTATTCCAATGCTTCCCGATCAGAAACCAGTTCAGCAGAAATTAAGGAAAATACATCCGAACTTAGAGAGTCAAATAAAATCTGAACTCAATAAACTCTTGAAAGCTAAGATTATTTTTCCCGTTCGGCACTCAAACTGGGTCTCTAATATGGTGCCTGTCAGAAAGAAAAATGGCGACATTAGGATTTGTATAGATTTTAGAAATCTGAATAAAGCAAGCCTCAAAGATAACTTCCCATTACCTACTATGGAGCAGATACTCCAATCAGTAGCAGGCTCTGAATTAATGTCCTTTTTAGACGGTTTTTCAGGATACAACCAAGTTTTGGTTCATCCTGATGACAGACTTAAAACCACATTCAGAACAAAATGGGGAACTTATGCTTATCAGAAAATGCCTTTCGGACTTATTAATGCGGGAGCCACATTCCAAAGAGCGATGGATATCGCTTTCAAAGGATTGATTAATAAAACAGTAGTTGTCTACCTAGACGATATTACTGTATTTTCTAGAAAGAGATCCAATCATTTGTGTGACTTAAATCAAATTTTTCAACGCTGCAAAAGGTACGGTATCTCACTCAATCCTAAAAAATCCTTCTTCGCTCTTGATCAATGAAAGCTCCTAGGTTTTATTGTTTCCAAAGATGGTATTTATATTGATCCTGACAGGATTAAAGAAATTTCTGAAATCCCATTTCCTCATAACAAAAAATCCATGCAGTCATTTTTAGGTCAGATCAACTTTGTCAAAATATTTGTTCCTGATTTTTCTCAGATCATTTTACCATTACAAAATATGATTAAGAAAAATTCAGTGTTTAAATGGGGATCTGTGGAAAAGGAAGCATTTGATTCAATCAAACAATCAATAATCAATGCCCCCGCTTTAAACACTCCCAATTTTTCTAATCATTTCACATTGTATACTATCGCATCCGATTCATCTTATGCAGCGGTACTCACTCAGATTAATGATCATGACCTGGAAGCACCGATTTCATTTTTTAGTTCAAATTTCCAGGGTGCAGAACTAAATTACTCCGAAGTTGAAAAACAAGCCTTTGTTGTGTATAAAGCCATTAAACACTATAGGCCCTTCCTTTTAAAAGCTCATACAAAGGTTATAGTTCCTTTTTCTGCAGTAAGACAATTACTGATCCAAAGGGAATTAGGTGAAAAAAGGGCCAATTGGGTTACAGCACTTCAAGAGTATGACTTGGAAATCAAGCCAGCAAAGATTGTGAGGGGTCAAGGTTTTTGCAGGTTGTTAGCAGGAGCATCCAATATTCCAGAATCAGGTGATACAGAACATATGGAAGAAATGAATCAGATAAGTATTACCAATTCTGAATCTCAATACGCAGATTTAATCTTTTATTTGAAAAATGGATATGCAACTCCTAATATTTCTTATAAAAACAAATGGGCCATTAGATTAAAAGAAAAAAACTTCATAATCATTGATGATTTACTTTTTAGACAAAACTATGATTCAGTTTTATTAAGATGCCTAGAAAAACCTGAAGCACAAAAGGTTTTGCAGGAGCTACATGATGGACCAGCCGGAGGACATTTTGGAGCTGACACAACATCTCACAAAATCATTCATGCTGGGTATTATTGGCCCACTTTATTCAGAGATACTCACGAATATGTAAGGAAATGTCAAAGTTGTCAAACCTCCAGTGGAAGACAAAGAAAAGCAGCTTTCCCTTTGCAACCAGTCAACATTGAGTAGCCTTTTGAACAATGGGGATTGGATATCGTTGGGGAAATTTCTCCACAGTCTTCCAAACAACATAAGTATATCCTTACTGCTACTGATTACTTTACCAAGTGGGTTGAAGAAATTCCGTTAAAAACAACAAACTCTGAAGGAATTATAGAATTTATAGATCAATTCATCATTACCAGGTTTGGTGTCCCAAATGCTCTTGTTTTTGATAATGCATCTTATTTCTCTGGTAATGCCATGTTTGAGTTCGCTATTAAAAGAGGTTTTAAACTAAAATATTCTGCAAATTATTATCCCCAGGGTAATGGTCTAGCAGAGTCTACCAATAAAAATCTTCTTAAAATCATTAAGCGAATTATTGAACAGAATCATAAAAATTGGCATAAATCTTTAATATTCGCACTATGGGCAGATAGAATAACACAGAAGGCCTCCATAGGTACTTCTCCATTCAATCTTGTATATGGGAAAGAAGCAATACTACCAACCAATCTAGCACTTCCTTCTCTAGCCCTAGTGCAATTTATTGAAGAAAGCCCCTCTTCTTCTATCCAACTTAGACATGATCAAATTTTAAAATTAGAAGAAGAAAGAGAAAAGGCCAAAATTACTCATGCAAAAAATCAGCAGATAATCAAAAAATCATTTGATTAAGCTTCATCTAGTTCTAAACAGTTGCAGGTTGGTGATCTAGTTCTGAAATGGGATAAAGCCCATGAGGATAAGGGTAAACACACCAAGTTCCAAAAGATGTGGCTTGGACCATTTCAGATCAGCGAGAAGATAGGCCATTCGACATTCATGTTACAAGACCTAACAGGAAAGAGGGATTCTCTTCCTGTTAATGGCCTCATCTTAAAGAAATTCTTCAATTGAGAAGGTAATCCCTTCTCCTTTAGTTCTAAGTAGGATTTATTTTTAGGATCATTAGGAAATAAAGTTGTAAGGTATCTTCCATTGACCTTTGTTGTATTTAAAAGTTGCTCAAAAGAAAGGATTGTTGATATTTACTTTTAAATAAATAGAAGTCTTAAACAAGAGGAACAATTTCTAGGAAACTAAGTATAATTGCATTCTGAAGCCACCCTTCAATTTTTGCGAACTCTTCTCAAAGTTTAGAAGTATTAAAAAATCATTTCATGTTTTTAAATTGGTCGACAAAAAGGTTATCAATATCAAAACAGAAACTAATCCAATTTCAGCATCTTCAACTCTTGCCCTGTCATCCATTTACTCTTAAGGAGAAAATTTTCCATCCCATTCACCAAAAGTTTATGATTACTCAGAGTGTAATTCTAAAATTTTGATATAAAATATAAGAGGTCTTATTACAAGCCTGCTTACCATGATCATAGGGAAATAGTTTAACCGACATTACCAATAATGCATACCAAAACAGGGTAATGGCTTAAAATTATAAGACAAGGGGTCTCATCACGAGCCAGCTTGTTCGGTTAGATTACTACTAGTGAATGGCATTGTCAAACAGCTGGCCACCAAACCAGGACAATGGCTTTTTATCTTAGAAATAACAGAAAAATTAAAAGGAAATACAAAATATGAAAGCATATTTTGAATTCATTCTGTTAATCATACTCTCAAATGGATGGGATAATGGACGATAACATGGTTAAAAGGTATCCCTGTCGGAACTATGAACATTTGCTGGCAGTAGCGGCTCTACCTATGACAGACGAGTTAAGTATAAAAAGCTGCTTTGGAAAGGTTTTCTGTTTTATCATTATAAACCAATAGAGGCCTATTTAAAACTTAGAATGTATCTAATTTTCAACAAAGAGAGGAAATTAGCAAAAATAGTTTCATTTTATTTGGAGTGCATATATACTTAGTTATATTAGAATTTTCCCTTTTGATTGAAACTCTATTTTGAAAAAGTTTAAGTATTTCCATACTTTTCAGAGATAACTATTTCTTCCAGCGAATCGCCAATTGTTGTCCTCTACAACAACCCCCCATTTCATATAATTTTTATTCACAACACTATAATATGAAATGGGTCCCTTTTATTTTTAATTGGTATCAATTTTGTATTATTCAAAAAGGTCCGAAAATGAAATAAAGAACATTACAAAAAACCTTTTTGACAAACCAATAATGGCCTTGGGATATAAATAATTAAATCTTTTATCATTGCGATAAAGCGATCGCAAGATCGCATATCGCAATGACAAAGGAGACATAACTTAAGGAACTTTTGGTTTTCTCCGACGCGATAACACGCAATAAGCGATCGGCGATATACCATGCATGCTTTTAAAAGAGCCCCAGTTAAATGCTCCCGATGCGATGCGATATCGCTATCGGCGAACGAGGATTCCAAGAGATGCCAATATAAGAAAAGCGCCTTTTCGCCCCGATGCGATGCGATAAAGCCAAAAACATGAACTTCAAAAAAGTTGTTAAAACGGGGATATTACGATTAATTCGTATTAAAAGCCTTATCTTTCTAATGGAGATTCACCTGCGCTCAACCGCCAAAACGGCCAAGGCACGCTTAAACAAATCATTTCACCAATAAATGACGTGATGGACATTTAAATGATTGACAGGTTTTTGCGGCCATTAAATGAAATAGTAAGTCTAAATATTTTCACGGATTGGATCCACGGCGACCTTAAGTTAATTCTTCATCATGCATTAATCAATATATTTCGCCCGTATTTGGTTTTCACTGCCAATTCTCTGTGTTACGCTTATTTTTACTCCTGTGCAGAATTCTTCTAAGCTGATAGATGCAAGCAAAATGGGGAAGAAGTCCAAGAAAACTGCAAACGCTTCCGCTTCTCCAGCCATAGAACAAGCCATCACTGATCCAGGAAATAAAAAGAAAGGATTGATATCTGATGCTACATGTTCAGGTCTCGGCAAAACTTCTTGGCAAAGTACCTATAATTTGATAGAAGCTAAAGAACCTGAAGTGACAACAGTAGAAGCCACAGTAGATACAACTCAAAAATCTGAAGGTACTTTAAAGGACTTAGCCGACTCTTTCCTTCATCGAATAGCAGCTCGGGAACAAATTCTCCCATATACGGATATAGTAAGGTGGGCAATTGAGGAACTCCCAATTACAGACAGAACCTTCTGCACCAGAGATGGGAGAATCTTCGGTTCATTTCAAGCTAATGATTTGAGGCAAATATATCATTTGCCTGAGCCAGAGAAGAAGTACAACAACGCATTTCTGGAGAAATTCCAAAATGAGAACGAAACTGAATCCGAACCCATTCGGAATTGGAGGCAGAATCCGACAAAACACAAGCATAAATCTTCCGGTATGTATTCTGTTGATTCTCTATGTTCTCCTTATTGTTATGCTGGGATCATGATGTGTAGATTTTGGGGTTTGCACGACTCCTCTAATTTCACTATAGAAATGGTTCCTTTAATGGAGGCAGCATGTAATAGTGAAATTATGGATTGGGGAACTATACTGTCCGACAAATTAGCCACTGCAGTTCTTGATTCGGTTGGAGAAACTTGAACCATGCCTCATGCCACAGTAACAATTCTCATTCTGAATTTCCCGTGCTCGGCTGGAGGTGGACTCCACAAGACCCCATGCCCATTCACATATACCATCAGAAATTGTGGAAAACCTCCTATAGGCACCATTTATACCAAATCTGCAATGGCTTCATGTTACCCTTTCATTACTCTATTTTTGATAAACCTGCTCCCAAGATTTCCTACCAAGCAGGGATTGATTTAACTGGCATAGGGAGATGGTTTGCAGAGGAAAAATTTAATTATATAAGAATTTTTGGCAGCCAAGCTAAACCTCATGTTCTTCCTATGTACATACCTGATAAACTGCTGGCAAAGGAGATAGCCTATCAGATTATTTCCGAGGGCATTACACAAACTCTAAAGAAAAATAAGAAGCAGGTCTGGCCCTTTTTTCCTCTTAGATGTGGTATCTACACCTTGGATGATCTCAAACATGCAGAGAAATAAGCTACAAAGATAAAATCATTAACTCTAGCAACTCTCCCTAATAGGCAATTTGATCCCGACAAAGTTGCCTATAATGCCCTTGAACAGGCCAAATTGGCAAAGTTTGATCATAAAGAAGATATGTTTGATGACCTGTTCTCCATAGCCGAGTCAATGTCCCAAGTTAGATCGTTGGCCAGAATGAAATATCAAGATGAAGGGTTAGTTGAATTCAACAGACTTAGAGAACAGAGGTTGCAAACTCTGCCCCTAGATCTGTTAGCAACAAGCCCAGCAACAGGATCAAGCGAGCCTGAACAGGAGAAAGTGCAAGAGGAAACCCAGACAAAAGAGCAGGAACAGAGCACCATAAAGGTAAATCAAGATACTCAAATTGATCCCGAATTGCTCCAGGAATGGCAGCAATTCGATTCAATTATCAACAATCCTGAGGGTTCAAAGGAAGCCCAAACATCAAAAGTAGCAGACACACAGGATACCATTTCAGAACAAGTTCCAGGTGAAACCAGCGGCCTACCCAGTTCTAAATGAGTAGAGATAATCCCAAAGGACCCCTCTGATCAAGTTATTTTGCAGATAGAAGAAATTCCTCCCTTAGATGTCTTTTATAGCCCGAAACACAAAGCTGTGGTAAAACGACAAAGGAAGAGGAGAAGGAATGATCAGCCTTCCCTATTCCCAGAACTAACAGTGACGGGCAATGTAGTTTGGAAGGAGGAATTTGACCCCTCTGAGGACCTAACAAAACTATCACAATTTGCTGGAGCCTATTCGGCAGCAACAATAGATAAGGCATCGGAGGTGAGTCTTTTATTAAAAACAAAAGACCAGGATATTTTCTCATTACAAGCGCAACTATCAGAAGCACGGCAGAAGGTAGAGCAGGCAGAACTGCAATTGTTAACACAATAGCAAACCAATAATCAATTAACTCAACAATTGCAGGAAGAAAAGCAGAGGATTGATCAGAGTGCAGTCCAGAAGCAGAAAGAGTTATCAGAGGCATTGGCACAACTCAAGACAGCCAATGAACAAATGCTGAAGATAAAAGATGAGCAGATTGCTCAATTATCAGCCCAGCTTGAGAAAACAAAGAATCTTCCACAGGTAGCTGAATTCAGGGCAGAGGCAGTACAAATAAACAAAGCATTATTAACACAGATAAAGTTTTTATGTCAACAAATCGCCCAGGCAGAACCTTTATGTGACTTAACAACATCTCTAAGTCATAAATCAGCTGATGCTAGAACAGACTTCGAGCAGGCCAATGAGACATTGACCAATTATCTTGAGTGGCAAGGTACTGAGGAAGGACAGTTAGCTAAATTTCCAAAGATCCTAGAATTGCATAAAGAGATATTATTTATGGAATGGCAATCTCAGTTAATGAAAGCAGAGAGGGCAGTTTCCAGATGCAAATTAACCGCAAGTAATTTGGTTGAATTGATTAATGACATTCTCTACTTATCTAACATGATTTCTCAATGTACCCTAGGTAAATTGACATCAGCTAAAACATTGGAACAGTCATGTTACTCAGAGCTGGAGAAAACTGGCAGATTAATCGCAGGAATTAACAGTTTGACATGGGACACCTATTGGATGTTCTTAGTGAAACCTTACAGCCAGAGAGCCGCCCCCAAATGCCTCTCAGATGCAATCGGATGCATCATTCCCGAAATGCAGGATGCCACCTATGATGCCCAACTCAATTCTCGCCTTAACCGACCACCAGAAGTGGAGCCGATGCTTGCAATATGCCAGCTCAGGACTAAAGACGAATAGCCTAAGTGATGAATCATGCTGCCGATTACCAGATGGCCATAGAAGGAGATATTCCAGATCAAGTTACACCAACTTAGTAGCATTTTAATTTTGTAGTTTGTTAGTTTAATTTAGTATTTATAGACCCTTTCATGTATTTAGAAAGGGTCGTAAGTTTTTGTATATGTCTGAAACCTGAAGTTGCACTACTGTACTTCAGGCATATTTTTTATGAAAACTGGACCAATTTTTCCAAATTTTGATAACGAAGCTTTTATGTGGATGTGCACTACTGCCTTTATTTAAAAGTATTTCTGAGTCGGAAGAAGGAATTCAAATTGCAATTGACGTTGAGAAAGATTTGCAGCTCATATGGTACTATTATCTATGTCTGAATTCATTCTTTTTATGAAAATTGTTGTTTGATTAATTTTTGCTATTATTGAATATTTAAATGTGTTTTAACATCAATCTTTATACTTTCCACTACTGGATGTTTACAGTTTGCTATTCTTTCAATCATTTACGTATCAGTAATATAAATTAAGATAAGTGTAACAATGTTTTATCAATTACTTCGTTCAACTAATTGAACGAAGTAATTATTATTTAAATGAATATCTTTGTTTATTGAATAGTGTCATCTATATGCCTATTGACAAACACAGATCATCAAACGTTGCACTTAAGAATAGAAGCCTCCCGGGATAAAATAGTCATTTATATTTGTTGTTTATAGATTAAGTATTCCATTCACTATCACTTATTATTAAACCAATCACTCATTCACCCATTTCTATTCTTTATCGGGAAACTGGTCCCATTTTATCCATTCGGAGCCACCATCCCAAACGGAAAAGGAGCTGTTTAAGGTCCGGACCGGGTGGTCATCCCCCAATGTTGTTGCAACGATTTTCGAGGCATCAAGAGAACCCCACCAAAAGAAAGGCCAAGGAAAGTGGGAAATCCTAAATGCCACTACTTTTTTGCTCTTATGTAATAAATAAAATTGTGTGCAACTTGTATTTTATGCCACAATTTATGAATAGTCAAATAGTTTAAGCTTCGATAGTTCATATTTCAATTTTATGTTTTAGAGATAGAGAATAAAATGTGACCAAATTGTTTAATCTTGGCAGATAAGTAGATAGGTAGAATAAATAAAAGGAGCTCAACAGTTTAATCTGAGCCCATGGATGTAATAAGGTTAGAACTAGATAGATTTCCAAATGTAAAAGAAAAAGTGTGATGAGGGTTTGCCAGTCTAAGCGCACCCTAATAAAGAAGAAAAAATGGTAGGGTAAAGTAGGTAGGGTAGGTAGATGTTGTTGCAGAATTATATGTGATGGATAATGACTCCAAATGTGTTAAATCTTTATTTTCATCACAAGTGCTAAGGCAGACACTACACTGGAAGAATTTCAAACAAAGAAAAGTCAGATTATTAAATTCCCTACTCATTTTCCCCTAAAAATTTCACTAATTTCCCCTAAGTACTAAGGCGTTTGAAAATTAAAGGGGCTCAAGGCATTTCCTTGACTTTTGGAGGGACCGGATCCTCAGCGCAATAATTGGAAAATCCTAAGTTCTTAAAATCATTCATCATGACATTCACCCACTTCTAAAAATCTTTTCCTAAGTAAAATCCCATTTCACTTAGGAAAATTATTCAAACATTTCATAAAAACCCTATTCATAAAAACATAAGTTAAATACATTACTTTGATGTTTTACACTTAGCGCTTCTGTTCATTTCCATATTAATTTCTAACTTATTGTTTAAATCCCTATGCAAATTTACTTTTTCCCCATATTAATTTAAATAATTCCCATATAATATGTATCCCGTCCCGTTAGTTGAAAAATAACCATATATTTTAAAAATTCATTAATTGGTTGAAATTTCCAATTAAATAATAAACCCAACCCTTCGTCGTATAAAGGGATTAATTAACCCTCCATGTTAATTAATAACCTAATCCACCAATCAAATCGTTCCCGATGCGATTATTTTTAATAAATTACATTGGGCCCACCATTTTAATTCCCCTCCATCTTCCTTTCCCGATGACCGTTCGATCTATCAACTCAAGATCTATGGTTGTCGTCCATATCGCTGCCCATCCTCGTCCAAAAGTTAATGCGTGATGGCCAAGTGGTTTGCTGAACATTGCCACACCATGCATCATCCATTGTATGGAATTGCTCGCCCTTCACTGAAAACCACTCTTCCCCAAAAGCTGTGCGATGGAAACCACTTACCGCCTGCCTCCCGTGACAAAACCTCTGTACTTGCTGACGTCATCCATTAAAAAAAAAAAAACCCCCGCCAACCTTTGAATTTGTGAATAAAACAAAAGAACCCGCGTCATTTTAACATTATTTCATACAACAACCAGTGTCCCATGCAACGAATTTCGAAATCAACTGTCGAAAATTTCCAACCATTACCTTGCTGAAGAAAGTTGCAGTTGAGTAATTCAGAGTTCATCCTCCATAACCAGCACCTGTTTTCATCACTGTTTAGTTGTCGGAAAATAGGTATTTACCCAAATTCCTGCTGAACTCTGTAAAAATCCTGGTTTTGTTCTAAATTCCACACGAAAAACTGAAACAAGGTTTAAGATTGCTATTTATTTCATTCCTTAATTCCCAAAACTACAATTACATTTCTAGACCTGTGATTGTGCCCGTTTTTTCATCAAAACCCGCAATTCATTTCTGAATCCACAAGAACCAGAAATGGAGATTCCCGTGGCTCTAAATGTCACACCCCTAAATGCACCTCATAGAGATTTAGATTATCTGCCTTTAGTATATAAAGATTTCCAAATTAAAGACCTGGTTCTTAGTGAAAATCCTCTTCAAATTTTTTGCTACTGCGGATATAATTACTTAAAAGGTTCTGACATTTTTGGATTATGGGAATCCAATATTCCCATGTATTTTCTCCCTTCAGTCCATATTCTTCCTGAGATAATCCATTACTGCCATGCAAATTATGATCCCAATCAAAGAGCAGTTTTGTCCCCGAGTCAGACTATCCTTTTTCCCATAACTGCTCAGTCTATCAACGAGATTTTGCAATTTCAACCTGGTCAAGCCCTCACTCCCCTGTCCCTGGGAGAATTACTTGAGAAATCTTCCAAATTATACCATGAAGAGTAAAATCGCCTCTACCAAGCCTTCATGTTGCCAGAACATCAGCCCAAATGTCCTCCCCCTTATGGTTATAACTTTTTCACTAATGTGGGTAGGCTTATTCTGCATACGATATCTTCTATAATGGCTTTCAATACTAGTGAATATGTTTACCAATTAACCCTCGTATTGTTATCAATTTTTATCCCTCGACAGCCCCCTGCTATCAAGTATGATTTTGCTTCCTACATTGCAGATAAAATCCATGATCAGTTCATGAGATTAGAGAATTAAAGAGTGTTTAAATATTCCTCTGTTATATACCATCTCATGCTTTACTTTCAATCAGAGAGTTTCCCTTTCCATGCTAAAAAAGTTGATGCTAAAGGAAACCCTAGGTCTATAATCTTTTGGTCTGCCATCACTCATAATTCACCTGATTCTCGTTATTCCTACAATGAGTTTGTTGACCTATTTGTACACCCTGCAACCACCTTTTTCACAGGAGTCTCCCTTCCAAGGGTCAATAGTGAAATCAAGAAAATTCTTCAACTCTCAAAGAAATATCGAATAGGTGACTGGTACCTATACCGGAATCACATAGAAATCAGAATCTATGGATGTGAGTTATGCCCATTCAAGTTACCAAAATATGTCCCAATGAGACTCTTTGCTTTAGATTATTTCAGACAGATGATAAATTCAGATATATTTCATTTTTGCAATGCAAAGAAAAAGGGTCAACTCAAGATTAAAAGTCAATTAGGTCCCTTTGTTTGTAACTCTAGAGATGTTGGGAAGGATGTTGAAAGAATCTTATAAGACTATCTTAAATTACAGAAAATTTTCTTTTGGGTACCTTATAACCCAAACAACTTTATTTGTAATAGAAGAATGAAAAACAAATCATCACCATACATTCAACAAAGAATCCCAGAAATTGAATAGTATGCCAATATGGATGAATGGATGGATGGAACATTGATAGAACAAGATAGTGAGCAGGTCAATGTTGAAAATGTAATGAAATACCTTGAAAAAATACTTGACCTAGACTCTTTTGGATAGGTACAGATACTAGGTATTGGTTCTTCTTCTGCTGGGATTTCTCAACAAAAATTACAGGAAATCAGTGCATTGGCTATGGTAGCATCTAAAGGAAAGGAGAAAGAGGCTGATATACAATTTATAGAGAAATTTAAAATGACAGAACTGCATGAAACTTCTAAAGAACAGGGTCAAGTACAGATTTCTCCTACTCAGACCAATGTGGCAGAAATGTCAATTTTACAAACTCCTCTTAATGTAGAAAAGGGTAAAAAGAGAGATGTTGAAGCAACTACTCCTATCAGTGGATCTTCTCGACAGCTTGATGTTAAAATACAAAAATTGAATCCTCTTCTAGAAGTGGAATCTGTTCATGAAATCCCTGATAGTCAGACGCAAGAAGAATTGGGTAGTCAGCAAACATGTACATTCAGTGGGACATCCACTACTTTACATAGAAAAGAGTTGCAAAGGCAGCAAAATGCAGAAGTATCATCTTTCAAACCACCAGTGAAAGATGTCTGGGATATTAAAAGAACATTCATAATATAAAGGCCAGAAATGATCCACTCAAACTTCAATTGTACAATCAATGTTTGAATATGGCTCCTAAGAATCAACAGAGATTCATGTCAGCCTATGACATTCAACAGGGTAAAATGATAATGAGTCGCTTCAAACCCAAAGTGCACCAACCTCAAACAGCTGCAGATTATATCAGAACTAATTTTGAAGTCTTAGCAAATGATATTCATCCTTTGGATCAAATTGAGCTACATAAACAGACATGTGAAATGATTTATTCTACTCTGACAGATAAAGCAATAATGACCCAGAAATTGCAAGATTCTTTGGAGAATACTAATGCTCAACTAAATCTTGAAAAAGCCTCTTCTCAGGCTAAGGACAACAGGATAAAGACTTTGGAGGAAACCATTATTGGATTGGGTCATAATCCCAAGGATGTAAAAGGTATAGAAGCTTTGATCAGGAAAAAATATGATGATATTGCAGCCTTGAGAAAACAACTGAAGTTACCAACCTCAAGACATCCACAGACTGCAGAAATTATAAAGCAATATTCTGAAGAACAATCGATGGATTTTCTCTTGAAACTGAATGAGAAACTTAATGAAACTGAAAAATATCTTGAAAAGACATTGAAAGACAAGAAACCTAGTGCTCGAGCATCTACAACTGGAGTGATTACAGGTACTACAACAATAGGTCACCCAACATAATTGTCACAGGTACATACTTCCAATTTAAGTACAGAAGAATTAATAAAGTCAATGGAGGAATTGAAACTCCAAGTGACAAAGCTACAGATAACAAAGGTGCAACTCACCACTTTGGAACAAAAATATGATCTCTCGAAGATGAATGTTGCAGATAAAACAAGAGAGGTCAACAGATTAGAAAAGTTGGTCAACAAGTTGGAGAAGGATCTCACATTAGAGAAGCCTTTAAAGGAAATAAATGAAATTCTTTGGGACAACATCATCCAGTAAATAAGAGATGTCTGGCCCTCAATTCAAATAATGTATGAACATAATGATTTAGTCAAATTGGCTCTGGAAGAAGTCCTAAGAGCAAGAGAAGAAATGGGAAACATGCCTGAAGAAGCCAATGAACTTATCCACTTTTTGAATACTCAGAACAAGCATCAACTTGAAAAACTTGGCATTCAAGATGGGACAGGAACAATTTTCGAAATAAAAAGGTTTTTTACCGAAATAACTCTGATGCAGAATCTAGAACGAAGATGTTCTGATATGCAAGAGGAAATCACTGCCTTCATAAAAAGATTTGATATTTTGTTGAATAAAGGATTGCCTAGTCCTTTAGTTTCAGAGGATAAATTGATGGACCTTGAAATTTATGTTGAAAAATTAGATAAGCATGGTGACAATCAGGCCAGTACCTCAACTATTTCATCAACAATAGCATTGCCTACAGGAAAAATTCTTCATGATAGATTGGAAAATTTGTTTTATCTCGAGAATGAAGTAAAGAATTTGTTCCCAATTCAACCTAATTTCTTTAGGTATACAGAGACTGATGAAACTCTCAGAAAGATGCAAAGAACCAGAATACCAGAATATAAATGGTGGGAAGAAATGTTAGAACTTTTTTAAAAACTATCCTTACATGAATTTTTGATTATGTACTACAGTAAGTCATGATAAAGAAGGATAAAAGAGTATCAGTGCAGTTAAAGAGTATCAGTTAAACGGAGCATCCAACACAGAATTACTGAAGAGGATAGCAGCAAGCTAAATCATAGGGTCTTCCTCCAACACACTCTCAAAAGAAGGAAACAGCACAACATTAGTTACCATTTCTCTTATCTATGAGACCATCTGTGTCTAGTTTGTTGTAAAATACTTATGAGTCATCCTATATTATATCTCAATTTTTTATGAGATATTTTTTATAACTTTTTGTATAAATACTCCCTCAATCGGAGTATTGAGGGGTGGATTTTTTAAAACTTTGTTGTAACATTGACTATTTTGGAATAAAGTGTTTTTGGAGAAATTTTGTGTGGCTAGCTGGATGAGGAATTGATGCGAAAGACTTTTTACAGGATTATTGTGACACACTACGGATCAATAATTCATCTAGCTCTTGTGTGTTGAAGTATTTATATTTGTCTATTATATCATCTGTGTTTCATTTCTGAATGATTAACGAAAACGAATAAATCAGAAAGTGCTTAAGTGTAATCTGATTTTAATTGTTGTTATTCTAAATGTTTTCTTCTGCAACTGGTTATTCTTAATTTCTCATGTTTTTCTAGTTTAAGCATTTTGATTATTTAGTAAAGAATACTTAATTTCTCTTTACTAATAATCACTCAATTTCCCTCTTTTGAACGTGTTGAAAGATTATTAATTGCCTTTCATCCATTTTTATTTCATCCCATTCAATTTAGATCTATAATTGTTCCCTGTTTTATTATCTTGCCATGTGAAACCATCTCTTCTTAAGAGACTTAATCCAATTAAGTTATCCTGTTTGACTCCATTAGCCCAATGGCCTGAATTTCTCAATCTTACCCTTATCTATTGAAATTCCATCACCCAAACTCAATAAAAACCCTTGGACTTTATAACTAGCCTAATATCTTCTAAAACAAAGCTAAATTTTACAGAGAGAGCCCTCTCTGGGTGCAGTTTGGCTAGATTCTGTACCTAAAAGTTGTTTTGTGGTTAGCTCGGACCCGTTTCCTCTTCCCAAAAACTTCAAGGAAAATTTGAGTGATAACACCACCAGTTTATCTTCTGCCCATTTATAACACAATGGACCTTTTCCTTTGTAAATATTAAAATTTTATTTTAATTGGTTTTACAAAGGTCTTGCCCCCATCGCTTATCCCCATCGCTTATTCCCATCGCATCGGAATTTTCCATACATAATTTGCTTCTGCTCCCTCTCCAATTCTGATTGCGATGTATAACTCCTGGGTCCCACCTTAAAGGCCTTTCAACACAAAAAATATTTTCCTCTTTGTAAAAGCGCCAAACTGTTTTTAAGGTGTTTTGAAAGGAAATATCCCTTTGGCCTATCTTTTCTCCATATTTCCATTTTTCCAATCGCATCGGAGCTTTTGGGCGTTGTTTAAAATATATCCAACCCCCCCGATCCCCCATTGTGATTACACCATCGCAACATATTTCTCCATTATATATTGTATCCCCTCTCCCCCATCTATTGCGATTGCGATTGCGATTTTGGACCCCACCATCTTTCCCTTCCCTTTTTCTCATTCGAAATGGGTTTCTCCCTTCACTAAAGGCATAATTTCATTTTATTTTATTTCAAAGGCATTTCTCAGCATATATTACATTTTTAATAAGGAAAAGAAACATTCAAAGTGCTGAGAGCTTATATAAGACAAATATTCCTATAGCAGTAAGAAAATAGGGATCTGCTCTTCAGATTGCCTATTTTTCATTCATCCAGCATATCAATGAATCTCCCCAAGTGGTCAAAATGTATTGTTGTTCCTTATATTTAGGGCCAGATTCTCAATTCTCTTTTCCATATTCAGATTTCAGTTCTTGAGGTGCTTCAATGGTTTCTCTTCTAGATAGGTTCTCAAGATATAACCAGATTCTGGTTCATCCTAAGGACCAGGAAAAAACAGCTTTTACAACACCATAGGGTACATTCAAGTACGTTAAAATGCCATTTGGACTTAAAAATGCTGGAGCAACCTTCCAAAGAGCAATGGAAATTGCGTTTGCAAAAGAAATTCATAACTTTCTTGTTATATATCTGGATGATTTAACTTTTTTTTCTAAATTAGATCAGCAACATTTCGACCATCTCAGACAAGTATTCATAAAATGCAGAAAGTATGGTATCTCCTTGAATCCAAAAAAGTACTTGTTTGGTCTTGAAGAAGGTAAAATTTTGGGCCATATTATTTCCAAAGATGGTATTAGAATCGATCCTGCTAGAATAGAAGCTATATTGCAGATACCTCACTCTAGAAATGCTAAAGAACTTCAAGCTTTCATAGGAAAAATCAATTTTTTGAGAAGATTCATATCTAGCTTAGCTGAATTAATTAGATTTCTTACTAACATGTTAAGAAAGGATTCAAGTATTAAATGGGTAGTAGAAGCCAAAAAAGCATTTGAAGAAATTAAAATGGCTTTGACTAGAACACCAGTTCTTACCAGTCCACAATTTGATAGAGACTTCATAATATTTTCATTTGCATCAAAACATACTGTAGCAGTTGTTTTATTACAAAAGGATGATCAAGCATGTGAAAAACCTATAGCCTTTTTTAGTAAAGCACTAAGGGATGCATCATTAAAATACAACATCATGGAAAAACAAGCTTTTGCACTCGTAAAAGCCATTAAAGATTTTAGAATCTATATATTATATTCCCATGTGATAGCCTATGTACCAAATGTTGTTGTCAAAGACATCTTAACTCAAGATGGAATTGAGGGCAAAAGGGGTAAATGGATTGCTACCATATTAGAATATGATATTGAAATAAAACCTACAAAGCTTATAAAAGGACAGGGGTTGGCTCAACTCATGAAAGAAACAAATTACCAAGCCCTGGATATTAATGAACTGGATGATGAATAGGAGATGGTGACTCCACAAATCAGCCAGGCCTTCTTAGATTCACCTTGGTATGCCGATATAATTTATGTATTTTTAAACTTGCAAGCTCCTCTAGGTTTATCCAGAACAAAGAAAACGTTTTTAAAGATGACATCTTTAAAGTTTTGTATTTTAGATAATGTTCTCTTTTGGAAAAATCATGATGGTATTCTATTGAATTATTTTTTAAAATATAAAGCTGACAAGGCTCTCAATGAATTCCATGCAGGAGACTGTGGTGCACACCTTTATTGGAAATCGACTACAGATAAGATCCTAAGAGATGGATTTTATTGGCCAACCTTGTTCTCTGATGTAAACAAATTTGTCACTACTTACCATAAATGTCAAATTTTTGAAGGCAAGAGAAAACTATTACCTTTACCCTTGAAACCAATTTCCACTGAAAAACCTTTCCAACAATGGGGCCTGGATTTTATTGGAGAAATCCATCCTCCTTCTTCTGGCCAACACAAATGGATCCTCACTACCACAGACTATTTTACTAAATGGATTGAAGCAATTCCTTCCATACAAGCCAATGATACTGTGATTATAGGATTCCTAGAAGCCAATATATTATCAATATTTGGTTGTCCTGAGAAAATTATAACTGATAATGTTGCTGCCTTCAAATCTAAAAAGATGATAAGTTTCTGTAATAAATATCATATCACCTTAGGCCATTCCACAACCTATTACCCTCAGGGTAATGGACTGGCTGAATCTTCCAACAAGAGTCTCATCAATATTATTAAGAAATTATTGGAGGAAAATAAGAAAAATTGGCACAAGAAACTTATAAATGCACTATGGGCAGACAAAATCACCACCAAAAAATATATTGGGACCAATCCTTATGAGTTAGTATATGGTATAGAGGTTGTATTTCCTTCATCTTTAGGAGTTCATGTAATGAAATTACTTCAAGAAGCTCAGGTTGACCCTACTGATATTCAAAGGAGAATAAATCAAACTATCAATTTGCAGCAGACCAGAGAGGAAGTTTATCTAAGATCCCAATTATTACAGGTGAAACTAAAGAAGATATTTGATAAAAGGACCAAGGCAGAATTTTTCCAACTGGGAAACAAAGTTTTAAGATGGGATTCCAGAAGAGAGGATAAGGGAAAACATGGGAAGTTTGACTTTCTGTGGAAAGGACCTTATATTATTCATGATTTACAAGGAAATAATACATATTTTCTGAAAAAATTGGATGGTATAGAAACTGAAGAAGGACCAGTTAATGGTCAAATGTTGAAACATTACTTTGATCGTATTTATTAGGATATCCTGATTTTTAACATGTACATACTATATCCTTTGTAATGTATCAGTTTGGAGTGGATAGTAACTTACTTGAGTTGAAGCCCGAGGAGAAGGCCCTAGGCTTCAAAAGTATTACTGTCATACATATAATAAAGAAACAAGCAGAAGAATATTCCATGGTTCAGTGAAAATAATTCTGAGGGAAACTGACATGTTGTTCTTGACTTTTCACCAGGAAAATCCATCCCCAAGTGGAGCCAGTGTTAGACTCCTATACCAATAGGTGTCATATATTATGATTGACTTGATAAGCTATGTAATATGTTGATACCTTTTCTTGTTGCAAAGGTTTTCCATATTGTCAAAAAATCAATAAATTTAAAAAATGTGAAGAGGGTATACCCTAAAAGAAAAATCAAAGGGTGAAAAGAATAAAATGGCCAAACAAGTGAAAGAAAATGAACCCCACCAAAAGAAAGGCCAAGGAAAGTGGGAAAGCCTAAATGCCACTACTTTTTTGCTCTTATGTAATAAATAAAATTGTGTGCAACTTGTATTTTATGCCACAATTTATGAATAGTCAAATAGTTTAAGCTTCGATAGTTCATATTTCAATTTTATGTTTTAGAGATAGAGAATAAAATGTGACCAAATTGTTTAATCTTGGCAGATAAGTAGATAGGTAGAGTAAATAAAAGGAGCTCAACAGTTTAATCTGAGCCCATGGATGTAATAAGGTTAGAACTAGATAGATTTCCAAATGTAAAAGAAAAAGTGTGATGAGGGTTTGCCAGTCTAAGTGCACCCTAATAAAGAAGAAAAAATGGTAGGGTAAAGTAGGTAGGGTAGGTAGATGTTGTTGCAGAATTATATGTGATGGATAATGATTCCAAATGTGTTAAATCTTTATTTTCATCACAAGTGCTAAGGTAGACACTACACTGGAATAATTTCAAACAAAGAAAAGTCAGATTATTAACTTCCCTGCTCATTTTTCCCTAAAAAATTCACTAATTTCCCTTAAGTACTAAGGCGTTTGAAAATTAAAGGGGCTCAAGGCATTTCCTTGACTTTTGGAGGGACCGGACCCTCAGCCCAATAATTGGAAAATCCTAAGTTCTTAAAATCATTCATCATGACATTCACTCACTTCTAAAAATATTTTCCTAAGTAAAATCCCATTTCACTTAGGAAAATTATTCAAACATTTCATAAAAACCCTATTCATAAAAGCATAAGTTAAATACATTACTTTGATGTTTTACACTTAGCGCTTCTGTTCATTTCCATATTAATTTCTAACTTATTATTTAAATCCCTATGAAAATTTCCTTTTTCCCCATATTAATTTAAATAATTCCCATATAATATGTATCTCGTCCCGTTAGTTGAAAAATAACCATATATTTTAAAAATACATTAATTGGTTGAAATTTCCAATTAAATAATAAACCCGACCCTTCATCGTATAAATGGATTAATTAACCCTCCAGGTTAATTAATAACCTAATCCGCCAATCAAATCGTTCCTGATGCGATTATTTTTGATAAATTACATTGGGCCCACCATTTTAATTCCCCTCCATCTTCCTTTCCCGACGACCGTTCGATCTATCAACTCAATATCTATGGTTGTCGTCCATATCGCTGCCCATCCTCGTCCAAAAGTTAACGCATGATGGCCAAGCAGTTTGCTGAACAGTGCCACACCAAGCATCATCCATTGTATGGAATCGCTCGCCCTTCGCTGAAAACCACTCTTCCCAAAAATATATGCGATGGAAACCACTTACCGCCTGCCTCTCGTGACAAAACCTCCGTACTTGCTGACATCATCCATTAAAAAAAAAAAACCCCCGCCAACCTTTGACTTTGTGAATAAAACAAAAGAACCCACGTCATTTTCACATTATTTCATACAACAACCAGTGTCCCATGCAACGAATTTCGAAATCAACTGTCGAAAATTTCCAACCATTACCTTGCCGAAGAAAGTTGCAGTTGAGTAATTCAGAGTTCATCCTCCATAACCGGCACCTATTTTCATCACTGTTTAGTTGTCGGAAAATAGGTATTTACCCAAATTCCTGCTGAACTCTGTAAAAATCCTGGTTTTGTTCTAAATTCCACACGAAAAACTGAAACAAGGTTTAAGATTGCTATTTAGTTCATTCCTTAATTCCAAAAAATGCAATTGCATTTCTAAACCTGTGATTTTGCCCGTTTTTTCATCAAAACCCGCAATTCATTTCTGAATCCACAAGAACCAGAAATGGAGATTCCCGTGGCTCTGAATGTCACACCCCTAAATGTACCTGACAGATATTTAGATTATCTTCCTTTAGTAGATATAGATTTCCAAATTAAAGACCTGGTTCTCATTGAAAATCCTCTTCAAATTTTTTGCTACTGCGGAGATAATTACTTAAAAGGTTCTGACATTTTTGGATTATGGGAATCCAATCTTCCCATGTATTTTCTCCCTTCAGTCCATATTCTTCGTGAGATAATCCATTACTGCCATGCAAATTATTATCCCAATCCAAGAGCAGTTTTGTCCCCGAGTCAGACCGTCCTTTTTCCCATAACTGCTGAGTCTATCAACGAGATGTTGCAATTTCAACCTGGTCAAGCCCTCACTCCCCTGTCCCTGGGAGAATTACTTGAGAAATCTTCCAAATTATCCCATGAAGAGTAAAATCGCCTCTACCAAGCCTTCATGTTGCCAGAACATCAGCCCAAAGGTCCTCCCCCTTATGGTTATAACTTTTTCACTGATGTGGGTAGGCTTATTCTGCATATGATATCCTCTATAATGGGTTTCAATACTAGTGAGTATGTTGACCAATTAACCCTCGTATTGTTATCTATTTTTACCCCTGGACAGCCCCCTACTATCAAGTATGATTTTGCTTCTTACATTGCAGATAAAATCCATGATCAGTTCATGAGATCAGTTTAAATATTCCTCTGTTATATACCATCTCATGCTTTACTTTCAATCAGAGATTTTCCCTTTCCATGCTAAAAAACTTGATGCTAAAGGAAATCCTAGGTCTATAATCTTTTGGTCTGCCATCACTCATAATTCACCTGATTCTCGTTATTCCTACAATGATTTTGTTGACCTATTTGTACACCCTGCAACCCCCTTGTTGACAGGAGTCTCCCTTCCAAGGGTCAATAGTGAAATCAAGAAAATTCTTCAACTCTCAAAGAAAAACCGAATAGGTGACTAGTACCTATACCAGAATCACATAGAAATCAGAATCTATGGATGTGAGTTATGCCCATTCAAGTTACCAAAATATGTCCTAATGAGACTCTTTGCTTTAGAGTATTTCAGACAGATGATTAATTCAGATATATTTCATTTTTGCAATGCAAATAAAAAGGCTCAACTCAAGATTAAAAGTCAATTAGATCCCTTTGTTTGTAACTCTAGAGATCCTGGGAAGGAAGTTGAAAGAATCTTATAAGACTATCTTAAATTACAGAAAAGTTTATATTGGGTACCTTATAACCCAAACAAATTTATTTGTAATAGAAGAATGAAAAACAAATTATCACCATACATTCATCAAAGAACCCCAAAAATTGAATAGTATGCCAATATGGATGAATGGATGGAAGGAACATTGATAGAAAAAGATAGTGAGCAGGTCAATGTTGAAAATGTAATGAAATACCTTGAAAAAATACTTGACCTAGACTCTTTTGGATAGGTACAGATACTAGGTATTGGTTCTTCTTCTGCTGGGATTTCTCAACAAAAATTACAGGAAATCAGTGCATTGGCTATGGTAGCATCTAAAGGAAAGGAGAAAGAGGCTGATATACAATTTTAGAGAAATTTAAAATGACAGAACTGCATGAAACTTCTAAAGAACAGGGTCAAGTACAGATTTCTCCTACTCAGACCAATGTGGCAGAAATGTCAATTTTACAAACTCCTCTTAATGTAGAAAAGGGTAAAAAGAGAGATGCTGAAGCAGCTACTCCTATCAGTGGATCTTCTCGACAGCCTAATGTTAAAAGACACAAATTGAATCCTCTTCTAGAAGTGGAATCTGTTCATGAAATCCCTGATAGTCAGACGCAAGAAGAATTGGGTAGTCAGCAAACATGTACATTCAATGGGACATCCACTACTTTACATAGAAAAGAGCTACAAAGGCAGCAAAGTGCAGAAGTATCATCTTTCAAACCGCCAGTGAAATATGTCTGGGATATTAAAAGAACATTCATAAATATAAAGGCCAGAAATGATCCACTCAAACTTCAATTGTACAATCAATGTTTGAATATGGCTCCTAAGAATCAACAAATATTGATGTCAACCTATGACATTCAACAGGGTAAAATGATAATGAGTCGCTTCAAACCCAAAGTGAAACAACCTCAAATAGCTGCAGATTATATCAGAACTAATTTTGAAGTCTTAGCAAATGATATTCATCCTTTGGATCAAATTGAGCTACATAAATAGACAGGTGAAATGATTTATTCTACTCTGACAGATAAATCAATAATGACCCAGAAATTGCAGGATTCTTTGGAGAATACTAATGCTCAACTAAATCTTGAAAAATCCTCTTCTCAGGCTAAGGACAACAGGATAAATACTTTGGAGGAAATCATTATTGGATTGGGTCATAATCCCAAGGATGTAAAAGGTATAGAAGCTTTGATCAGGAAAAAAGATGATGATATTGCAGCCTTGAGAAAACAACTGAAGTTACCAGCCTCAAGACATCCGCAGACTGCAGAAATTATAAAGCAATATTCTGAAGAACAATCGATGGATTTTCTCTTGAAACTGAATGAGAAACTTAATGAAACTGGAAAATATCTTGAAAAGACATTGAAAGACAAGCAACCTAGTGCTCGAGCATCTACAACTGAAGTGATTGCAGGTACTACAACAATAGGTCAGCCAAAATAATTGTCAGAGGTACATACTTCCAATTTAAGTACAGAAGAATTAATAAAGTCAATGGAGGAATTGAAACTCCAAGTGAAAAAGCTACAGATAACAAAGGTGCAACTCACCACTTTGGAACAAAAATATGATCTCTCAAAGATGAATGTTGCAGATAAAACAAGAGAGGTCAACAGATTAGAAAAGTTGGTCAACAAGTTGGAGAAGGATTTCACATTAGAGAAGCCTTTAAAGGAAATAAATGAAATTATTTGGGACAACATCATCCAGTAAATAAGAGATGTCTAGCCCTCAATTCAAATAATGTATGAACATAATGATTTAGTCAAATTGGCTCTGGAAGAAGTCCTAAGAGCAAGAGAAGAATTTGGAAACATGCCTGAAGAAGCCAATGAACTTATCCATTTTTTGAATACTCAGAACAAGCATCAACTTGAAAAACTTGGCATTCAAGACGGGACAGGAACAATTTTGGAAATAAAAAGGTTTTTTACCGAAATAACTCTGATGAAGAATCTAGAACGAAGATGTTCTGATATGCAAGAGGAGATCACTGCCTTCATAAAAATATTTGATATTTTGTTGAATAAAGGATTGCCCAATCCTTTAGTTTCAGAGGATAAATTGATGGACCTTGAAATTTATGTTGAAAATTTGGATAAGCATGCTGACAATCAGGCCAGTACCTCATCTATTTCATAAACAATAGCATTGCCTACAGGAAAAATTCTTCATGATAGATTGGAAAATTTGTTTTATCTCGAGCATGAAGTAAAGAATTTGTTCCCAATTCAGCCTAATTTCTTTAGGTATACAAAGACTGATGAAACTCTCAGAAAGCTGCAAAGAACCAGAATACCAAAATATAAATGGTGGGAAGAAATGTTAGAACTTTTTTAAAAACTATCCTTACATGAATTTTTTATTATGTACTACAGTAAGTCATGATAAAGAAGGATAAAAGAGTATCAGTGTAGTTAAAGAGTATCAGTTAAACGGAGCATCCAACACAGAATTACTGAAGAGGAAAGCAGCAAGCCAAATCATAGGGTCTTCCTCCAGCACATTCTCAAAAGAAGGAAACAACATAACATTAGTTACCATTTCTCTTATCTATGAGACCATCTGTCTCTAGTTTGTTGTAAAATACTTATGAGTCATCCTAGATTATATCTCAATTTGTTATGAGATATTTCTTATAACTTTTGTATAAATACTCCCTCAATCAGAGTATCGAGGGGTGGATTTTTTAAAACTTTGTTGTAACATTGACTATTTTGGAATAAAGTGTTGTTGGAGAAATTTTGTGTGGCTAGCTGGATGAGGAATTGATGCGAAAGACTTTTTACAGGATTATTGTGTCACACTACGGATCAATAATTCATCTATCTCTTATGTGTTGAAGTATTTATATTTGTCTATTATATCATCTGTGTTTCATTTCTGAATGATTAACGAAAATGAATAAATCAGAAAGTGCTTAAGTGTAATCTGATTTTAATTGTTGTTATTCTAAATGTTTTCTTCTGCAACTAGTTTAAACAGTGAATTCTTAATTTCTCATGTTTTTCTAGTTTAAGAATTTTTCTTATTTAGTAAAGAATACTTAATTTCTCTTTACTAATAATCACTCAATTTCCCTCTTTTGAGCGTGTTGAAATATTATTAATTGCCTTTCATCCATTTTTATTTCATCCCATTCAATTTAGATCTATAATTGTTACAAATTTGATTATCTTGCCATGTGAAACCATCTCTTGTTAAGAGACTTAATCCAATTAAGTTATCCTCTTTGACTCCATTAGCCCAATGGCATGAATTTCTCAATCTTACCCTTAGCTATTGAAATTCCATCACCCAAACTCAATCAAAACCCTTGGACTTTATAACTAGCCTGATATCTTCTAAAACAAAGCTAAATTTTACAGAGAGAGCCCTCTTTGGGTACAGATTGGCTAGATTTTGTACCTAAAAGTTGGTTTGTGGTTAGCTCGGACCCCTTTCCTCTTCCAAAAAACTTCAAGGAAAATCTAAGTGATAACACCACTAGTTTATATTCTGCCCATTTATAACACAAAGGACCTTTTCCTTTGTAAATATTAAAATTTTATTTTATTTGGTTTTACAAAGGTCTTGCCCCCATCGCTTGTCCCCATCGCATCGGAATTTCCCATACATACTTTGCTTCTGCTCCCTCTCCAATTCTGATTGCGATGTATAACTCCTGGGTCCCACCTTAAAGGCCTTTCAACACAAAAAATATTTTCCTCTTTGTAAAAGCGCCAAACTGTTTTTAAGGTGTTTTGAAAGGAAATATCCCTTTGGCCTATCTTTTCTCCCTATTTCCATTTTTCCAATCGCATCGCTTTTGGGATTTGTTTCAAATATATCCAACCCCCCAATCCCCCATTGTGATTACACCATCGCAACATATTTCTCCATTATATATTGTATCCCCTCTCCCCCATCGATTGCGATTGCGATTGCGATTTTGGACCCCACCATCTTTCCCTTCCCTTTTTCTCTTTCGAAATGGGTTTCTCCCTTCACTAAAGGCATAATTTCATTTTATTTTATTTCAAAGGCATTTCTCAGCATATATTAGATTTTTAATAAGGAAAAGAAACATTCAAAGTGCCGAGAGCTTATATAAGACAAATATTCCTATAGCAGTAAGAAAATAGGGATCTGCTCTTCAGATTGCATATTTTTCATTCATCCAGCGTATCAATGAATCTCCCCAAGTGGTCAAAATTTATTTTTTTTCCTTATATTTAGGGCCAGATTCTCAATTCTCTTTTCCATATTCTGATTTCAGTTCTTGAGTTGTTAAAATAGCTCCCCTTTCTGTGGTTCTATGCTCCCACATTTCATTCTATTTAATGTAATTGTAAATCATTTGCAAAGAAGTCTAAAAATCATTAAGTAAGCAAATAGTTGTGGAAATCAAGGAGGACGCTCTATGCTCCATTGTAACAGTTTGGACAGGGAATTAATAATGAGATGCAGCTCTGATTTGTGGGATCCATGTGGTATAATTTTTCGCATATGTTTCTTCCTTTGTGTTCATATGTCAATTTTTATGTGTATCATTCATTCATAGAACATCTTTGTTTTGAATGCTTTCAAGATAGATAGGTAGAATCCATTTGTATGCTCTGCCTTGGGAAATCATTCAATACTCTATGTTTTCTTCTGTCTAAAAGGGATCCATCTTCTATGCCCATTTCAGCTCCTCACGAGTCTTTCCATTCCATCATTATTTAAACTTTAATTGCTCAAATTTCCTACCTAACTTGCCCCATGAAATACCCTATATCCTGATTTAATTTCCCAGTTTCAAACTATCCCATTTGTTCCATACATCCCTAAAAAATTCATTCATTTCATTTAAACATTTTTCCCATTATTATACCTAGCCTAAAATCAGTTTCTAATCATACTTTTTTGGATATATTTTGCAGAGAGAGCCCTCTCGTGGCCTTTTAGGGCTAGCTACAAGGCTTAGCGTGGTGTAGATGTTAACCTAACTTGCCTTTTCAGCCTGAGGTTCAAATCAGGTGATAACATTTCTAGCGACTTTGCTGGGGAGGAAATCTAACTGTCTTCAAGCTTATATTCTCGGCACTTTGGATGTGTTATTATGTTTTGAAGGTCATAGTCAGGCCCTGTGTGAATGAAAAAAATTGAAACCTCTGTCTTAAGGTTAAACCCAGGTTATATAGAACGCGACGATTCCTTATAAATATTTGTTGTCGAAGTAAAAATCTTGGTTCTATTGCCAGCGGAGTAATATTAGTGGGACCTAGGCATCGAGTTAACGTGAGAAGTTAAGCACCAAAGCACATTGAGAAACCCGAGTTAAAGCGCAGTTTATTTACTAGAAGCGGGTTTCAGAAACCAAAACGACCTTTGTCGCACGACTTTTGGCCCGGAGCAAAACCACGCCAAAAAAACGTGATCCAGTAACATTTGGTCACGTCATCTCAAAAATACCACCCATATCGTGCAACTTTCATGTGTTAAACCTTGGCCTTTGAAAAAACAAGAAATTGACGAGGATCGTCAGATCTAGAGAATGTTAGATCTGACGGAAATCACGCAGTGAAGTGCACGAGCAATAAATCAAGGTATGATCCAGAGGTTTTATATTATTTAATGTTTATTTAATTCATAAAAAGGTGAAATATGGATGCGTGGGGCCCCGTTGAATGAAATGTATGTTGCGTTAAATGGGTTTATGTTATATGTTCAAAGGTTGGTGTTTTTTAAAAGAACCGCACCATTGTTATAATTTGATATTACAACTGGAGTAAGGTTTGCTCAAGTATTTTTAATGTGTTCCCATATATCACATTAAAATTTAAAGATTTTCTTGAGAGCTTTGAATATTATTGCGAGGCAAACATTGTTAAAGCGCTTTGGAAGGGAATAAAATTACAAGCACTTATTCCAAAAGATCCATAGTCATAATATATTTTTGTTATCAGAGCATAAAGACAGATCACCCTAGTAAAATTTTCCCTGTAAATTCCTGGACTCTGAAAGATGATGTTCAGAGTTTGCTAGGCTGAAATAAAATTTTGTACAGTATAAATTTAACCACATTGGCTTCAAGAAGATACACAAGGGCCAATCCAGATCCAAATCCTCCCCCAGTGTTTTACAATCCTAATCTTATCCCAAGAATTTTCAGAAGACAAGAAAGATCGCTAAGTCCTAGACCTATCTTTAAATCCCATACTTGGCCCAGTGAGTGGTTTTTTATAGAAGACCTTTCTTTTGATGATAGTTTTCAACTTTATTTGTTTAAAAATAAGTCTGAAACTACACTTGAAGAAACAGTTTTAGATCCAGAATTCCTTGTAGATATTGAAGTTCAAAGGGAAAATTCCTCAATTGATCACTACATTTTGAATTCCCCTAAGTCATCTATCACTGTAACTAATATCCCTGAGCCTTCAGAGTCATCAGGAATAGTATTTCCTCCTCCTAATTCATCAGCATTCCCATCAGTCAATTCTCAGCTTTCATCTCCCCCATCAACACCTCCCTTAAATGCTAGTAGCACAAACACTATTGTAAATCCATCTCAGGTCATGGTTGCCTGATATGCACCCCTATTTTTACCTCAGGTTCTCAATGATATGCCTGCTGATTACCAAAGAAAAATCCCTATCTTTGATGCCACTCAAAGCATCACAACCCAACAGCATGTTGATAAGATTAATGAAATTTTTGATCTTCATGAGGTAGAGGCAGAGAATGTAACCACAAGGTTGTTTATCCAAAGTTTTGGAGGTGAAGTTAGAAAATGGTTCAGAGCCTTACCAGCAGGCTCTATTTGCACTTTATAAGAGTTACACATATATTTTTTAGACCAGTGGGAGGTAAAGAAAAACCCACTCCAAATTTTGTCTAAGTATGAGAATATTAAAAGAAATGTGGGAGAAACTGTACAGGATTATTGTCTAAGATTCAATGCTGTATACAATGCTATTCCGGTTAACCTGAAACCTCCTGTGGGATTAACCTTGTTCAAATTTCCAGATGGTTTCAATGCTGATATGGCATATCAGCCATGAGAAAGAGATCCCACTACGCTTGAAGGCATGTATAAGATAGTTGTAAGTGTAGAAGAAAATCTACTAGCCATAACAGCTCGAACCAGAGCTGAAAAAAATTCACTGTGAAAGAAGAACACTCTCCTTCAGATAGCAAGATGGAAAATTTGATCTGGACGGTAAAAAATATGGTTGATTGATTAATGATTGTCATATAGACCTGAACCTCAAACAAGGAATCCAAATTTCAGAGGACAACAGCCACAATTTAGAATTAAACAAAGAGAATAGAGAGCATAGGACCAAGCACCACCACAACAGCAAATCAGAACTCCATTGCAACAAAATTACGTTTAGGGAACAAAAAAAAATGAGGATGATGATCCTCTGATTGAAGCCAAACACTTCTTCACAACCGATGGTGCACCAATTTTTCTCACTGAAGACGAGGAATACACAGCGACTATAGACATTCGAAAGGATGTAGATTTTATTTTCGCCAATGATGCAGTATTAGAAGATGATTCCCATGATTATAAAAGAGGGAACATGAATTCTTTATGAGCCGAACAAAGGAAGTACTCTTTGAAGAACAGATATGCTCTGGTTAGTCCCATTCAGAAAATAAAAGAGCTCCAAATGAGGAACGATTCTCAGAAGAAAGGGAAAGACCCAGACGACCCTTCCTATAGCAAAACACCTTCATCGATTAAAATCCCAAGTGAGAAGAACCAGTAGAGCGTAGCAAAGGAGCAAGAAGAGAAGAAAGATCATCCCATTAAAGAGGTAGAAAAATTCCCTTCCTTTAATTTGGAGAATGAAATTTGTAAGCTGAAAGTGTCTATGCCTTTGACTGAGTTGGTGAAAAATAACACTTATAAAAATTAGGTGTCTAGAATTTTGCAAATAGACTCTGTTTCTTATATGGTTAATGTTGAGGATGACTATCCAGAACTCATCTTTGGTCTAGCCACAAAAGATCAATCTGAAGAAAGTGAAGTCCCTCCCTTTTACCTGAGTCTTAGATTACATGAGTTTATCTTGCATAACGCTATGTTCGACTCCGGAGCCTCACATAATTTGATGTCCAAAGCCAATATGGAGAATTTAGGACTTGATAATACCCGAAAAAACCATGATTTCTATTCCTTTGACTCTGGTATGGTCCATTGTATTGGTCTCATCAAAGACTTGGAAGTATCTTTAGATCAAATCCCAGCCAAGAATGTTTTGATGGATGTAGTTGTTGTTGATGTCCCACCACGATTTGGAATGCTTCTATCCAAGTCTTGGGGTGAAAAAATTAAAGGAACCATGCAGCTTGACTTCTCTTATGCCACCATTACCGTGTTTGGTCAGTTGAGAAAACTATATAGGGCAAAGAAAATTAAATACATGATCACTAGCAAAGAGGAGCCAGTTAAGCATCCCATTAATGCAGTCCACATAGATTTAGAGTCCTTTGTATTATATTCAGATGGTGGTTTGAATGATGAAAATTTTCAGTTGGTACAAGTAGATGAAATACCTGAGATTTCAGAGAATTTTAGGGAAGTCCTCAAACAGGAAAAAGGTAAAGCAGCCAACACTTTTGAGCGTCTTGCCTGCCAGTAGAAAAAATATTGTGAACAATAGAAAGATGAAGAAATCAGTCAAGATAAAGTGGAGAAAGAAGAAAAATTTAAACATCTACAAGAAGAAGAAGAAGGCCTTTGGAGCATGGACTTTGATGGAGTTGTTGGTAAGGATGGAGCTGGTATAGGAATATGGATTCGGAGTCCTGTTTACCAGCCTAAAAAGGTTCCTAGTAATGTTAGAGTATGTGCTTATAAGTTGGATTTTGACTCCTCTAACAATGAAGAAGAGTATGAAGCTTTGATTCCAGATCTGAAAATTTTGAAGAATTTAAATGCAAAGAGGATTTCTGTATATTTATATTCAGAGCGGATAATCAAACAGGTCAAAGGAGAGTAACAAGAAAAGGACCCACGATTGAGGGCATACAGAAATTCAGACCTGGAAATCTTGAATACATTTCCTGAGTACACTTTGACAGCGGTGCCCAGGATGCAGAACATCATTGCTAATTCTCTTGCCACTACAACAAGCAACTTGAAATCCCAATGAATTCTAGCAACATGTTTGAAATTTATGTCAAACATAGGCCTGCTGTTCCAGATAATTTAAGGTATTGGAAAATGTTTTGGGATGACAATGAGATCAATGCATTTTTGCAGAGTGATGGAAAATTATAAGATACCCCCATAGGAGGTGACTATGATGTTGATGATCATGAAATGGAAGCAAATCAGATGGACATATTGTAGTTGAATGACAATGTGATTCCTAGAGGTCTCATACCTTTAGAGGATCTTTTTGATCAGGATGATGTTGCTAAGAAACCAAGCTTGGTTCCTACTAAGAATAGAGTTGAAGATGTGAATCTTGGAACACCTAACAAGCCCAAGTTTGTGAAGTTTTCAAAGGCATTATCCCCTGAGGTAAAGGAAAAGTATGTTAAATTTCTTTCTGAATTTTCTGATGTGTTTGCATGTGACTATTCATATTTGAAGGTGTATGATAAAAAAATAATTCAACATACTATTCCCATGAAGTCGGATTAGAATCCATTTAGATAGAAGCTGAGAAGAATCAATCCGAAGCTACTGCCATAAATTGAAAAACATGTAAATAGATTGTACAAATCTGGTATCATAGTCCCAATTAGATTTTCTAACTTGATTTCAAATTTGGTCCCAGTACGTAAGAAGACAGGAGAGATAAGGTTGTGCATAGATTTTAGGAATCTGAATAAAGCATCCTTAAAGGATAACTATCCACTTCTGAAGATGGACCATATTCTGTAAAGAGTAGTTGGAGCATCTAGGATGTCACTACTTGATGGCTGCTCAGGCTATAACCAGATCTTGGTGCATGAGAAGGACCAAGAAAAAATTTCCTTCACAACACCCTGAGGAACTTTCCAGTATGCCAAAATGCCATTTGGACTGAAGAACGCTGGAGCCACTTTCCAGCGAGAAATGGACATTGCTTTTTCCAATGAAAAAGATGTTTTTCTTGTTGTTTATTTGGATGATCTGATAGTGTTTTCTGGTTTTGATGATGAGAATTTTCACCATTTTAGAGTTTTTTTTCAACGATGTAGAAATTTTGGGATTTCTCTCAATCAGAAGAAGAGTCTCTTTGCCATGGGTGAAGGCAACCTGTTGGGGCATATCATCTCTAAAGAGGGTATCTACATTGATCCATCTAGAGTGGAGACAATTCAACACATAGAACTTCCACGGAACAAAAAGGAGATTCAAACATTCAATGGTAAGATGAACTTCTTGCACCGATTTATACCCAATTTGGCTGAACATATAAGAGAAATTACTAACATGTTAAAGAAGGATAACATAGTAAAATGGAGCGAGGAAGCTATCAGTTCATTTAATCTGGTAAATTTTGCTCTGTCCAATGCCCCAGTCTTGATTAGTCCTAATTATACTCAAGATTTTATTATTTTTTCATTCGCTTTGGATCATACTATCGCTGTTGTTTTGATGCAAAAGAGGGACTAGATTGAAAAGCCATTTTCCTTTTTCAGTAGGACTATTAGAGATGCTTCTTTGAGGTATAATATTATTGAGAAGCAAGCATTGGCTCTTATAAAGACAGTGAAGTATTTTAGGGTCTATATTTTGCATTCACACACTATAGGATATGTTCCTAATGTAGCAGTAAAGGATGTTTTGATGCAAATTGATCGAGAAGGTCAAAGAGGTAAATGGATAATAGCTATGTTAGAGTATGATTTGGAGATAAAACCCAAAAAAATGATCAAAGTACAAGGCTTGGAAAAGCTGATGGTCCAATCAAATCTGCGTGCCCTGGATATAAACCTCATAACAACAATATCAGAAGATGAGGATGAAGGTTTGCTTGTTCCAATTTCAGACATTTTTATACAATCTCCATGGTATTCATATATTGTTTACGTCCTTCAACATCTTTCTCAAATTCAAGATAAAATCTTGAAATTCAATCCTCCTTTGGATAAAAAACAAAATCTGTTTGTGGATTGTACTTTCACATCCTCTGTAACCTTCTTTCTCTTCTGCATTGACTTGTTTAAGAGCTATGTCAACTCTCCTTCCTTCATCCTGAATTTTTGAGTCAACTAGCTGCTTACTATCATCTTCTTGTTTCCATAAGGAAAAATGGCTTTCTGCATTTCTAGCACATACATACTTCTTTATGTTTACTTGTGCAAAAATATCTCCAAAAATAGTTTGTCTTTCATCCTGAAAAATACATTCAACAGTTAATAATTCAAAATTAGAAAATGCATTACATTCTCCATCAATCCTACTCCATAGTTTCTCTAATTTTTCATCCTCTTGATGTGCATATGACATATCAAAAGTGTCATATCTTCCTCCATATTTCCTTGTCTTGAAAATGTCTACTTTTTTTTCACTTTCCTCTGAATGTTGTCTAATTTCAAAATTCTATTCTCTGCTCTTTTATTTAACCCTCCTTCCTTTCACACTTATTTTCATTCTTTCTTCTTCTCCCTTACAAATCTGTAAGTTACTAAATTTTCTTTTCCATACCTCTTCCTTTTCAATAAAAATCCGCCAATCTCTAATTCTCTTTGTTTCTTTACATGAAACAAAACCATATGCAACAGTTTTTTCCTTCCCTAATAATGTTCCTCTTAGAATAAAAATTATTGTCAACACCATGAATAGCAGTTTTCATTGAAACCATTTTCTACTCACTATAATTCATGAAAGCATCCTTACCTCCAGCCTCTGATATTTCCTGTCTCTCACAAGTTTTTTGATTATATTCCTCTTTTCTCTGTTTGCAATTTGCACAAATAACATTGTCTTCAAATTTCTGTTATGCATCAACCATTGTAGGCTGATCCTTATGTTCTTGACTGTCTTCTTTTTCTCTCCTCTTTATATCCTTTTCTAGACTAGCTATACCTTCGTGGATTGAATTCTCTTTATAAATCCTTGTTCTAGCATCTTCTAGAGTATAATATTTAGTAAGATCCTTTTCCATTAATGCTTCATTATGTTCTTCCAAGACAATTTCTTGTCCATTAACTCTCAATAAAAGTCCATAATTTTTGTGTAAAAATGAAAGAGATAATCCCATTACCTCAAATGGTTGCATTGTACACATATTTTTTGTTGTTTATGTCACAAGGCTATCTTCATACCTCTCTTCGGCTTCTTCTTTTGCAATCTGCAATTTCCTTTTATCTCCAGACTATTTTTCCTTCCTTTTCCAAATCTCACTAGATTCATTACCTCCAGCTTTCATGGTAGTTTTCAACATTTGTACATATGGAGTGTCTTTGAACACATTTTCATCCAAGAACTGCTCCATTATTGTCACCTCTTCTAACATCTTCATTTCTTCAACAGCTTGCATAAACATATCTTGTAAATATTGTTCATCACCTGCATACATACACAAATCATCAATTCCAAAAATACTAGGCTTTTCTTTCTTTTATGTCTTGATCATCACATCTCTCTGTTGATCCGAAATTGTCCAATAGTTTAGAAATTCATCAATGATTCATTTCTCAGCAAATTAATCTTCTTTCTCAGGTCTATAGTAGTCATATTCCATCTCTAACTCAACTGTTCTGAGTTCCTCTCTTAATCTGATATACATTCTTCTGTTTATCTTCTTTTGGAACAACTTCCACTTTATCTTCTTTCTTCTCACAGTCCAACCATAAATTTTTTCCTTCACACGCTTCTCAAGCAACACTATTATTGCATCAACACTTGCATTCAATTCTGCAATTTCTCTGTCAAATACTTCTTGACTCATTTCCTTACCTTTTCCATTTTCCTTGGCACCTTTCTTTCTTCTATTGTAGCTTCTCTCTGAACTCCTATTATGAATATTAGTAGTCACTTTATCCTCCATCTCTATGAGCTCCTCACTCATTATGAGCTGCACTAAGCCTCTACAACAACAAGTCCTCCCTGCTGCCACTAACCTCAACAATCCGCTCTCTAGACTTGGTATTTTGGTAAGCACTAGTTCTCTATTTTTGGAACCTCTTGAGCATTCTTCTTCTGCTCTTCCTAGGCTTATATCCTCCACTCACCTTCTCTTGAGAATAGTTCAATTGTTCTCCCTATCCAACTTTTAGCTGGAATATTTAGGTTCACTGCCACGAACAAAACTCTTCTCTCTCTTTACAGGGCCTTCTACTGTGTGTTGCTGTTATCATTTTATTTCTTATAGAAATAATTAAAATGGAACCAACATTAAAATGTGGCTCATACCTGAGAGATATTAAAATGATTGATCTCTTTGAGCTTCCACTGGCTTGGAAAATACACATGCTGCCTTACTTTTCACTGTCTACACTTCAATTCTTCTGTCAACTAAATTTCCCTTCTTGCTGAGTACATCCATATTCATTTTATTTCCTTACAAAATTTCTGTTGTAATTTCTTCATTCATTTCTTTGTCACAAATACTTGGCTGAAACTTCTGTTGTTGCTTTCATCACATACACATATCATTCAAATTATGCAAAGCATTTACCTGATCCTGTCTTCCTCACATTTTTTTTTTCACAATCTGCCTTTGATGAAATGCTACAGTTCTCATTGTCTGCAATATTTCAGAATTCCTCTTTGCATACAATCTCTTGTGTCATGTGCTTCCTCTGTATCAGATCCATTACAATGCAAATCATATACATGCTGAGAATAAAATACAATCCTTTTCAATCAAATCCATAGAGCATTAGTATATCTCTAATACCACTAATGATGCGGGGCTAGTGGCTAACCCAACCATCCCGTAAGGTTAATACTAACCCTGCCCTTACCTAAGAAAATAATCACAATCGGTTGATTTAAATTAGGCATCCATGGGTCAAATCCCCTCTTATTTAATTCTCAAAAGAATCTATAGAGGTTTCTAAACCTTTGATTAAAAACCCAACAATAATAGTTTCATATGTGGAAGCTGTCCCTTTTCATGATATTGTGATTATAAACCCTAATTAAAAAAAAAACCCATTCATTTAACTTCCTACTATATGGAACCAAGTTTGGATAAATATATAAGTCCCAACATGTATTAACCTTGGTCCACAATACTTCACATATCATTGTGGAATTTCATTAACCTCAACATAAGCCTTAAAATATTTATAACTTACCATTCCGCTAATTCAAAGAATTTCACATTTGTCGAGGCTCACTTGTATGCCAAATCACATATGGCCCACACTTTATCTCTATGTAGAACCTCTAAAACCAACCAATATTATATCTGTACTTCATTCTCTGTCGTCAGATTGACTTTGTTTCCGATTGGACGGTGTTCACATTCCAACCCTCTGTAACTTACGCGAATGATACCAGTGCGATAAAAGTTGTTTGAGGGTGCGACGTGTCGACTCCTCAATTGTATCACGTGCCTTTGAATATTTACCACTGAAGGCACAAAATTTGTGAAATATGTCACAAATGGTTTTATAAAACCACATAATAAAACCACATACCTTCACTCATCAGCTGTTTAAACTTGCCGACTCACCTTCTACATTAAACGACCCATCACATGAGTCAAACCCTCTTCGCATCTATGCACAGGTCTTATCAAGCCTTTACTTTATGATCGTTGATGTCGTTCGCCAAAATTCACAAGAAATGGGTTATCCGCAGATTTGTATACAATAGTTCAGTCATCCATTACCACTTACAATCAATCAACAAGCAGCAAAAATAATCCATATTCCATCCATTATCAAACACAGTAATTGCACATAATATTCCAAATATTTGTTAGATTCACAGTAAATAAACCAAAGGTCATATAGATACATGAATTGTACAATTCCACACTATCTTTGGTATTTTCCATAAAATATTTAGAAGCGAAAATACATTCAGTTTGACTACTATCAAAACCTCCTCTATGAGACCTAGCTATTGGTTTTTGACCATCATCTATTCCTCTATCTAACCTCTCTCTTTCTCTAAACCCTAACTCTTGCACTCTTCTACCACTCTCTTTCTTCCATCACATTCTTCATTCATTCATCACACTCTTACTCTTCTCAAATCTCTCTCTATTGTTTTTTTTTAATGCTTCAAAAGCTTACAATTTATAAAAGAAAAGGATTCATGAACCAATTTAGTTCAAATCCAAAAATCTCTCACTGTCTCCTAAATTATCTCTTCAACTCCTCTCTTTATTCAACAGAATCCTAGATTATATATTTTTTTAAATCCCTCAAATCCTCAATGTTCCTAGGATTCCTTACTGATCCCTAAGATTTTACAACTCATGAGATATTCTCCATAAAACAATTTACAACTTAAATTTCATCAAACTCAACTAAACTTAGAAAAAATAAATAAAATGATTAAGGGAACCCACTCACTTTAGTAAATGAGAAATAATACTCATGGGTCTTATAACTTTCGAAGAATGCTCCTACATCACACCATTAATAAGTGAAGTTCCTGAACAAAGAAATGTCATAAATAATCCTTCCTCAAGTTATGAGTACGATATAATCGAATCCTAATAACGATCAAAGGAATTAAATACTCTTAACTGTGGGTTAACATATTAATTATTAAAAGCTAACATTTTAATATGTGTATCAAGATAATATGCCAGCAAAGGTATCGAAATAAATGTCACAAGTCAAAGGTATTAATTAGGATCAATGTCCTAAGTAGATATAGGGTAACAAATGATATATATGACGATAATTTCCTATACGATAATGAGTTGAACTAAGAATTTCGAATTAAGTGGAATGATATTATGTGTATACAGATAACGTCCTTTCAACTTAGGCTAAGTGGGAAAGCAAATATGGAATTTCAAAAATACTCTAAAGTGGAGTAAGTAGGATATGGGAAGGTCATATGATATCTATAATCAACCTTATTTATATTTCATTATATTAATTATGTGATATAATTAAAGGCTGAATCCAATACTATAAGTCGATGTATGGATAAGTAGATTTAGTATTAATTATCATTATTTTCAAAAGGGTTAAACAATGGGTTATAAGTGGAATAAGTAGATACGAGTATATATAAATTTGTTAGATGGGTTGAGGACAAGTATAATATTAGAACATAGGTAGATATTGTAAGATAAAAATGAAATTTTTTATTTTAACAACAATGCTAAAATATGCATAAGATTACGAGGAAATAAATTAATGATAAAATAAAATAACTATTATAACAGAATTAAACACTTGAGGAACTGTCATCAAGGACATTCAATGCTAAAATTGAAATAGGAAATCATTTAACATGGTCACAGGATCATGAATCACAAAATTGTATTTTGTTCATCAAACAAGAGGTTGTTAAAGAAAATTTAACAACATAAAGTACAATTAAATGGAAACATTACAATATGATGAAAGGTAGTAAAATCAATGACGATAAAGTATCATTAATGATATAAATCATTTTTTTTGGGGGAAAGTGGATTTGTTACAAATGGTATCAGAGCTGCTGTTGAAAACACTGTGCCTATGTGTCCTCACACATAAAAAATAAAAACCCAAATTATGTTGTTGTAAATTAATTACAAATTTGAAAAATTTGTTGCACTAATTTATATTTTGTGCACATGTTTTTAGTGTAGAAAGGTACAAATATTATTATGGGTGAAAAAGGATGGTTGTATGTGGATTAGGGTGGTGAGGGAAATCCACCAGATCAAAGTGCTCATTTTTTGGATATGGTCAGGGATATGCCACAAGAATTGATTCAGCTTAGAACCAACAATGAACGACTATTGCAAGCCAAAGAAGAGCAATAGAGGTTGCTCAAAGAATTAACCTCAAGGTATAGTCATGGAAGTGAAGAAAATGGAAGAAAGAGGAAAGAAGTTGAAACCAACTCAGAAGGATCTGAGGATGGTGATGCTTCCAGACAACAGTCCAGAAAGGAAAAGGAATTGCAAGGAGAATTCTGAAAAATCAGACCTCCCACTTATGATGGTGAAAAGGAGGAGGATGTAGAAGCTTTGCTTCTGAATATGGTAAAATACTTTCAATTTTATGAATATGGAAGTAACTTGAAAGCCATATTGGCCATTTACCAATTACAGGGTAAAGCAATCCTGTGGTGGGAAGAAACCAAAATGGTAGATGTGCTGGATGAGAAAACTATTACCTAGGAATACTTTCAAATAAAATTCAAGTCTAGATATCTGAATGAGAGATATTATGATGAAAAATCCCAAGAATTTCATGAGATGATATCGGGATAGCTCACTATTGATGGGTTTGTTACCAAATTCACTAACTTTATTCGCTATGTGCCATATCTCAGAGAGGAAAAGGCCAAATTACAATGATTTTTAAACTGCTTACCGACTATCTATAAGGAGAGAATGGAATTGACAATCCCAAGACAATGGATGAAGTTATGCGCAAATCAAGACTGTGTTATCAATAGTTCAAAGGTAGAAATGATCAGCTCAAAAATTGGAAAAAAAAAGAAAAAGGGAAAGGTGAATCTAATGTAGAAAGAGTAAAAATAACATACTTGAAAAACTTTTGGAGAAACCATCAAAGGAAGAAGTTTAACGAAACTAGAGATAAACAACCAGCACAATCACAGATTTGGTCTAAGAAAATGGATGCAAGTAGCAAAAAGGAAGGGACTATAAAAATTAATGAACCACTAAAGTTATGGTGTTGTGGAGAACCTCACCTGTTACGTGATTCTCCTCATAGAAAAGTTCAAAATATTCAAGTATTACGAGAGGCGATTACTGTAAATGACATTGCTAGAAACATTCCAAGGATCAATGGTGCACTTGAGGATCGCCAAGATGAAGACCAATCAACTGTGATAGAAATCGAAGGTATGATTGTTGAACAACCTGTTACTATTTTGATAAATCAGGGAGAAAATTTAATCTATATAAGTCCTCAGATGGTGGAAAATTGCAAATTAAAATTGGAAAAATTTCAGCAGGCATGGTTAGTTCAGTTAGCTATGGTAAAAAAAAAAATAGGTACCCATAAAATTCCAAAAAATGTTGTAAATTTAAATGGGTACAAAACTAAACTGAGTTTAAATATTTTTCCTCTAGGCTCATATGATGTGTTAGTGGGAAGGGGCTGGTTAAATAATCATAAAAAAATAGTTAATTTCTTGGATAAAACAATTCACTGTATAGATGGTGAGGGAAAACTTGTGATAGTGAAAGGAAAACCAAGACCCATATCAATAAGGAATATTTCTGCAATACAATTAAGAATTTCATCAAGAAAATGATGTCAAGTGTATGTTGTATAAGTGGAATAATTGGGACTTTAAATTGAAAAAGAAGCTGTAGATAATTTACCAGTAATTAAAGAGTTTAAAGATGTATTTCTAGAGGAAATCCCCCATCTACCCCCTAAAAGATAATTTGACTTCTCAATTGAATTGGTACCGTGAGCTACACTTGTTCTTAGAGCACCATACAGAATGACTATTCCTGAATTGTGAGAACTAACTTCAACTACAAGAGTTATAAGATAGAGGATACATCAGACCAAGTGTGTCTCCTTGGGGAGCACTGATACTGTTTGTTAAAAATAAATATGGCACATTCAGGATGTACATAGACTAGAGATAACTAAACAAATTGACAATAAAGAAAAAATATTCGTTGCCTAGAATAGATGACTTATTTGATCATGTGAGAGGATCCACTATCTTCTTAAAGATTAATCTAATAACATGATATCATCAAGTCATGATCAAAGATGAGGGCATCAATAAGAAAACATTTAGGACAAGATATGGACACTATGAATTTATAATTCTACCTTCTAGAATAATTAATGCACCTGCTACATTCATGTGTTTAATGAATAGTGTGTTACACATGTATCTAGAAAAATTAGTTCTAGTGTTCATTGATGAAATTCTGGTATATTCCAAAAATAATAAAGAACAAAAATAACATCTCAGAATTTTCCTACAAACACTTAGATAACATAAGTTATATTCCAAACTCAGGAAGTGTGAATTTTACAAAGACAAAATTCAGTATTTGGGCCATGTAATTTCAGAGGATGAATTAGCAGTAGACCCAGAGAAAATACAAGCAATTATGGATTGGCATGTACCTGCTGATGTCCCAACCATAAGATCATTCGTGGGTATTGTTGGATACTTCTGAAGGTTTGTAGAAGGATTTTTAGCCTTAGCCTATCCTATTACTTCTTTACAGAAAAAGGGAGTAAATTTTGAGTGGACAACAAAGTGTCAACATAGTTTTGAACTGATAAAACTTAAATTGACAACTGCCCCATATTGAATATTATTGATCCAAACAAACAATTTGTAGTATGTATAGATTCATGTGTAGAAGGATTAGGAGGAGTATTGATCCAATAAAATTCAATCATAGCATATGAGTCGAGAAAATTAAAGAAACATGAACACAATTATATTGTATATAACTTAGAATTAGTTTTTGTGATACATGCAATGAGGATGTGGAGACATTATCTGTTAGGAAAGAGGTTCATACTAATGAAAGATCATACAAGTTTGTAATACTTCTTCACACAACTTGATTTAAATGCTAGACAATGTAGATGGTTGTCTTTCCTAAGTGAGTTTGATATGGAAATCAAACATGTTAAGGGGAAGGAAAATAATATTGAATATGCTATGAGTAGGAGCGATCATTAGATTTCAAATAATGCTGGAAGTAGTGTGAGATTTGAAAAACTACAAGAGAAATTGTAGAACACTGAAATATTGCGATATACTCAAAATCATAAGGGGTTGACTTATTATAAAAACATATTTTATATTCCAAATGTGACATTATTAAAACAGGAAATTTTATATGATATCATAAAATACCTTATGCAAGCCATATTGGTTATTAAAAACTTATTTTAGCATTCATAAATATACTTTTGGTACAGCTCAAGTAGCTAATGTATTTATGAAATAAATTGTGAAGCTACATGGTATTCCTAAAATGATTATATCAGAAAGAGATGCAAAGTTTACTTCAACCTTTTGGAAGATTCGGTTTGGAGGAATGGGCACCAAATTAAATCTTAGTACAGCATACCATCCTCAAACATATGGAAAAAATTGAAGAACTAACCAAATTTTATAAGTCATCTTACGAATGTATGTTCTAGACAGGCCTATAAGATCATAATATTTTTTGCATCTAGTAGAATTTTCATATAATAATAGTTATCAGGCTTTAATAAATATGAGTCCTTTTGAAGCATTGTATGGAAAAAAGTGCCACACTCTGCTTAGTTTGAGTCATACAGAAGATAAGTTAATTCTTTTACGTGATGCATTGCAAGAGATGGAAAGAATTGTGAAGAAAATTCAACAAAATATTAAAACAACTCAAGACAGACAAAAGAGCTATGTAGACAAAAAGAGAATTCATAGAGAATAAAAAGTGGGAGACCATTTTTATTTGAATATTAAGCCTAAAAAGAGTACCTTATATATGGGTAGTTGTGCTAAGTTAGCACCACGCTACTGTGGACCATTTGAAATTCTAGAAAGAGTGGTGCCAGTAGCTTATAAATTTTCTCTAGCTAGTCACATTAAGGTTCACAATGTTTTTCATGTTTCCTTATTTCAAAATTATGTACATGATCTACTCATGTAATTGATTGGAAAGTGATATAGGTCGAAACATAAGGGAAATTTCTTCCAAAGCCCCTTCGTATACTAGCAGTGGAAGAAATCGAGCTACAGAATAGGATGGTAGCTATGGTGAAAGTTCAATGGAGGGACTTTACACCTTAAGAAGCTACTTGGAAGTGAGAAGAGGAAATGAAAGAGAAATATCCATCACTGTTTGAAAAGTAAACTGATATTTTGCAACACCAAGGACGATGTTTTGTTTTAGAAGGGGAATATGTAATATCCATGTTTTTACTTTTATTAGACAGTTGAAAATCCTAAAGGTTGAGTGGACCTAAAGGAAAAAAATATTTGTAGACATATTATATTTTTAAATTTTATAAATGTGGAATTTTAATTATTGTGCAAAGACTAGAGTATATTGGAGACCAGGATTTCAAGTCCATCAGTATGGAATTAAATCCAAATACTTTCCCAAATTCTCCAAAAATATTTGGAGAAAATAAAATAAATTTAAAATATTAGATTGGAGATAGATATCTAAAAGATACCTCAGTAAAGTGGAAAATTACTGAGAAGAGGTGAAATAAAACTAGACAGAGGACAAAGCTAGTTTTAAAGTACTTTTGTGGAAAAAACAAAAGTAAAGCCTAGGAAAAAAAGAAAACAACATCCTAATTTAACTGGACACAATTATGGAAACATGCTAAAAGGAAAGCAAACTTAAATAAGCTATTATTTGGTAGACAAGACATTGTCTACACTTTGGAGGAATTGGTCTCTGCTCAGGGGAAGCTGTGGAGAGAAAGCTCAAGGTTGGGTGGAAAATAGTCTTACCAAAATTGGTATGCACAAGTAATTTAATTCTTTCTTATGAAATTGGTGTGATGATGAAAGTTAGAGTAATGAGTATTTATGTAGAAGAGTTGGAATTTATCTTTTTGTATTAAATTATGATTTAATTAGAAGAGGTGGAAAAATAATTGTTCGAAATGATTAATTTCTATAGAAATTTGATTTATATAGTCTCATGTATTTAACTGAACATACTGTATTATATATATTTAGCTCTATATAGTTACATGGAAAATTGAAATTAGTAAACCAACACACAGAATTTCTAAATCCAAGTAGTGGGGTTTAAATCTACTATTAGGTTGTAAACATCTAAATTTTATGCACATAAATTATATAAATACATGTGGAAAGGAGGAAAAATAATGTATTTAACAATTGTATAATAAACCATCGAACATAAATATATGTACAGGAAGAGATAATTGTCCATCTCCTAGAAAGTATTATTATACAAATTAATTTTAAACACTCTGCTATGTAGTAACCAGAGGGTTACATACAATCATTAATTATTTTATTGACAAAGAAATTAAATATACAATACATAATAAAGTACTAGAGGATAGTACAAGAACAAAATAGTGCAATGAAGTAGAAGAGTAAATTTCCAAGGATTTATAAAAATGAATGATTATTACTATAAACATAACATAACCATTATATTATCCATGATAGAAATTTCATTACAATCTGTCACAAAATTCTTGACAAAGTCCATGGTCCTATATAAATAATTACAAAAATTATAAATCGGGACATACCTCTGAATTCAGGAGAGTGAATTCTATATATGATATGGACCAAATTGTTCATAGAAGAAAAATAATTAAACTTTCAAGGAATGACAAAATTGTTTGTTAGAAATCTAGGAATGATAAAAGCAGTGAAGAGAAATACCTGCATAAAAATAACATACACAAATTTTAGTATATGTGCATAAAATAAATGAAATAATTTCCATCAATTTACTAATTTAATTGGAATGGAATTATTACCTTGTTATCCCATTATAAATTCAATCATACCTATACACATATATAGAATTTAATGATTTCATGCATGTAAATGAACAAGAAAATTCTATGGAAGTTGTATGAGAACATAAAAAAGAAATTACCTATAATCAGATAGACAGGGTATTTACTAGGATTCTGTAAGAATATTTTTGGAAGAATAGAGTTATTGTACAATGTAATTATTTTATTAATTTGAGGAAATTAATGAAATAATCATGTATAATTAAGATAGGAATGAAAACTCTCTTATAAATCAACTTACTGAAAAGGTAAACAGAAATAAAACTAATTAAATATATATATATATAATTCTCTAGAATAATATAGAGTTATTCTAATTATATATCTGTGGTTATATAAATGAAAATAATTGATTCAAACTGTAAAGAGAATTAAAACCAAATTCTAAAATCTGAGCTAAACAACTGAATTCACACCTTACTGAATTAGAGTCTGAAAAAAATGAAAGAGATTGTACTAACGGAAGTGCGAGTCTGTATTGAAAAGAAATATGATAAATTTTATACTAAATTGCAATTCATTTCATATAGTAGGGTTACAGTGACTAGTATCCATTCAAATATTGTTGAGGAAAAACGATGCAAGGCTTCATTAGAATGCAAAACTAATATAGAAAATAATTGTTCTACAATCCAACGAAGGAATGAAATTAGGAGAAATTTATTCATATTTTAGGAAGAAGAGTTATAATTGAATAAATCAACTCTCGTATTACCAATACAGGTTCTCTGTAAATTTTTCAGAAAAACGAAATTAGCACACATATATATGAGGTGAAGGGGATTGCCTATCTAAGAAAAAACTCAATAGAGAAATACAATTCATTCATCATAAAATACCTCAAAATGAGTCTTAGTGGTAGAAAATAAATCAATTTGGGGCAAATAAATCTCATAAACCCAATGATAAACGATTGAAATCAAAACCCTATCATTGCAAAAATGATGGGATTGAATAATCAAATTGAAACAAAATTTGTGCACTGAATTAACTATGTCGAGACACAGAGAGAGATACGTTTCAAAGAACAGAGGTATTAGAATGATAGAATTTCTCTTTTCTAAATGAAAATTAACTTCAAGAATGCCTGATAGAATTATTAGAACGAAATGAAAAAAGACTTGAATACCGTATTGACAAAATCCATAGAGGTAAAATTTGTTCTTCATAAAACAAGGGCTTCATAATCTTATTACCTGGAATTTTTAAAAGAAATTTACTTAGGAGGGTGATGAAAAAATTTATCTCTGCAATCACATAAGAAAAAAACAAAATTAATCAACATAAGATAATTAAAATATGGAAATCGAAAACGTAGAACAATGGCAGGAGGAAAAATAAACACTGAGTAAAATCTTACTAGAGGGAGTCATTTTTCATAAGCCAGGAAAGAGGAGATGCAAAAAGGTATAGATGGAGATCCAGAGCTGATACCTCTGGTGGTAGACTGAACAAAAATGAAACCAAAACGCTAACTTGCCTTCACAAAACCAAACGCATAGGTGGAGGGAAAGTATAAAGATAAATCCTCACTGTAAATGTGTCAATAATACATCCCACCAGAGATTTAAAATATCACAGAGGCCATTTTCTTGAGTTAATTCACGAAGTACTGACATTAATAAGTGAACTTATCGAGTAGAAAAATTTCATAAATAATCTGTACTCAAGTTATAAATATGATACAACCAAATCCAAATAAAGATTGAAAAAATTCAATACGTTTAATCGTGGGTTAATATATTAATTATTAAAGGTTGACATTTTAATATGTGTATGAACGTAATGTTCCAGCAAAGGTATCAAAATAAATGTGACAATTTGAAGGTATTAATTATGATTAATGTCCTATGTAATTATAAAGTAACTGATAATATATATGATGAGAACTTCATATACGATTATGATTACAACTAAGAATTTCCAATTAAGTGGAATGTTATTACGTTTATACAGATAACATCCTTCATACTTAGGCTAAGTGGGAAAGCAAAGATGGAATTTCAAAAATACTCTGAAGTGGAGTTAGTAGCATATGGGAAGGTAATATGATATCTATAATCAACCTTATGTATATTTCATTATATTAATTATGTGATATAATTAAAGGTTGAATCCAATACTATAAGTCCATGTATGGATAAGTAGATTTAGTATTAACTCTCATTATTTTCGAAAGGGTTAAAAAATGGGTTATAAGTGGAATAAGTAGATAAGAGTATATATCGATTTATTAGAGGGGTTCAGGACAAGTATAATATTAAAATATAGGTAAATATTTTAAGAAAAAAAAGAAAGTTGTTATTTTAACAACAATGCTAGAATATGCATAAGATTATGAGGAAATAAATTAATGATAAAATAAAATTACTATTATAAAGAAATTAAGCACTTGAAGAATTGTCATCAAGGATATTCAATGAAGAAAGTGAAATGGGAAATCATTTGACATGGTCACAGGATCATCAATCACATAATTTTATTATGTTCATCAAACATTGCAATATGACGAAAGGTAGTAAAGTCACTGTCGACAAAGTAGAATTAATGATATAAATGGATTTTTTTTTTTTGGTAAGTGGAGTTGTTACACTTACAACTATACCGAAGAATTCAATATGCCCATGTGGATAAGTGAGGCCATAAGTACTCAAATTAAATGAGTTATCAAAATGAAAGAAGAAACAATGAATTGTGTTATGCTGAAGATCTGCTGCCATTTAAATGCGTGAGATATTATCCAAATATACAAAAGGTAAATATCAAATAATAAAACTAAAATCATGTTTTACTTGAATTCCCATACAATAATATTTTCCATACAACTTCCTGTCACCATTGAGTTCACGTGAAGGCCATAGACTGGGTAACTGCAATTATATACTTTGATATAAGTCCAATGGAGACGTTGGAATATGAATTACCATAATATATAAATGAATTAATTTAGACCATAGTAATGCATCTTACTGTGTAAAAATATATGTAACAGGTTGATGGAAAACGTACTGAGGAACGAAACATCAATTAATGTATTTTTTACATATAATTCGAACACTTACAAATGTATATAGAAAATGATTTGTTTATATGTTATCCAATATACATTACCTTAATGACCATTAGTATAATCATGGTGTATGGATATATTTAACATTAGAGAAACTTTAATATTAGTTAAAGTTAAAAAAATTATATTTTATATATAGAGCTCTGGGGAACTCTAGATACAAAATACATAGTTCAATTATTTTATTAGGATGTGAAACTATTAAAAATGCATACCTTAACATATGTTGAACTAAATTTAAGCATGCCATATATGTAAGGAGAATTCCTTCATAAACCAAGGGAACACATATCTTCAAAGGTATTCATAGGTATGAATACAATTATTGTATAATAAAAATACAAAGTACAGAAGTAAAATCCTCTAATGATAATATCTAAAAGGATGTATTGTGACGAAAATAAACTACGTAAAGGAAAAAAAAGAATTTTAGTCATATAAATATAATTTTTTTTGGTTAAGTAGAGTTGTTAGACACACTATTATTTCTTACCTTCCTTCTAACAACTAGTAGATGCTCTTTTAGGGTTGTCTACAATTACCTTCCAACTTTTTTAATCTAATCCAGTAAGAACTAGAAATACTAGATGCTACTTCGAGGTTTTCTTCCTTTACCTTTATGACATTTTTATCTAATCCCAATAAGAGGAACTACAACCTTCTTTTTCCCTTTCTTATCAAGCTACAAAAAATAGCGGCAGAGACTTCTTGCTCAACTATAGATCTCGGTTTCTTTTAATCCCTAGAATAAATCAATGTCCATGTGATATAGAGATATCACCAATGAATCATGGCATAACATTTAATAGACAACATCTTAAAAAGGATATAACTGCAAGTGAACCTAATTCGATTGTAATAAATGAAAACAATTATAAATCAACACCAATCAATTTATGTATATAGTGATGTCTTATTGTTTTTAAGTTTATTTACTTTGTTTTAATATTTTTTGAATGAGATAAAATTGGTAAAATTTAAACCATATATCAATATTAAAAAATTAAAGAATAAAATTTTAAAAAATTTTCATTTTTAAAATTTCAAAACTATATATATATATATATATATATATATATTCAACATTTAATACGTGTATGTATTAAGGTTTAAGTTGATCAAATCATCAAAGAAGAATTAATTCTGAATTACTTTTTAAAAATAATATAAAACAATAGAATTAGAGGACACTCCATAGGAATAAAGGACAATTCTAAAAATTTATTAGATGCATTCCATATGGTTGTGGCTATCATGAAAGGTTGTAAGTAATTCTAAATTTGTCTCTGCAAACAACAAAAAATTTGAATTTATTTTAGGCTCTCTTGCTTGTATGTAATGCTATATCCAGCATTAGATGTTAATATCATACTGAATAAATCCTAGGTTGCTTGTAGGTGGCCATGGGGCCGACTAAAGCTAGTCTATTTTCCCATCCCTTTCTACATGAAAAGCTAGTACCAAAGCCAAGACATTTTCTCCTCATTCTGTAGCCAAGACATAAATTCTCTCATATGTACTTCTCCAACATAATTATCTCCATTCTGTGTTGTCGAAATTGGAGAAAATTGTAGGATGCATTGCATGTGGGTGCAGAGAGGAAAAATTACACCAGAGCATAACTTAGTGAGATCTTAACCAATTTGAGTGTAGAAAGAGCCCATATAGGGTTTTTTTACTATTATGGAGCCATTGGAGACATTATTTTTGCATTATTAGTATTACAAATCTATGTAAAGACATATTTTGAGCACATAATGAAAGAGGCCCAACATTGGAATTTGGACTAGGAGATGTAACCCAAGATGGGTGAAATCCTTTGTCATTTTATCTCTTATGTTTATGTTATGGTATTATGGTATTTTTTTATTGCTGTAAAACTGAGTTAAATGATTAATTTATGAGCTATTCCAACTTGTTTAACTGCATAAAAAGACATAAAATTTTACTTGTAGATTTCCATGAGACCTTCAATTTTTCTAATACAGGTCAAGAAAATACCTGTAAAAACATGCTATAGTTTGGTATGAAAAATCTACAATTATGTTACAGTGTTAGAGAAGGTATAAACCTCCAAATTTAAATGTCTTTCCCCTATCTCTCATGAATGTTTTCTAGGGATGATAAGAGAATGATGTTTTGTCCCTCGAGAAAAAAAATTCGTAATGGTAAGATGAACCATAAAATAAGAGCATAGATTGATATTAATTAAATTTCTTCAAGTGTAAACTTATTCAGAGTGAAAAATACAATGTGTTATTTTTCCTTGTTTAAACTGTATTTTTGAATACTATATATATTATATATAGGAGAAAATAAATGTTTTAACTATAAAAACTTAATTTTTTATGATATATAAGTAATTTTAAAAAAATGATATTATTATTATTATTATCCAATTGTAACGTCATGGCCAAGCCAAACACCAAATTGTTGTATGAGGCCCCCTTGTTTGTGGGACAAGGGACCCACCTCCGCACAATGATTTGACTGCTAAGTCTATGAAGGAATACATACTCTACCCCCTACGAATAAAACTATCGAAAAACATCTTCAATTTTTTTAACTTGACATAATTTTTCTATTTAGAGCATAGTTTTTTATTTTTATTTTAAAGTGCACATGTCAACTTGAATGACGGACAAGTCGAAAAACTTACACATCCAGGCGGACAAGCCGAAAAACTTACACCAAAAAACTTACACATCCACTTCATAGTCCGCTATAGAATGAGTCTGTGCTAAATATAAAGTTGTTTATAAATAATATTTATATCATATATATTTTCAATTTACATTGATGTGCTTTAAGGATATATATTTATTTCTCTAAAAAAATTCTAAATTTAAGAAAAAATTGTTAATTCCTCAAATAGATGAAATAGAGAGAGGGAGCGAGGACAACAATAGGTAAGAGTGATATAAGTTTATGAGAGGGAGGGAAGTGGGATAAAGAGAGGGGGGGGGGGGAGTGGAGGAGTGAGTGATAGATAGATCTATTGGAGAAAGAGAGTGTATGTTTTGGGGTTGATACAGAGACACAAAGTGAGATACATATATACATGGAAGGTAAAGAGAAAGAAGATAAAGATAGAGATAAGAAGGGAGGGACAAAGATTTATAGATATGGAGGGAGAGAGCGTGTCTGTTTGGGGGGTGAGATAAAGAGACAAAGAAGGAAAGATGCATGTATATATAGATATATATGGAGGGGATTGAATGGAAAGAATATTTCATTTATTAGATGCATTGATTTCACTGTAGATGGTGATTTCTAATCCTATTTTATTTCTTGCATTAGATTCATTGATTTAAATGTAGATTATTTCTAATCCTATTTTATTTCTTTCAGAAAATGCATTGATTTCATTGTAGATGGTGATTTCTAATCCTTTTTTATTACTTTCACTAGATGCATTAATTTCAATGTTGATGTTGATTTCATATTATATTTGACTTCTTGCACTAGATGCATATGATTTCTAATGATATTTTATTGCTTTCACTAAATGCATTTATTTCAGTGTAGATGGTTATTTCTAATCCTATTTTATTTCCTGCATTAGATGCATTGATCTTAGTGTAGACGTTGGTTTCTAATCCTATTTTCTTACTTGCAGTAGATGCATTAATTTGAGTATATACATTGATTTATAATATTATTTGATTACTTTCATTAGATACATTGATTTTAGTTTATATGTTGATTTATCATTTTATGTAATTGGATGTATGATGGTATGTTAATTTCAAAGTCATTGGATTAATAGTGTGCTTTGATTTCAGTGTGAGCACAAAAAATGATTGACAATGTGCATTTAT